>BSAI01000115.1:11049543-11066164 GCA_036245035.1 Adrianichthys oophorus | reverse complement strand
GGGGCAGGTTCCTCCACATTTGTGTAATTCTGAGTGCCACGCTGATCCGGACCAGACTCACTACAGGCCCTTATCTGATCCCTGCGGGTGGCCTGAGCGCCATTGTGTAGAAGTGATAGCACTGAATGAAGAGCTTGTTATGCTTTTTTAATAAATACAACAGAAAAAACAGCTTTTTTTGTGCACGTATAGGTTTATTAAGCTACAGAAGGACGGTCGTCTGCAAAAATCCTGATTATTTGCATCTTCTGTGTTTTACCTGAAACAATCGCTGTTATCACACAATTAGCAGTTTTCTGAAACAGCAATGAAAATGTGAAAGGCTATAATTCTGTAAATATAAAAAACTGTCACCCATTTTGAACACATAAGATCCCAACATGTTTGTTTTTCCTCCTCCTAAAGCTACGTTCACACCGCTCTCTGCAACATTCAAGCGATCACCTCCATTGAAAAGTTTGTGTTGTAAACTTGTTCTTCGGGCATCCGCGTTCAACGTTTTAGGCTCTACATACAAAACGCACGTTGCAAGTTAAACCAGGTTGAACTTTGACCAATCAGGGACTCAGATTTGTTGGTGACAATTGGATGGCGTTCCCTTTAATTCACAGAAGTACCAACAGTTTGAAATTTGACCACGGAGGAGAAATTAATGATTGTGGTTTGTTCCCAGCTGGAATTATACGACACCAAGTCTTTCATATATCGGAATAAAGCTGTGAAACTAAAAACCCAGAGAAAGATTTGCACCGCTTTGACATTTCACAACAAATCTCTTCCAACTGTGAGTGACGGACATGCGCTAGTAAACAATAGAAAAAGAAGAAGCCCCTCCCTGCTTGACCAATGTGAACACCATGGGTTAAATGCGTGTTCAAGAATTTGCACTTTGTGCGTTCTCGAACACATGCTTGGTATGTCAAAAACAATAAAAATTCTCTGTTTAGATAGGAAAATTCTCTGTTTCAAAGGAGCTCCCTCATCCCTCCACTCAGTGCAGTTTGGGGCTTCGATCCGGCCACAGCCCTCCGTGCATCACACGTCCACGGCAAAGGCCCAGCCTCCCTGCAGCCTCTGACCATGGAGCGTTCCCCTGCAGCTACAGTCAGAGTGCTCAGCCTCCCGCAGAGTTCAGACCACGAAGGTAACCAGCAACAGGCCAATTAACGTGGACGTGAAAGAAAGCCACATGGTTAAATTCAGGGGGAAAACACGCAGAGGTGCTGCGTCGCTAATTTTCCACAGTTTGATAAAGACACCAGTTAATGTGTTAGTCAGATGAACAGCAAAGATCAAAACATATGTATTTGTTCAACAGGAGAGCTCTGTTTGACAAGAGATGGAAATATAAGACACACAAGAAACCATAAACCCTCAACAAACTGAATCAGTGATTCAGTAAAATAAACCAGAGCACCAGCTGAAGATATTTATCCTTTTTTTTCAGTGTTAATTCTGTGATTCTGTAGGTTTAAACTAACAACTATTGTGATTCTATAAAAAAATATACAAATATCTTAATTCATATAGGTTCCCTTGTTTTGTTATACACTTTGTCACTTAATAAAGCAACATGAAATTCCCTTTTGTGTTTTAAGATTTAAATGATAAATTATGAGGGGTTTAAGATTTTTGCTACCAGAAAAAAAAAAAAATCTACAGTTTAGTTTGAAACCATAGAACCCTAAAGTGTACAGGAAAAAAAAAATCTATATTCATATTTACTACAAACCTTTGAGTCAGAATTTTTCATGTTTTCTACAAACTAAATATTACATCTCCTTCCGTAATATTTTTGATGCAAAAAATCAGCAGAAAATGAAAAAAAGTATTTTTGCTGCAGGATAAAATATAAAATAAACATGTGCACAATGCTTTCATGCAGAAAACTTTCTATGCTCTGAAATCCAAAACCTTTGATCAGGCAGATATTTTTTTCAGGAGCAGGCAATTCTAACACACCCAAGCATCCAAACAAGCAATAAAAAAGTTTCTATTGCCTCCTCAGGTTGGGGAAATCCGCGCTCTCTGGACTGGAATTGAAAGTTTGACGTGCACGTCGGCTCCAAGCACTGTAATGCAGCAAATGCATTTTAGCCCGCACTTCAGGTCAGCTTCACGTCGCCTACATCAGAATCTAATAACAGCGTGTCGGTGATGAGTGCAAAAATCTATTCATTTGTCTGGAGAAGACAGACGTGCTCCGGAGCGCCGGCGCAGCATCGATCGCAGCGTCGGCCTCGGCTGGATCAGATTGCATTGCAGACACAGAATTACAGGGACAGGCCCCCCTGCTGCACACCTTCATTTGGCTCACATTCATCACATGCGGTCAGGGTTATTGAGCTTCTTCAACGTGACAGACTTTTATTAACTTGTGATCAGTTTAGTTTCTATTAAACTTTATCAGCATCTTGGAAAACATCATTTAGGACAAATAAAAACAACACGTGACCCGGAGAATTTACATGTTTCTCAGAAATTCCCCTTTAAAAAATGCAAAAGGACTGGGAAAGTAAATGAGATATTTCTACTGATCTTCGAAGGATCAGGGTCTTGCAGCACTAAAGTTTGCAGAAATGAATGTAGTGGTGATATCTCACCATACTTAGTTTGAAAACAAGACATTTGGGAGGGAATTAAGAGGGAATGTGCCGTCACACTGAATCGGTACAAATGACGCACCAACAGCTGAGGACATTGCTAAAACTAGGCTGAAATTTGGTTTCCCAGGACATCTGTCGGTGATGCATTGCTTTTTTTCCTTGTCTTTGTTTCACAGAAGCTAAACTGAGAACAGTTATTACGTGCGGCACTTGCTGGTAGAGTTGAGAAGAAATTCACTACATTTTTGAACATGTTTAAAAAGAATAAAATGCTGCACGGGTAGGAGAGACTCCTACTAGAAAAGTCAGCACACTTAAGAACCTTCCTGTCACACACTGCTTTTGCTGACTTGTAAAAAAATGTTGCAGCTGAGAAAAAGCAAAAGGCATACGCGCATTAAGCCTTATTCACACACACCCGTCCAGGGGCTGTAGGTTTTTGACTTGTCCGGGAACATGAAGGGTCGTAGAGAGGAGTGGCTGCATCTCTGGAGGAGCGCAGGTGTGTCTTGATGTTCCCTTGAGGCTGATGCACTACCTCAGAGAAAGTCATGAAAATGGAATGTACCATCGTCGTGCGTGTGGTAAGTGTGTCAGGAAGGATCTGTAAGATGAATATGTTACCCCCACTTATGGTCGTACGGTGCCGGTGTCATTTGTAAGGTGTAGTACTGGCTTCTTAGTGACAGTGCAGAAATACTGCTTGCAGAGGGGGTGCAGGTGATACATAAGTGCTGGTACGATGCCCACACAAACTACTGTCTGAATGCCTAGTTTCCTAAATGTTAACAGTCAAGCTGCACTTGAACACCACTAACGGGCTCCTTGCAGAGTCCACAGGTGTTGGAGGGATTAAAAAAATATGAAATTTGTACGACATTCTTGCATCTCCAGTTCTTTACCCTTACCCTTACTTACAAGGGCTTTGACAGTCACCTGTCAATCATTTTCAGGTTCACAGACAGACCTTTTTGTTTGTATAACATTTAAAAAATTACAAACTTTTTTTTTTTTTCAGGGAAACTGTTTTAAATGTATGTATTTGCAAATATAAAAATGAATAAGCTTTGTACCAGTTTATTTATATTTCTGCCTTTTTGATCACATCAAGCTCTTTCTGGTTTGTTCTTTTTAAGCATTTCTTTTTAGAGTTTCAGGATTGTTCAAAATTATTCTTAAAAGCCATTTTACACAGTTTTAAAATCTTTTATCATTTTTTAAATGTATTACTTTAAACTGTTACTAGCTTTATGTTTTTAATAATAGTTTTTCTCTTTTTGTCATTCAGTTTCAGTATTTCTAAAGCAATCTTCCTATTTTCTAATCGTCTTTTTTGCATTTAGCCATTACTTTTTACATTTTTATCTTTGTTCAGGTGCCTAATGCTGCTTTGCACTTCTTTTAGGCTACTTTAGTTTTAACCCATTATTTACCAGTACACTGTAAAAAATATTTTTTTCACCATCTTGTTATTTAGCCGACAGTTTATCAAGATGTAAACATTTATATACAAAGTTAAATGCAGAAATTTAAAGTTCCGAAGAAGTTCTCGTGAGCTGCTGGATTTGAAGATGTTGGGAGTTTCCGTTTTGGAGAGGCCTCCAATCGCTGCTCCTGCTGCGCCGTGATTCCACAGGCTGATCTCATCAGCTCCATGTGGGTCGTTCCATCTTTCAGCAAACAGTCAGTTCCATCAAAACAGTCCAGTGGTCGCTTGGAGATGCTGAATTTATCTATGCTTGGCTGCACGCTGAGCTCCTCGGACCACACAGAGAGTTGATGGTAGATTGAACCCTGCTAAGTGTGGAGACGCTCCCTCCATCAAGTTTCATTAAAACAATGAATGGAGTAGAATCGAAGACGACTGGGTTCTCCTCTCCTCAGCTTCCAGAGACGGTGTGAAACAAAGCAAAGTTTCCATCCATCTACCATGTGGCGCTGTCACAGGGTGAGCCCCCTCCTCGCCAACATTTATCAAATTACACCAAGGAGCCATGATCAGCTTTATATGGTTGGAAAATATGCAACGCCACGAAGCCAGCGAGAAGCCACAGTTGTGGTGCGCCTCACGTCAACAAACTTCAACAATTTCTTTTTCCAGACTTTTCAGAATGACTTGAAGCCTTTATATATCAAATCCTCATAAAAGTGTATAATTTCTGGTGATTGCTCACACTTGCGGCCTTCTCATTCTCACAATGACAACCGAATTGGGGGCAGCCATCCAGAGAACACACGCGCTGTTTGTGGCATTTCCAGGCTGC
Source organism: Adrianichthys oophorus (assembly GCA_036245035.1). Classification (NCBI taxonomy): domain Eukaryota; kingdom Metazoa; phylum Chordata; class Actinopteri; order Beloniformes; family Adrianichthyidae; genus Adrianichthys; species Adrianichthys oophorus. Next base: position 11,061,294 of record BSAI01000115.1, on the reverse strand, counting down.
CAGTTTAGATTGAGGTGGAGGATGGAGGAAACAAATAGTCATTCTCATGTGTGAAGTTAGTTTAGGAGAGCCAGAAAAAAACACTTTGGGTCTTTTCAGAGGAATCGGAGTCAGGGAACCGGAGATGCTTGGTTCTGCTTCAGGCTGGTCAGACGTTTCCATGTTGGGCCTCGGTCGCAACAGCCCTTATACGGTGGGATATGAGCTGTCCACATCTAAACTATACAAAGCACGCAGGTAAGAAGTATCGAAGTAGTAGACCGCTCAGTAAACCGTAGAGCAAAACATGTTCATGCTCATGTTTTTTCTACCGGCATGCTATAGGTGACAGGTATTGGCGAACACTTCTACAGCACATAAGAGTAAATATGGGATAGAATGGAAAATGGTTTATTTCAAGCAATCAAAGCAAGAATAATGCATAAACAAGACAATCAACAGAGGTTTACATTCATAACAAGACATATCAAACATAAGAAATTATAGAGAAATGATTCAACTTGACGTTCCACGCTGTCACCGGGATCAGAAATATTGCTATCGACTGCAGCTGAGCCAGATCTTTCCCGGGGTTTGATCTGTAATCCAATGAGGATTACATAATTCATTTTTGTTCCACCACGTCCACCCGTTTCTCCAGAATGTCGACCCTGTTGTCTTGTTGCTCATTCTGGGCTCGGAGATGTCGGATCTCTTCCACGAGCTCCAAGAGTGGAGACAGTTCAGCTTGTAGTTTTTAGGGTGTCTTTCAGATATTGTCGTTGTCACTTGGTTGCTTGGTTTTTCTAAGTCATAGTCATAGCCAATGTCAGCTCTCTTTCTTGCAGAGTTACTACTTTTTTGCAGTAATTCTGCGATTAATCAAGTTTTAAGACGCTTTAAGACTGTGATCGCCATCACAGCTGCCAACAGGCATCTGCTTGTTGACCGGCAAAAAACGTAAGAGTGAAGCAGGTGAAACACTGGCACGTCATACAGATTTTTCATTTTAACAACCATCCCAAACCCTGTACATTGAGCAAGAAGTCTATTTGTGCTGTTCCAGTGATAAGTGTGCACTCCTTACATACGGCCTCACTTAGAAAAGAAGATAACTGAGTGTAGTTAGTGGGGGCATCCTACGGGCGTTTTACAAGCACCTGCATTCATATCACCTGAACACCCCATATGTGCAGCATTTGCGCAGTCAGTAAGTGGCCAGTACTGGCACTTTAGTGTGACATGAGGGCACCGTACGAGTGTCACCTGTACGTCATAAGTGCATGCAACACAATAACGGCATGTTCCATTTTAACTATGTCCCTTGAGGTGACCACACGAGAGCCACGGGAACTGCAAGACACATCTGCGCTCCCCTTAGGATGCAGCCGCTCCTCTCTATGACCTCCCACGGCCCGGACAACCCAAAAACCCACAGCACCTGTACCAGTCAACCCCCCATATGGGTGAATGTGACAAAGGCATTATAGAGAAAGACTTGCCTGTCATCAGTAAAACAACCATGTAGACACGTTGAGGCTATCTTTGGTGCTACAAAGAGAAGCATCCTTTAAAAAAACATCTAGTTCATAAAAAACAACTTTTTCCATTTTTGGTAGGTAAACTACTACCGTCGCAGAAGAGATATACATCTCACAAAGCCAGGAAACATCCAACTCAAAAACAATTCCTACCTAAGAACCATCAGGCATCTAAATGAAGCATTTTAAACGCCATGACATTTGTATCTACAGTTTTCTCTTGTTTATCACCGAGATTTTTTTCATAAATGATCCACAACAGGTGAAGAAGATTACAGATGTTTTAAGGCTGTAAAACCCCTCACCACACACTTTAGACATTTTCTCAGATACATTTTTTCAGACTTTTCTCTTTTGCTTTAACTCTCAAAGTTCAAACCTTTGTATAGAATACACAAAAATCAACTCCCAATCGAAGTTCCGACCAGTATTGCCAGACATTGTCACGGTTTTCCATCCCAAAAATACTATAAAAACCGCCAGACCCCACAAAATAACTGACCAAAAAGTCAATTTAATTAAAAATGGCCAAACTGACCCCAAAACCACGCAAATTATGTCCACCCACACAAAGCAATTTTTGCCCACAAATTCAAAACCACCCCAAGTGGGCGGGAAACTGGATAATCGGACAACACTGCAGGAGATGCGGGACAGAGAATCTTGATTGACAAGGTCAAAAATCAATCAGGGCACAGAACATAGCAAGCTGTAGAGAGAGATAAAAAAAAAAAAAAAAAAAGACATGCAAACTTCTCCGAAAAAAATCCATTTAACAGCGAGACCACAAAAAGTGAACCGCAATAGACATTTATCCATTATTTATTATTTATCTGATCTTGTATATATTTATCCTGCTTTTGTGCTGCTTTTATTTTAATTTTTGTCTTTTATTCTTATGATTCCAAATGTACCTTGACAAGATGGCTGCCTTTACGTGTATGATGATTCTTTTCTATTCTATTCTACATACAATACCAACAATGCCATCTATTTCCATTATTTTCAAAGATTTAAGGCCTTTTAAGCACTGAATTAAGACCCATAACAGGAGCGGCTAAATAAAACTAGGCAGCTGGAGTCTGGACCTCCCCACCACCACCATTAAAAAAGAAAACACTTTTCTAACTTCCTCATAGATTCATTCTGTTTTCTTACCATCTTGCTCAGTAGCACATTAGCAGGAGAACTTGTCACACCACAACGGCAGTTTTTCCCATCTCATGCGGCCAGAGCAAGACTCCAGCCTTGCTGCACTAATGAACGTATGATTAATTAAACTCCGTCAGCTTCAACGCCACCATTGAGTTGTGGGGGGGTAGAGAAGTTGATGCAGCTCCCGTTACTTCACTGCCCGCATGCTGCGCTGGGACTCGGTGATGTCACTCAGTTTACTCAGCCTCCAGCTCGTTTGTTTTCCTGTGAGTGGCTCTTTTGTTTATTTTGCTGGTTCTGAACATCAGTCCGTGCCAGCTTTACGCCGCCTCCAAAACTCAATTAGCTTAATGTGCGCTGAATGTTGCAGCAGCTCCCTCAAAAGTGCCCATTAAGGCACAGTTTCTGACACTTTGTTTGCTTTGCAGGGCTCAATTATCAACGCAGCAGCACCTTTTACAGGACCCCCGGCTGTAATGTTTTAAGAGCTCCAGGAGAGGTAAGATCTGGGATTTTTCAAAGACTTTCCAGGGGGAACCTTGGGGGGCGCTAAACACCTCGACTGCTGCCAGAGTGAAAGTCTCCAGGAAAACTGAAACTGTGCACTTTCTGCAGAATGGCGGCCTCCTTCTTCCTGATAAGGAGAGGGAGACCAGTAAGTACATGAGCATGGACCTTGGGACCCGCCTCGAGGGCACTCCATCTGCAGCGGCTTTGGACTTATTAGCTCAATACCACCAAGATCCAACAGATAAAATAATGTGACGGCGTCCACATGATGCAATGCACCAGAAACTGTGCATAATCGAGGAAAGCAAAGGGGGAAAAAATAAGCTGCTCTTCCTCAATTACCTCACTCAGAGTAATCGTTACGCTCTGCAGGGACACATTTTGAGTGAAGGCTTCAGCATCATGCTATAAATTCTAACTATGAGCTGCAGAGGGAGGAGAAGAGATGTAAAAGCCAGGTTCAGGGAGAGTGCAGGCCAACTTTCTGGGTTTCATCTGGTCTGCGGTGGCAATAAAAAAATCGAAAAAATCCGCAGGCCACATGCCGGTCATCTCAGCCGTGATCGAAAATAGGATTAATGTGCTGAAGTGTGATTAGAGCGGTTAAACAGGATTAATTGAAGGGGACTCCGGTTTGGGTGGAGAGGTGTTTCTGGACGAGTTCCAGCAAGTGAACAGCGCATGCTAACTGTCCAGGATTTTCCGTGCACGTGTGCGTTGTGTGTGTTTTCCTTTGTGCCTTTGCATTTTCTCATAGCCAGCTTGTCTCAGAGCAGATTAAATACAGCTGAGAATGTCAGCGCAGGCCTGCAGCCCGCCATCCTCGGGGAATAGGCAGGAACCGTGAGGCTGAACTTGGCTCGCCCTGCGACGGCTGAAAACTGCCATGCACCGGGGCAGGGGTTCAGGTGGATCGGCTGGGGAGAGGGGAGTAATTTGGGGGTTATTTAAAATGATCTATTAAACCCCTGAACTTTAATCAGGGTTGCTACCATACTGACAGCCATGATTTACCTACAAATCAGTAGAATGGGGACCCAAAATGGAACCACTTCATCTGAATTATTTTCCAGGGTGCGGAGGTTGAGGAGACGAAGAGGCCAGAGGAAACAAATCGGCATCGTCCTCATCTGGCTGGCTGCAAAGAAACTGCCCTTACTATCTGTGAGGCAGTTTGGGCGTCACCAGGCAGCATGTTTGAGTTACATGTAAATACAGACCCGCTCTGACAGACAACCAAAGCTCAACCGGGCTCTTACAGGTCATTACCGGTGCCTGCTCCGTCACCCGGGTCATTGCAAAACCACAGAGGTGTGATGTAATCCACCGCACGTTTACAGACGAGTACACACGTAAATATACAACCATCACGGATCAAGGACTGGCACTAACCAGTGTGCTCATTTCTGCAAAACCACCGCTTTGACAGAAAAAAACTGATCAAGAAGGTCAGGAGGGTTTAAACTCTTTATCCTCGGATGGATACATTTCACTGTAGTTACCACCACTTTACAATAAACAAGAAAAAAATACAAGGACAGCCTGTGAACTCCCATCTCTGACTAAAACTGCATGATGGAAAACTCTTAAAAACTGCAACAAGTGTTTGGAAAATCTAAATGAGAAAAAAATCAAATTTTCTAACAGCAAAGGGGCAACACAGGCACCGCTAGACATGAACAGCAGTACGATTTATTCAGCATTTGAACTGTATTCTTGCCATGTAACCCAAACATCTCCTAGAGATCCCAGCAGACACTCTGGCTGTTTAACAATTCAAGTAAACTTACATTTAACAAACAATAACCTAAAATCTGATCAAATTCTTCGTTAATTTTGTTGTTTGTTCCAATTTTCCTCATATTTCTTTTGATACAATAAATTTAATTTTAAAAATGGCAGCAAGTATTGATGTTCAAATACAGATGATGAAGCAGTTCCAGTGTTTCTTAGTAACACTTAAATAGCTTCACAGATTTTCTAAACTTATCAAGCCAACCCACTAAAGATGCTTAGAATAAAATGAGATGACAAGACTTGTGTATATACAGATTTTTATTTGTAGTCATTTAGCAGATAATTTTATACAAATATTTAAAAAAATATATTTGAAATAAAATTCTTTGACAGACTGGTGCCTTCAATGAAACTTTCTGATTTTCTTTCTACAGGTGGTCGAGGGGTTTCCACCTGCTCACACAACAGCAGGTTTGCGCATTTTTACCTGCAAATGACCCGTGTCCACCCAAAAGGGCAGTTGTGACAAAGACATTAGATGGAGAGCGTCATGTTTGTGTAGCATCACCAAGAAGGTAAGGGCAAAGTTGTTGGTTGTTATCCCTCCATACAGCAAAACCAATAATAAAATTCTACCCCACAAAAATGATTCCCAATATTCCACTTTTTGAAATATTTCCACGTTTGACCCTTTCTGGATTCAGTCAGGCTGCGGAAGGTTGAGCTTCAGACTGAGGAAGAAGATCCTACTATCCAGTAAAGGTAAATAGAGCGAGGCAGCTGGAGCTAATAAAACAGCTGAACCCAGTAAAACCTGTCCAAGAGGAGAACAGGGAGCAAAAACAGGATGAACACCAATAAATTTGAGAGGATTAGGATTGAAAACACAGATCACATGTTTACTGCCAGAGTGAGTCAGCTGTGTTTTTTGTCACAGCAGCACAGAGTTAAAAAAAAAAAAAGTGAACTTTTATTGCAGGCTTAAAGTGCTCCTATCTTAAAATAAGGAGATGTCATTGAGAGAAAGAAGAAACCTAGTTGGGCCGGGTGTTCCAATCCAAATACCCACCGTCAACTTGGCAAACACCTCCTCAGTGAGAGAGCCGCGCTTTACGAGGCTGCGAGCTGAATTAACAAATTGCAACGTAAACGAGAAACATGCCTGCGAGTGAAAACAAGCCAGCGCGTCTGTCAGACTTCCAGCTCAAACCCTCAGTCTCCCGGATAAGCTCCAGCTGAGGTGTTTCTTCCTCCTAGATTTAAACTGTTGTGCAGTTTCTAAGAGGGCCAAACATTAGCGAGTCACCAGAGACACTTGTGGTGGCCTGATAGAACACTCTGAGGTGGGCTCAGCTGATGCCTGCTGTAATTGGCTGAGGTCACGGCCGCCGTTTCGATGCGGATGACCCAGGTAAACTTCATATGTTATTACAAGACTTCAGACCTATCATGGAACAACCAGTCAAGGGTATTTCTCCTAACCTTTTTTCTTCAGGGGCCTGCGTTTTGTAAAAATCAAGATCCCCCCCTCTCCCAGAGGCTGTTTTTTTTAAACATTAATTGCCAACAATGGGAGTTTTTATGTGAGTAGAAACAGAGCACGGCCTGCCTCTTAGCACATGCAGAGGGACGGCTGTCTGCTCTGAGTTTTCTGATCCAAAGATGGCGTGACAGATGGACGGTGATCATCCAGCGTCAGAAAACCTCGAAGACTCGTCTTGTGGCATCCTCATCTGAGGGCATTAACGCTTGCTGGCAGCTTCTGAAGGACAGTTCTCATGAAAACTGCTGCCTAACAGGAAACCAAGTCTTACAAATTACACCGAGGCTAATCCATAAAACACATGTTAGCAAATGAAAATGTCCTAAAGACTGAGGAATCTTAATGAGGTATTTGGAAATGGCCATCGGGACCAAGACAACCGTCATTTGATGAATGCTCCCTTTGAATGACCCCTCCTGCCAGCTGTGTATGAGCATGATATGTGGACTATTGCTGATAACTCTGCTTGTTGAAAAGCTTTGCTTTAAGTGGATAAAAAAAATCCCAGAGAGAGCTATCGGGTTTCTGCTGGAAACCAGACTTCAGTTTGTTCATGCAACACCTAATCCCTTATTCCATCATGGAGCTAATGCGTGCAGTTTTATCTCAGGAAATACATCAGAATGGTCATGATTTGTGACCAAAGAAATTAAAGCGCAGAAGGAAATCTATAAAATGTATTTTCTTGAGGCCTGTTTCCAAAAGAGCTAGGAGACCGCATAAAATCAGAATAAACCACCTTAACCCTTCGACAACTGTAGCTTTACAACAAAACATTGGCTTGAGCTGTCTCCACACAGAAATAAAACATTTTTAAAAGAACCAACCTCAAGTGGGCATTTGAACAACCTGAAAGTGCATCGTTGTCATTTTTGCCCTGAAGCTCTAATCTCAGTTTGGGTCAATAAAATGTGTTGAATTTTTGCAGTTTGTAAGTTTATTTTAAAATGTTAAAACCTCCATCCTGTCCCATTATGCTGCCAGGAGGCATTGGGCCCCATTTCTGGAGTTTTGGTATGACCCAACTGTGGATAATAACCCACAACTCAAACAGTGAACTGGTCATATATACATTTGTTTTGACTGCATGAACACACACATAAATGTACATTAGCAGACGCTCATTTATTTTCTCTTTCTTTCTTTTGTGTTTCTGTCTGTTAGCGTATTTCTGGAGAACTTCTGAAAAAAGCAGAACTATACAGTGACTGAGATTAAAGAATAATCAGGATTCTTTCTAAGTGCAACACTTGTTTGTGGGATTTCCCTCTATTGTGCAGTAAGGATTCTGCGTTGGACTGAGTTGTAGGTTTTGGACCATCCTAAAAATCTTTTGCTAGTGTCAGAAGTGGGATCCTATGGTGTCAGAAGTAGGATCAACAAGTATTTGAAGTGGGATTCGGACATTGCCGTTGGACAGATTTTTGACTGATTTTTTTTGCTCTTTAAATTTCTGGCTTCTCCTGCCATGAAGCCAGAGAAGTTTCTGGGAGTCTTATGGTCCCAGCCATCCTCTACTCCCCGATTTTCACCTATCATTCCTTTGTATCTGTAGAAATTGAAAATCCATCAGTTTTCTTTTGCTCATCCGATACCAGCTTTCAGGCGCAGCAGTCTAAGCAAAAATGCCCAGACTTCCCTCCCTCCGGGTACTTTTTCCAGCTCCTCTGGGGGGAGGGCCCAGAGGTGTTCCCAGGCCAATCAAGAGACATAGTCTCTCCAGAATGTCCTGGGTTTTCCCCGGGATCTCTATCCATTAGGATATGTCAGGAACACCTTCCCATGGAAGCTCTTGTGCAGAAGCTTTTTGTGTTGTTAAAGTTAATGTTGGCACACAGGGAACTTTTAATTTCAGTATGTTCTTGGTTTAAGTGCCTATATGCCCATATGTCCATCCTACAATCAACAATATTGTAAATTAAGGGTGAAGTGACATAAAAAAGGACAATATCATTAAAATAAATAATAAAATGTCCTACTTAGATATTTAAGCTCTTCTAGATGTCTACAACACAAAAAGTGTCAAAAGTCATGGCTGTGAAGACGCACAAAAAGCATAAGAGAGGTTTGCAATTTGTTTCCACCTTTGAGTTGTTTTTCTTTTTGAATAAAAACGTCGATTTGTTCCGAGTTGGAATTGAAAATAAATTGGATGATTCACAGGCTCGGCTAAAATTTCAAGATGCAGCAACAAAACACAATAGATTTGTTTTATTATTTCTGCAGATACACAAAAACCCAGAGAGCTGCTTTTTTTCTGGACTTACACCAATGTAGCATTACGAAAGCTGGAATACTTAAGCTTCAGATAAACAGTCCTCCTCTGTAATGCATTTTCTGCCTTCGTGTGTCTCAGCTCCTTTCAAGCCTCCTGAGCTGTAAGACCCTCATCGTCCCCCCTAATGCATAGGTAATCACATGTGTGTCACTTGTAACCACTGACAGGCCAATCAGCCGGTCACTCCAAACATCCTCCTCACAATGTCGTCCCCCACCCCCACCCCCCACTTTTGGGTTTTATTTTCACTTCTGTAAGGCTGCTGATTGACAGCCAGCGGGCCGGTGTGACACTGATGGCTGTGGAGGGCCGTCATTTCGCCGAGCAAAACATCAGCCGCCTGTCAGGGCTGTCGGCTGCTGCACTCACAATCACCACACAAGCACACACGGAAGCACAAAGCATGCTGGGATGCCTCTATGTGTGGATTTTAGCCTTCGTTTGAGTGCCGAAATGATCTGAAGATGGAAGAAGTGTGGCTCTGAGATGCTCCTATAGGTGTTTACAAAGTAAGAGTCTGAAAGTGTACCACACAAGGGAGACATAAAGATCTCATGATGAAGATTACAATTACTTTTTTTCAGTCTCAGAGAAAAAATAAAACTAGCTTAAACTTTTTTTATGATTAAAGCTATATCATTGTTGTTGGTGGTACTTGAAAAGTTTCTTTTGTTCCAATTTTTCATTAAAGCTTAAAGACCCACTGCAATGAAAATTGACTTTTTGGCATTTTAACATGCTCTTGTGGTGTTTTTCTCATGATGGAGGGACATATAAAGAAAATCAAGCCTAATATAGAATTTCTGAATATTTCTTTATTCAAGAGCAGACGAATTAAAAAATGCTGTACCAAAAGATTGTATATCCGTCCACAACTCAGAGTCAAATTTCTAATGAACTTCTGCTACTTTGCAGAAACTATGCGCTAGAAAACAACAGAGGTTTTTTTCATTTTGGCGTAAAACTGCATATTCATCATTGACAGACCAGACGGAATCCTTTGAAAAAAGTGATCAGAGTAAGTCTTGAAGCATGAGCAGTTCAAGTTAACAACCAGAGAAGTGAGGAAAGAAACTAACTAACACAAAAACACTGGAACATCTGCTGCCAAAAAGAAAAGTGAAAGGACAGCAACAAAGACACCCCGAGTGAAATAAATGGACTGAGGAAAGACCCCATGTGCCTTAGAGCAAGCTGACACTTCAGGTCTACAGCTGGACAGATGAAGACACGGCTCAGGTCACGGTCACCTAAATCAACATTAACTAGAAGTTTTCAAAAAGGAAATGAAACCTTAGAGTTTTAGGGGTTTTTCATTTAGTCTTTAACAATTAGTGTTCCCTTTTAGTCAAACTAGATCCTGTTTCATATTTTGCTTGATTTGATCAACCTGCAAACCAAACACAAAATCCTGCCAGAGTGCTTATTTTACATTTTTATATTTCAATTTGGGATTTTTTTTATTAAACAGTAAAATAAGCATTTCATAGATATGATTTCCTATTTTGATGCTTGAACTAGGAAAAATTAAATCAAGATATCATTAAATCGAAAATTAAATCAGTCTCTTAGAACCTTATCAAGAGTCACCAACCAACAAATCCATAAATAAACATTTTATCAGAAGGATCGTGTAGTTATAAAACTGGTGTAATTAAGACTAATTAAAGCACAGTTCTAAATATCTAATGAGAGCAAAAACATCAGATATTCATTGTGGCCTAATTCCATTCAGAAAATATAAATAAACTGATTTTAATTGAAACATTTCTGTAACAAATGTTTAAATACTCTATTGGTAGAGGTTTAGTTTTTTTTTTTTTTTAGTTTTTGCTTAGTTTTCTGTGGCAAACTATGATTTAAAAAAGTAATTTTCTTTAAAGATTGAATAATTTTTATACTATAATAAATCTAAATCCAGATTTTTGTGATAATGTCTGTCAGTTTTTCCAGATGTTTTCCTGCCATGATGGCAGATCTTCACTAGTGGAGGACAAATCCTCCTCTCAGCTACTGCTTGTAATTCTCCGTCCAATCAAAACGTGCAAGCAGAGATCCAAAGAGCCGGCTGTCAGACGGTGCGCACTTCGCGCCGCGTATTTGCATTCATGCCAAAATGCAACACTTCTGCTAAGTGACACATGATTGATGATGGGGAGCAAGGTGGCTTTTCTAACCCCTGTAAGTGCTCTAAAAACAAATTAAAGCTTTCATCATTGTAACGTGTCTATTACAAGATGTGCTAATAGCCCCTCGTTGGATCAAATTATTTGTGAGTCTAAATAATTTTCAGAAATTAAACTATTAATCATCCCGCTGACAAAGACAGAGGCGGAACGTGCTGCTCAACGCGCTCAGAGGTGTTTATGGCTTTACTTTATGAAATGGCTTTAATTGCTTAATTGGCCTTGGTCTGTTGGTGGCTGCTGCGATTCAGGGTGAACGTCTGACTTAAGTTTCACTGGAATTATCCAAAGTAAAACCAAATGTTGGCATCCTTTTTACGTTCACACTCAGTGCAAACACAGGAACACATCAAAGAAAAGACGTTTTATTTCCCGCAGTGGCAGTTCACCCCCTCCCTCGGTCAGCCACCTGAACGAGCTTCGTCTTCGCCACCTCTCCTGCAGCCTTTGTTACTGAGCAGGTCCAAGCCAAACACAAAGGGATCCTGTGTGTTTTATGAGTAATGCATGAACCTGCTCGCAGAAAGGTTCATGCACGCCGACAGCTCAAGATTTATGGCGATGGCTGCAGAAATTATGCTTTTCTTCCCCCAAAGGCACTTTAATTATGTAATTATTTCCAGCTGCTTTTCATTTGCGGACGCCGTTAATTAGGCCCGGGGTCCGCGGTTCAAGTGCCGGGTTTCCCTCGCCCTCCCTCCAGCCCATGGGTTCGGTTGTCCCGGGGCAGCCAGGGCCTGAGATGATTAGCCAAATCCTCTGAGAAACTCATTTGTTATTCAAGCTCTGCCCCGCCGCCTCCTGCCAGGCAGCCGAGAACAC
>BSAI01000115.1:10972415-11049443 GCA_036245035.1 Adrianichthys oophorus | reverse complement strand
CCACTGGGCCTATTTTATTCACATCCCTCCTCCTCATCAGCAACAATCAAACGAGGAGCTGCGATATCTTTGTTTGCTTTCTTTATTAGGCCCCAAATGTAGGGAAAACACGAGGAGCGAGAGTCGAGGGGCCCCGACACCTGATAATCGGAATTAATCTCTTCCATCGCATTTGCGGTGGTTGGGGGGCCCACCCAGCAGATAACTCCCCAACACTAATTGCTGAATTGATATTCAAGTGGAACTTGGCTGAAGTGGATAAATAAAACCTCATAGCGGGGATAGTGTCAGTTAGTCTGCTGAAGATCGGTTCTGGGAGGAAACGTCTGCGGCGTGACGGGTCATCTTCACTAACACCCCCTCCACGCGCACACACACACATACACACACACCCACTACACAGTCACAGTTATGCACAGCTCTGCATCCTCACATGGCTTTCTCTTTGTTTCACTTCAGATTTGCACCCGACATATAGACCTGCTAAAGAGGATCAAAAGGTCGGCTGGAGTCTAACCCAGCTGTTTTTGGGCAAGGCCGTGGTCGCTCTGAGCAGGTCATCAGTCCATTGCAGAGGCACAAACAGAAAAGAGTCACAAAGATAAATTTAGAGTCACCCAAAAACCCGGGAAATGTGTTGTTGGCCCAAAGAAACTGTGCATGGAAACTCCACAGATAGGATCTGATTGGGGTTTGAACCAGCAAACTTTAGAGTGGGAGGTGACTCTAGTACCTGAAACACCTCCATGAAGCTTCTATGAAATTTGAAATCATCATTAGCTTTGAGAAATGTTTAAACACAGCTAAAAGCTAAAGGAAAATATTTCGAAACACTGTTTTTTTATTTGAATAATTTATAATTTGTAAATTCATAAAGTAAATCTGAGTTTCAGTTCATGAATTGGCTTGTAGGCCTACCCATCAGAGTAGAAGACACAACAAAGACAAATAGCCGACATACATTTTAGACACTCTCAAAATCCCACTCAAGACCTGTACAAGAACATTTAACACTTAGTGTCGAATATGACAGGCGTACATCTCATTCCACTGAGTATCTATTACTAAGAAACCAGAGTAACATTTATGAACATGGAAACAAGGCAGGTGAAATACTAGCAAAGCAACTGAAAGAGGCAAGGGCCAAGCAAGTTATTAATGAGGTAACAGTAAATAACAGGAGGTAACAAGAAACAAAGCCTTTCGATCTTACTATGGGAATCTGTACCGCTCTAGTGACTCTTGTGACCCCAGCCTACTTTTGAGTTCTTTAGAGATTTACCAATGACCACCTTGGGTCCTGATAAAGCTTTAGTTTTTGACGCACCTATACAGCAGCACAAGATTTGAAAAGCAATTAAGACTTTAAATTCCCACAAATCTCTTGGCTTGAACAGCCCGCCGAATGACTTATATGCAGCTTTTGCAGAAAAACTAGCCCCCTTAATGACTACAATGTTTATGTTTTAGTAAAAGTATTCTTTCTAGCAGTTTAAATCTAGCCTGTATCACTTCACTCCCCAAAAAGGACAAAAATCTTTTAGAATGTGACTCGTAAAGGCCAATCTCACTTTTGATAGTGATTCTAAAATTTTGGCTTAAGTATTAGCCAAAGCCTAGCCTTGTATCCGGTGACCAATCTGGTTTTCTTAAAGACAGACGCTCCTTTTTCAGTATTTGCCAACTATTTAACATTTTATATACCCCTAGTGTCAGTGAATCTGAATGTCTCCTTTCAATGGATGCTGAAAAGGCATTTGATAGGGTTAAGTGGAATCTTTCCTGCATTGATTTGGATCTGGCAGCTGTTTCTTATCTTAGATTAAGCTTCTATATGCCTCTCCTTCTGTTATGGTACACACTAAGAATGCTTACTCAAAATCATTAAGACTATATCGTGGGACTATAGCATGGGTCCCCTTAGCCACACTTTTATTTAGTCTGGCTATTGAGCCATTGACGATCGCCATTAGGAATGACCCTTCAATCATGGTGTGGTTCATGGTTCATTCATGGTATTCCAAGATGGGGTATAGAACACAAACTTGCTCTTTATGCAGATGACCTTCTACTGTTCATATCTAGGGCTGATGAAACCATCCATCATAGTCTTCATCTTTTGGATAAATTTGGGAAAATGTAAGGTGTCACTGAAACGCTTCAACGATCTATTTACTGAAAACCCGTTTGCATCCGTTCAACAACTATCTAATAGGTCAAATCTGCCGCCGCCACCCTTTTTTTTTTTTTTTTTTAGATATTTAAAGGTGCGTAATTTCATTATGACCTCTTGGATTGCATTCTCACATTCAAACCAACTCAAAAGAGGTCCATCAAGAAAAAGCTTCAAATGTTTCCACACATGTCTCTCTCCATACAAACCAGTAAAACATCTTGGAAAAAAAATCTCTAAATCAATATAAAGGACACAGATTGGGACGAAATCATGACAAAGATGAATTCATCTTCAATGTGTGTGAGACTTTGTCTTAAAAAATAGTTCACTGTGCACCCCTCCAAATTTGATTTAATTTGGCTCCACCCACAGTTTCACATTGGATTAAACATGTATTATTCCATTTAAAACTTGAGAAAATAACAACAATTTGACTTGGTATGGAAGCCCTTTTTAACTGTTGTCAATCACCTATCTACAAAAGTGACAGAATTACCTTTCCCTGTTGTTTTACATTTCTTTCTGTTGTTTTACTTCCTTTTACTCATTTAAGCACTACTGTATATCCTGACAATTCCCCCTTTTTTATTATCTTTTGATGTTGTTACAATTTTTTTTCTTGTTTCTTGTTATTGTTTTTCATTATGTGGAATATACAATAAATATATAAAACACAACAGCGAAGCTCTGCAACTGAACAGTCAGACCGGGTTTTTATTTGCAGCTATAAATGACAAGTTAGATTAAAAACACCAAAATAAAATACCACCAACAGGAATGAAACTGGATTTAGACTAACACGGAATCTGTTTGAGCTAAAATGTTCTTGATGGGATCTCGGGACTTAAATAAAGGCAAAGTTAATTTGTCACAAAAGTAGCTAATAGTTAAGGTAAATGACTTTAGATGCAATTTTTGCTTAGCCAACTCTGAGCTAGTAAAGCTCCTTCATGCCGTTAAACTTTAGAATTACTAAACTCCAAGAAGCTGTGGTTTACAGTGCCCTCTGCTGGAAACAGAGCAACACTCCAGACATCCCTGGTAAGGTGCATTCAGTGTTGCCATTTAGAACATCAAACTAAATGTGCATTATTGTTACATAATTGTTTCTTCTATGTTTGGATGCATTTCTGTGATTTTTTTTTTTTCTTGTTTACCATTTAAATGTACATTCTTGATTCCTCACACTAAAATCTATTCATCCTCTTTAACTCCACCCTTCCCTTCAGTTTCAGCTCTGAATTTCTTGTATTCTGCCATAGAAAATCAGACTGAAGTGGTAAATTTAACCCTCCAACAGAGCCCCGTGCTGTGGAGAGCCCAGGGGGCCCCTGATCCGAGGGCCCACATGTCTGCTTCTCCAAGCAGACTTGCCGAGAGCACTGCTGAAGGTAATGGGTTCATCAGGATCAGTCCTGTAAATGGCTTTCTGTGCCTGCTTGTCTAACTTGCCTTTCTGACACATCAGTGCTGCCACAGAAACCTGATTGGGACCATGAGCTCTTCAGCGCATTTTCAAGCATCTTGACAGACTTCAGGGTTAAGATGTTCTGAATTAGATTTGAATTACAACCACTAAATGCCCCTGTCAAAGCTAATTATGGCTGACACTGCCCATGTGTGCTTGGCTGGCCTGCAGCTTCAACAAAGAAATTCTCCCCAGAAATTTTCCCAGAAATTGTCACAAAATGGGTAATAAGTAGTTCTTTCTCAGCTCTGAATGCTAATCTACATTCAGTCCTTTGCAGACGAAACGAAAGCTCAGTTTGTGTTCTTGCTGTCACCTACGCTCAGCAGAATCACTTTTGTGTGGACAGAGATGAGAGGTTTGCATATTTTATACACAACATTGTTGTGATGGAGAACCTCTCAAGATGCTAAATCTCCCTGAGGGTCTGCAGATGTTTAAACTCACTCTTCCTGACACAGTAATTGCCCGGGGAGCCAAGGTATCCTTAAACAACAGCTCAGCATCACCAGAAAAATGAACGCACGATGAAATAAATGAAAATTCCTGTGTGAAACGGAGAAAATAAACAGCACGTCTGAAGTGGCATCGACAGTCCGCAGAGAGAGGCTCTGGGCTTTCTCAGGGGTCTGGACTGTCGGGGCTGACGCGGCGTGGAAGCCGGAGGCACCGTCACACCACCTTGACAGCTCAGGTGTGAAAATTTCACCTTTCTCCTCCGTGACACATCACTCTGAACAGCGTCCACAGCTTTCAAAACAAAAACTTTAAATCTTCTAAAGGTCTGAGTCAGAAAACAGCATCCAACATGATCTAAAATGTATTAAAAAAACATGTCAAAACTCCCCTAATTTAACTAGTTTATTGTACCTACAGTGAAGACTGTGGTTGTCTGGGGTCAGAGCTGGAGGCGCAGACTTCAGCCTGTCAGGGAGGAGACTGAAAAACAGTCATAAACACTCTTTAAACTCACAGACTCGACCACGGAGCTGCTTCTGCTGCGGCTGGTCTTAATGGAAAAAAATGACTCCGATGTGGAGTTATTGATTGATTGCATATCTGGTGATCAGCTGATCACAAATCAGAGGGCATCCTTACGTAACACAATTTCTTCTTGTTTGACTTCATTCTCAGCATATTTACTTCTAACAACTGAATGACTGAAATCTGACATTTTTTCATAAATGAGCAGTGGTGATAAATTCTCCCAAAGACTCAAGTATAAATCACAGTCAGTGGTTTAAATCTACAAAATGTATAACAAATTTCTGAATGAAGCTGAACATATTTTGCAGTAAATTAAATAACAATTTTATAATATATGCTTTACATATTTAAATAAATGAAGAGCTTTTGTGCTGGATCTGGGTTCTGTGCACAATCCTTTAATAAGTATAATCGAAAAAGTTTAAAAAAAAAAAAAAATTACATAACTGTATTTCTTTAAAAAACTGTTAAAAGCTGAAAAAAATCAAGGACAGTTAAATTATTGTTATTCAAATAAATTATAAACTAAATGTTTTTGGGAAATCTGTATAATGTCATTTTTCACATTATCTTGACTTTAAAAGTGTGAAATAGCAAAAGAGGAAATAACAAAACGTTGGATTCTAAATAAACTTCAGAAAGAGTAGAACCAGAGGTAATACATCATGAAAGGAAAAAATTAAAATATCTTAAAAACTCATAAAGAAGAGAATTATTCAAAATTAAAAAGAAAAAAAACCGTTCGACGTCACAAAAGGGACATTGATTTGATACTATTTTTTGTAAAAAATAAAATTAAAAAAAATAAATCTGCATTTAATAATGCTTCAAAAGAAGAAAAGTCATTGAAATAAATAAATATTTGCAAATTATGACATACTATTGCAAAAAAATTTCAAAAGCACTTATTATTATTATTCTTATTATTCTATTAGATGAAAAATGAATGACTACATTTACAGTAGCTGTAAAATGCTGAACAATGCTAACAAAGCTAAATCTATTTTTTAAAAAGTCTAAACAAAATAAATAAATAACAGAGAGTAGACCACACGACAACAAACAACTCTACATTTAACTTCTCATTAACTAAAAAAATTATCCAGCTGGAAAGATGCTGAAAATGCTCCATTCAATGCAGATCTATTAAAAAGAAGGTGAGCCATTAAATTTAAAAAAAAATCTGATTACAGAGTTTCATCATATTTAGATTCCAAACACGCTGGATTATCAAAAAACTAAATTGCCAGAATTACATTTTCTTAGAAACAGATGTCTTTTTTGGTGAATCTACTGGATGTGATTTAGAAGATGCAGCATTTAGTTTTTGTTTTATATTAGGTTTTCTAAAGTCCATTGAACTGACTGTGACCTTTCAGCGCTTTAATCAGTCCAGAGATTCATGGTTTCTGCCTCACAGCAACATGTTTATCGGAGTGCGATTCTTCTCTGGACGCGCGCTCATAAAGATGACAGCCGTTGATTGGTCAGGTTTACATCAGACGTTTTTAATCGACCTGTCCGCGTGTCTCTGAGCTGAGCTCTCCTCCGCCTCATATCTGTGGTGGGAGCGCTGCCTGATTGGGACACGTTTATATCCATTACGTTTTGTTTATAGGGGAGAATAAAACGTTAAATCACCTCCGTCTCTGCCAACAGAAATTTCAGAATGTTTTCTGAAACAGATTTAATGCCTTTACGTCATTTAGTACAGGCGGATTATTGTTTTCTCTCACACGTCGGCTCACAGGGCGGCGAGGTTTATTCGTGTTTACGACGGCTCTCATGAGCTCTGATGTAACCGGACTCTAAAAAGCGGCTCCAGCAACACCTCGTTACACGCTCAGGTACAGTAGCTCTCCTGTTGCCTTTGCCCCCGAACCCCTGAAGGTGACGCATGCTGGACCCCCTCCCCGCTGCAGCCTTCTCCTGACCTCCACATGCACACCAATGGGTGTGCAGTCCATGCAACAAGTGCAAATGGGGTTAGCGGGTAAAAAGCACGGCTGAGGCCTTATGGGTAAGGAGGCAGAAACAGAGCTCCCACTGTCGCTAGGATAAGAACATAAATATTTCACAACTTTTTAGACACACGAGAGGGTCTGGGACCAAAGGATGAAGAACCACGGGCCTCCGCTTGTCCTCCTGAGAACTTGAAGTGAGTTTGAAGGGACAGAGTCTGCGTGGGAGGAGCAGCTTCAGCCTCAAACAGCTGACAGCGAAATCCAAGTCGCACGAGCCAATTCAGGCCAAAGTGGAGCCTTGATTTGGTGCATTTATGCCCCATCATGAGCGGGCAGGGGCTCAGCTTCCACTGCTGCAGGAGATCCCCGCTGGCCAAATCAGCTTTGATGCCGCTCGAGGACGTTTCACAAAAAAACAGCTGGGAGTTATGAGGGATTACTTTGTCTGAAACAATTTGGGTTGACAGCCTCCAAATAAAAAGTGTGGGCAGACCAAACAGCCCATTCTTCTCGTACAAGATGCCTCAGAGGGATTATGATGGCATTGAAGCTTAAAAATGGGGGTGTACTTTGAACTCAATCTAAACCCAAAATAACAGAGTTTATGATGGAGATGCTGGCGGAGCAGCAGGAAGCTGGAAGGTCTCTGTGTGCCCACTTTTTACCCTTCAATTTTGATGAAAAAAAAACCATTTTTAAAACATGTTCAGCGACATTTACAATATGTAGTGCTCACAAATGGAGCAACAACTCGCTTAGATCATTTTAGTGTGATCACTTTTTTTTCAAAAGGGTAAGAAGTTTTGACATGTCTCGGCTCAGTAAAGAGGTGTGCTGTAAAGAGGTGTGCTGCTTAGCGCTTCTGTACTTCAAATTCAAATGTCCAGATTTCCTTAGTAACTAATGTTTACAGACTTACCACACCTCCATGCTTAGAAAAGGCTTTCAGAAAAATCCATTGTAGTTTTGGTGCTGCTTGGACAAAACAGGGATTATTTTCAATGAGAACGATTGAACTGACACCACTGACTGTATACGAGAACTGGACTGAGATTTTAAATGCTCTTGCTAATCCTCATTTTTTTGTGGTCTTTTTCTGTAGTTCAAGTCATTCAAATTATAAACTGGCCAATCAGATGGCTCAATAAAAGTAGATGGGGCCTGCTGGCCTCCACGTCAAATGTTAGAAACAAATGATTGACAGATTCTGGAGCTGTCACTGCAGACCTGCGTGTATCATTTCTATTTTGTCTTACTGTTGAGGCAGATATTTTCACATTTTTGTGTTAGTTCGTGCCCTTGAACCCTTGACATTCTTTCAACTGCCTTACCTCTTCAACAGTTAATGTAAGAAAAGCAGCATTGTGCTGATATGCAACACTTTTTAGTTCTGAAGTCCTTACCCAATCAACACAAATCAGCTGATTCAGAGGAAAGCGGCTTTGCACTGTTATGCGACTCTTCACTAAATTGCATACTGGTGTAAATCCCATATGAAATCTGTTATTCACCATGTCAGAATCAGCTGATTTCAGTTGATCGTGTAAGCGCTCAAAGATTTACATTACATACAAGTCTGTTTTCTTTATTTATTCATGACCTGGAGTCATATTGGTAAACCATATGTTGCTCTGCCATTATAATCCATCCATCCATCCATCTTCCAAACTTGCCTATATTTAGTTCACGGGGTTGCTGGAGCCTATCCTAGCTACTGTTGGGCGAAGGCAGAATACATCCTGACCAGGTCACCAGCCTGTTGGATTGTAGGTTTTACCTGAGAATTACATTTACATTTTTATAAAAATATAAAAAAATAACAATAAATATTACAAGTAATACAAAGTATATCATTTGTTTTCAGGTTTTAATTAGTTTTGGTCATTTTTAAAATGTGTTTATCTTTTAGCTGAAGGTTCTGACTTGACCTTTAACAACAGTTTTTTTTCATTGAAGTTTTACCTTCATTTTATTTTAAATGACAGCTTCTGCATTCATCAGCTTTTTTACTATGGCGCAATAAAATACATGTCCTGAAAATAATAACTAAAAAAAAACTAAACAAAATTAACATTTACAACTTAAAATGTGAACAAAATGTCAATTTTTAAAGAGTCAAAAAGATAAGCTAAACATGCACTCAAAAAAAAGGCTGAAAATCTCCCTAATAATAGCGTAATGTCATACTCACGCTCGTGGTTTTTGTTTCAGACGTGCATGTGTCATTCTGGGATCTTTGCAGCAAACAGGAATGGAGGGAATTTCACCGCAGCAACTTTTCTCTTTGGTTCACAAACAGAGGATCTACATGGAATATCGCTTCCCTCCAAAAACACTGGAGAAAAAAAAAACACAAGACAGTTTTGCACATCAGATTACCATCAAGTAGCAATTGATCCTCTGGTATTTGGTCAAAGATTTGGGTATTAAAGCTCTGCTTCTGAGTGGATAATTGCACTAAGTCCTGATTTCATGGTCACAGCTGCAAAGTGTTAGCAATCACAACACGACGGCTGCAGATTCTCTGCTCATATCCATGTCGCTGAAACGTCTGGTCAGATAGGTTCAGTAGAGCCGGGAGGCTCTCAGCCGACACTACCAGCGTGGAGCGTGGACAAGGGGCCATACCATAAACTTTTCTGTTTTCTGATGGGGTATTTCAATTAATGGGGTCAATTGATCTCTGAAAAGACATAATCAAAGAAATCTGAAAACATGTTTCAAAACATTCAACACAAAATCCATTCAAAACAAGTGGGTTTTCAAATATTTCTGCCGCAGACAAGCTTGAAAACCTTTTATAAAATGGTTTCACCGCTCAAATATTTTAATTTAAATATTTAAGCAAATTGTATCTTGTATAAAATGTTTTAGAACTTTAGGAGTACACACACACTCACTTCAAAACGGATTCTGAGGAGATTAAAAGGTTGCTCTGAACAAAGGATCTTTGGCAAAATGTGAAGTGCTGAAAGCAGTTTGGAGCAGCTGGTGTGGACAGATTATTGTGAGAAACTGGATTGTAAAAAGTCCAACCATACATCAAATTTACACGTGCCATAGATGGAGGTTTCAATTGTTCTACTTTTTGAACAAATTCTGCTCAGCTGCTGGTTTAATGTTTACAGCTGAGCAGGTAAACACAACATTTGTGATTTTTAGCTGAACATATTTGGAGAAAATTCTTTCAAACAGAGAACATAACTGATTGATTGGTGAATAAATCTGTAAATCAATGAATGATTAGATATTTCTTTGTGCGATGCCACAGTTGAAGTGGATTAAAACGTTTTTGACAATAACAAAACGTAGAAGTGCCGTACGTCTCAACAATATTTGGGAAGTTTCCATCCAGTCTGTTGGAAACTATTTTATTTGCAGATGATCCCATTCTTTTTTACTGTAGAAATAATATGGAGGAGCTTTTGGATGCAGCTGAAAAAGAATCAACTAAATTCAAAATTTAAATAAAACAAAAAATATAAAGCATTTGGAGATAAAAACAACCAAACTAATAAGGCAATAATAAATAATGATGAAAAATTGAAAGAGTGTCAGAAATAAAATTTCTTGATGTGATAAATTATAAAAAAAAATAAATTAGAAGAAATATCTAAATTTCATTAATTTTAAAATATCTAATATCTGTTCTTCACACATTGAATTTATTATATTAGTATTACTGTACACTTTGTATTATTTCTTCACACATGCTCTACCGTGTTGAGGTGTAAAGAAACAAAAACAAAATTACAATAAACTCTGTTTTTCTTCTATAAAAAAAAAGAAACGTAAAAAGAATCGCCATGATCATCATAGAGCTGAAAAACTCACTGTTGAACAAATTAGAATCATTAAAATTTGGAGACATCAAAATAAATGAAATCATGTTAAAAATAGAAAATATACAATTACCAAAAAGCTTCTGTTTATGAAAACAGCTGTGATAACAAACCCTGAACTTTACTGTCACAAGAGGAGTTCAGATATAGAATAACTGCAGGGAAGACTTTAAATATCGTCAATCCATAAAACATGTAAAGGGTGATAAAATAAATAATTATGATGGGTCAAAAAGATCAATAGATGTACCGTATATTTAAAAATTCTTTTGACTGGAATTCTTGTTTGTCGTGTTCATTTCTTGTAATTCTATAAAAATACTTTAATTACTAAAAACTACAAAAATATTTTGGACTGAATTTTAAAAAAGGGTTTGGACAATGTTCATATTTTATTTTAAATAGAAAAAAAATAGAAAAAAAAGATGAACATGCTGTATTTTGAAAAGCTAAAGCGTTCCTGTGAACTTTGATTCACCTCAACAGAATTGTTGGCGTCACCGGTGGTTTGGCAGTTGTTGGTTTAGGTTTGAGACATGAAATATTTACACAATTTTTTCACCATGATAAAACATATAAAAGAGGCCTATAGTTTCCGTGACCTTTGACTTACACAGATGACATTCATCAGCTTTAATGACCGTAACTCATTTGGTTTGGCTGCTTTATCAGGCTGGCTTTGGCTTCCTTCAGCTGATCTGAAACCAGCAGATAAACGGTTTCTGTAATCTTCTCTTTCTAAAAAAAAAAAAAAAAAAAAAAAAGAATGGGTGTGAGGTATGAATTATTTTCTAATGAGGGCCTTCGGTCTCTTCACAGCAGGCTTGTACATGAAATGTATCAACAGTCTGACAATGAATTACCTTTTGGGTCAAATCTTGATTTGCGTGATGACAGCTTTGGCGTGTAATCAGAGCTGTCCACCACCCACGGCCTCGGCTCTGCGACCGCTTCTGGAAAATTTATGTGACGTCTTCAAATGCTGATAACATGTTCTGAGCACACTTGAAAGGCAGCTGTGCTGGAAGTGGATGCACACGAAGCTGCCTCGTGATTTCAGAGTAAACGGATACTCAGACGAGCTCGACCTGATCAGTGACGGATCCAGAGCGGCCTCCGCGGTCCACTGTCAACCGCAATAATTCCATATAATAGCGCATGTCTGCTGCAAGTGTGCTCTTCCTTCAGAGCGCCGAGCACAATCAAGTTCGTGTTTTGGTTTCCAGTTACTAATGATTGATAATCACAGGATAACGGAGTGGAAGGTTGGCCTCGGCTGGACTCCCTTCTCAGGAGTCTTGCGCCGAAGCCAGAGCCATAAAGGAGCGAGGGCTGCTGGTGGAGATTAAGCAGCAGATCACAGGTCCTCAGCTGGGAAACCAAACTTCTTCAACTTCAATTTGTGAGTTCTGCACAACAACTGCAGTCAGTAGCATTGACCTGCACATCCCGGCAGAACCTCCAAAAACATTTACCTTCAGCCTAAGATGTTCCAGAGATTTTCAGATGATGTTAAGGAATCCATCAGCCCTTCTTCAGGTGCGGAAATGTCCGAGAGATGTTCAGTTGCAACAAGAAAGAAATCAAAGTAAGATGTGATAGAAATGTTCCAGAAATGTCAGGAGATGTTCCTGAGACACCTGAAGCAAAGATTAACTCAATGTTTCAAAGATCTTATCGCAGAGAAGATTTACAAATGTGTACTAAAGACAAACTCAGGTCAATTTTAGGTCTATTTTCAAAGTGTTCCCAGTGGTCCTTTAATTATGATTATGCCGTTTTTAGACACCTCTGAATTGTGGGTGGGAAGTAAGCCACTGCTGATACCCCATGATTCCTTTCTTTACACTTCATCCCTGCTATCTTACAGCCCCTCAAAACCCCGACCTAACGTTACCGGTGCAACAAAAACAGCAAGTGATATTGGAGCCATCCAGCTGTACAGTTTTGAGCCAGATGTCAGCTCAGATGAGGAAAATAAAGACGTACACAGATCTATGTGTGCAAGTGGATGCATTAGAATGGAGCGGTGCATTTCAGTTGCTGCGTCACTCCTGAGAGATTTTTCAAACTGCGCTTTTTTGTCTGCTCCTGATCCATCACGATTTGAAAAAGAAATACTCAGAAACACATCTTAAATTCTTTATATATATCCTCAATCACGGCTTCCGGCAACGGTGGCCATTTTGGTCCAGTTGTTCCTTTCTGAGCATGGAGCCAATTCAGACTGAGGAAACTCAGAGGGAACCGGAGCTCAGTCTGGTTAGAAATTAACCGAGTCCACCTCAAAAGATGGGCCTCAGGGGATACGAACTCTGGTTCACTTAAGCAAACCAAATGTGTCCAGTCTGAGTACGACCTTGATTTACCAAGACAAATGAACCAAAAATACAAAGCAATTATTTCTTGAAATCTTTAGCATTTTTCATTAAAGTCAAAAAGCCGCCATGGAAGTATAAAGGAGCGACACGTGGCTCCAGAGCGTCACGTTGCAAACCTCTGCATTAGATGATGTAGGCTTTGAAATTGTATCAGATATGTTGTAAAATGCATTCTTAAGATTTATAATGTTGTGAAGATCAATTTGGCATAAATAAATCAAAAATAATAAAAAGAAAACTGTCCATAGTTTGTACTTAAGAGAGTTGGAGCAAAGTTATGTAGAAAAAAAAGATTATTTTGAAAGTATTGAGGCTATCAAACATCTTTTTTCAATCAAAATCTTCCTGTGGAAGGAGATCACATTTGTGTTTGAAGGAAGCGCGCAATTATTGGTAATGCATTGAGTGAAGCGCGGCGACAGCCGGCGATAACACCCAGGCACATATGCTGTTATTATCTCCAAAATAAGGTTAATCTTTTTCCTAGTTAAGAGATGACTTGACGAGCCATCACACACTCATCATGACGGTGAATGTGTTCCTATCAGCCAACCTAATATCATCCTTCCACACTGTGATTCACCCCCTCCAGGTCAGCCAAGCTCATATCATATTTAAAATGGCCCCCACCACCTCTGATGGCATATTTCTCATTTAGGTTAAATCAAAGAGATGTGTGTTTGGGCCTAACCACCGCTCATTACAATCATCGCAGGAGTACAGGGAGCAATTTACCTGCGCAGACGAGGTAACTCAACACAAATAGGCCGAGCAAGAGCTAAAATGATATTTCTAATTACAAAGCATCTCTCCCACTGTCAGCACGCCACCTCCCGAGCCTCCATGTGCCCAAACCTCATTTCAATATTTGCGTCTCATCACACAGAGAGGAAGATGGACGAGGCTGAAAGGACAGAGGAGTGACTCGGATGTGGGGAGCACAAATAAACACTGCAGCCTCATGGAGAGCCTGCACCAAGCTAATTATCTGGCCTTCTCCTGGTTGAGGAAACGCGGTCCGAGGCTTCAGGGGACGGCTTGGCTCTAATATGCTGCTGTTTTTCTTTGCAGGAACGAAAAAAGAAGCAGAGAAATCAAAATAATCAATAAGTCACGTCTGAGTCGCCCTCTTTTCTAGATCATCTCCAAAAGAAGGAAACCCAGAAGCAGAGCAGACCCAACATGCTCCTAATGTTGGACATGGAGGTGAAACAATCTGCCCCCACCCACAGCGAAAAAAACAAAAACCTCCATCCATGTATTCATTTGTGGCCTTTTTTGTTGTCAGAACACAGAATGAATGGCTGGACTGACACAGTCTGCACTTCATCAGCACAGGTAATAAGTCACTATTAAGACCCACGCAGTAGCCCCCCCCCGCGCTGACCCACCAGCAGCAGCTCCACAGAGTTTGCTCTCAGTTTACAGTCCACATCCATTCATCACACGCTCACCCTGTTCTACTCTTATGCATTTAATCTCTGCATTTCCTCTCCGAGACGCTCAGCAACGTACCGTCATCCAGCTGAAAATCCCTGAAAGTTCCAGCTAATTCCATTACAGGAATGTTTTTCTTTGGTTGCAGGAAAATCATCTGAAGGCTAACCAGGATATTAGATTTTGGTTGCCCATTTGGGTTCCTGGAAAGTTCCACTAACATTTCTAAGGAGGCCAAATTCAACCAAAACTGTAAGATTTTCTCCGTTGGTTTTTATTACTGTTTCCTTTATGTTGTGCAGACTGTTATGAAAAAAAAATGAAAGTGAAAACAGTTTTCAGAGTTAGATAAAGAATGCTGAAGAGTAGCTGAATGAAAAAACAAAACAAAAAATGTAAAACCAATGTTTAAAAAGATAAATACAACAAAAATGCAAATAAATGACAATAAAGAATTTCAAATATACTTAAAATATACAACTGAGAGCTGCAAACGAACTTTAAAATGTTGAGCTGTGGAGACATATTTTTAAATGACTGAAATAAAGATGTATAATTCTAAACATTCTGGGAAAACTTTTAAATATGTATTTGAAAGACTGAAGCAGCTAAGCAGCAGCTCAAAATTAGGATTGATGCTAAAACTGAATTTCTAATTAACTTAAAAAATATTTTAAAACACAATTTTTAGAAAGATAAACGCAGTAAACAGTAATTGAATGAACTCTAAATAAACAAATATCTAAAGTTGCAAATGAAAGTTTAAAAAAAGCCCAAACAAATCTGACAATGTCCATATAAATCTCAAGAATGAGCCTGAAGAGCAGCGCAGCTGGAGTATGACTCATATTGATGTTTAAAAAAGTGCATTAGTTAAACATTTACATGATATGCATTTTTTTTAAATGTCTTTTTATGAGATTTAATGCATTTTGCATCTTTTTAACAAAATCTGCAAAAACAACCTTAAAATTCAGACCTTCTTTAACATCTTTTAAAGAGAAAATATTTAATCTTTGATTACAAAATACATCACAACTAGCATGTTATTTAAAAAATGAAGTCTCTTATATTTACTGTTGATTTATTACAGGAAGTGACAATGGTATTGTAAAGTAAAATTCTGCAGCGGGATTCAATTCTTTTTTTTTTTTTTTACTCCTTTGAGAATTTTTTAATTTTTTGAGCTTATTTTTTTTTTTTTTTTATTAAAATAAACTTTATCCCCCCCTTCCTTTATATAAAGCAAATCAGTTTTAGAAAATTGACAAGTTAATGCCACTTTAAATAATTTCAAAGTCTGTATCATTTAAAAAAAAAAAAAAGAAAGAAAAAAAAAACATACCAAACCCAAATCTATTTGATTCATCTATTTTTGATCTATCTGGTTGATATTGGTAAATTAAAACTTTTTTTAAACACAATAATTGTCAGTGCAGCATTTTTAATCATTCTGTAAAAGTTGTAATAAAAAATGTAAAGTTAAAGTATTTGTGCAGTGTAACAAAACCTTTTTTTTATTTTCCAAGGAAACTTGAGGACGATGTTGGAAAAGTGTCTTTCATTTAATTTGAAAAAATGAGGTAACATATGTGGTTTGTTTTCCATTGCTGCCCTTTCCGAAGAACTTTTTTTTTTAACAAGATTTCCTTTCCAAACTCAAACAGGGGTTTGTTGCATTAAAACTGTCCTGCAGCTGAAGTTCTAATAACTACACCTGCGGAGCTCATGTTGATGAAAAGTGCTGACCTGTCTTTTCCACCTGCAGGTAAACGTGACGCCAAGCATCCATCCTGCTGTAACGAGCTTCCCTGGCAGCACGTTAAGTCACACTCTGGCTGGGAGCAAAAATGTGTTCCAGTGAAAACCGATCCAGGACCTGCTCCAGGCAACGCTGCAGTCTGCTCCTCAAGGGGGGGGGGGTCATAAAGCTGCTGCGGTGTACAGTGTGCACACCGCTCACTCCCAGCCAATAATACGGGTGCTGCTGACGAGCCTCAGAGCCAGGAGAGATGACGGGACAGCTGTCCTGTCAGGACAACGTGGTGCACTTTGATGAAGAGCATGTTCAGCCGCATATGAGGTCAAAGACTGCAGGACGTTTATTCATGCATTTTATTCAGTAGAAAATACGGATTCAAACACAGACGGAACAACACGTTAGCTCAGAATAAAACATGTTTCCAGCTTCTCAAAAAGTGTCTCCCATCACCTGTGAATCATTTTGTTATGGGGGATGTTTTTGGGTAATGACCACACCCCCTAAAAAAAACAGCACACCAAAGTTATGAAAGATTATTTCAAATAAAAAAATATCTCAATTGGAAATTAAACGGCCAACTAATCTGCAGGATGGAAAATTTGAGTTTGCTCCTGCAACACTACAAAATGGGTAAAAATTTAGTTTTATTCGACTAGAAAAACTAGAATCTTCAATGTTGACAAATTGAGTTTACAAAACAAAAAAAAAAGTAATTGAAAATGTCAAAAATAATTAATTATTTAGTTTGACTATAGTGTTGTACTGTTCTGGGACTTAAGTGAACTTGTCACAGTAGACGTAGTGTTAGATCCATTCATCCATCCATTTTCTAACCTTGTTTCGGGGTCACGGGGGTGTTGGAGCCTAACCCAGCCACTCACACACACTCGCATCCACACCTAGGGACAATTAAAGTAGCCAATTGACCTATGAAAATTAATTTTTTAGACTAAACAAATAGTCTAAACATCTTTTGGTAAAAAGGTTGGTGTGGCACAAACACACATATCCTTCAATGAAAAGAAACAAAAACATTTTCAACAAATCAAAGAAAGCAAGTTTTTATGATTATATTAATTACAAAAACGCTGCCACTTTGAAACAACAGCAACCGTTCTGGTGCTGCCGATACTCTGCTCGCTCAACATCCTCAATCAATCACACAAAAGCATGAGAGATGGACCAGACCATCACTTTATTCAGATACTGAGCTACAATTAGAAACACAAAGAAACAGAAAGTTTCAAAAAAACAAACAAAACAATTTAAAGGTATCGGTGATCCATAAGGTGCAGACCGCAAACCACTGCAGTATTTTACAGTGAGGTGGAGGAGTTCAGCTGCTGTTCCAATGTTCTTACAAGCTGGCTGCAGGTTGTGGCAGCCCAAAGTTCCCCACTCTGACCCGAGTTCAGCACTTGATCCAATGAGCATCACTCTACAACGTTCCAACGGTTCTCACTGCGCCACGCTCCCATTCTGATCAACCCATTACGGAAAAATTCACCCAAATGCAGCTCTGACAGACAGATGCATCAATATTTGAATGTATGCAGAGGTTTTTATCAAGTTAGATGTTTTAACAACCAGGTACTTTTTCCAATGAAAACTCATTTTAGTTGAAGGTCCAATATTAAAGGAAACAGAACCATCAAGTTTGGTTCCGATTATGAAATAATTCCAGCGAACATCACAAAAACCTGTCTTACCCTCCAGCAGAAAAGAACAGCTGCTGCGTGATGAACTGATAGTCATCTGCAAACATTTACAAATGTTCTCTTAAATTTGGATCACACAGAACTGCAGACGTTTTACTGCAGTATTATACATCTGTATTACTTTAAACAGATTATTACCAAAATGAAAAAGCGTTTTGATTGTGTTAACCTTCAGTAAAAAATGAAGATGAATTTCAAAGTATTGAGCAGCTGCTGCTGAAAACGACACTGATGTGCCTGTTGAGTAAAAGTTAAGGGTGAAATGACGCCACCTGTTGATGAAAAGTGGAAACTGTGAGGTGGTTTTGATACTGAAAAGAGTTGAAGTCAAAAAATGCCTTTTTGGATGCATGAACAACCAGTTCACAGTAATTGTATCTGAGGAGAAGTCCAGCAGCAAACTGCAGTACAGTCAGTGAAAAAACACCAGAAACTCCCACAGAGATGGATGTTTCTGCTGACTGGAAGTGTGGTTTCAGGCTTTTGAAGCCAAAACCGTTTAGCTTTTGACAGGACATTAGCAAATTGTCTTCTTTCTGCATTGACGGCACCACTTCAGGGTCTCAGAAGTTCAAAGTGTCCTCCTAAGCGAAGTCGATGCTGTGACTGCATGCTTGTATCATCATCAACGCCATGATGAAGAGAACTGCATTTGAGTGGATTTTTTCCATCAAGATTCTTACATAAAGTTGATGTATTCATTGGGGGATGGGGTTCTGACTTTGACAGTTGGCCTCCTTAAACCATCGGCGCCGATCATATGACAGATTCTCTTATTACAATGTTTTTCTTCAGATAAGCCCCTCCCCTTCTGTAACATCAACAGTCAGCGAGCGCCCTGTGTCACAAACATGAGTCTGAGATGAGGTAAAGAACAGCGCCCAAGTGCAACGCTCTGTTGTGCTACATTTACAAAAAGAATAAGAACACATGGATGAGGGAGTCGGCCCCCATGACAAGGAGCCTGCTAGGGGCGTGGCCTCTTCTGTGGCTTTGCCTTCTGTTCACCTGTGCAGCCTGGCTGAGGTGTAGTGTTAAAGGCATCTACAGGAATGTCCTGGAAACAGTTCCCGCTATTGCCATGTTCCAAATTCATGAAATAGTAAGGATGTAGCAGTCAGAGCCACGGCGACAACTACGGAGGCCCAGAGAGTCCAACTTTACAGATCACACGTCAGCAGATACTGTTTTTATCTGGATGTTAAGTTATTTTTCAATTTTGTAAATTAGGAAAAACAAAGTGTCTATCCTACAAAGCTTTAATATAATGCTCTCAATGCATTTATTTAATATCTTCAGAGTAGAAATCCATTTACAATAAAAAAAAAGATTTGTATTTTTAACAGCTTATCTATAATTTCAAGTTAATAAAATCTTGATGAGGATCAGTTCAATTCTTGCAAAGATAAACATAGTTTAAGCATCTCCAGATCTTAGTTTTTAGATTCCACTAATAAAAACATTATGCTTTTATAAGTTTATTTTTTATTTTGGATACTTTAAAAGGAGATAAACATTTATATTTCTAAAATACTAATCATTTACCTTACCTTTTTAAACTCATCTAAAAATGTTTTAAACAGAGTCAGTATAACACTTTTTAAAATGCTTTTTTTTTAAAAAAAAAAGAACATAGGTTTAAATATCTAATTACAGTTTAACCAAGATGAAGAAAATGACCCGTTCTGAACTCTGTCATCAGTGACAGCTGCTATTCACCATTTAGGTTTCCACTAGAACACGTCAGTATTTCTCAGCTGTGAATCTGTCGTCACATTTTATCGAACTAGTAACTTTGAAATTTAAAAGGTGTTTTTTTGAAATTACATTTTTTAAGAGTTCTACAAGTTCATTACTCAAGTTCAAACTTGTAACAACTAATTTGTGGAGAAAGAAATGCAAAAATTTGTGAAAATAAATTTAAACTCGAGTCTTTTCCAAACAAAACACGCAACTTAAACAGATTAATTTATCAAAGTTTGTAAAGAGGTTTACTAATAAAGATCACAGTCTTTACTACTTAGGTGTGGGCGGAGCCTGTTTTTGTGTGGGTGGAGCTGCTTTTCATTCGCTTTTACATTTAAAGGCGATCAACTTTTCTGAAAAAGGAAAGAGGAAAGGGGCAGTCCTATTGCCACCGTTAAGCTCTGAGAGGCGCCATTCTGCCTGAACTGCGGCGGCGACAACAATCCTGTCGGGATCGAATTGGCGGAATCGTGTCGTCCGTGGGAATCCCAAACTTCTCCCACAAAGAAGGCACCCAGATCCAGACGCCTTCGCTGAATACTGAACATGTTTGAGGTAGACGCCATGCAGACCAACAAAGGGGGAGGAGCTTTAGACGATCCACTTACTCCTATCAAATCCAAAGTAATCCTGCTGCCCTCCCCCCCTCCCCAAAAGCATCAAGTGTCCAACTTAGGTTGTGAAGGGGGGGGTTAAGGACTTGCATGGCGGTTCTCCTCTACAGTGACAGGAAAATCCAAACAAATGTCAAATAAAGAGGTATCATAGTTACAGTGCAAAAGGATGAGAAGTTCAAGCTTAATACAAAAACAAAACATAGCACAAAAAAAAAAAAAAAGACGAGAAATGCATGCAATTAACTGAGGTATTCAAGTGAACAGAGGGAACACCGACGACATTCAGCAAGAGGCAACACTCATGAGAACACAAAGAAGAAGCTGGTATCCTCAGAAAGTGACTTCAGCCTCTGAGCAAGGGGATGATGAATTTGCTTGGAACACCATGGTGTCGAAAGGATTGGGAACGTGTCTACCCAACACGCCAAACCAGAAAATAATGCCACAAACGCTTGCAGACTCCAGAAGACGTCCAGTTGTTTGAGCACAAGCTATAGCGACATGCAACCACGTGCGCTTCCACTTCAAATTACAGTAACTCGGAATGTAGGGATTCCTAACGCAGGTCATGATTGAGGGCCTCGGCGCCCAAGGTCCATTATATCAATCTACACACTTCATACTTTCATATATATTTATTTACTCTGCTACGTTTATGGTTTTGGCATGGCCATGTGTCTCGAGATAACAGACTGTCTTGGAATGAGTGCAAAAATGAAGGACGCCGCCATCTGCAGGCGAGGCCCTAGCAGCTGCCTGGTGGCGTGGTTTAGTCAACCTGACTGGCACAATGGCGTGGGCCAGGCTCGGCCGGGTTGGTCTGTGTACAGCCTAACACTACACTACAAGCACAAGCATCGCCTCAAGTTAAACGACTGAACTGCTCTTTAAACACTCACAAAGCAGAAAAGAAAGATTGTGTCTGCGTAAACATAAAAGAAGAAGACGATGAAGGGAAATGATGCAAGATCAGTCCGCCCATCTCCACAGGGATCCCTGAATGCCTCATCACCCCCCTGCGGAACACAGACTCGCCATGCGCCGTGCTGAATTGGGTCGCCACTCTTTTTCCTCCGTTAGCGTCAATAGCTTAGGTGCTAATGTTGGGAGCTCAACCCAGAGCTCAATTGTTTTGGACCTGAGGTTGATTGGCTTTGAGACTGCGCAACGCTCGCCGTGCCGCTGCAGACTTGGCGATCCGGTAGCTGCGGCCAACTCCCTTGAACTTGCCCTTCCCGACCACCTCCACCGTCACCCGCACCTTCCCGTCGTACGTCCGCTCTGCAGGGCTACAAACAGGAGAACACAAGCTTTCACACCCAGCAAGCTGAGGCTAAACATGATTTTATGTGACAACTATTTTCAAACACCAAACAGGATGTGTTAAAACAAAATGTTTTTAGGTAATTTAACAACGCTGTACATCCTTTGACATCGAGGGGGACTTTAGTCTGTGAGACAATAACCGGTGAGGGAATTCTTTGGCAATGAGCAAAAAAACCTGCAGGTGAGGCAAAATCAACATGAAAACTTACGCAAGTTTACAGCTCCAAGCTAGCAATAGGGGCGCAAAAATAAAGGCGAACAATATTGGATCAATCAGTACAGTTTTGAGCCAGAGGCAAGCCTGGACGAGGAAAAGGAATGTGCATAAAGAGGGCGGAGGAGCAGAGTGGACACGCCCATTTCAGTAACTGCATCATTAGTCTGAGCTTTTTCAAGCATCCGGTTTTCTGATCCAAGGCAATTTGAATAAAGGAATACTCAGAAAAGCAGTTTCACCATAAATTATTTTATATAGGTCCTCTATTATGAGGAAAATGCTACAAGAACATGTTAAAAACAAAAAAAAGATCATTGTCATTGGAGTGGGTCTTTAGGAGACTCCACAGAAACTCTAGATGGCATCACGCCTTTTTTAAACATTTTTATGTTAATTATAAATATTTTAAATGCAAACAAATTTTAAAAAATTACATAACAGATGCTTTTAGTGGAAGAGGTGTGTACTTTGAACAAGCTTACTCATTATTGGCGACAGTAGTTGGCATAGAAACGTGACTCAGACTGACTGATACCACTGTTGTATCACTGTTGTCTGGCTCCCAATGGCGACGCCAGTATTATGAAAAAATGGCGACTGAATTGGCTTTATTTTGCTGGAGCCAAAGGTAAGGCATTTCCGATGAGTGCTGTCACACCTGCTTTGTCCATCTCTATTTACAGTCTTTGTTCCTTATGTATATATGGCTGATAAAAAAGGATGTTTTCACACCTGAACTTGGCGGTTTCTGGCTCCATCTCAAGCAGCTCTCTGACCGGAGAACGCGGCACATTAGCAGAGAACTTTTCTGAAGAAGAAAGATGACATGTGAAGATAAAATCTACAACAACAGTGATTAATAAAGAGCTGTAGCTCAGATCTTACTCACCAATCAGGGGCCTCATCATTGGGTAGTAAACTTGCCACACAGTCTCCAGGGACATCCCACTGTCCATGTAGATAGCTCCAGCCAGAGACTCAAAAATGTCTCCCATGGCCTTTGGGACCTCAATGTCCTCTTCCTTCTCCTCGTCTTCTTCAGAGCGCCGCAGCTGAAAGAACAAACACTGAAGTGTCATGGAGCGCCTTGATCATTTCTTTGAAGAAATGAAGGGGAGGAGCCTGAGGGAGTCCAGTTGTAATGTTCAAACAGCTGATCAACACTTCTATGGTACTCAGTGATGCCAAAGAGAACCTGAAGATAAATCCTAAGTCTCTAGCCTCTTTATACTTCAAGATAAATATTCTTCAATATATATACAATATATTTACAATATACAATATACTTCAAGACTTTGCGTTAAAGCTGTATACCATCACAAAGATCATCAGAAATCCTGGTTGTTCCCAGAATTCTTCAACTGGGGGTGGTGGTGGTGGGGACTTCCTGTTTTGGTTCTTTTGGAGCACGTGTCAAAATCAAGGCCACATCCAGACCTCCATGTAATTATATAGGTCAGAGGAGGCAGGTGAGCCGGTGCCTTATCTTTAAACTATCCTCGCCATCTTGAGGAACTAATAGTAAAATAAAAATGTGTTCACTAATCTGTTCTATGAATGTAATTGATCTGAATGACTTTTAATTATTTTTAGCCTCAAATCCGTTGTATTTTGCGTTTCCTTTGTAATTACAGCGCAAGCTGTGAGGTGAAACACAGCACGGAGTACAGCCTCGATTACACAATTCCCAAAAAACTGGGTTGACTGCGTGCCTTTAATTTACTCAGCATATGCAAATAATGTCATTCTTTATAACTATTTATACATGTTAGACATTTTTATTTAATGTCTTCACTTTCCATATAAAATGTATTTTACGTTTAACATTACTATAAAACTGGAAATATTTTTTATGAAGGTTTAAACTTTGAGAGTTTAAAAAAAGAGAGAAAAGTGTGAAAATGTACATTCTGTCTGAGAAAAGAGGAGAAAGTGTATAGTTAGTTTTATTACCTCAAAACATCTTTAATCTTTCTTCACAGATTTTCTCTATCGCAAGTTATTTTTAGAGGGTAACTGCCGCAATAAATGAGGGTACACTGTCTTGGTAAAATAGTGAATGCATATTTCTATCCAGCTGAAGCAGAAGACGAAAGAATTTGACATTTTTTCATTGGCACTGGATAAGAGCTTAGACCTGCAGGACACTACCCCACAGCTGCTCAGTTTTATTTGTGAAGTTTAGCGCAAACTGTGATGTGCGAGGAGCCGCAGCCCTATATATAAATATATAACAGCCATTTGTATGGGTGACGTCATACTCACTCGGTCCAGTTCTCAAATACAGTCAATGTTAAAACCTAGAGATGATTACATTTTGGGGTTACAAGGATCAATTAATTATCTCTCAACAGGTAAAAATCGTATACATCACCAATGATGCCAATGTTGACTCAACAAACCACAAAAGGGTTAGGGTTCAGTAACTCCAACTCTGTACCATAAAAAACAAGAATCTGACTCTTGAAATGTGAACTATTTTACCTACTTTCTGCTACAAGGTCAGTTGTCTTTGTGACGAAACATCTTGGTGACAGATGCATCAAACACTCAATGAAATCTTGTAAACTCAGATCCATAAAGAAGTTGATTTGGTTTGCTGGGAATCCAGCGTCTTGTGGGATGCTTGGAAACACATTCACAAGCTTCTCCTGTTTCACTTGTTTTCTCATTTGGCAGCAACAACAGCTCAACAAAAACAGCCTCAAACCTCTCGGTCTCGCCTTTCTGTTCAACCCAGATTTATGAGCCAGTATGGGGTTCAGGAGTCGCTGTGTTTCTGTTCCAAGCAATGAGCCTCCGGCAACCCGAGGGCCTTCTGGGAGGCTCCAGAATGACCTTTGCTGGAGACCAGCAGGAGGCAGGCTCAGGAGAAACTACAACATTCAATTTTCATGGCTTGGTTATCAAACCTGGCCTGAAGGTTTTCCAGCTTGTATCTCTCACGTCATCTCCAAAGATTGTTCCATAAAATAGATTCAAAACAAGCAACGTTTTGTTTCCCAGTCAGTTTTCTAACAAGTGTGACACGGTCCTAGGAAAACTGAAACTAATATTTACCGTTTCACTTTAAATTTCTTTGTCAATGTTCCTCTCCAAAGTTTTGTTCTCCATTTGTCTAAGAACTATCACAGCGTGTGAATATTCTTTATCAAAAATGTTGACGTTTTGTTGGTAAAAATGGCATCAGGTGGAATAAATACGAGCTGACTCGCCCTAACATTGCAGTGCTTCATTCACAGCTGTGGCTCGCCGTTTACCTCTGAGCAGCGGCACTGCAGCCGCAGGACAACACTCCATTTCCTGATTTTTTTTCAACTGCCATTTGCTGCATGTGTCCACTGTCCCTGAGGCATTCCAATACTTCTCTAGCAGATCAAGTGGAGATCTGGTGCCAAGATAGTCATTTCCAGGCAAATTAGGCCCAAATGTGTTTCTGCTCAGTCCTGAAATTCCCAGAATACGAAACAGGTTGACGGAGGCCGACAGCCTCGTTCTTCTGGCTGATCTTTGTTGAAATGCCAACTATAATGAAAACAGGAAAACACTGCAGCGCAGCAGATTGGGTTTCTGTCTACGGGGTTTGTTGTGCAGCACTGACCCCCTCATCTACCCCACAAAACAGGACTCACCTCCGAGTCCATGCCCTGCATCTCGTTTTTCTCCAGCTGGAACTGCACAAAGTCGTCGATGACGTGGAACAGCTCGGGCGAGATGGCCTTGAAGTACTTGTGGTAGTCGTATTTAACGGCCAGAGAGGCGAAGATGGTGTTGTTGACGAGAGCCGAGCGCAGGTCCGTCAGCACGCCGGGCGAGTGCTGGCGAGGATCTTCGTAAAGGTGCTTCGTTATGAGGTAGTCTAGAATTGCATCACCTAGAAACTCCAACCGCTGGTAACAATCTGATAGAGGACACAAAGAGATTCAATCCGTCAAACCAAGATATTCACACAAAGAACCCAATCAGAAGTCTAGATTTGCAGCAAAATGAAAGCAAAAGAAGTGATAGACCCCATGGCAAAGATTTTAACACTAATCCTGTATTTTGGTGAAATTTGAGCAATTTAAAAGATTTAAAAGCTTTAAATGTACTTGATTAAAATGACAAAATTTGTTCATTAATTGTCCCACTAAGAAATGAAAATGAATGAAATGAAACCTTTCCTCATTTACTGTAAATTTAGTTTTCTTTAATTTGGCACAATCAGCATGAAATCTGAGTTTAGGTTCAAATAACAACATGCACACATTTCCTAACAACCATTAAGAGTGTTTCTGCCAAATACCTGTTAGTGTGCTTCAACCTTTCTTGAGCCATGATTCACTTTTTTGGATTAAATAAATTACACAGGACAACCCCAACCAAAAAATAATCATTCTCACAGTCATTATTATCAAAGTCCCTTAAATAAGAGTTAAATAAAGTCAAAGAAAAACATATTTTATGATTTTTAATATTTCTATGTACTATATGTTAAACCATTGGCTTGTTTGGATGAACACAAATTTCACATAATTCACTTGCAGAAAAATAGATCCATTAACGTCTTCATTTTCCCAGTCTGAGCTGCCATCTGGCTTAAAACTGTACAGCTGGATAGCTCTGATTTTTCCTCACCATTTTTTTGCTATGTATGTTTCCTTTATATCCTTGGTGTTTTGCACCCTCTATGCAGACAATACTCAGGTGTTCATGTCTATTAGGGCGACTGAATATCACTGTCAAAATATGGAATTGGTTTAAATTCAGAGGATACGTTTTCACACTGATTTATGACTAAACATGATTAAATATGGACAATTTATTTTTAATTTCTATTCCAAAAACACATTTTTTTTGTTGTGATTGATAGTTCAGTTCTGTTGGAAAAACTTTTTTTAATTAACTTAAAAATTTAAACAAAGCAAAGAAGGAAATTTTGTTAGTAAAACCAAATTCTTCTATAGTTTAAAATGGTACATTTTAATTTCTACAATAAACACAAAGTTGTATTTTCAGGTTAAAAATAAACTTTTTTTTTTTTTTTAAAGATACATCAATCCATGAAATACACAAGCTGATTTCCAATTGTTAAAGTTCAGATTGAATTTGAGAAATTAATATGTAAAACCCAGCTGTAATTTAACTTTTCGTGCTGTCTCAAATCTGGAGTGAGTGGTCATACATCTACCAATCCTTCAAAAAGCCTGGGGGCTCAATGCATGCTCTAGGTCGAGGATGGGCAACTCCAGGTTTCGAGGGCCGCTGTGTCTGCATGAATTCCAGATATCCAAACCCTACTAATGACTGATTACCTGTTTCTGGTGTGTCCAGCCAATTAGAACATGCCTAGGGACATTATTCAGGAATGCGGCCCTCAAGGCCTGGAGTTGCCCACCCCTGCTGTAGATGTATTAAGATTATACTCCTTGAGTTCAGATGTGCAGACTGACCTGTGATGGTGTTGTAATGGTAGGAAGCATGGGTGAAGGCTTGCAGCAGGTAGGCCTTATTCTGGAAGGTGTAGTTGATCTTCTTTTCAAAGTTTTCAAAGCCGGAGATGAGATGCTGGAGCGTCCGCTCTGCGTCTGGATGGTCCAGCATGCAGCGGGGTGGGATCTTCAGCCAGCCGTAGCTTAGGTCTGCAGATGGAGTCTTGCTGCTTGGGGCTGAGGATCCCTTGCTTGCCCCAGGCTCAGACGGCAACACCTGCAGTCAACCAAAACACAGACAAAGTTTCACATGAAGTCAGTATAGTTAGGAATTCCAAAGAAAGTACATGCTCGACAATAGAGATGTTTGAACAAGACATGAGATGTAGGAAAAACGATTCCTGCAGTGTTGGGACGATGAATCACCTTGAGGCCGAGGGAGCAGAGGAACATCTGAGCGGCCCTCTCTCCACAGCTGGTCAGGTAGCATCCCAGCAGAGCTTCTACACAATCTGCAATGCTTTTATCAGCGATGCACTGCTCCGTATGCAGGTCGTAGGAGATGGACTGCTTGCCAATCTCGGTGCCGCAGTTTTCTTCTGAAGGGTTCCAGAAACCCACCACAAAATCGTCCTCCTCCCCAGCCTTGCTGGGGTCCAGGTAGCACATGGCGTCCCACGAGCTGTAGTCAAACTCCTCTGCCGACATCCCGCTGGGCGCAGGATCGCTGGGGAACTGGGCTGGGTGGGAGGGCTTTTTGGGAACCTTCCAGTCATACGAAGATTCCAAGCAGGAGCCCGAGGCGGGGCTGAGCGAATGGGGGAAGCTGCTCAGAGAGATCTTCTTACCAAAAGCGCCCGATCCCAGCAGCATGTTGTCAATAAACCTGATGTGCTCCTTGTAGTACTCCAGGTCATCCTCCATGTTCCCTTCATCCTTTGGCTCTTCTTTCAGCATCAACTCATCCAGCTCCTCTCCGGTGTCGTCATCATCGTCATCATCATCAACAAAGTCATTCCCAGTCCTCCCATTGGTCAGAAGCTCCTCTTTGGACTTAAATATAGAAAAAAATGGACAACAATGAATCTGATTGACCTCCGTGGTGGGGACAAGGAATACATGGTCACTTTTCCCCATTTAATTTGTTTGATGAGGTTTGCTGGTAATAAAGTTGTAAAAACCTAAAGAATCTTCTCAACCTGCAAGAAAAAAAAATTTTAAACTGCACCAACCTCTGAGTCCACTTTGTCAGTGCTGCTCTTGTCCTGGTTGACCACGTATCCAGGGGGCAGCCAGTTAACAGGGGGGTCAAAAATTGACACCACCATCCTGCTCGGCAGACCTTTCTTCTTCCCCAGACGGTACAGGTTACAATTGCTCACCTAGAGGACAGGTTGGGAATAAGAGTAGCTTTTTATTTTTTTTTTGACAAAACTAAAATATTCTGACACAGCTAGAACTTTGCCGAAAAACACCAAAAGCTCTTTGGAAAAGCTTGGAGCAGGAGTTGACCCACTCACCTTCTTGCTCCTCATGTAGCTGAGCCGTCCTTCGTGGGCATCAGGATAGGTGCAGAACAGGTACGTAGTGATGGCATGCTTCAGAAACGAGTCCCCGAGCATCTCCAGTCGCTCCAGGTTGAAGCCGTCACTGGCATTGGAAAGAGTCAGGGCCTGCAGTATGAGACCCGGGTTGGGTCCCAGGTTCTTCGGGGAGTCTCCCACAGTGGAGCCCTGCTGGTGCTTGTTGGTGGAGTCCGATGAAGGTGCTGTAGGGGTTCTGGGAGCTGTGGCTGAAAGCTTGCAGCCTGAGGTAGCTTCAAGTGTATGGTGTGAGGTCCTTGCAGGCGTACATTCACTGCTGGGCTGTGGAGGACTGGAGCTGGAAGGGGCCCGCACAGGAGCTGAGGTAGACTCTTGTTCTAGTTCAGCGCTCTGCAGCCCAGAGCTGCTGGAGCTTAGCTGGCATTGGCAGCTGTCACGTTGGTGAAGGTGCTCGTCTTGGGGGCTGTCCTCAGCGGTGCCATTAAGATTAAGATTAAGAATGCAGGAGCCATTTTCAGGAGCAGGGGCCAAAGTCAGCTTCTGCTGGGGGGAAAAGGAGCAGCTGGGATGTGCTGAGAGGGTAAGTTCAGAGCTTCCAGCCTCCTGATGTTTACAGATACCATCCTCACTGCAGGACTCGGGGCAGGAACTGAACGCTTTGTTGTCGATGGACCTTTTCCAGCCAAAGTCCAAGTTTGGATATCTGACACACAAACAGCAAACAGTCTTTACTTGACTTTACTGCAACCTGTAAAGTCAAATATGGAACATTTGCAGCAGCTACCTGAAGTCAGGGGGGAGGTTCTGTATCCCCACTCCTGCCTCACAGGCAGTCTGAGCTCTGAGCTCCTCTGCGGTCAGCAGGCAGTGGAGGCGGTACAAGATGCTGGGCAGACACACCGCCTTCCTCCACAGGGAGGCAGGGATGGGGTGGATGGCACACAGCTCCGGAACAAGGATCTGAGGAACAAAAAGAGAAACCAGCAGGCTCCTCAATATCTTTTTTTACAAAAAATAAATAAAAAAATCTAGTAGAACCATTACCTGCTTGTTCTGCAAGCTTTCCCACTTGGCCTTTCGTTTCTCTGCGCTGCTCAGAGGCAAAGCTTTCCCTTTCTGGTTCAGGTGCCGAGGAGTCAACAGGTTCAGTCTGAGAGGATGAGAAGCTGCTTTCAAGTAAACCTTTTCATAGCAAACAACACACTAAAAGCTTTGTCATTTAAGTGTCTTTACTTTGAACAAATCCATTATAACCAACCAACTAATACAACTGCTGTCCACACTCTTAACAAGTCGCATTGCTCAACGCATTATTGTCTTCAGCTTGAACACATTTTTACTCTAAAGAGTTTTGAGCTTGTGGATGTGGTATTTGTGGTGTTTTCAAAGGATGAGACCCTCATTTTGGCAAGAGCAACAGACAACTTAAGTATTTGAACTTTTTAAAATCTTAAAGGGTTGATGAATATAAATTAACCTGACAAGAGCATAAATCCATAGACCTGATCCCTTAGAAAAGTCTGCAAAAGGCTTAAATTCTGAACCAAGACATCGTCCTTAGAAGGTTAGGATGTCATGTCCACAATCCAGTATTTTAAAGGGTTGATCAGTCAAAGACATGTACTGATATTTGTGATTTCTGATTCCTCCACCCCTGTCTGGCTATTAAGGTGTGATGGCAAAAAAAGGTCACGATAACTGGTATTTTCTAAAAATGTTAAAAAAAATTGATCCACTGTATGAGCAACTTTATTGGCAGCATCCTTGTAGCAGACACCCACTTGCTGAATAATATGTATTATTATTATGGCGTGTGGGCACAAATGTGGCAATAAATCCATGTTTGGATTTTTGTCTCTTAAATACAGCTTTCTTTTATTTTGAAATCCAAGGGGTACCAGTCCCCGGTCCGGGCCCTAACAACCATTGTTGTAATTAAAACTTTGCTTGAGATGTTTGCCAAATTTAATTTTTTAGTGCACAATAAGATCCTCCAAACTGACCAAGAGATAAAGAAGATCAAACTAGAACACAGATGATAGCATGCAGTGGCAGTATTATGATCTGGGTTGTTTCAGATGGTAGAATTGAGTTTTTAAATTTGATGTTAGCTGACGGATTTTTGCTGAATGATCACAATCTTCCACCAAGCGCTTCTGTTCTGATGACTTTTTGTTTTTCAAAATACTACAACTCATACAAGTTTCTGAATGCACCATGTGACCCAGAGTGCAGCTGACCTGGAGGAGGTGTGGTCTACGTCCAGGAGAGGCTGGTTCAGATTAGACAGGTCCAGGTTGTACTTGGTTTTGTAATACTCAGCGAACGTCTCGTATTCTGGTGAAGGAAACTTGCTGAGCGGCGTCAGGTCTGTGTACACGTCAGCAACATAGAAACGATGAGGCTGGTCAAAGTTACGATATCTATATAAAAAAAAAAAAAAAAAGAAGCAGGACAGCGAGTTAGCGTCTCAGTCCAGAGAGTTGCTGAGGTATTGAGAGTTTTGCTGAAACAGCAGAGGTGCTGACACCTTGGAATGATGACAGCGTCCTGGTAGTCCTCCAGCTTGAATGTGAACAGGTTCTGCTTGGTGTACTTAGTGGTAGGAATGCCAGTGCGGGCCTCAGACTTCTCAATGTCCTCCATGAACTTAAAGTCCATATCTAGTGTGTTGGAGTCCCCAACTTTACAAGTCAAAAAGGACAAATGAAGACAGGAGCTAGATGACCCCCCTCCAGAGGATAAACTGTTGAACTCACCAACATTCAGAGGTAGAACGCAGTAAGCTGAGTCAGCCGCAGTGGGCTTAAACTCCAGTGCAGGTTTCTCCAGGCGGAGGATGTGGGAGAAGATGTACTGGTGCAGGCGGGTGATGAGGTCCAGCTGAGCAGCACTGAGCGTAAAGCCTGACTTCTGCAGCTCAATGGAGATGGTCACCTCACCGGAGCGAGTATACACCGGGAAGTGGGGAATCTGGACAAGTGTTTTGACATTTTAGTCTTCAGCTGAATGAAGGAACTCGAATGAAAGATTCACAGACGAGACTCACTCGAGGTATAGGTTTGGCGGTGAGGATGCCGAAGGTCCGAGTTGTGTCCTCCGGAGGGTAGAGCTTCCTTCTACGGAAGTTGAGCTCATCAGGTAGGGGTGTGGTGAGAACCATCCCAATCACATACAGGTAGTAGGTCTGCTCGGGCACACCATAGCTGTCTCGCAGACACTCTGGTATCTGAGGAGGACGGAGGTTCATGGCAGTGAGTTGGGTTGTAAAAGAGATTTCACAACTTTTGTCCTCTGAACGTACAGCTTTAGGGTAGCACTGTCTCCTTTTAGTTGAGCCGGGCCGGCCTGGCACACTGGTCTCCTCCTCATCGTGGAGGTCGAGCTCTTCTTCATACTTCACTGTCTCCTTCCCTACAGGCATCAGGTGGTCGTCCAGCTCGCCTGCGTGGTAGAACAGCATGAGCTCAACAGAACCAGCAGAATGAAGTTCCTGCAGGCTCACATGGGGAACGCTGCTTTTACCTATTTTGTGAAGCTTTTCACAGCAAAAGAGAGCAACAGCTTTCTCTGCCAGTCTGCCGCAGTGCATTACAGGACCCTGGGAAAAAAAGAGAAAAAAAATTACATGTATGACAATTCGGTGTCCTTCACAATGGCCAAACAAGCCGTTATAATGAAAAGAGATCCTCGAACCTTAATGGGAACTCGCAGTGGTGAGTTTATGGGCAGGTAAAGTGTGGACTGGAAGCGCCCATCCCCCGTCTCAACAGTCTTACATTTGGGTGCAAGGTGTGTGAACGGATCACTGGGCAACCGGGCACAATACCTGAGCACCAG
Organism: Adrianichthys oophorus; assembly: GCA_036245035.1. Classification (NCBI taxonomy): domain Eukaryota; kingdom Metazoa; phylum Chordata; class Actinopteri; order Beloniformes; family Adrianichthyidae; genus Adrianichthys; species Adrianichthys oophorus. The sequence continues at coordinate 11,017,007 of BSAI01000115.1, read as the reverse complement.
AATCAAAAATCTCAATTCTTTCATCTCAATAGAGATTAGGTTCATTTTGGGTTACCCTAAATAAGCAGAGCAGGTACCTGTTGATGTGACCGATGGCTGTGTTGATGGTGACCCGAGGGCCTCCATCTTCAGGGCGCAGGACATAAGGAGGGAGAATGTTGTCGTCGTCAACAACCTGCTCGCCGTCAAACTCACCCACCTCCACAGACTTGGAGCACTTGTTCCTTAGGATCTGCTCAAAACATCACAAGATCAGAGCTGCTTCTCCTGCTCGGATGGAAGCCGCCTTTAGATGAACACCTACCTTCTCTATGGCCTTGTATGTGGTGAGGTCCTCCTGGAAGGCCTGGGTCCTTTCGGAATCGGCTAACATGATGTAGTTGGAGACAGGGGCCCGCGCCCGCCCTTTGGACTGTACGTAGGACCTGTATTCTGTAGGCAGGTCGAACCGCACTACCAGGTTGCACTTTGGAATATCAACACCTTCCTCCACGATGCTGGTGGCGATCAGCAGGTTGGTTTCATGAGCCCGGAACTTCCTAAGAACCTTAGGAATAAGGCAGAAACAAAAGCTGACTTCCAACAGTGCAGTGATAAGGTCATGTTTTCCTTTAAGCAAGTCAAGGGTTTATTATAATTTACTGTTTGGAACGGTAACCAAGACCATTTACCTCCTCCTGCTTCCTGAACTCAACCTCCATCTGCTTGTTGCGCGGCTGGTTTTTGCCGATGCTGTGGCCAGTGATGAAGTTGCTGCTGATGTAAGCCAGCTCGGGGTCTTGTTTCCCTGCTTCTTTGATGAGGCTACGAGAACACACATGAATCGGTAAACAATATCTGATCTCAAAATCAGTTTAATGGGAAGACAAAGTTACATGTATGGAATGTGTATTCATATATGTGTATTTGGAATGTGCCCATTTTATTTAGTTCATTCATAACAATGACCACCAGATGAGGCAGTAAAAATATCTGTGTATTGACAAGAGAACTGACTGCCTCTCCAGTGCTAACTTGTGAATTGTATTGATCTGGATGTAAATATCAGGCATGGCTCTAAATTACCTGCTAAAGTACTTAAAATACTGTTAGTATATTTCAGTATCGAAGCACAAATACAAATCTACAGAAATCTTTTAGCATCATTGATCTTCTGGGCAACTAGTCAAACAACAAACACACACTTTGAAAAAGATGCTGTTATGATTGAGTAGTAGATGCTGCTAAAATTAATCAGGACACATGTTTTAAAAGAAGTAAAATGTGGGACAAACTGTACCGGTTAAGGACCACAGCGGTGTAGCGTCTCTCCACAAAGATGATTCCACACAGGATGTTTGTAAAGGGTGAGGGAAAGTTAGTTTCAGGCCTCTCTTTGGCCTCCTCGTCTTCATCTTCGTCTTCCGAGTCACTCCAGGACACGTAGTTGTCCTGGTTGCGGTTGTTGTACCACTCCACGCTCTCAAACTGCTGCCTCTCAAACGGCTTGTACTCGTGGAGAATCTCCAGCAGCCGCAGGACCTTGGGTGTGACAAACTTCAGATCCAGGGAGGCAGGGGAAAAATGCTCCTCACACAGAGCATGCACTTTGCGCAGGATAGTGTCTGTGAAGAGCAAAAACTTGCGGCTGAGCTCTTCCTGCTCGTGCTTGATGTACTTCTGCAGCTCTCTAACCATGATGCCTGCAGCTTTATCTGCACACCAAGGGCCAAGAACTTGCAGCACCGCCAGGCAGTCGCTCAGGATCTGTGGATTACAGTAATGACTTCATGTTGAGTCTAAACAACCCTAAATTAATTTGAACCTCATAAAAGGCAGATTTGGATTAACTAAAATTATTTTTTCAGCTAAACTTATCAAAAAACAAGTAAACAAAAGAAAAGCTTCAGCAGCTACAGACAACTACAATAAAACATCCAAATTACCCAATAATCTTGCAGTTTAGCAGAAGAGCATGACAATAAAAAAAAAAAACACTTATTTGTGACGTCAGAGTAAAAGGTTCGTCTGAATCCAGGGAAAGTCTGGATGTTTGAAGCCTCTTCAGTTCTGACCTGCTTGGATATGAATGTGGGATCTCTATCTTCTCTGGAAGCAGAAATTTTACAGTCGTTTAGGAAGAGGAGAGCTTCTTCCAGCTCTGCCTGCAAACGGGATGACAGGCCAATTTTGTCCATGTATGGCCCACAGTCCAGCACCATCTCTCTGGGCTGACAGGCGTACCTGGAACACCGATGAAAATCACATTAAAGAAGGTGTTTTGGTGAAACCGCTGAACTGTAACCGGCCCTGTACCTGTCTAGAACCACCAGATCAGTGGCAGTTTCTGCACTGCTCTTTAGGATTCTCTCCAGGTTCTGAATCTTCTGCTCCAGCTCTGATGGGTCACACTTTCCATTGAGGATGGAGGCCGTGAGACCGAGGATGCGAGAGCCACATGTGTTCTCCTCAAACAGCTGCAAGCGCACAGATGTCACTCAAGAGTTCAGCCGTCAGATGCTGTGGGCTCGGAGAGCGCAGCCTCACCTTCATGATCTCACAGTACGGGTGCTCCGTGATGGCCAGGTGACAATCATCAAACACAACTAGGTTGATTTTGGACAATGGCAATATGTGATTGGTCAGAACATGCAGGAAGACATGGCAGGTCATGACCAGCACCTGTAGAAGGAGCACAGTGATGATAAGGAGACAGAAACCTTCTCAACTTGTTTTCACTAACAGAACAGAAAAGAAAACCTGATTGTCTGCGATTTCTCGACTCCAGTGGTGGCGGCTCCACGCCGTTGCCTCCTGCGGGTCAGTGTACTCCCCCACATGGAGGTCAGAGTGCGTCCTGACTGCAGCTGCTTGCTGGACCACAGACAAGGCTGCAGGACACAGACCCACATCAGCATTTTAACGCAAAAATTCCAGACTGAGACGCTTGACACATACCTGCGTTTGCCAGGAAAACCGTTCTTCTGGCATTTTCTTGGTAGCTTCCCCGAATTTGATGGGAGAGCTCTTTTGTTAGCAGTACTGCAATAAAAGTCTTCCCTGAGCCGGTATTCAAGCAGACAATGGTGTTGTGCTCAAGAGCTGCTTCAAGAAGTTCTACCTGAGAAGCACAGAGCAAAACGTGTCACATGACAAGCAGGACGCACCAATGATCTAGTTCACGTGGCGGCACCATTTAGGCTATTACAAGTGCCTGAGTACTCTGATATTTGCGATCTGTTTAGGGAAAAAAAAAAGTATGATTTTTGCAACATCTGAGATTGCTATATTTATAAAGATCGTGAATCAGCAGAGTGCAATAAAAGTACACTTCAGGGAGTGTAACAATGAGTTATATATTGCTAGAGATGCCACGCTGGTCTTTTACCATTGTCCAAGAGAAGTGAAGAGCGAAGCCATATTGGAATGGCATAAAAACAATCCGACACAGCTACGGAGACACAGGAAAATGACCAAATAATGCTTATTTTAAAAAGAAAAAAATATGATCATTAGAAAAATAAGAACCAGGCCGTGGTATTAATATTTTTGTACAAAGAACAACAGATCAACAACATTTCAAAAGTTTCTATAAATAAATACGTCATTAAATAGGAAACGGAATGCATACCTAATGCATGGTTAGGATTTTATTCAAAGCTACACACAGACTAAGATTTACTCAAACTCCTCAGTCCAACATCGCCGCAGACCGCGGCGATTCGAACTGTGACTCTAAAATAGTGACACAATCTGAACCATGAGCTTTGAGATCCCTTCCACCCCTTTTAACAACTAAGGATGAAAAAAGGCAGTTTGTAAAACTTGTCTGACGGAAATGACATACACAGGGGGCACCACAAACTATGCAAATCACTTGAAAAGGCATTATGGAATTGAGCCCTTCTCAAAGGTTGGTTGAAAATATAAATGTACCATCTAAATGTTTGAGTTTGGTTAAGATTTTCTTGAAGTAACAAAATAAACTTTTATACAGTCATTTACACATGCCCAATAAACTTTAGTATTGAGTAGTTACTTTTAGAGAACTTTAATGGACTTTCATATAATTTGAGTTAGTTATGTTACTAATGTTATGTATGTTAGTTATGTGTCATACATTTTTATTTTTTGTGGCATTTCTATTTCGGTATATCTTTCCATGCTGGGCAACTTTCAGTTCACACAGTTCACACAATCGTACGTTACCATAACTTCTGCAGACAAGAGAATTACCTGACTCTGATACAGGTCAACATATAAGGGGTATACTTCTACATACCAAGCAAGAATGGTCATGCAACGTTACATCAGTGACCACAGATAATGCAGCTAACATGAAAATAGCTGCAAAGAAAGCAGAAATTCCCATCCATATTTGATGTTTTGCTTACTTTGAATTTAGCTTGTGGTAGGGCATTAGATATCAAAGAGGTCATCAACATTTTTGCAAAAAGTCTGTCAATTGTCTCTTTCATCCACCGAAGTACTACTGCAACAGCCCTAATAACAGCCCTGGCAACACAGAATAATCTTGCAGGAAGCAACACGAGGCTAAGTCAGCACAAGCAGCAGCCATTCTTGGTCCAAATGAAGTCCAGCATTGTGAACAGTTCTTGAAATTAATGGAACCAATGTATTAAGCCACTGTGGCACTGTCAGCTGATCAGTCTTACAGATGGACTTATTGTTCCTTTACTGCGGAAAATTAGAATGATGACCATTCTTTCAAGCAAAAATAAATATAAATTTAAAAAAAATACAAGCAATTCTTCAAGACCTGGAAAAAAGTTTCACAGATGAAAGTCTAGTACATTTTCTTGAAGAAGCTATGCTCTGTAATCCCAAAGAGAAAGATAAAGGTTCAGAAGAGTCATGGCAAAGACTTTGAAATAAAGTGTTAACCAACACCAAAGCTTGTAAAACAAGAGTGAAAAAACAGGAAGTTAACCACCAGAAATTGATGACAATGTTGAGCTGGAATTCCCTACTCCAGCTAAGAAGGCAAAGAAGTCTGCTCTCTTGATGAGGAGGATGTAATCATTTGTAAAACTGAACCACCTTTGTCATTGGAAGAACAAGCAACCAGAGACATTTCCAGGTATAGAGGAGAACCTAAACTACAATCCAGCACTCAGCCACTGCAGTTTTGGAATGCAACTGGGAGAAAGTTCCCCCTCTTGTCAAAGCTTGTCAAAGTCAGAGAGAAAATTTTCCACCACTGGAGACATAGACACATCCACTCAATCTTGCCTTGATCCAGAACATGTTGATCAACTCAAATTCCTAAAGAAAAACGTTGAAAATGTCAAGGATTTGGCTGCAGTACTTCACAATATGCAATCAGCGGGCTTTACCTTCCTTCACTGTTTAAGTGTTGGGCCAAATCCCAATGCGGCACAGCGTGACACGACTCCCCCTACCAGCGCAAGGATACAGAACTCAAAGTCACTTCACTCAACCCTTAAAAAACTGTTTCTGGACACCCCTCTTCCTTCAAATTCCTCTACAATTGGAAGAGTAGAGAGAAGCCGGAGGGGTAGGGTAAGAATCCGGATTCAGCCTTGCTATTACAAATACTGTTGAAATTCTTTTGAAAATGGCCTTTTTATTTAGGTGGTGTTATGTCTTAACTTTCTACTTACATTTAGGGATTTATTGTTAAATAAGTAAAGCAACAGTGAAGTTTGTGTTTTGTTTACTGTTAAAGTTAGAAGTTGACAGAAAAACATTGACATGTTACTGTGTCTAAAGTATTAAACACTGTTTCTTTCTTTGAAATTCTTTGTGTTTTTTATTATGTTTTGATTCCTACTCTAAATTAAAAGGTATAAATTATGGTAATTAAATATCTATTTTTAAATAGTCTCACATCCGGTCAACAGACATTCACATAGCAACCATCCAAACACAAATGGCTAAGAATCGTTGACCTTGACTTGTGAATCGAATCGGATCGCCATGTAAGTAACAACCCACAGCCCTAGCTGCTGCCTTGCCTGATATTTCCTGGGTGTGTAGATGTTGTCATGGATGGCCTCCTGCTGCCACGGCAGACCGAAAAAGGGCCCCATGGGTGACGTGGCAGGGGTGATGAGCTGCAGGCCCGCCATGCTTCAGAGGGGAGTTGAAGGCGCTGCGCTCCTCCAGTCGTCCTCTTATCTCATTTCATCCTCCTTTCTTTATCCAGTTCACTGTCAGCAGAAACGACGCAATCAAAATTTTCAAGGTGAAAATCAACTTTAGTTTGTTTTTTTTTTCTGAACCAGTTTTCCTGTTGCATCTGTTTAAATACTGAATTTGACTAAAAAAGTGTTTAGCAGGCAAGTTGTAAAACAGAAGTCAAAAAATAAAGGCGATAATTGTCACTTTAAACAATTTCCAGCTTAAAGATTGTTTGTCTTTAAAGTTTGAGATTTTGTATTGAGTTCAACTGCATTAGCATAAAGCTAACAGCAAAATTGTCAAAGATTCAGCTACTTGGGTTAGTGGCATTTAAAGAAAGCGTTGAAGTCCGGATGCCATTGTAGGTACCATATGTGTTCGGCCTGCCAGATCAGTACGGGAGCTTGCGACTAGTGATGACATCACACTACAGTAACCTAACTTACACAAACTATGTCAGAATTCCTTCACTTCTCACTATATAGTGTGTTCGCCCTTTTGTAGTGCTTTCCAAATATACAATTGCAAAATAGAGTGCCTCAGAAATTTCCCAAAAATCTCTGCGAAAAACCAATGAATCAATGAACCAGTGAATCAATGCTCACTAAATTGGGGAATATGGACCACAACGCATTGAGTTTAAACAATTGGAGCAGGAAAAGAAAGTATTTAAATGTATTTTTCTATTAAACCATCAACTTTTTCATCATCAGAACACAGTGGACTCATAGTCTTTGTAAAATGCTTGTATTGTATTGATTGAGTTTTCACTTTGTGAATTAAGGGATGTCATATTCACTGTTATGGTGTCCGAAATGCTTTTAAAATCCAGGACATAGATAGTCCTGCACTATATAGTTTTTTTAGTAGTTAGGGATTAAGGAGGGAATTCAGACACAACCATAATGTTGAGATCTGTTTGGGCCATTCGTACAGTAATTTGTCTAATCGCAATCTTGTACGTCAACAGGCCAATGTACAGCCAATAAAATATTGCAATGTCATCATTAGCCGCAAGCCCTAGTACAAACACATATGGTATCTGCACCATACCTCAACTTTATAATAAGAGAAAAGATGCAGCGATTTGTCTAAAAATCCAGTGGGTTATTTAAATGTGAGGAAACATTTGTAACTGTATTTTCTGAGTCTTTTATGGGCTCTAATCCTGACAAAATGTTGTAAGACTCTAAAAAACATCCATAAGCATTTAGCAAAATGTACTATCCAAAACATGCAAAACTTTTGATAAAAAGCAACCAACATCATTAATACTTTAAAAAAAAATTTGAATTAAACGTAAAAAACTCTAAAATAGGACGCACATTCATTTGATCTGGTAAACACTTGAAAGTAAAAAAATATTTTAAAAAATCTTAAACAGGGATATTTACTATACAAAGAAAAACCTGCACAAAAGTCAGAAAACAAACTTACACACAGTAACTGAGAGCTTGTAGATGAGAGGTGCTTATTTAATCTGGGCTTCATGATAGTTCATCTACGGCTGCCGTTTGTTCACAACAGGCCTGAAACACAAAGTAAATCACAAAGAGAAAAAGCCTTTCTTGTAAGTAGTTGATACTTGAGTGTACATGTGAATACACATTTGAATGTGAACAGTTAGGCACGCACAAATGTATTTTGGGTAACAAATCAAATATAATGCACACACAAATCCCGTGCAACAAATCTGTCTCCATATAACTTAAATATAACACATTATATTTAAAAAAAAAAAGTGAGAAAACAATTCCAAAAGAGTAGATTGCCAGTAACTATAACCTGTACTAATTACTTAACATTAAATTTAAATTTACCAATCAGCGGAAACTGTACTACAGGTCTGTGGTCTAATAAAACTTGTGTCAGTTCACCTGGATCTCTGATCAGAATGTCAAACCTGAATTGCTGGAAGCTCATTTTGAACTTTCTACCTCACAGATGACACCTGTCCTGAGTCACAACACAACCAGATGTCACCAAGTGCTTCACTTTTCCCTGCGCAGCCTTCACCTGAAAAAGCACCTGAGCGATATGACACTTGGTTGTGGCAAACTCTTGAACGCCACATGCTTTATTATTTATTAATAACACCTTTTAAATAGTATAAAAATGGAAACTTTAATGCGCACTCAGGAGGGTGTTGGGTTCGAGGACGCACAAACTAGAACTAAAAAAGGTAAAAGGCTGCGCGTGTATTTGGACATCATCCCGTCTGTCCGGCCGGCGACACTGGGACCGACGCCGCGGCGCAAAGCTAACGCAGCTAACAGCTTTAGCGGCGCGCGGGACTGAACCTGTTAAAACTCAAATTATCCCATTAAAAATACGCGGTTTTAGGCAAGAGCAGCACACAAACTGACGCGAAATACACTAAACGCGTAGCGAAACAAAACTCAGCTTTTCTACACTCACCGCAGCCGCCATGCATTATCACCATGTCAGCTAGCTAACAGCTAGCAGGGCCGTCACATCTACAGCAATATTCCCGTACAAAGAACCACGCCGTCCGCTCGTGCACTCACCAGCGCGGTTATTTTTCCACCAGACGATTCGTCTGAACACAAAAGAACTCGTCTGCTGGAAACACTCACTGGCATACAGGCGACCTGTCCAATGTGCGGATACTCGTCCACGGGGGACCACTTCCTTTTCCCTGGGCCTCCGCTACGCTTCAAGTTTACGTCGTTTGCGTAGCTGCGGCTCTGGTGTTATGAGAGGTTGGTGGTTGAAACCAAAGGATAATAGGAATCCAACGGCGCTAAGGCACGTTATAAACCTCTTCCTGTCATGATATGTTTTGTCCACTTGGGGGCAGTATCGAACAAATTTAGACAGGATCTCCCTTCATCTGGCCTTCTCTCCTTCACGTGGGCATCACTGAGGTTTCTTATGTTTTCCCCCCAAAATAGTTTTTTTTTAATAGTTTTACCTCGACGGAAGGGGTGCCAGTTTAGCTTAGCCTGTTTAGGAACCAGCTATTGTGTATAATTTTATGATTGAATTTATGTTATTTGCATAAATATCAGTGTGAAGCCCATTGAGACGGCTATGTTTGTGATTTGGGGCTATATAAATAAAATTGAATTGATCTGCCTGTATTGATTACCTTTCATATGCATAACCAGTGTAAAGTTCAACAACAAAACACAATTGTTTTATTTATAGTTTATTTGTTAAAAGAAAAATCAAATGTAAAAACATGACTAAATATCCCATTCTAAAAAAAAAAAAACAGATTTCAGAGTATTTCTAACTGCTGAAACTAGCCAAAGAAGAAATAGTTATAAATACGATTTGCCAAAAATTGAAAATGCAGTTCAAAAAGTATTTTTCTAAAACACACTTTTAGAACTTTTAGAGTTTTTACAAATTAAAAATGGGCTATTCTAAGCATTTATTATGTAAATGAAAAAAGGAAGTAACGTGTGTCTTATTTACTTACTTCAGGCCAATAATTCTACAATAATGCTTTTTACAAGGCCAGCTCTGCTGTTTTTTTGCTTTTTATTAAGCTATGATATCAAACTGTTTTCCTGTTGTGTGATCAATATAAGTTCTATTTTAGTACTATAACGGATGCTATAATAATCAAACATTTAAATTTAGAGTTTAAAAAAAGTTTAAATCTCTGGAAAAATGTTTTAATGCTCTCTTTATCAAGCAGTTTTATTTCTTAAAGTAATATCTGCTCTGATTTCTTCTTCTTCCCAAATTTCAAAATACAATTGAATTGGACTTTAAAATTGATCTTATTTTATATTGTTGTATATATATATTTTAAATCATTTATATTAAAACGGCTGTGATTTTTTTTAAATCATTGGATAAATGTGCCAAAACCTTAGGCTGATAGTGTTTATTTTTAGTAGCTTCAAATTTTGTATGAATTTGTATTTTAAATAATTCGATTATGGGTATGTTTTTGTAAAGTTTAACAGCTGTTCACTGGTTGACCCATAAGGCCTGAACCATTATGGTACATTTAATTGATATATTTAAAAAATCATTTAGAAGTTGAGGTTTCCATGTTTTTGTATAAACCTTCTTCCTAATGTTTGGTGTTATTGGAGACAATTAAAAGGTGCGTAGACAAACAACAAGAAAATGATAGAACGGGCACTTTAATTTAGCAGTTACAATACATATTATATTGTATAATATATGAGATAATCTATGCATTCACACTGAAAAACCTCTCCAGAAAAGAAAAAACAGAACTTCCTGCAAAAGGTTTTGGAATCTTCTGATTTATCCTGGGAAGCATCTTCACCCTAATGTTACTGTTCTTCATGTGTTGGTGAAACTGGTTCATCTGTACAGAGTTTGGACTGGCCTTTGGTAACAGATTTTAATGGCTGTGATGGGCGGTTCTGAAGTCACATGAGTTTTTCTGAATGTCAGAGCGATGGGAGGAAAATGTCAAAGTGGCATCGCTATGTGTTACCCACTCTAACTTAAAGACACACTCCAATGACAATGGTGTTTTTAACATGTCCTTGTGGCATTTTTCTGATGATGGAGGACACGAATAAAGAAAATTAAACTTAAAATTGGATTTCGGAGAATTTCTTAAATCAAATTGTCGCTGGCTCAAAACTATATAGCTGGGTAGCTCTGGGGATAGGCTTACTCCGCGCTGTCCACAACTCAGGTGAACTTCTATGAAATCCTGCCGACAAGTATTTTTTTGTCTTGGCTAAAAATGGCATAATCGTAATTGTGAAACTACTGGGAACCCTTAGAAAATAGATCAAAAGATGACTGGAGTGGGTCTTTAGGATGAAGATGGGTCAAAACCGGCTAGACTGAATAATTTTTGGAAAACCAAGAGCAAAATACACATAAAGACTTAAATCAGAACTTACTAAAGAAGAACAAACCTTGGCTGGTTCAAAGGCTGCAGGCTGGTAGTGAAGTTTTGGTTATGAACAGACTCTCAAACATGACCCACGACTCCAGTTTTCTACATTTAGTCTAAATTGATGGAGTTAAACGCAGAATGAAGTGCCCGCTTAAGTCAAATTAAAGACTAGGACACAAACTTCTGAGCCTTTTCTCCAAGGGCAGGCTTCAGAACAATTCAGACAACCAACCATCGAGCCAGCTCATGATACTGGAATAATGTTTGTCTCAGAAAATACATGCCAGGTCAACAGATGTGAAGGAAAGTGCAGGTTAAGAAGCCCTGCGTTTTCCAACACATGGTGTAAATCTAAAGAATAGATAGGAACGACAATGAACTTGGAGATTATTCAGGTCTGAAAGCTCCATCTGACAGTACACAAGTTAAACAAGTTGGAAAGCTAAAGAAGAGGAAGAAAGAAAAACATATTTGGAAACTGGAAGACATGCATGGACACGGCGAAATAACTTTGATTCTAGATCTAATAATGGCTTCAGAACCATGTTAAGAAGTTACAGTTACTAATACTCTTTCATGGTCGGATCAGTATTATCACCCCATTGACTGAATGGTCCAGTAGGTCTGTTTCCTCCTCTGTAATGTCACAAAACCTTCCAGATCCCAGCCAGTCATTTCATAAAAGAATCCCTCATGTCAAACCAAGAGATGGGATTTTTGTTAAACTGAACTTTTTTTTTTTGGTTTGGAGGTCAAGTATCACAGGTAAATCTTCCCTGTATAGTACACACACAATATTATATTTATATATAATCTCAGTTGAAAACTCCATATCTGTCAACAGATCACATTCTGACATACATGCAGAAAATGAACTGAAGCTGCAATATCTGAGTTGCAAAACGTTAAGCAGAGGCTTGAACATCGCTCTGACTATTGGCTCTTTTTGACATTCAAAAATGACTCAGGATAAATTTACATCTCTCCTCATAAAATTACACCTTTATTCATAAAACATTTCTGTGAAGTCTTGGGTAGTTTTTGTAAAATAAACATAATTTCAGGTCTTTCTTGCAAAGATATATTCATTAAAGGACTAAAATAGGATTCTCTGTCGCTGTAAAGGTTTTTTTTCTGCAGGTTTTCATAAATGTTTGACTTTAAAATGTTTTATATTTTTTTACATTTCAGCAAAGTTTTTCTTAAAATATCACAATCTTACAAAAAAAACAAGTAGCTTTTGTTAAAAACCAACAGTAGAATGCCTTCACTTTACTTTAGTGCAGTGAGTGTAGTGAAGAAAAGTGGCAGTTGAGCTGTCCGTTAGTGAGTTTTCAGTGAAATTGTGTTTTAGCCCCTTTCACACATGGACTTCTTCATGTTGATCTGTAAAGTTTTGACACCCCTTTGTACTGGATCTGGATCCACCCAAAGCAGAGGGGAGGTCATTTGGCTTTTAGGGATTCGTCACTTACAAACAGATCAATGACATGTGTTTAGCTGTCAATTTATATTTAGCCTCTGCTTTTTGTATTTTACAATATCAAAGGTTATTGGGTTCATTAAAAAGATACACAAACAAAAAAATGACACGCCTGGAAAAAAATGATTACAATAAATTACTTACAACTGAGTTTTAGAGCCACCATGAAAGAATAAAAAAAAAATGTAAAAAATTAAAAGTATGTGAAAAGGTCACAATTTTACAAGAACAAAGTTGTATAATCATGAGAAAGAAGTTTGAACTTTCTAAGAATAAGCCCTTAAAATGATTGTTTATAAGTTGTGATTTTCCAAAATAAAGTTGAAAGATAAGCCTCTGTCCACTTTACATCCCAACTAAATCCATCAATGCAGCTGTTTATGGTGATGCCCTAAAGTTTTGGTTTATCCTAGGAATCTATGTACCATTAATACATTTGGACCTCTGCAACTACATGGAAATCCACTCCTAGTGGGTCAAGAATCTTCTCTGAAGAGACCCAGTTTCCTGCAAATTCTTATCAATGTCCCTACAATAAAACAATGCTGACTCACAAGAAGACTTACAATTTCCATATTTGAGAAACCAATGCTGACGTAACAATGTGCTCTATGTCTCTTATACTGAAATACAATATTAGTTCTATTTCTGTGGTTTGGATTTTTCCCAGTAGTCATTACTTTCACCTATTAAATTCAAATGACAACTCATTTAAATGCAGTGCATTGTGGTCTATATTTCCTAATCTAGCAAGCATAGATCCACAGTGGTTCTTGCAGAGACTTCTGGGAAATTCCCAGGTCTCTGGGTTTTGAAATTGTTGATTCGGAAACACAGACAAAATCTCAAATGCCCTATAAAGTGCAGAGTAGTGAGGAAATTCGGACACAGTAAAAATCTGGCATTTGGAGAACAAACAACTACTTTACTGCTTTGCACTTTTGTTTGCTTGATATGGAAACCTGGATTTGTAAAAAGTCACCTTGCAAAAGTCCCATTTCCCATATAAAAACAGTCATCTTTCTGTTGAAAAGTCACTTCTGGACGTCAGGTATGTTTAGCCTGGTCATTGTGTGTAAGTAAGAGTCCCAAGCTCAACACATCTATACATTTATCACATGATCACTGGTTCATCAGAAATACTGGAAATTTCACTTTCATTTGCCATGAAAGCTGATGACTATTCACCAGCTTTAAAACATAAAAACAACATTATGGTATTTATGGTCTCCTCGCAGTAATAGAGGCTGGCATTTTCTTTTTTATTGTATGCCAACAATCATCTGTAGATTTAAATACATTAAATTCCATTAGCTTCAAAACAGAAATATTTTTAGATGTTATGTCTTATGCAATAATGATTCATTCTGATGATGAGCCACTGCTCCATTAAACCTATGACTAACAATACCTGATTAAGTTAAAATCACATCTCTTCGAATCATCCAAGTCTGTGTTTATAAAAAATACTTGATTCAGTTAGATTTAGTGTATTTATAAAACTACTAACTGAGGTCATCTCAGGAATATAAAAAGAAATGAATGCAAGAGAAAAAAAAGGGAAATCATTCAAGACTGTTATAATTGATCCAGATCAGCCATATGAGGTCAAATGTCAAAATTCTATTTCACAAATGGTCTAATTAAGTGAGCAGCAGATGAAATCAGACTTGTCAATAAAGATAATGCACTGGGGCGACTCTAGAGAAAAACAATTTTTTATAGGACAACTGGCCTGTTACTATTCTCAATCTATTTACTTCAATCGTTTACAAGCAAGTCAGAGTTTATTGATGACGGTTTATGCGTCTCATGTGTGGAAAGGGCTTGTGCATGAGTGAGATTTGTGTTTGAGCTTTGTGTGAGTTCATCCCAGGTTCAGCAAAAGACTCGGCAGCTCCTTCAGGTCCATCTGTGGCAGCAGCATGAGGCAGTAGAGAAGCAGCCAGAGCAGCAGCAGCAGCAGATAAAGGTCCAAGTTCTCGTTCCACCTGCAAACACAAACAGCCAACTTTGTTTTCAGACACCTGCTGCTCATGTGGACTTTTCAACAGATTGCATCACAGAGGGCCAGAAGGCTGTAGACCAAGACCACCAAACAAGCATTGTGTTTCTGCACTTTAAATGGTCCGGGTGAATACTCAAATCCGATTGGCTGCTACGTGTTGGCGCTCACCTTAAAAAGTATTTTTTTTGTTGTTGTTTTTTTAAATCTTTATTTAACCAGGAAGTCACATTGATATTAAAAAGACTCTTTTACAAGTTCTGGTCACAAAGCCCGAATGTTCTATATCTCTGCGCAGGCTTCTTTAAAACAAATTTCTTCTTCGTCTTCTGAACCAAAACAAGCAGAAGGAGATGAACTTTCTCTCTGAACTGATGCTTTATTGAGCATGGAATAAGTGTAATAATACCTGACGTGGAGTGGAAGACCGTCCATTCTGACGTGTAATTAATCTGTGATGATTAATAATAATAATGCATTCATTTTTTTGATTAATAACGTTCTTAAACGCATTAATTGATGATTAATTACACTCCGCAAAGCAACCGTCCACTAGTTCAGGCTTCTGTGGCGTGCGTCAATTACTGAAAAAGCACACTTCATTGAGCAAAATCACTACAATACAATTTTTTGTTGTTTTTTTTTTTTGGTGTAGATCGCTTTTTCACAAAAGGCGGACAATTTGATGCATAATGCGGCCCGTTGCCACAGTAACATGTCAATGCCTCACTGAGCCGGCAGCGACCTTGAATAGCAGCTGCAAAGGAAAGCGGTAAACAGTATGTGTCGATTATCACGGTAGGTTCAATAAAACATCAGTTCAGAGAGGAAGTTCACCTCTTACCGCTAGTTTTTGTCCACATCATGAAGGAAAAGTTGTTTTGAAGACGGCTGCACAAAAGGACATTGTGACAGAACATTGTCTTCCGGAACACCCAGCACCCAATCAGATTAGAGTATTCATCTGGACCATTTAAAGTGCAGATTAGTAGACAAGTTATGGCTCTAACACAGAGCTTATTTTAGTTTTAAATTGTTCTTTTTATTTTAATGTTCGCATCTTAAGGATTGCTTCTGTAGCTTTTTTTAGGAAAAAGTTCTAAATATTCTTAAGTTCCTCTTGTTTCGTTAAGAAAAAACATGTTGCTGTGCATGATAAACACAATTGGATTTACAAACCTAATAAAGTTTTCAGAGTGTTTAGCATCTTACCAAAAGCCAGTGTCATCTCTGTTGGCTGTTCTTGATGCAGCTCTCTGGTCGTCCTGAATGACAAACACGCACAGAGCAGTAATTATCCCGGTTCCCACCCACAGCTGAGAAGTTTGAGCGTGAAACTCACCCTGGACTCAATGAGGTGGGGCCCCTTCCTGTGACGAAGACCTGAAGGGATCTGGATCTTGTCTATTCTGCTGGAGCTTCCTGCATCTCTCCTGTTAGAAGGAAAATCTATCAGAAAACAGACAAATCTCGTTTCCTGAACACTTGATCAAAAATGACTATGGTTCCTGTGGTATTCCTTCTCTGTTAACTTGCTTTTGTAAAGTTTCTTTTAACAAACTTAGCAGAGAGGAGCAGCTGTCCAAGGACAGCCACAATTCTGTTAGATATTTGCTGTGAGGAAAATGTTTACATTTATCCAAAATTGTTGTTTGATTTTGTTCGACTGAAACATATTATCATACCAAATCATACTTTATGAAAATGCTGACTGTTTCGTATGATGCTTTTGTATGATACTGCTCATACGACTGCACGTATGATATGAGCTAAAGTAAACAATCTGTTTATCATAGTTTTTAGATAATAGAACTGTTGGGGACAATATTCTCCCATCCATTCACCCATCCAAATGGATCAGAATCAGATGTCTTAATTACGTGGCCTGGCCACAGGTGTATAAAATCAAGCACTCAGACATGCAGACTGTTTTCCCAAACATTTGTGAAAGAATGGGTCGCTCTCAGGAGCTCAGTGAATTCCAGCGTAGAACTGTCATAGGATGCCACCTGTGCAACAAATCCAGTGGGGAAATTTACTTGCACCTAAATATTTCACAGTCAATTAAGAGTTCTGTCATAACAAAATGGAAGAGTAACGGGATTAAGAGCAACTCAGCCACAAAGTGGCTGACAGAGAGGGGTCAGCGGATGTTGAAGCGCAAAGTGCTAAAAGGACGCAGACATTTTGCAGTCAATTGATACAGAGCTCTAAATTTCAGGTGACCTTCAGATTAGCCAAAGTCCAGTATGCTGAGAGCTGCATGGAATGGGTTTCCATGGCCGCGCAGCTGCATCCAAGCCACACATCAACAAGTGCAATGCAAAGGGTCAGATGCAGTGGTGCAAAGCACAGCGCCACCGGACTCTAGAGTAATGGAGACACCTTCTTTGGAGTGATGAATCCCGCTTTTCCATCTGGTAATCTGATGGATGAGTCTGGGTTTAGAGGTTGCCAGAAGAACGGTACATTTACGACCGTATTGTGCCGAGTGTGAAATTTGGTGGAGGAGGAATTATGGTGTGGGCTTGTTTTTCAGGACTTGGGCATGGCCCCTTAGCTCCAGTGAAAGAAACTCTGAATGCTTCAGGATACCAAATCATTTTGGACAATTCCATGCTCCCAACCTTGGAACAGTTTGGAGCAGGCCCCTTCCTCTTCCAACATGACTGTGCACCAGTGCACAAAGCAAGGTCCATAAAGACACGGATGACAGAGTCTGGTTTTAATGAACTGAACTGGCCTGTATAGAGTCCTGACCTGAACCCAATAGAACACATATGGGATGAATTAAGAGTGGACCCACATATTGAACCCAATGGGTTAGGAATGGGATGGCATTTCAGTTCAAATGTGAGTTGAGACAGGTGAACAAATACTTTTTGGTAATACAGTGTATGTGCGTGTAACTCCTCTAATACGTAACATGGGTCCAGAATGATCCATATTCATCTTCTATGCTTTTTCTTGTATGGCTCAGTATTTACACGATATAACTTTGAAATGTTTGCGGTTTTCTTGGTCGTGGAACGGTAGACCAGCTCTAGACCCTCTTTAGGGTGCTGGAGGGTTCATGGGAGTCACTCATCCAGTCAATATGTGTTTTGTGGATTTGGAGAAGGCGTTCGACCGCTTCCCTCGTAGTGTCTTGTGGAGAGTGCTCTGGGAGTATGGGGTCTGGGCCTCAGCCTTACTGAAAGATGCCCGGTCTCTGTATGACCGGAGCAGGAGCTTGGTCAGCATAGCCGACAGTAAGTCAGACCTGTTCCTGGTGCGTGTTGGACTCCAAATTTATGACATCAAATCACACTTTGACATGAATGTTTTTGTTGCTTGATGTGAAAAGCATAAATATCAGTTTTGGTGACAGAAAAGATGAAAAAAGTATCATCATTAAAAAAAAAAAAAAAAGATACTTGAACTTAACAGAAAACACTACTTTTAACAGATTTACAGCTATGAAACTGGAACTTTTATGGGATTATAACTTTGACTCTCACTGGAGGGAGTGAGCTGAGTTTAGCTGTGATGTAATAAATAATTGAAGCACATTAATGTACATAATCCTCATCACTTGTCTTTAAGTCCTGTTAAAGTGTTCTGAGGAGAAATTAGGTCGGGACATTAATGGAGATTTGAAAGCAAACTGACAGACGTTAGATCTGACGAGGTTTCACAGCAGACGAGGCCTACCTCTCAGAGTCCCTGCTGTCTGCTGGAATATCCGCCCGCAATTCCCAAATCGGCACCCCGCACATCTCCCACTGTTCTTGTGTGGAGAAGTCGTCAGCAGGCTCCTGGCTGGATGGAATCAGCTGGTAAAACAAAAGATAAAAGGAGGATCAGAGACACTTTGCCCTAAACCGACAGACGACGTGTCTAATGCAGAAATTAACATTTAAAAAACAAACAAAATGAGGGAAATGTGAGATTTATAACAGAAGTGTGAATATACATGGACATAATGCACACATAAAGGGAAATAAGCAACACAACACTACATTGATTCTGGAGCTTTTGGTGCAAGGATGTCCTCCAAATTCAGACAGAAAGTTTTCTGATCAAACACAAGATGAAATCAGATAAAGAGAAACCTCAACACGTTGGTTAGAACACAATCCAAGTTATTTTACAGGAACTATATTCCTGACGATGAGGCTCGGAGATCTTAGCGGGACAAAAGCGAAATTAAAACAATTCTCCTTCAACGACCCCTTCTATTTATCAGCTACAGTAGCGAGAAGACCGTCATTCAATTGTAAGGAAGCTCATGAATAGCTAAAAAAACACACAACTTAAAGACCCACTCTAATGAAAATTGTTTTTTTTGGTGTTTTTAACATGTTCTTGTGGTATTTTTCAAATGATCGAGGACATATGTGAAGAAAAATAAGTTTAAAACAGCATCTCTGAGTACTTTTTTATTCAAATCATTGTGAATCAGGAGCAGAAGCATAAATGCCCATGGAAAAAGCTAGCCAGAAAGAGGGTAAACAGATGGATGACGGGAAATGAAGGTAGGCTCACGTCGCACCATCGGTCCCACCCACAATTCATAGGTGAATTTCTAATGAACTCCTGTCACTCTGCAGAAACAATGTTCCAGAAAACAACAAAGGTTCCTTGATTTTGGTCAAAAATGACATATTCATAATTAAAAGCCCACTGGGAATGTTTTGAAAATAGTGGGACACCTGTGGTGCAGTGGTAGGGTGGTCGTCGGGCGGAATTTAATTGGATCAAATGGAATTTTTGAAAAAAAAAAAAACTTTAACATTTTATTTGTTACTTTTTTATTGATTTTTTTCTTTTGCATTTTTTGTTTAGGGTGGAAATGCATGTCTTTGAAATGAACGGAGTTGATTAAAATAGTTTGAAGAATGAAAAACAAAGCAAACGTGAGTATGTTTGCTTTTTATCTGAATGTGATTTTGTTTTTCTTCCAACTCACAGAGGTTTCAACACAAAGTTGTGATTCCCTCCTCTGGAATGAACATCTTTATAGCAGGAACTCATTCTTAGTGCAGGTTTTTAGGAGCCCCAATCTCTTCTTTCAGCAGAGCTGTTACTCATCTTAAAGCTGAACCTTTGTGACATTAATCAGTTCACGCAAACAAAACCAAAGCGCGGCTCGTGTATTCACTCTGCACCACTTACAACGACTGAACACTTTCCCTGAATAATGCAAGTCAGCTCGTATGTGAAACAATGAAACAGAGCAGCAGCTGGCAAAATAAATATTTATTGACTTAGCACTTTTGAGAGATGCTGAATCAGCTGTTTTATTTCTACACAAAAATTTGTTACCAGAGGGGGAAAAAAGGAAATTCTTTCAAATATTAATTAAATGTTATCAGATCAATAAGAAAAAGTTATGCCGTAACCCTGGAATTTAAATTCAAACAAAATCCTATAAAACATTTAAAGGGCCGATATCATGCTATTCTAAGCCTTTCAGAGGAAACTATTTCCATATATATGATCATTTATTATCTTTGGCACACTAAAGAATGACTTTTTTTCCTACCCGGGAGTAAGACGCCTCCATCCCTAAAGGCACAGCCTTTCGCTCCTTAGATCCTTATGGAAGCCGCCCATTTCATGGCATCAACCAAGAGCCTGCCTTGCCAGCATGTCTCTCCCAGTTTCTCCCACAAAAAACTTAAAATGAAACTAAAAATAAAAGTTAAAATGAAAACGTTTTGCTGATCACCACTAGCTCTGTGGAGAAAGTGGGTGTGTGTGTTAGCCTGGGGGCGATGATGGCAGCAAACGCTGTTCCCCCACGTTCATACGTATGAATCACAGACCATGAATAGAGATAGACAGAGCTGCTGTGACATCACCCACAGAATAAGCCTTACCTCCGGCTCTAGTGAAATGAAGCCAATTAAGTCGCCATTTTTTCGTGATACAGGCGCCATCATTTGGAGCCAATGGACATTGATTGGCCCGAGTCGGTTTGAGTCACATTTCTATGGCAACGACTATTTTTGTACGGAATTAACATTATAATACATGTAAAGGTTATTTTGAATGATATAGGCCGTTTAAATACATTTGAAGACTGTCCAGCTATCAAACAGGATTTAAGGAGTTAATTTAATATTTGATTTGTTTTAAAAGTTACATTTAATAAGGAAAAAAACAAAGTTAAGGGTTTTGTGAAAGGAGAAAAGGTCCACTACAAAGAACATTTAACAGAACCTTTACACCTTCCCATAAGAAAGGCTCCATCCAGGGAAAGAAATGCAGTTCTGGACCAAACATCATTTGGTTTCCCTTTTTCTAATCACAACAAACACAGCATTGCTGAGAAATCTCTAAAATGTCTAACAGGAAATAAAAAACCTTACTTGATCATCGTCCTCTTCTCCCCTCAGCTGTTGGTCATCCATGTCATCGGCTGACACCGGCGCCGGCTCCAGAGCTGAGACGCTCAGAACAGAAGGCCACCTCTGCATCTCTGTGTCAGCAGGCTCTGAGAGCATGGGCTCCTCTTTGTCAGGATAGAACAGATCCATGGGTTCCACTGGGTCAGCAACTAGATGCTCTGCAGCAGAGCTTTTGTCAGATTTGGAATAAAACAAGTCCATGTTTCTGTTAAATCTTGATGGTGCAGAAGATGGAGAAACTGTTGGTTCATTCAGCTCTAAGGCATCTGTGTCCATTAGGCTCGAAATGGGGATTTCTGACCCACTGTCAGAGGCAGGACAGGAGGGTTTTTCTCTGAGTGCTTCAGGTTTCTGACTGGCATCACTGTCTTGCTGTTTGGATTCATCCATTTCCTGGTTCTGGACAGACTCTGTCACAGAGCTTCTGTGAGGTTCACCTCCATCAGACGGCTGTTTGTCTTCAGTTGTTTGTTGCAGAGGTCTTGTATCAGAATTTTCTGATATCAGATCTCCAGGTTCTTCTTTGAGGTCTTCACTGCAGACACGCTCTAGAGGACCATGCTCCGTAGGGCCATGCTCCAGAGAACAAGGCTCCAGAGAACCTCGCTCCAGAGAACAATGCTCCAGAGCAACTGGACTTGTAGGACTGTTCAGTTCTGTGTCATCTTCCCCATTTCCAGACTCAGTCTTCTGAACTAGATTCTCATCTGTTTCCAGGTCTTCCTGGTCAGATTCTTCATTGTGCTCCTTTGACTCACTGGAGATAGAGATGATAGGAATAATAAGACCAATCTTTGACATTCCCTCTTGATTTGTTAAAATGTTTTCAGAACTGTTGATTTCTTCATCATGTGGGATGTCAGCTAAGAGTTCTTCCTCCTGTGTTTTCCTGCTGTCATCATTTCCCCCGTTTACATTAATTGGCTCATTTTTAGAGTCCTTTCCTTCCTCATCCACTGAAGAGACAACTTTAGGATACTCCTCCTCAGAGGTTACTCTCTCCTGCAGTTCCTCAGATGGACTATCAATTTGTTCATTTAGGTTCTTTTTGTCTCCTTCCTGTTCTCTCTGAAAGCTTTCCGTGTGTTCTTCATGAGGTGGAAGATTGGTGGAGAAGGCCGGTTGGAAATGGTTTGTTTGAACATCTATGAGGAGATCTTCAGAACCTGAGAGAGTTAATTCTTCACTGAGGGTCCAGGACGGTTCCTTCTCACTGTCTTTGTGAAGTGGACTTCTACTAATGTGGTTGGAGTCTGTCTCTTCTGAAGTGTCAACTTCTCCTGGATCAGTGATTAGATCCTGAACCAGATTGCGGTTCTCTGTATTCAGCTCCTTGTCCTTTTCCTCCTGGTGGGCTTTGTCCTGGGTGCTCTCCATCGAGGACACTCCTTCATCACTGTATGATCCCATCCCAGAGGGTTCATCGGGAGCTCTGTCCTCCATGGGGGACATGAATCCTTCATCCATTGGCAACACCTGTACCTGAGTGGCCCGGTACACATCCCATCCCGGCCCACTGTCAAATAGAGAACTGTCACTGTGACTCTCAGGCATCAGCTCGCTCTCTACCCAGGAGTCTGGGGAGTGGATGGCGGAGTCGGGGATTGGAGGATCTGGGCTTCCAGAATCAGGTGTGAATGAAGGTGAATGAGAGAAAGCCTGCTGTGGCGAAGTGCAGCTCAAGTCCTCCTGTACCTCACTGACTCGTTGGGCTTCGTTAGAGACAAGATCACAAGGCGAGTCAGACAGGATATCTTCACTAGACCAGGAGCGAGTTGCAGCCACCCTAAGGCGAGGCGACAGGACGCCTCTGTCCTCCGACACAGAAGAAAGCAGGATTTTGGGTGGTGGTTTGACGCTGTCTCTCTGGAATAATCTGGACCGCTCTTTCACTCTGCTGCAGTGAGCGCCATTTCTCATCAGGTCGAAGTCGTTGAGGCGACCCGTAGAGACGCTTCGCTCAATCAGCTGAGTGGACTCCTCTGCCTGCCAGGGGGAGCAGAGACATCAACATGACGGGCTTACATCAATTAGGAATCTGATGTTTGACCCGAATTGATCTCACCTCCTCAAGGCCAGGGAAATGCTCCAAGAACTGGGAAACATACATGATGATGGACTGCTCGTCTGGTTCATTAAAACCCACATCTAAAAAGAAAAGAGGACCAAAATATAAGACGTCTTCAGTATTTAACAGAGCTTCTGAGTTGTGGGCAGGATTGTTGGTGCAGAGTGAGCATGCCCTCATTTCCCATCATCTTTGATTGAAAGGAAACTCCTGAACCATTTTATTAAAACAATAGTTTTTCAAAAAGTTCACAGACTACATGTTTGTTTCTCCATTAGTTGTGCTTTTGAATGAAACAGACCACAAGCAGAGGTTAAAGATAATAATTGCATTTGGTCAGTAAAAAATTTTATTCAGTTTAAAAAGCTGGATAGTTGTAGATTAAATATTATACCCTGGAAACATCAAGTGTGTTTTTTTTTAGATATTTTAGAAATGTAGTGGAATGAAGTTTGTCTGACTTTATTTGCTGTTTCATGCCAACCAGAACAGCAAAAAAAAAAGTTCTTTCTGAATATTATAGAATAGTATTATTAACTTTTATGGAGAGAAGTTTTTAAGAACAGGTTAAAAGAAAAACTTTGCTTCTTTTTGTAACTGGCACTTTTGAAAATTGTCCCTTATTCTAACACAAACATATATATACTTTTTAGTGTAACTTTAGTTTCAAACTATTTAAAAGATTTTGTGGCTAAATCTGTTTTACCTAAATCAGTGTGTGATCCTTTATAGACATTGG
Organism: Adrianichthys oophorus; assembly: GCA_036245035.1. Lineage (NCBI taxonomy): Eukaryota > Metazoa > Chordata > Actinopteri > Beloniformes > Adrianichthyidae > Adrianichthys > Adrianichthys oophorus. The sequence goes on along the minus strand of BSAI01000115.1, from coordinate 10,993,306 downwards.
TTTTAGCAGATAATCTTAAGTAGATGTTTTCCACTTGTACATGTATGATCTGTTATATTCCTTTCTTTATAAATGTCCTCCATCATGACAAAAATGCTACAAGAACACAAAAAGACATCGAAAACACAATTTTCTTTGGAGTTAGCCTTTAAAGATTGCTCACTAATTTTGCAAATGTACGAGTGTTACTATTATAGTTTTTTTATTGGAAGAATGGTTTAGAACTGTGATTGTCTGGATTTTGTTGTTTTAGTTTCCATTTTGTTCTCTTCTGTCAGTTGTCACTTTTTGACCATAGAAAAGAAGAAAAAATAATAAGAAAATTTGATCATTTTGGAGTTCCCTTTCCCGGTGCTTGTAAAGGGAGGACTATTCCTCATCTAAACCTTGCACACCATGTTGTCAGACCAGACAGATGACTTGTAGCTCTGTACTCCATCCTTTAAGACAAACAAGTCTTTAATATTTACCAAGAACATGAATTCAGAGCATCTTTGGCTGAAATCTCAAAGACAGAAATCCAATCTGAAAGCGTAAGCTTCAATGTTAAAGCCAAAAATCACTTTATAAGAGTAATTTATAACCTTTAAACCTTTTTTATGGCCCAATTTGTTATCTCTTGCGCCAAGACACACAAGTACATGTTTCTGTCCAATCAGATTGGATTGTTATAAACCTCTTCTGAAAATAAAAGTTAAAGTTACAAAAGAAACTTGGCTGCACAGATTCTGACTAAAGCAGCGGGAGGCTTTCTTCAGAAGAGAAGTGCTACCTTTCAAACCTTTTTATTTTTCTCCCCAACAACCATTTTTATGTGATTTCACAGAAGGATAAACATCTTAACTCCACGTATAAGCAGATGACTTAACCTCTTGAAAGTTTTTACTGTGTTTGATCTATCAAAGGCAGTTTGCAGAAGTATGAGGACAGTAGACTTTGTCTACTTTAAAGAAGTATGAGGGGCCGCAAAATCTTTAGTGGTTCATAAAACTCAGTTGTCCTTTATGAGAGATCTTTATGGCCTCCTCAGATTTTAGGGTGTTTTAATCTACTTTAAAGTGAGGACATCAAACATCTGCTGGAGGTGCTTAACACTGAAGTCTTTTTTTTTTGTTACCCCTTATGTTTCTCAATATTTTCCCAAACATTTTGTGCTCAACATTTACATTTCTCTGACTATATTTCAATACAAAACTTTTTAATTTACTGGTCCTCATTTTTATAATTTTCTTTTTAACTCTAAACATACCCCAACCTGGAAAAAAAAAATATTGTGACATAAAGTTCGGTCAAGCTTGCTGATTGGTTGGTTGCATGCTCAGTTTGAAAGTACAGTAGGTCAGGTGAGTGTTTCTGTGCATATAGACACAAAGGTTTTAATACTGGACTGAATTTTGTGAATATTTTTTAATTAGTAGCTTTTATTTAATTCAAACAAATGCTTTTAATAAACAAAAACATTCCGACTTTGTTGTCATTTGAACCCAAAGTATCTCATTATAAAGCAAATGTGTGGGACATGTACCCAGGATATTGATTCTTTATGACACGAGAATTCTTTAAGAGGTTTTAGCTCAAAGGTCAAGGTGGGTCATGAATTAGGACTAAGTAAAATAGTTCTAATTTAGACCAAATAGTTCAACGGCAAACATGGGATTCTATACTCGTGTATTTCCTCAGCAATAAATCTGGCTGGCCCACTTTATTTTTACCATGTCCCAATTCCCCCTCTACTCAACGTTAGTGCTCTCTACAGCCCATTTGCCATTTTTTCTACAATTCAAAAATCCAATGCTCTGACAATTTCCAAGAAGGGAAAAACCAGTGTGCAGCGATGCTCACTTGATTGGCAACTGCAGACCACAATGCATTGTGATCTGTCATCATAAAATTTTTTATTTAAATTAATGTTTTACAAATCATCATCAAGTTTTCATCATCAGAACACAGTGGATCAATAAATATTTTTTGTAAAATGTTTGTATATTTGAGATTTTTACTTCAGCAAATCAGTGACATCATATTTAGTGTCAAAGGAAAAAGTAGTGAGTAGTGTGTATGAACAGCGTTAAAATCCAGGGCACTAGGTAGTCCCGCAATATAAAGTATATTAGGTGTTAGGGAGTAGTAAGAGAATTCCTACTATATTCATAGCTTTTTATATTGGCTTTGAACCGTTATGCAACACATTACTAACATAAAGTACTGCATATTAGCACACGACTGCTTTGCTTCGCATCAGCATCCACTGGAATTATGTTAATTGCAAAAACGTCAGAAGAGTCGAAAGAATGTAAACACTGGAGCAAAAGTTCCTGTCTAAAAGGGTCAACAATTATTTTACTGTCTTTCTTTTATAATTCTTCTCTTTGACCACCAATGACAAACAACTTTTGCTTCCCTCTAGTGTTCGGGGGCTTTATTTAGCAGCAAACACACAATTTAGAATAAGGCCAATGTTATTTGCATGTATTTACGTGCACAAAAACGAATGGAAATTTTTGTTGGCCGCATGGAGCATGGACATTGCTGCAGTGCCTGCACATATTTTAACCCTAACCATAACCCCACCTTAAGTACGTGCGAATAGTCACTTCCTTTGAGTAAAGGCATTTGTTTTTTATGCACTTCCAGAGTGTTCACTTTGTATTTTTTTAAATGTCTTCTGCTACCTCCTTTTTAGTGCCAAATTTCTATAGCTTTATGAGCTAAACGCCTCCTTCAAAGGCTGTGTATGAGTGAAACTGAACCTTTGGTATAGGCACATTTGAAATATTTATATTTTGCATCATTGTATCAGTAGGTCAATGACACATTTTGCTATAGTTTTCCTTGCAGGGGGGTTAACAAAGTTGGTCAGCTGAGATGTGTTTTTTGTTACCCTCGGGCTCCAGCAGGCATGGAATGCCCAGGCTATAGTGAGCTATCCTGAAGGCGTCCTCCAGATTCTCTCTGGGACTCCTCAGCAGGGCTTTCCTCATGTCTACCAGGCTGGAATCAATGGACTTAATAAGAGCCAGGAACGCCAATCCACTGGTCCAGCTTCTCCCAAAATCTTGAACCGCCACCCCGTACCTTTAAAAGGACAGGTTGTAGATCAGGGTCGTTGTTCATCTTCGGAGCAGTGTCACTCCTCGTCAAAGTTGTCTTACTTGCGAGTTTTTTTCTGAATCCACTGCAGCAGCTTTTTGATGGCTTTGCTGTTCTCCTTCAGAGCGTTGCTGGCGTTCCGTCTTTCCTCGGACGGCGTGCTGCTGTGGGATGTGTCGGAGTCGGAGCTCGTGGGAATGGAAGACAGGCTGGAACAGGAGGGAAACTGGCTCCGGATGTTTCCGGTTAGCTCTTTAATCTATGAGACATGGAGAGTTGGATTATGTTTTGTAAAAGTCTATCTGAGTGTAATCCAACAGCCCATTAGGGCCTTCTGTCTTCTGCTTTGCTCAAAGTGGGAAAAAAATGGAAGCACAAAGAGACATATCACCTGGAAGAAAAGAATGATATTCCAGATGAGTCCAAGGATGATAGACGAGTTTCCATCGGCAACATCAGTTGCATCGATGCTGACCAGCTTCACCTAGAAACCCCAAAGCAAAAAGGCAGAAGACGTGAAAGCACCCTTCACTTGTTTACCAGCAGGACAGAACGGCCTTGACTGTTGGACTCACGTTTCGCTCCTCCAGGAAGGCTAAGACTTTGGCAATGTTGTTGAGTCGGAAAATGCGGTGGGAGGACTTCTTGAAGCCGTGAATCTGAGAATATCAGCCAGACAAACAGTGAAAAGCAAGAATACGTTTCAACAAAAATAAAAGGTAAAAATCCAGAGTCTGACCAGTTTGCAGCCAGAGAGTTCCTCCAGCAGAACCATGAGGATAAACCCATCCTGGATGTCCCGGAACAGGTCTTGGACCTGGATGGGTGGGTCGCACTAAAGAGTCACAGAAGAAAGAACAGAGACTGGGTTCAATTCATTTTAGCTTATTTAGCATCTATTTACAGAAAAAGGTCCTGGTAAGGTTTAAGAAGACATCAACAAGTTCTGAGAATAAATAAGGCAACAGGAGAGAAAAATGACTACCATCTCACAGAGAAAACCCTCCAAAGTACCAGGAAAAAAAACAAAAACAAGAAAAGAAAAGAAGGAGGTCTGAAAACTTTTGTAGCTTTATCTTCAGGCCTATTTATGTTGCATTGTCCTCATGTAAGGAGCTTCCAATCCAGATGGTTGATGCTTGAATATTACCAACCTCTGTACTAATTTGTGGATTTGCTACATACAGAAACTGGAAAATTCAGCACCTTCAACCCAGAAGGTTCTATGAAGGAACCAGCTGTGTGTCTGCAGAATCATTATCAGTTTTATTTCTAAAGTCTTAAAGCTATTTAAAAAGAACTTCAGAAAGACTGGTCAAATTAGAAGAGAAAGATGAGGTATTGAAGTCAACGTCTCCCGACTGGATGCAGCCTCACATTCTAATGTAAATGCATCTGAATTCATCAGATCAACTAAGAGATTCAAGAGCCAAACAGAGCTGACAGCACATCCATTTTCTTTGTTTTCATTTGATTTATGTCTTTGAGAATCCTGCTCTTCTGTTCCATCTGACACAGCTTTTATTTTCAAGATGTATGAGAAAGGGAAAAGTTTCAAAACGTATAGATAGACATATGTGAGGTGTGGGGCCAGGGGGGGTCGGCTCTTCGTGTGATGGGGCCCCTGCACTGGGGACACTTGGGCCCAATGTTGTGGGGGGGGTTGTTTCACCAGTCGGAGGTCAGTTTGGCAGCTGTCCCCAAACTACTCTCCTTCCTCATATGAACACTTATTGGGGTGAAAGGCGGGGTCGGCTTGTGATGCACCTCGGGAAAGATGACTTCGCTTGTGATGATTAGTAAGATGACAAATGTTTTCCCATTTTTTCTCTGGTCATTTTTAATCCTACAATGAGGTAAAATAATTATTTGATGTGAACAGTCGTGAAGTCTGAACTCAAGGTTAACAGCATTTTCCCATAAAATGATCTGATTTAACTAAAACTGCTTCTTGGATGCTGATGGAGGCTGACTGAAGATGAAAATTTTACAGCAGGTCAAAAAAAACTCCCAGCCGCCTTGGAGAGGTCATGGTCCTGTCAGGCATCGAGGGGGCCGGTTTCTGAAGGGGGCCGTGAGGGTGAAGATGCTGGAAGGTTACCAAAATTACAGAAAACAAAGTGTGATTGTTTAATTAGTGGGTCAGAGATTTGACATGAGGCCAGACGGCGTGAAAGAAGAAGAGAGGCTCTTTGTTTGACTGAAGACAAAAGAGAGGATCTGTCACTCCAACTCTGCTCAGTCAGACCCAAACCGAACCGAAGACGGGACAAACGCTGCAGCTCTGACCTCCAACACGAAATCCTACAAGAACTAAAGAGCTTTAAGGCCCAAATACTGAATATTCCTCCTCTTTATTATCAGCAGCATCACTGATAATGTTTTAGTCTGTGAGATTTTATCAATAAGGGGTTTCAAAGCAGAGCCAAAGTTCTGTCAACACAACACAAACATTGACATGAGGTCATTTTAATGGATCGTTGTCATAACGACACAAGAGCTGCTAATGGATTCAAGTGTCCCAGTTAGAGCTCCATACCGGTTCCCATTAGGAGGTCGCAGAAAAGGCCGTCCCTCTGGCTGATGCCAAGAAGAAGCGGGCCTGTTGATTCAGTTATTTCAGAGGGTGATGATGCTGCGTCATCGTCTGGTCTGTTAAAAAGATGCTGTTTGTCAAAGACGCATCCTTAGTTCTGTCCAGTTTCATCCCTTAGCACTATAAAGAGTTACTGCCTCATTAGCTGGTCTTTGTAAAAGATGTGGGTGTACTTCATCACTTGGTCTGAAGCTAACAAGCATCTTCGTCTTCAGGTTTGTTAAATTAAAACAACTCCATCTTGCTGTCTGTTGGAGATTCTGTTTCAGCAAATGTTCTTTGAGAAGAAGGCAAACAAACGATGCAGCTTCACCTCCGTGTCTTCATCGGACAGGCATCTTCATCACCAGCTCTGCAATAAAACCTGCTCCCTAAAGAAGACACAGCGCTGTGTGGAACCGATGCTTCATCAAACAAACGCGCACCTTCATCGTTCAGCTTACAGCAAAAGTGCAGTTTCATCAATCAGTCCCAGACAGCGCTGAAGCTTCATCTGCCTCAGTGTCCGAAAAATGCAGAAAGATCTGAGCAAACCTTTTGTAGGTGGAGGTTCATCCATCGAGTGAAGGTCCTCTTCTGCACCGCCTCCCTTTCCACTGAAAGAGGACCAAAATAAGAACATAAATCTTCAGAAAACTGGAGCAGTCGTGTAAAAAAAACAAACACTTCACAGAAAACCAAGTGAATGTGTTTTATTCTGAAAATCTTTCCGTTTTCTTAAGCTTCTTCTGTTTTTTCTTCCAGATATTTCTTTCTTTGCATTCACTTTCCTGAGTTTTTTTCATCTGTTTTTTCAAAAATTTATTTTGAGGATTTTTTTTCTCTTTGGTTGTTTTATCTGTTAAATAGTTAGCAAATAAAACGTCTTAATTTACATTTCAGACTAGCTCTTTGAGGCTGTTCATAGTAGCTACACAACAACACCAATGCTGTGAGTTTGTGAGCGATTGCAGGTCCTGATTTGAATAATAGGGAGGTTTTATGGATTGGGAGGGGGGCTGCAGCATGTTTTGTTTTATCTCATTAAGTTTTGTGACCCTGAAGAGCCTGAAGCTGCACAGAGCAGGAAGTGAATGAAGGGGAAAAAGATGAAGGGTTGCCATGGCAGCAAAGTCAGCTGTTTCTCATCTTTATGTCCGGAACGGCTCACCAGAGTGGGCTAACTCTGCTTCTGTCATGATATCGATTCTGCGGAAAGGCTGCAGAGAATATTTTCCATTGCTGTGAGTCAGAGCTGCCCGGCGTGCAGGCGGGGAGAAAGAGGAGAGCAGCAGGAGGAGGTGATGAAGAATCAACAGACTGAGCTGCAGGGAAGGTTTAAATGACACGTAGAATTAGGGAGACCTGCCAAACAGCACAGATAAAATCTTGAAGACACTAAAACCCACAACGAAGCTGCAGGGTGATACAAATGAGAGCAACAAGCGCAGATCCGCTCAGGCTCCGCCCACCCTGCTACGCAACCACTAATACCGGACAGGAAGTTCACAAACCTGCACAAGATGAGTCAGCAACACAACTGCATTTTTTATCCTTTTCTTTTAGAAAGGAAATAAAAACCTGAAATGTGATCAAGCAAACCTTCAGGGTTGTTCTTCAGTTACACGAGGAACTCAAAAATTTCCACCTGAATTTGAAAAACGACACGAGGAAGAGGAGAGGCCTCTGACAGGGAGGGGAGCAGAGGCATTTCAACCACTTGTACGTTTATTATGTGGAAAAAAAGGTCACTGCTATAATTAGGACTAATCCTGGTTTTGTCTCCGGAGTACAGATGACATCAGCCGCTACTAAAGCGGAAAGACCAACCAGCAGTTTTGGTCCTCGTGGCTGCAGTTCCCTAACACAGTTTTAGTCACACATCCTAAATAAGTTACAAGAAAACTAGAAAACATTTTGACTGTGATGCTTAATGCCAGCCTAATGTAACCATACTTTCCCACACATCAGGAAACATGAAAAAGTTGAACATTTCAACAAACATTATGAATTTGCATAAAAATAGAGGAGTTTATGTACCGTTGGAAGTGATTTTGTCGTTGTGAAATGATGTCCACAGTGATGTGTTGCATCTGCAAACTAAATCTGTGCATCTGTGAAAAATTAGCGAATTAATTTTGTGCTTTTGCAATCCCAATTTCTTGGGCGAAAAAGGCTTCAGAAATACTTCAGAATAACTTTTTAGGTCCTCGAAGCACATACACTCATATCGCAAGTTTGAACTTTTTATTATTCTCTCAACTGATCAACCAATCAGCACCTTTTGTTTGCTTTCATGCATTTGTTTCTGTCTGGTTTCCAAATTCTTTAAACACGTGGTAAAGGTGTGATCTTGCTGCAGAACTTCACAATCAACGTGTCAGGCTTGACGTGAGGACACAAATGCAGACGGCAATAGTAATTGCAAAGTTTCTCATTTATTTGAGAAAAGTCCTCGAAAACTGCCCACAAACTCATGAAGGTACAAAAACCACCCGACAACCAGTGCAGGGGAGACGAAGACTTATAACCAAGAGGAGGGGATGAGGTAAGTGAAAACAGGTGTGCCAATAAGGGAGGGAGAGAACACAGGAAGTACAACAAAAACAAAAAAAATAAAACAGGAAGTGGACACCAAACACAAAACCAACAAATGTCCTGGGTCCATAACCCCACACAACGTTAACCACACGTCTTGAGGTTTTTGGGTAACGTTTGCATCTTTAATTGGGGGAACAAATAATAGATGATCTTGCAACTGTTCAGTCTCCCAACTATAAGATTTCTACTTCCATGCCTTAAAGAGCAGATCTGAAACTTCATCCTATTTTTGATGCAAAAAGACAACAAAAATGTTTCTGACAAAATCCCAAGCAGACAGAAAGAGGTCACTGCTGCACAAAGCACATTCTGTGGTGTGACTATGAAAATTAGATGCTTACAGGTAGAGATTAAGTTTTTATTTGACTTTTGTGACCTTTTGATGCAGTCATGACTGTACCTGAGACATGTGATGATAGTCATTGAATGAGCAAACCTGACCCAGAGCCCCATTTAGGGAGGAGTCAGAAACTGTTCAGAAATTCAGCTTGTTGAAATCTATGATTTAAAACTCTTAACAGAGCTTTATAAAATGTTTTTATTTACCACACAATAAAACTCTACATCTGCAAATTAACTGCATTCACTCCATGGATAAATAATTATGACCTGTTCATGACTAAAATACACTAAGAGATTTTTTTAAAACGACATTTCTTTCAAATTAATTGACAAATGCTTTAATTATGTAACTTTTTTTTACCATCTTGTTTAAATAATTGATTGTTCACAGATTTTTTTTTTTTTTTTTTTTACCAAACTTCTACCAACTTTGGCAGTCTGCAGAAAATGATTAGTTGGAAAGTCTGTGCCATGTCCGGCTCCGGACTGCGGCTCCCAGTATCCCATCTGAACCTGAGCTCTCATTTGTTTGTCATGCAAACATCCGTCCTCATTTGTTCAAACTGCATCAAAACAACAACTTTCACTACACAACACAGTGCAGGCACAATGAGATGGTTATTAGCTTGGTGGAGGATGTAAATAAACCCACATCGGCTGTGTGTGTGGGCTGTGATCTCCTCTCTGATCCACACGACTGACTCAGCCATGCACTGCTTCTGGTTTAGGTTGTTTACAGCTAAACTGTGTCTGACCTGAACAGCGACAAAGTCTCCATGAGTCTCCATGATTTTCAGCACCACATTTGAAATAAGCTGTATAGTAACTATGAAGCATCACAACTGAAACACTATGGCTTTGTTAGAATTCACTCATTACTCCCCAATTATTGCACTGTATTGGGTGCAGACAAGATGGCGCCTGACATCATTGGCCGGAAGCGGAAATTATTCAACTTACTCTAACCGTAACGAGCAATATGGGGGGAGACTTCTGGTACCGGTTGAGGACTTACAGTTCTGGCTGTTAATGTCTGCAGCGACGTCCTCCTTCACTTTTTGGGAGGCGTTTGAGTTATTTACTGTATATGTAGAACCGGACAGGGCAGGTGTGACATCACCCGGAGAAAATGCCTTCTTCATTCCAGCGAAATGAAGCCAACTCAGTTGACATTTTTTCCCGGATATGGACACCGCCATGTTAGAGACAGACGACAGTGATTGGTCCGAGTTGGTCTGAGTAAACGTTTCTACGGCAACTACTGTTGCTAATCATGAGTGAGCTTGTTTGAAGTCCACACCCCTTCAACTAAAGGCTGCTCGGGAGAAACTGCAAATCAAACATTCAAAGCGGGGCCAGCCACACGCTTATACTGAGGCATCTAATTGGTCAGTTCATAACTTGAATAACTTGCGATGAAAAAACAATTAATGAAAAAAAATTAGCATTAGCAAGTAGATGTTAAAAAAAAGTATTGACGTAAGAATGTTTTTTTCTGACAAGCAGAATGACTGAATAATTAGCTGTTTTTTTTCTCAATAGAAGTCTATGGGGCTTTGGCTTCTTGAAGCCTGCAGATACTTCCTGTTTGGAATGCTAGGTGGGAGTGGTCACTAAGTCCAGTTCTCTCTATATAGTAAATGATTGGAATGTACAATTTTAAAATCCAGTGTCCTAGAAATTTCCCAGAAGTCTTTGCAAAGAACCAGTGTGCATCAATGCTTGCTGGATGGGCAAATAGAGACCACAATGAATTGCTTTTGAACAATTTGTCATTCAAAAAAATCTATGCAGTTTTTTTAATCGTCTACATTTTCATCATCAGAACATAGTAATTCATAAATGGTCTTAGTAAAATGTTCTTTTTATCAGGTTTTTACTTTGGCAAGTGGGTAACACCATATTTAGGATTTCTAAAAAGGAAAGATGTGAGCATGTGTCTGAAATGCATTAAAATCCCGAGCACTTAAAAGTCCACCACTATAGTGTTTTAGGGGTTAGAGAGTAGTGGGGTATTTGGATAAGGTTGTAGCCTGGTTCCTGTGATGTCAAACAGTGGCTTCAACAATGGATAATTCTACAGTTTCGGTCAGTTAAACCATTCTGTATTTTGACTTTGCAATCAGGAATCCTGAGCTCTGATTTCAGCCTGGAGGTGATTACAGTCTGACTCAGCCACATGTGATTACAGGCCACCTCCTCCTCCCTCCTGACCAGCATGTGGACAAACTGAGAAGTAAGGAGAAGGTCTTCCTCCTCCTTAAACTGAGGGTGCAGATCTGTTCTCCTGGGTGCCAATTACAGCCTTGAAGTCGACTCTCTCCCACACAAAACTCTAATCAGTGAAGAACACAGATGAAAGGTGTGAAAGGAGGGAACTCGGAAGGTTTGGAGCAGCACACTGCAGAACACAGGCGGAGATGCGCTGCTGAAATATTCATGCATGGCTGCGACGGGCTTCCCTGAGCACCACAGTGCTGCATCAGCCACGAACTTTATGTAACATCTGAGTTCACCCAAGAGCTGTTTCTCCTCCTACTACACCCCCGCCCCCCGTGTGTACCTCCCCGGTCCATGGGGGGGTGGATAAATGGATGAATGGATGGAAATGTTTTTTCTTTCATCAAAGGCAATTGCTGGATTCTTTACAATGAACCAACATATCATAAGAAATAAAAAAGCAGAAACCAATGGAGCGATTCGTGTTTTCAGACCTAAAGAAAATACAGTAAAGACATCACATGCAAAGAGACAGATGAAGACTTAGGTTATGGCATCATTGAGCAGATGGTTTCTGATAAAAACCCAAAGTCAGAGGAGCTCCTGGTGTACCAACTGTTCTTTTTTTAGCTTAAACATCTGCTGTTCCAGCCGGAGGACGGTCTGTGTTCCTTCATGATTGTGACAAGGTTGGCAGCCAGATGTTGATGTTCATGGACCTCATGCTCAGAAGAATGATGGAGAGGCACTCCTCACCTTAAAACTGCTGCTTTAACACCTCAATACTTGAGCTTGGTGACATCAATTAGGTCTATTTAGGATAAGGGCATCTATAAAAAACATAAACTGCACTCTAGCGACCCAGCATAAGACCAAAGAATATCTGAGGTCAAAAGTAAATTACAGCAAATACGTATCTTCAGAGTCCTGAAAGTCTGCAAGACAAACTCATCTGCAACAGCTAAACGCTGGTCAGCAACCATAAAGGAACACTGACCGTTGTGCCATTGACCTCAGACACGATCAGCTCAGCAAGCCGCCTCTGCATATCGGCTGCATGCCATTTGTTTCTCTAGGCTCCAGAACATCCAGGATCACCAGGAGCTAAACCAGATAATGGCCTTAAGATATGAACCTGAACATTAAAAGAAAATTTCAAAAGATTTAGCAGCCTAGATTTTCATCTGGAGATGCTTTGGAGGGTAGGGGGATTCCTGTACTTTGTTTTGATAGCAATCGCTCAGATTTCACAGTGCTTGTGCATCAAAAGCACAACCCTGTGGAAAAACGCTGCATTGATCATTTGTTTGTCTGCACCTGAGAAGTCAAACCTCAATCTCATTTGTGCTGACAACAATTCTTAAGACTGTCCTGAATTATCCAGGATTTCCCTCAGACAAGGTGCTGGCTGGTATACATCGAGTAGATGTTCTCCTGTTCATATTAAGCCTTAGTCACATGCACCCATAAAGGGTTTGACCCGTACTGGTGCTGCTGGTTTTTGGGTTGTCCAGGTCCATGGGGGGTCATAAAGAGGAGCGGCTGCAACTTAAGGGGAGTGAAGGTGTGTCTTGCAATTCCATTGAGTCTTGATATTTTCTTGTGAGCCGTACAAGTTTGCTCATTTTTTTCCCCACAGACAGCCCATATGCACCAGTAAAGCCAGTTGTGACTAAGGCCTTAATGAATTTAACCAAAGTAAAAAGAAAAAGATTTTCTAAAAACATTTCTTGACTAAAAATCTGAGGATTTAGGGATTTATGGGTCCTCATGCCGAATCTGAGCTACTGCCTTCAGGAGAAGTTCTGAAGAAACCGTTGCAATAAACCCGCTTATGTCAGCAAGCATCAGATGTCCTCTACATTCCTGAGGATCAAACCAGTAGAAGCTGAAGGCAGTGGTTACTGTGAGGTTGTTTTTCTGCACCAAGAAAAATCCTGCTGACCTGGAAGCATCAAAGCAGAGACACCGATAAGAGCAGACCACATGACACAAGTCACCTGACATCTCCAAATGCCTCATGTGTTTATCGATGCTTCTACAATCCTCACATGTGAGTCAGAGGTGAGACGGACGGACAACTGTCATCTGCAAAGAATGACAACTGACCTGAAAGGTCAGTTCTATGTATCACCCGCATCATATCTCATCACATTATCTCTTATAGTTTCCTGTCTCTTTAAGTTAAAACCTCACAGCCGCAAAAAGATAACATTTTCATTTTGCAGCAGCTCAACTAAATTTGGTTATAACTGTTGTTTTTTGTGCTTTTATATAGATTTATGAACCTTTAAGTTTGGTTATTTATGAATCCACACTTTTTACCATCCATGTGCCGTGGCTTCTCACACAGGAGTACATTGTTCCGAGCTCAATTTTTTAAAGATTACCAAAACCTATTTTTCCCTGGAGAATATTACCTGAATTGGCCAGAATTTTTATGTACCTGATGCTAAAGAAAAAAAAACATTTAAGTACTACTTTGGGTTCCAGCTGGAACGTTGAGTGGACGTTACCTGAAAGTTAAGGCTTGGATTAGGCTTTAAAATAAAAGCCAATACTGTTTCCTGATAAGGCAAGCTTTGCAGAGGTGTGTGTGCCAGGATTTCATTGGAACCACCTGCGGAGCTTCAAGCAAACACTGAGTTTACCTCCCTGTTTCACTCACCCGTTATCTCACCATACAAACAGTGACCTTTCCAAATGGGCGTTTCTTCTGAACAGGAAATGAACTCGTGCACTTTGTTCTCTAGGTCTTAACTGTGTGCAGGCGGGTGGAGGTAGACGAGATTGCACACTCTGGGCTGTTGCAGGTATGTGCCACCAGTGAGGTCTGCACATGCTCAGAACAGCCTCTGAGCCCCATCAATCTATGATGACACATTTCTGTCGGATGTCTGGACACGTCCGAAGCCTTCTCACGCCTCCACACAGCTTCAAGGAGCAAACACAACAACAACACAGCGGGGACGGCTGTGAGTCAGACTCTCGCAGAAACACAAAGTTCAGACAGACGCGCTCTTATGCCCTTCATTCATTAAAACCACAAAAAAGGGAAAGATAGACTTATGTTTTAATGTGAGCTGAAGTGATGTATTTATAAACACAGCAAAATCCTTTTGTATTTTTACATTTGTGCAGATGTTTGTGGAGAAAAATGTCTAATGCTTAACTACTAAAAATAGAAGTCACTAATATAGCATGGGCTATTTACATCTGAAGTTAGAAACTGGAGTGGAAAATCTCTGCATTCATAGAAGAACAAGGAGGAATTTGACCTAAAAAAAAGTATATGACAATTTTAAGAACCCACTCCGATCATCTTTTGATCTTTTTTTAAAGTAATCCCAGTGGTCTTTTACAATGATTATGCAGTTTTTAACCTAAAGTAAATAAATCAAACAATGTGTGTTGTTTTCAAGGACCTAGTTTCTGCAGAGCGGCAGGAGATCATAAGAAATTCACCTCTGTGTTGTGAGCATGAATCTGAAGTGAATTTTAAATGGCAACAGAAAAGGGTCAGATTTGAAGAAAAGTAAAAATTCTTCCAAGAGCAGAAAGTTCTTTTAAGATAAGAAGAATTTTTCTTCTGTTGATGTGACAGAAAAAGTCACAAACATCAAAAAGTTACCAAAACTAGAGGCCTGATGAAAGATGGAAATAAAATCAGAGAGAGGATTTCATCAAAAGCTTCAGAAATGATGAAGACTTCCCGTGTTACTTGGAATTTCATCTTTGGTACCCAGCCAAGATCACAGAACTGGTTTGAATACATCTTTTAGTCGTACTGTCGCCATGGTTACATCAAATGACACTCAGAAGAAGAGCAACTAAGAAAACAGACCAACAACTTCCAGAGAATGTATATAAAAAACAGGAATTAGACTTATTTTAAATAACTTGTTAAGCTGGAAACAACATTTTAAAGTAGATCAAATGTTCTTGTTTGTACTTTTCATCGCCTGATTGACAGAACGTGGGAACTGAGGGACAGAACGTGGAGCTGAGCAGAGATTTGAGCTGTGCTTAGCAGAGTGGGAAGAAGGCTGCGAAAGAGCTGCGTGGGAAGTGTGATGCTCTCGGCTCCGCTTCCACACTCGCCTCGTCGTGTTATGTAAGACAGCATTTCTAAACTCTTTGTGCAAAGAGGCAGCATCTCATCACAGGGATCATCCACAGAGCTGCACTGAGCAGGGTGCAGAGCACACAAACCCCTCCCATCCAAGACAATCATGTGACACAGATTTCAACAGGTGAGGAGAACTTGCATAAAACTTCCTTCTCCTGCTGCACTAACAGGCTGCTGTCACCTGGGCGTGTTGCTGCCTGATTCATGAAGAAAACACATTTGTGTTGATTAGGAAACCACAATAAAAACAAGTGAAATAAAAGCATCACCCATCCTGTCATGTTTTGGTTTCTCATTCAACTTTACAACAAAAATAGGCATTTGATGATTTCAATTCCTACTTGAATTAATCTTTTTTGAATAAAATTAACTTTTAGACATGTTTTCTTGGCTCCAAAAGCAAAAACAAAACTGTTTCAAGACATGCAGCTGGAACTGAAACAGGAGGTTTATTCTGAAATTCACAAAATGTTAAATGAAATAACTTCTATATTCAAGAGTTATGCATTAAACTTTGATATGAAGACTGATGAGTACTTAAAAATACACAGTACTTGTGCAACAACATTTTCATCACATTGACACAATAAAAAAAGTACTTAAAACCTTTCTCAAAATGCGGCAACTTTTATCTTTAATTTATAAGATAAACTTAAAACCTCAAAGTGTAAAGATGAGCACAACTTTATTGTGAAAATCGAGCACAATTTTTCCTTTTAAGACAATGCAAAGCTTTTACTTTTAAGGAGAAATGTAATGGTCCAGCATGATAAAACTGAAATTATGTTATTTGAAGATAATTGATAACTGAATCTTTGAAAAAAAAAAGAGTTTAGTTGCATTTTTTGTTAGATGTTAAATAAGTCTGAACACATTGTGTAGTTAGTTTTTGTAGTAGCTGAAATTTTTTTAATTCATGTAGCTATAAAAGTATTTCTTTTCTAATGGGCTAAGTGTAATAAAATGGTCAAGTATATTAATAAAAAACAAATGTGTAGTACTTATTTAGGTATAAAAAAAAATATAGGTTGTTTATTTCATAAACCAACACTCAAATAGAAAAAAAACACAGAATTAATTTTAGTGATTTTTTTAATGACAAATACATTTTTTTGCGTCATCAGCCAACTAATCGAATAATTATAATTTTCATTACATCCATGATGCACACTTCTCTGCAAAGCTAAGCAATGGGAAGACGGTTTAATAAACCGGGCCATGGCATCCAATTCCCTTTGCTTAGTGGGCTTAGATTAGAATAATAATATATTATATTGACATGCTAAAATTGCAAATTCTCTATTATTACCATCTGCTATTTGTGCCATATTACATGCAGCTTACCATTAACATGTTTGAATAAAATGTCAATACCAATTTGTTGCTCGCAGGTACTAGAAGTTAGAAGCTGGGAAAAGTATGGTGCACTGGGGTTCTGTCCTCTTTTACTTCCCTCCTCTGTTCTTTATAATTTATCCAGATCTATTTTTTTATTTAGTTCATCACGCCTTTGTTTGATGCAGTGCAGTTCATATGTTGTCTCTCTTTCCCACTTCCCTCCAGGTGAGAGAGATTCCTGGTGGATCGTCTGTGCTCCTGTCTTTGGATGTGGACCTCCCCTCTGGCTCGTCTCACACCCCCAGCTGACCCCCGTTTCATTTGGATGAAGCCTCTCTGCTACACTATTCATACATGTAGTCGTTATTTAAACATGTAGTTGTTCATTCATGTAGTTAAAGAGTTCTTCTTCTTGAACAGTTCTAGCACGTTGCCTGTCCGTCCTGGAAGAAGATCACGAGGGCATTCCTGAGGTTTCTTATTTTTCCCCCAAGATGGGGTTTTAATTAAGAGTTTTTCCTCACTGTGAAGGAGGGTGCCAGTTTAGCTTAGTCTATTTAGTTTAGCAACCAGCTATTGTTTATATTTTTATGACTGACTTTATATTATTTGCATAAATACTGTTGTAAATAAAAGTACTTTGAAAATATCTACTTGATTCAGAATGTAATCAGGTGTCATTGATTTACGTTGTAAAGTAATAATACAAAATAAAAGGTAACCCTTAATACTTTGGTGAACTTTTAGTACTTGAGTTTGATGTTACTGGCTCTAGATACGTTCTTTAACAGAGTATTAGTACTCTGAAGCGTGGTTACTTGACTGGCTCGTGGACACTCAGAGTCCCTTTTGTTGCTCTCATGAAAGCTCTATAAATTAGTTAACTGGTCACGTGGTCGGGCTTCTGTTTATCAGCCCCTGCTCGCGTGTTTTGGTTAGTCTCCATGGATCCAGTAGATCCGGGACCCTCTGAAGTCGCGTTGGTTCTGAACTTGGTGCAAAGAGGGTGTTCGTGCATGCCCGTGCATACGTGAACTTTACGGGCTGACCCATTCCTGAGCGGGACACGGAGGCTCTAAAGCCTCCGCAGTGTGGCCGCTCGACCACCCACAACAAAACTTCCCAAAAGCAGCAGGCATGCGCTCTCCGCGCGCGCAGCATCTCCGTGTTTTTAAACACGCGCGCACGACGCTCCTACCTTGCAGGTTTTGGACGCGGATGTCGCTGATCTGTCCGATGAATTCCTCGCGCTCGAACCAGTCCTGCCGCTCGTGTCCAGCCATCCGGAGTCCTGGACGCGCGCGCGGACAGCTCCGCGGACGGAGATGGAGAACGCGCGGCGCTGCGGCGGCTGCTCAGGGGCCGTCCCGCAGACGGGGATCCATGCGGGAAGGGCGTGCGGGTCCCGCTCAGAGGAGCGACATCGCGGCGGCTCACTGCGGGTTTTCTGACACAGCGCCGCGATGGAAGCGATGGAGCTCCGGGAGGAGGAGGAGGAAGGAGCCGCCGTACCTGGTTGGTGTTCCCGAGGTGGGATGGAGTTCCTCCAAGACCCGCCCAGCGGCCCTCCCCTTACCCACACACGCACGAGCGTGCAGTACGCACGCAGGCCTGTTTTTCTTCCATCAGGAAGGAGTTCCATTGAATGAATCAAGTCCTGCTGTTTCACCACACCAAAGGAGCAAACATGTGGTTGTCCATGCTCGTTCATATCAAAGCTGCAGTAAGAAATACAAAAAAAAAAACAACAACACCACAGCATTGACATTAGAACCACCCCCCCATAAACCCTCATTGTGTATTTTTACTGCCCAGTCAGCACTTTTCAAGCAAACATAGAGAGGAGAATAAATGAATAAGAAATAAGGATAATCAAATCATTTTTATTGATTTGTATAGATCTAAAAAAACAAACACCCCCCCCCCCCCCTCCTCTTCCAAAAAAAAAAGTAGTCTTTAAAACCAATAATAGAAGAAGAAAAAGAATAAAAATAATGAAGATTAAAAAAAAAAAAAAAAAAAAAACAGGATTGAGACAGGGTATACTTTATTTTGAAAGGAACTTTTTTGTTTTGTCAAAAGTCAAATAACTTAAAAATGTTTCAAATAGAAAAATACGTAATTTTTTTCATTATAACTCAAAAATTATATACATCTATAAGCTACATTTCATAAATGAATGGCTTAATGTTCACAAAAACATAAATGAAATGTATTTTTCTTTATGGTGAAGTTGGACTTCACAGCTCTTGCTGGGTTTTGATCAGTTAAAAAACTGGACCACATGGCTCTGTTGGCATAAGCCAACTGAAATTTGTCTTTATTATTACTTTTTTATTAGCAAGGTAGAAAAAAATAATAATGTTCTGATTTTTAATGTTAATGTTTGTACTTTTTGTTTAGTCCTAAGTTTATTTTTAGAATTTAGGATTTTCTTAGAGATCAAATAAGAAATGCACTATTTGACAAAAAAAAAAGTTAACAGAAGAAAACTTAAAATCTGAACTCATCTCAATTGGGAATAAACAAAATATTTTAATAATTTAGAACAAAAGAATTAACATTTTTAAGTTCTTTAAAGTGTTGCTGCTAAATAGTGGGATGCTTTCCATCTTCATCAGGCCACTGTGTCTGAGGTTCAACACTGTTCAGAGCAACTCGAATAAACATTAGGAAACAGTTATTGAGAAGAAGATGGAGTTATGGGGATGAAAAGATGAAGGATCACAGTGAGACTGGATAGATCTTACTGAAGCTGATGTTTCTTTGTCCACCTCCTCATCATAAGCAGCTGCTATGGAGACAAGTGTTGATGGTGGAAAAGAACTTAAGAAGAAGAACTTACAAAGAGCTTAATTCATGAAATTTATTACAAAATTGATTGAGAAGTAAAATAAACGCTAAAACCACACAGCTGGAATTAGTCAGCTGAACAGTGAAATAATTTTGGGGGTTTTGTCCACCTGTCACACACCTGTCACACGACCGGCTGGCTCCGATGAAGTTCTCAGCCATCCACATGTACAAGGCTGAAAAACATCTCAGTGTTTTGGGAAGGAAAAAGCTCCACAGGACCATGTTATGTTTGCTGACTCAATGTTTTCCTCAGAAACAATCACATATCTCAATTTAGGCCGGGTTCTCAGCAGCTTTGGATTACCTGAGCCCACTCAACTCTAGGAGGAGGAGGAGGAGGAGGAGGAGGAGGAGGAGAAGGAGGTTACACAACTCCATCCCACAGCTGAGCTCATCCTCCCCCTCACACCAGAAATATGTTTTGACATCCATTTCTCTGCCTCGAACAGCCATCACTCTTAGAGTTCAGGGAAATAACGCACAAAATCTTCAGAAACGTGACAAAGACTAAATATTTTGCTGTTGGTTCAACTCAGATCAGACCCCAGATATGTAAAGATGGAGAAAAAAAGAAAAAAAAAGATCATTTACAATAATCTTGTCCTATTTCTCTAGTACTAAATTTTTTCGACAATTAAAGTAAGGTCATCAATTCTGACATATATTTGCAAATTTTTGATGCTTAGTACTGCTGCTTCTTTGGCACAAACTTGATCAAGTTGTCAGGGCAACATTTGGACAGGTGGAGCTATCAACCTTAATTAAGATAATTACCAGTGTTGCTGAGTGGGCAATGTTTGACTAGTTTCTATAAATGTTCAGCAAGTCAGAATTTAGATTTTTGGATAAATCTTGCAAACCACTTGACGACCCTGATGGAGCCACCCTCCAGTTTGGCCCAAAGGCTGCAGGCTAGAGACAACCACTAAAGCCTCGCATCCAATGACTTGACATCATCGTGGTAGATGTCAAACAACACGGAGATCCTGAAGGTTGAAGACCTGCTGCCTCAAGACCAAATGCAATGGCAAAAGCTGGTCCAATTGATTGGCACTATGCATGGGGACATGGAGACAGGAGATGATGATGACAAATACATCTGGAAAATTTGTGTCCAAGGGATGCCAGGACTGCCTTTTTCTAAAGTTTGGTGTCTGAAAGGAAGAACTATCTGCTCAAAGTAACAATTCCAGCATCTTATTCTAAATCTGTGGTGTCAAAACTCAAGTCAAGAAGATCTTTTTTTTTAGATGAAACAGAAACCAAAGCATCAGGAAAGTCCTGAGTTTATTTTCTTCATTTGGCACAAGTATCAGATGTTCTATGAATCTTCTGTCCATTCGGTTTGTCTCCTGTCCTGAACATTTAAAGTGAATCTGCTTCCACGGGTTATTGTGAAAGAGTTTTAAAATGTCATACAAAAGAATAATAATAATAATTAAGGGGAGAACATACAAATTCACTTCTTCCCACTCCCTTTCAAGAAACAAATCAAACTCCACTTGACCTTTCATTGATAATCATTATATTTCAAGAAATTGATGTGACTGGTGCGTGTGCACATTACTGAAGGAGTCTATTTATTACTATGAGTAATTAGACTGGCAAGAAGATAGCATAATCTTATTACCCCTTAGATATTTTTAAATTTATATTCTTATCGATGTCAATTCAAATCAAGCAAAATAAAATAAATAAAATAAAATAAAATAAAATAAAATAAAATAAAATAAAATAAAA
>BSAI01000115.1:10960694-10972405 GCA_036245035.1 Adrianichthys oophorus | reverse complement strand
AATAAAATAAAATAAAATAAAATAAAATAAAATAAAATAAAATAAAAAGCATATTTTAGAAGAAAAGAAGAAGCTGCTGGACAACTGGAAGGTAAAATGCTTTAACCATCTTTTAAGGAAAACAAGAGCAAAATTCAAAAAGAAAATGTCTGATGAGGAGAAATATCTAAAGAAGAAACATAAACTAAACAGGAGAATTCTTCTATTCAAATCAGGATCAAGCGTTCTAACATCTGATTGCACAAGATCATATTTATTTATTTAATTCTAAACAGTTTGGGTCTCCATACATTTCAAGTCATGAAGAGCTGGAGTGTGATGAATCTGACAGAAGAATAATTTCTTCCTCAGCTGGCATGAGTTTGGGCTTTCAGTGTTTTAATTTGCACTTTCACCAGCAGGTAGCAGGTTGGAGCTTCTGCTAGCTGAGAAACAGGCTAACAGGACAGTCACAGCCGGAGGGGCTCTCAGCCAATCAGAATCCAGATGACACATGGCAGGCCAGGCTATATTTAACCTATCTGGGTCTGCGTCCAGACTCGTTGTCAATTTGATCTCCATTGTTGGCAGCAAAAAAAAAAAAAAAAGTTTAAGGAATTTTTACCTGAGTCCTGCTTGAAAAATTCTCCAGAGCTCAGGCTGAGGAACAAGCAGGAACCTCCTGCTGGTCCACACAGAGCTGCATTCTTCACACAGAGCTGCAGTCTAACAGAGTAAACAGAAACAAAGCAGAGGAACAGGCTCATCCAGGCTTATCTGCTGTTGTTCTGTCAACACAAGACAACTTCCTGCATTCCTGCATCATCTGCTGCACACGAGCTCAGGGGCTCTTAGGCAGGCCCTCTGTGTTGAAGAAAGAAGCCACAACTCCAGTTTATGAAGATGAAGCCGTTCACGGGTCTTTGGTGAGAAAAACGCTGTGTTTTCCTGGCACTGAGAACGCTCCAGATTGAGGAACAGCTCGGTGGGCCCGGCTGTCAAAACACAGACTTACAACAGAACACCAGAGCATCAGTGCACAACAGTGAGGAGAGCTGCTTGAGGGAAAGGCTTACAAACATTTACTGCAGTAAAGAAAATGGAAGAGATATTATGGACAGAATTTCTAGGCACAGCCAGGGGCCGGAGGGGGTCTGGTTTAGGGTCCACAGGATTTCCTCTCTGCTCTTTGCAGACGATGTTGTCCTGTTGGCTTCATCGATCAGGACTTCCAGCATGCATTGGGGTGGTTTACAGCTGAGTGTGAAGCGATATGGGATAAGGGTCAGCACTGAGGTCAGTCTGATGCTCTCAATTCACCGGTCGATCCTCGCTCCAATACTCACCTATAGTCACGAGCTCTAGGTCACGACTGAAAGCATGAGGTCTCGGATACAAGCGGCTGAAATGAGCTACCTCCGTAGGGTGGCTGGGCGCTCCCTTAGAGATAGGGGGAAAAGCGCGGTCATCCGGAGAGAGCTTGGAGTAGTGCTGCTGCTCCTCCACATCGAGAAGAGCCAGTTGAGGTGGGTCGAGCATCTGGTTCAGATGCCATCTGGACGGCTCCCTGGGGAGGTGTTCTGGGCATGTCCCACTGGGCGGAGGCCCCTGGGAAGAACCAGAGCACACTGTAGAGAGTACATCTCTCTGTTCTAGCGGCATTTTTCTGATGAAGGAGGACATGTATTAAGAAAATTAAACTGAAATTTACATTCCTGAGTATTTCTTTATTCAAATTGTTGTGAATCAGGAGAAAAATGCAGTTGGAAAAAGATCCTATTAGTTATGAAGAAAATACACTGGGTGGTAAAACTAAGTAAAACTAAAAAGTTCACCCAAATAAAACTGTAATCTTCATGTTTTACAAAATCCAAAAAGGATGAACACAATTCTCGACACAAAGAGGTAAAAAAATTAAGAGAAACGTCAGCTCCAAACAAATATAAAATATTATTGTGTGTCTGTGCTGTGGAAGAAATAGTATAACATTTAAAAAACAAAATTTCATTCTCACTTTTTTAACTGCTTGTATTTTATTTCAAGCAATAAAAAATAGAAAAAGGAAAGAAAGGAAAAGACATAATAAAAGAAGAGAATATACATCGATATATCAAACCTAGTTACAATATTTAGTCATATATTGATTGGAAATTAAAGAAACTTAAATATACTGATGATTTGTTGATGTGTTAACACCTAAACTCATGTTTCTCAGCAGCCCTGTGTTTTTATTCTCCTCCTCTTTGGTTATAAAAGCATTAATTACATTTCGAGAGAGCAATCTAGAAGAATCTGGGTAAGAACGGCTGCGTCTGGAAGGGTAAACTCTGTAGCTCTTTTATGACAGTTTTAATGAGCGACGCTGCTGTCTGCCAAAGATTAGCCTGTTTTTAAGGCCTACACTGAAAATAAACAAATGAAGAAATAAAGTCATTACTGAATATTTCCGCTAACTGGGTGACTATTTTGGTTTAAAGAGAAATAATTCAAAACTGATAGGTCTTTAAAACGTCCCAGATCTTTGAGCTGGGCAGACAGCAATATTCCACTAGAGGTCAGTAATGCAGCACTTTGAGTGCATGTTATAGGTCAAGATGATGTGGTTAACACAAATAAAGCATCAGAATAGGCCTTGAGGGTTTAAAGTGAAATACATGCATGAAAATATAATACTTTACCAAAAGTACTTGCATTTAAAAGCACATTTTAAAGAACATTTCCAGTGAGAGTCTAAAGCTTCAAACTACTGTCTCTTTGCACTGAAGTGATGAAACTTCCATCAGCACCAAGCAGAAACAAGCAGAGAAAATGGATTTTAGCTGCTTTTACAATAGGTATTTGATTTAAAAAAACACCCCAAACAGCTTTTTGTATTACACTAAAGGGGACAGTTTGGTGAAAACCTGGAACCGCTGCAGCAGATCTCTAACAAACTCAATTTAAATATAAATACAGGCCAAATATAATTTGATCATCACCTACATTGCAAGTCTACACTTTACAGTGACAAGTAAATGTGACAAACTCAAATGGTTTTTTTTTTGCTATAATCCGAGCAAGGACAAGTATTGGATGCGTTTATCTGCTCTGCGGGATCTGGGTAGTTACACAATGTTGTGTTAACGCACAACAAAATGTCTTTTTTGGTGTTAGATTTGGTGAAGTAAGTTCTGGTAAACAAAATCTAAACACATGTATTAGTCAAATGTAATTGACTTTATTAGTTTATCTAGAAACATCCAGGAACCTTTGGTGCTGTTTGAGAACAGATTAATGTTCATTAGTCTGGCCCAGAACTGACTCTGGTTTGGTTAAAGCTGAACATCTTTGTTCAGTAATTCTTCATGGTAAACAGATGGTTAGATTTTGGTGTTTCGAAACATGCTGTTCTACTTTTCTGCTGACAAGATCCTCCTACACAACCTCTGTTTATTGTTATATTAATGAATTTAATTTAAACATATATGACCAAAAGGAGTGTCCCTGTTTTGGAGAATCATTGGTCACGAAAGGAAAAAGATTCTGTCTGCTGACCTAAACGTTAATCCTAAACATTAATCCTCTGTTCTTACTATTGGGATTGGTCGATCCTGTTGTTAGCAGCAAATGCAATAGGAAACGTAACAGAATGGTGACTCTTAGTGCTAGAAAACCTCTTCTTATAAACTGGATCTCTGTTCCCTCTAGGTTGCATTAAAGTACATCTCTGTTGATTATTTAACTTGTCGACTCCATCACAAAGATGATGTCTTTGTTCAGACCTGGTAACCTTTTCTGTTACGTAATGGAATTTTATTGATATTATCAGAGAGCATTTGTGTTCTGACAAGAAACGCAATGCTTGACAGGATTGTCATTTGACATGTATACTAATGAACTATTCTTCGCGCAGCAGCGTAATCACACTGCCTGCAGCTAGATGGCAGTGATGCTTGTGTTAAATTAAGGATGAACTGAGCTAAAGCTAATCTAATGGGCCTGACACCATCTTTTTTTTTTCAAAAAACTTTTTATTTCCAAGCACAAAAAAAATCCAGACCCTGGAGAATGACTGGGTATGCAAAAGGATTCATGTTTGTGAGTTTACAAGGTTGGATACTTTGGAACTTGGCACACTTATGGAGTTTTGTTTTGATTTTCTTGAAACCAAGGCAATTATTTGCAGAAATAATATATATTTCCACTGTTTTTTTTTTTATTACGGTTTGTCATCTTAAACTTTGGACCATAGTGATCTGATAATCTGATAATCCCATAAAGCCGTCATCCTAGGAACTTTCTGTCGTGAAGGACAGCATGAGCAGCCCTGAAAGTGTTTCCTTTAACAGTCAAGTCTCAGATTTAACAAACCTGTTATCCCTGATCTAGAAAAAAAAAGTTTGCTGATTGTATTAGCGCGAACTGCAGAGTCCAAACCAGGACCTAAGAAAAGTTCCTCTGGTCTGTGGTTCCCTTGAGCACCTGTTCAGAACATGCAGCGGGAACGCTATCACACCGGAAAACTCCTGCACGCTGAACAAGAACATCAACAAAGTCTTCAAACAGCCTCCAGGCCAGCCGTGGACAAGTAACCACAGCAACGAGTCCTTGCTGACGTCAGAGGCGTCTGGATTTAGGCTCTGAGCGGGGGCCACTGGCTCCCACTCAGAGTAGGAGGAAGGCACATTACCATGACAACAAATGGCAAGGTGACCTGAAAGCCTCTTCTGATGGTAAATATCTGCAGTTGCTCTTAATTTACCTCAGCCAAGAAAACTTTTTGTAACATTTTTACATTTTTTGAGTCATAGAGAATCACGACAGTTAAAACTGGGAGAAATCCACTCAAAGCAAAAGTCTGGATGCAAGCGAGTGATGATGGACTCACAGGTGACAGGATAGATTTCTCATTCTAGTCATAAATCATCTTTTTTTCTACTGGATAAAACCTTTGAGTCCTCACAGACTCCTGTTAAAACAAAAACTCATTTTCTATTGATCATCATGTAACTTGTAACACTTTAATTACACTTTTTTTTCAAACCACTTCTTAGGAAGTTCCTGTTTCACAAAGTTTCAGAAGGCAATGATAACAACATTTTTGCTTTTATTGTTTTTTTTTTTGTTTTTTTTTAAAGACAACCGCTTGACAAAATGAACCTCAAACAGAAAACAGTAAAAGCTACAAAATTCTCAAATAAAAACAAACAAACAAAAAAGTCTGAGCTTTAAAGAATAAAAAAATTTCTTACAGTATAAAATCCACCCCAAATATATCTTTGATTTTTTTCTGAAGTTATTTTTCTCAGAAATGTTTTTTTCAAAATTTGAAGGCATTTTATTTTGAAAGGGCTCAGGACTCTTCTATTAAAACCTACAGATAAAGCAAAAACCGTAAATGTACAAGACTTTAGCTGTCTCAAACGTTAAACGTTTCAAGGCCTCACACTTTGAGGTATTACATCTTTTACACGTTAAAAACTTAAAAAAAAATGCTTTTTCTTATTTTTTTAAAAAACAAAGAACTTTTCTTGCTGGAACAAAAGAGAAAAACAAAACAGTTTGAACCTGCAAACTCAGACACCAGCGCCTGCGTGGGTTCTCATGTGGGCGGCGGCCCATGGTAACGCAGCATGATGTTGAAAGAGCGGGCAAAGTTGTTGGTGAAGGAGCAACTGTTGCTTTCATCCACGAAGGGTAACAGGAACGATGCAAGGAACAGCAGGGCGAGAAGGAGGAGCCACAGCGGGAGAGCCACGCGACACACCCGCCCCAGCAGCCCAGGCTTCTGAAAACACACACACAACAACTGAGCAGGTCCACAAACACAGAACCAAAGCCTCCTCCTCATCCTACCACCCACCCCACATGTTGAAGACTGAAAATAACTCACCAGGATAGATCTGGTTTTAGAACTCCACCAGGATGTCTGAGAATCAAACCCAAAATAAAGTTCTTTTAGGATGAATCTGCAAACATTCTCAAAAGTTACTTTACATATACCTTAAACCAGTTGCTATTATGAAATAATACATTCAAGTATTATTAAAGTAAATACAACATTTATGTGGTAATATTGTGGCAAATATGAAACTCATGTGGATACTAACTTTAGCATTATTAAACTGTAAATGACTACGTTAAAACAAATTTTAAAAAGTAAGTATTTAGAGCTATAAAAAAGTTGGGCAACCCTGAAATTGATTTTAGCCTGGCTCTACTTCTTTTTCTTTTGTTTTTTAACTCGAAAACTAAACATGTCTTACTTGCTGACAAGTTAATATTGTGTGAGCAGCAATATGCAAAAAAAGTCAAAGTTTTTGGCAGAAAAATACATATTTCTACACTTAAATGTGTGATGAGAATCTTGAGGAAAATTTGATTTTCGAACACGGATATGATCAAAGAAATCACAGATTAATGATTGACAGGTGAAAAAATGAAGCCAATCTTATGAAAAACACAAAAAAGGACAAAAAGTTATTGGGAAAAATGTCACATCCGATCCAAATACTGTATTTCTGTAAATAAACAGTCACTGAGGAAAGAAAAGTGCATCTTAGATTTTACTCATCCTGGCTTCAGCAGGTATTAGAATAGAATTTAATAAAACTCAGACCAAAAACTGCTAATTAAACAAAAGCTGCACCTTGAGGTCGTGCTTTGGGAATAGTTCTTTTTAAACATAACTGGGCATTATTTAAGTTTTGAAAGTTAAAATAAAGAAATTCTTATTGCCACATATTCCAGGCAGTTACATTGTTTTTGTTCCGGTCAGTGGTGGCCTGATACTTATAGACGCTTTTACTACTTTCTTTAAAAGTCAGAAATGCGTTACAGTCATAGTCTCATTCACACACACAGCCACACACCGATGGTTGGCTCCGGTGTGCCAACCTATAACCACCAAGAGCAATGAGGGATTCCATGTCCTGCCCAAAGACACTTATTAATTTTTTTTTTTTTTACATGTCCTGTCCAGCGGCTGAGCAAACAGGTAAGACCTGAAGGCCTCTTGCGTTGGACATATTTCACTGTTACAACAGGGGGTTATGGACAGTGATTATATATGTGAACTGGACTGAGTGACCCCTCCTCCCTCACGTTTCAATAGAGGAAAAATGGCGACGGATTTGACTTCATTTGGTTGGAACCAGAAGTAAGTCCTTTTCTATGAGTGATGTCTCACTCCCTCTGTCCAGCTCTCTATATACAGTCAGTGGTTATTGATCTGCCCAAGTAATCAGTGGTTGACCGCTCTACCTCTGAACCATGGTTGCTTTTGAACACGAACAGGCATCTAATCCATCAAGCTTTGTTCTCAAATTTTACCTCAAACGATTTGAAACTCTTCCCACCTTTTTATTGTAGCCAGGAGGATCAAATCCTCGCATCTTTATTAACAAGTAGTCCGGGTGGTTCGATATGACACGACTTTTTTCACGTCGCTTCCCCTGTAAGCAGAAACATGTTGACCTTCAAGTGCACCTTAAGAACCGGAACAGATGAAGGTAGACTCTTCTAACCTCGGCGAGCCTCTGCAGCTCATGCCAATCATCCACCAGCTTATCCAATTGGTTCTGGTCTTCCTCACTGGAAGAAGCCAGCGTCGTCAGAGCAGTCAGGTAAGCCAAAAAGCCCTCCAAGTCCCTCTTAAGAACCTGAACGCAAACAGAAACCAATGAGTGAACACGGCTAAACCCACATCAGATGACCTCTGATCTCGTACCCACGCAATAGCCTCTTCTGCTTAACAGACAAAACGCTGTTTGGACCAAAGTGCAACTTCATGAAGGCCATTTGGTCCAGCTATGAAGTCTCATCTTTTCACAAAACTCTTTCAGGAATAAAAATAAACCATTCCCCCATATTTGTCAAGTAAATGTATTTAGAAGAAGATAAACTTTTTTAAATATATTTTCTAAACTTAGATCACAATCTAACACTTCTCATGATGTAACTAACCATGCTAGAAACAGAGTTAGCAAAAATGGATAAGACTTGATAAATACTAAATACAAAATGAAAGGTGAAAAATAAATGGGGAAATAAATTATAAAAGCAATTTAAGAGAAATAAAAACATGAGTTTTATCTTTGTCTTCAGTTGATAAATGTTTATGTATTTAAAAAAGTATTTGTAAAGAGTTAAAGAAGGAAAAAACTAGATAAGAGGTGAGAGTTAAAAAACTAACATGTCTAATTAAGTGAAATCGAGGTTTTTACCGTTTGATCCGTTTTGACAGTTATTTTGGTGTCAACAAAAACATCTGAGATGGAGGAGCTCATCTCTATGCAGCAAGAAGGAGGTCGAACACTGGACTGATACCTGAGGAAGCAGTGTCTGATGTAGAAGAACTCACATTTATCTCCAATAACTGACTTTCAATGGCAAAGATGTCAGTCTGCGGGACGTCGGCTGCCTGGAGACGCTTTCTGAAACCTGACATCTTGGCGTCAAGCTGCTTATATGCAACATCAAAGTCTTTGGTTTCCAAAATTAAACCCTTTAAGAGAAAAGAAAAAACATCATTTTGAATTATACAAAGGAAAAATTGCCTTAATTAGTTGTTCCCCTTTCAGCACATCCCATTAGGGGTCGCTACTGTTAGTCAGCTTTCACTGATTGGTGGTTCGGCAGAGATTTGTTTTACGCCGGATCAACTCAAATAAGGAAATGTTTGTGATTTACTCATATATGTTCAGTTGAAAATAAAGTTTCTAAAAGAAAAAAAAAAAGTGTTTTTGATTAAAATGTGGTTTCATGAACTCAAATACACATTTATAAGACGCACGTGTGATGCAGTGGTACCTGCATCCGCTGCTTCTGCTGGACCAGCTGGTTTTGCAGAGACTCTTGCTGTCGGATGGCGTCACTCAGCTCAACCAGCATGTCGCTGGCTTTCTCAGGTTCAAACAAGGACTCAAGCAGGCTCCCCTTTTGCTCCAGCCTACTGAGACGGTTCTGCAAATTAAAACTGTCCTTCAGCAGACGCTGAAGACCGAGAGAAGAGGTGGCGTCAGGTCAGTCTGCAGCATTGCTAAGATTTTAGAAGGATTTGTGTTGACAAAACTGCATGTGTAAGTGTTACCTCTATCGTTGCAACAGGCTCTGCGATCTGTGAGAAGTCGTTGATGTCTGCAGATGTCTCCAAAACCTCAGAGGCTTCACGGCTCCAGTCAGAGTATTCCTGCAGCGGCTCCTGCAGGAGGCTCCTCACCCTGAGCTTGGACTCCGAACACAGCCGGGTTGCTCTGGACTTTACACTGCCACACAAAAACACAACAAACGTGCTTAAGAGTATTTACAACATGAAGGCTATCGCTTTTTTTTCACTTAAGAACCTTTAGCTTAATTCGGTTAGAGCCAATCAAAGTATAGTGTGTGAGGCTGCGACCAAACCAACAAGTCTTCATGTTTGGTTAAAATTTTCAAATGAGTTTGAAACCCTAAAGAGAGAGGAGAGATCTTGGCAGAGGAGGAAGGCCAGGAGACAGAGGGTGTGTCTTCATCCCTGATGCAGTAAAGTAAAACATTTTTGTATAAAAAAGTGTCTATAACTAGGTTTACCAGAAATATCATTAGTAAAATTTTACTATTAGTATCAAGTTTCTGTGTTACTCTTCCTATTTTATTTATTTTTGTATAGTTGGAGATCTGTTCCTACAGATACTACAGATTCTTACATTCTTTCTGTTCTACATAAATCCTACAGATTTGTCATTGATTAACATCATCCTGTCTGCATTAAGAGTTCCTTCTGATGAGAGAATATCAAAGGAGTGAGTCCCCTTGGATGTGTGAGGAATGTGGAGTTTGGCTGTGCCTTCAACTGGACAAAAACTGCTTCAAAATCTACACTTGGCTGAAGAAGAAAAATAAAATCATGGAGACAAACAAAACTTCTACTAGTTCATAATAGTTTGGTTCAGTTCAAAATTTCCTGAAAATACAAATCTATGTTTTTGTTTTGTTATTTTTTCAAACAATTTAAGCATCTAGAAAATTCTCCCAAAAAAAATTAACTATGTAGGAGAAATTCATTTTGTCATTTGCAGAGATTTGAAAAGCGCTGGTCTGTCATTCACTCATACCTCTGGAGCTCATTGTCAACAGCCAGCACTTCGTCAGAGAGGAAGCGAGAGTCCACTGGGAACTTGAAGAGCTCCATAAGCCGAGCTTTAAAGTCCTCCACCTGGGACTCCTGCTCTTCCAGTTTGTTACTTGCATCCTACATTAAAAAAAAAAAAAAAAAAGTCATTTCCCACAAACGGCTCTCCTCACTTTTTTTCATTCATTTTCCAATCCGCTTTATCCCTTTCGGGGTCACGGGGTTGCCGGAGCCTAACCCGGGTACTCATGGGCGAAGGCAGGGTACACCCCTGGACTGGTTGCCAGTCTGTCGCAGGGGCCACAATCACACACCCATGCACACTCACATTCACACCTATGGACAATTTAGAGTAACCAATCAACCTATGAAACATGTTTTTGGACGGTGGGAGGAAGCCGGAGTACCCGGAGAAAACCCACGCATGCACGGGGAGAACATGCAAACTCCACACAGAAAGGTCCCTCGGCCAGGACTTGAACCGGGAACCTTCTTGCTGTGAGGCAGGAGCGCTAACCACTGCGCCACCGTGCAGCCCCCTCACTTTTTTAACAAACCAAAAGGGAATTCTTGTCAAAACAAATACGAAGCTTAAGTTCTGTATCTATGCTAACTTTCATTTACAAATTTCAAGAAGGACATGCTCAACTTAAAACCAAGTTTTTCCTGGAAAATAAATGGAATAGATCAACTATTCATTAACTTGTTGCTATTAATAGTCATGTATTTATCATTTTAAAACATCATGCAGTGCAACTGACTTCACTTAAATCTACCTGGAGAGTAAAACATAAATGTACATATTTTTTTATTTTTACTGAAAACTGATTAAGTTTAGCATTAAACACATTTAGTAAATGGCAACACAGCAGGAAGGAGAAGATTCACCATATTATGTTTTTCCACTTAATCTAAGAGAAAATTAATACAACCTTTTGGCACTATATTGGCAAATGGCTGTTTTTTTTTGTTGTGAAGGGATTCTGCCTTTAGATTGTATTTTTGTTTTGACATAACAAAATAAGGAACTGTAAGCAAATATCTGCATGCATGGTGCATAAAGTAACAAAAACACTTTTTGAAGTTTTAAAAGTTGAAAAAAAGCTCCAGTGCCCTGTCTTGAATGGTTTTTTTTTAGCTTATTGGGTCCAAGCAAATCATTTTAGAAAATGGGCCAACACTGACATCCAGTGGTCAGGTTAGGAACTGCAAACATCTCAAATGCAGATTCTGTCAAAGAAACTCAATTGCAAAGATCTCATGGGACTGAAACGAACCGTGAACTCATTCCACCTGCCCACTATCTGCTCCTCAATGTTGTATGAGTAACACCGAGGGTGATCCAGCTCAGCGTCCAGGCCTTCCAGCAGCTCCCTGAGGCGACCAATGTCCTGCTGCAGCTGCTGACTACGGCCTACATACTCGCTTTGGGAGTCCGCGCTGTGGAAGTCCGTGCTGTGGGAGGCCTGACTGTGTGAGTCCATGTTGTGGGAGTTCACGCTGTGGGAGTTCACGCTGTAGGAGTTCTGACTGAGGGTGTCCACGCTGTAGAAGTCCATGCTGTGGGAGCTCTGGCTGTGGGACCCCTGGCTTTGGGAGTCCACGCTGTGGAAGTCCATGATGTGGGACCCCTGGCTGTGGG
>BSAI01000115.1:10871693-10960684 GCA_036245035.1 Adrianichthys oophorus | reverse complement strand
GGACCCCTGGCTGTGGGAGCCCTGGCTGTGGGGGCCCTGGCTGTGGGGGCCCTGGCTTTGGGAGTCAACGCTGTGGGAGTTCGGGCAGTGGGAGTCTGGGCTGTGGGAGTCCAGACTGTGAGGGTCTAGGCTGCAGCCAAGGGCCTCTCCTGCTTCAAACAGCCCCTGCCTCAGCCGCTGCCAGCCTAGCCTCAGCTCCTCAGCCTCCTCCTGCACCGCCTCTGCCCCTACAGGAGAGGTGTTACCCTTTACATCATCCGCAATGACTTCAATATACTTTAAAGTCCTCTCTTCACAGGCCACACTTTCATCCAGAGCCTAAAACAAAATATAACACGCATTAATGCTGTTCTGGTTTGAAAAAGTTATCGACATAGTTGTTTTTAGTGAGTCTCACCTTTAAGGTTTTGAGTTTTCCCTCTGTCGGCTCCTCCTGCTCCATCAGCTGATTCAGTTCTTTGGTTTTGGCTGACAGGAAGGCCTGAAACTTGTCAATGTAGTCTTGGAACATGTAATGTTCATCACTGATCCTCTGAAGCAGGGCCAGGCGCTCCTAAAACAAATACAAGTTCTGATTAGACTTTAAAGCACACGAGGCCTGAATGGCTGCCTTTCCAACTTTACTAACACATTTATTGCCACATGGAGAGGCGGAATTACATACATTTTCTCCTTATTTTACAGAACTAGGGAACAGCCTCAGAAGAGATGCCCAGACCTCTCTTGCAGACCACCCAGATCTGCAAGTCCAGAGAAACAGTCCCCGACTGCCATGTGATGTCCCAAAGGGGTCACTTACGACAGCTTCATAAGGGTATAGAGATTTGAGCTTCTCAGGGCAGACCTCGTCCATTTCTGTTGACTTGCCAGCAAGCTTGCCAGTTTGGATGATGGAGTAGCCTACTCCTGCCTTCCCTGCCTATGCTGACTTGGTCAGATTAGAGGAATCATAGGGGTACTCTTTTCACCTTTCAACAAACATCCTGGTTTGAAGTCAGCAGCTCAACACCTCCACTGTACATCCTATTGGCAGAGAACTGCTTTCCTATCTGGAAACATCTAAGGGTTTGCCAGAATTTCAGTGGGGCTAAACAACAATCCTTCACCATGGCTGCCCCAAGCTCCTCCCAGATCTGAAAGCTTGGCTCTGCAACTGCCTGCGGTGCAAGCTGCTTGAACTGTCCATACCTTTCATGTGATTTAGCATCCCCGTAAGACAGCCAGGCTTGTTAGCTTGTAGCACTCTTCAGCTAGACAGCATCCCTTAATTCCAGCGACCACCACAAGTATTGTGGCTTGCCACCTTGACTGCCATCAGAGACCTTACAGTTCCAGCTTTAAACAGCTGCACTGACAAATGGAAGTGGAAAACAGAGTCCACTCAGACTCCACATCTCCAGACTTAGACTATGATCGCATTTCCCAGCATGCCACTCCCTAATGGTGACCTAATTGCAAGTTATTCGGCAAATTTGGCAGCATTTGTAATCGGGAGGGGGAGTTGCATTTTTACACGCCGCGTTTGGCCGCAGAGATTTTAAGAAAAGGTTAAAATTTTACGGCAACTTGAGGATTTTTCTCTAAAAGTTGGTATGGGTCAGTGGCCGCCCAGGCACATTTTTAAGGGAACCGTGGAAGTCCAGTGACAGGCATCGAATTGAAATCATTTTAAAATCTTGAAAAGACTTCTCTTTCATTTCCAGGGGTCTAAAGCAAACCTTGATGATGTCAAAGGCAATTGTTTCAGGCACAAAGGTTGATGTGATCCTTCACATATTGTGTGTGAAGTTCCCTCCCCCATGTCAACTTAATCCAGAAAAGTTTCCTTCAGAGACGCCCATATGCAATGATCTAAACACTAACACTGGCTCATCTTGCATAGTAATATAATTATTCCAATTTTAGACTTGAAAAAAATGTAACTGACCAAAACGGGCACATCTTAGATTGTGGTCACATGACTAACAGAGTCAGCCTCACCTCATTTCTGAGTCTGAGGTCATTGTAAGCCTCCCGCAGTCTCTGCTGTGTCTGTGAATCAACGCTGGGGTCTTGGGTTGTGCTGTGCAGCACCGCCGCCTCCTCCAGCAACCTCTCCAGCAGCGCCTCCTTGCCATGGACATCGCTCACCACCACCCTCTGCTGATCCGCCTGCCACAGCTTCTCCTTGGCTCCCAGCTGCTGCTCCACACCCAGGCTGCAGTGCTGCTTTTTCAGCCAAAACTCAAACTCCTCATGGGCTTTCAGGTATTCGCTCCAGCGGAGCCACACCCACTCGATGCGGCTGCACAGAAACGCATCCATCGGTCGCGTTAAAGCAACCTGCAGTCGCTTTCATGGTAATGAGCATCCAGAAAGCAATGCCTGCATCGTGGTCGAGTGCTGGACTCACCTGTGGCAGTGGGTGATGGATTGTTCCGTCTCATCCCACATGTCCTTTAGCTCTTTGAGCATAGCGTTGATCCTTCTGCGCAATTCCTCATCTTCACTCTTCAGAAGACTCTGAGCTGCCATCTGAGCGTCCTCCATCTTCATTTGGCCTTCGTGTTTTGACTGATAGATTTGCTATTCAGGACAGCAACACATACATAAAAAAACGAATGTTTTTCTGCAGAAACACATATGAATGCTCAACATTTTTCTTTTCAGTCTACAAACAGGAAGTTACATCATCCTAAAAAGTGCTTACCAGCTGAAAATATGAAGCTGCATAAAACAAACCGTCAAAAATACTTAAATAAGAGCCATACACCAAAATAATTATGGAATGGTTGAACATTTTTAATGCAAAAAAATTCTAAAAATGTTCAACAGAAAGTTTCCTTTAGTAAAGTCATTCATACATGCAATACAGATAGAGGAATAATGATTAAGGCTAATTCTCAGTCTAATGCTTATGGGAAACACTATCTGTCTGTCACATTAAAAGGGGTCTTAAGTAAAATCTTAAATTAAAAGACAGTTTGAAAACATTTGTAGATTTTATAAAGAGGTTGAAGATTCAATCAAAGTTGCTAATTGATCAAACTTGTTTCTGATTTGTAATTGACCTACAGACGGAGCAATGCCAGTCCAGGGTCCAGAGGTCGGAGACCCCAAGATTGAAAAATAAAATTAAAAAGGAAATAAAATTTACTGCAAAAAGTTTTAAAAACATCTGTAACTAATGATGCCAAACAATCATCATAACCGTAGAACCATGGAGCACAATAGGTTATATCCTGGGGTTTACTTCAACGCATGTTTGGAAAATGTAGTTGTTGTAGTTGTGTTTCTGAATTTTACAGAAAAAAAAACTTTTTTATTTTGTAAAACTTGGAGAAGAGGTATTTGATTGGGAAAACCTAAACATTAAACATGTAATATTTAAAAAACAATTAAACTGTTTGTCCTAAGAAACAAATGTCGTTGAAAGAAAAAGATTTTATGCCAAAACCCACATGAGTTTTTGATTTAATGGTCCTAAAATGTAAGAAAATGGTAGGTTAAACAGCGCTGGTTCATAATCATTCAAGTGTCTCTTACCTTTGTCTCGTCAAGTCGGATTTTCAGGGCATCCCGGGGCCCCTGCGTGTTGTCATTGAGTCTCACCCTCTCCTTAACGTCCTGGATCCAGGTGAGCGCCGCCTCCAGGCTGTCGGTGAACTGCTGCTGTTCCTGCTGGGCCATGGCAGGGCCTGATCCTGCGGCTGAACAGAAGCAGAGTTCACATCCTGCGTTGTCA
Source organism: Adrianichthys oophorus (assembly GCA_036245035.1). Classification (NCBI taxonomy): domain Eukaryota; kingdom Metazoa; phylum Chordata; class Actinopteri; order Beloniformes; family Adrianichthyidae; genus Adrianichthys; species Adrianichthys oophorus. The sequence continues at coordinate 10,956,960 of BSAI01000115.1, read as the reverse complement.
CAAGCTCCTTCCACTAATAACGCAGAACCAGACAGCTTTAAAGCATCAGTCCTGTCTATTAGGAACCAATAATTGAAGTCCCCCTGCGACAGACTGGCGACCAGTCCTGGGGTGTACCCTGCCTTCGCCCATGAGTAGCCGGATTAGGCTCCGGCAACCCTGTGACCCCGAAAGGGATAAAGCGGATTGGAAAATGAATGAATGAATAATGAATAATTGAAGTCATGAGGTAATATAGGACATAAAATTAGGTTTTATAGGAAATCACTTATTGGATGAAGATGTTTGAGTTTTGAAAAGCAGACGGATGTTTTGCCGTAACCGTGGTAAAGAGTTGATTGATCAATCAGCGAACTGTTACAGTGAGTCACCACTAACATTCATGTTTTTTGGTTTAAGGCGTTTCACTTTGTTTTGATTTTTCTATGTTGTTGTGATCTTTAAAAGCCCACTCTAATGAAAATTGCATATTTGGTGTTTTTAACATGTTTGTTGTGGCATTTTTTGATGATAACTGACATATTTTAAGTAAATTAAGCTCAAAGATGATTGAAGTGGGACGTTAATATGCTTTTGAGTTGAGAGATTTGTTGATGTGATTTGCACTCCAGGGCGATTGTAGCAATTTGTCTGTTTTCATAAATTCCTGCAGTGACATGACAGCTTTAAAGACACAGGCAGTTTTGCTTTAGGTCAGGACATGCTGCTGCACACCTGAAGGATTCTGCCGTCAAATAGAAAGCAGACAGGCACCACATCTTTTCCAAAAGGGGCCACAAAATGCTGAAAGAATGAGCCAGCTTCCCAGTATGACTCACTTTACCCACCACAACATTCTTTAGTACCAACAACCCCTTCTGCAGTTCCAACGCTCTTAAAGCTGCCGGGTTCAACAAGCCCGTATTGTTTCTGCTGCACAGAAAGTTCCTTTATAATCTTAAAACAGATTAATTTACTTTTTTCCCCTTTATGCTTCCTTGAAAAAGATCCACTTGCATATTAAAGGCCTCAATTTTTTACTAAATTTAGAACATTCAAGCCCTTTAAAAGTCAGATCCTAAATGGGTAAATGGAAGATAGCATACATTCCACTAGAAAAGTGCCACTGAAGAGCGGTTACTTTTATAAATTGTAAATTACCTTTCATGCATCCACAAGCTAACAAAAACACACGCCCCACAGACAAGCCCCTGCTGTGGTGGTTTCAGATGAGTTTAGCTGGGCATCACATGTTTTCTTTTGATATTTTTCAACACAATTAGTTAAACTCTCCCCTGTTCCCCCTTTCATTCATGACTTTCTTTATCTTTTTCTCGAGTTCTTTTGATTCTGTTGTGCTTTTCCCTGATTTGTCTTTCTGTACTTTTGGAAGTGTAGCAACACATTTCTTGCCTTCTCCTTGCACTTTTCTTTTTTCATAGCCCTTGATTTCAGAATTTTTTTTAAAGCCTATTCAGATTGGACACATTTGGTTCACATAAAGTAAACCAGAGTTTGTTTCCACCAATAATCCGTAATTTTTTTTTAGTGATCTTTAAAAAATAATATTAATAATTTATTTTTTTGATAATGAATTTTAAAAAGTTTACAATATTGAAACAATAAATATACATGCGCACAGAATGATCAGATGAACAGTTAACAAAAATTAAATAATAATAGCCACGTCAATTATTTTAGAAATATTCTGTCTAGCTCGGGGCCCCTTCCTTGCCTTGCCTTGCCTTGCCTTATGGTAGATCCGCCCCTGCTGCCGCCGTGCAAACAGCAGATGGGAGAGGTTGCGGTTAAACAACTGGCAAAAGAAACGTAACGGATAGTAGCGGACCAGTGTTTCCACGTAAATGCGTGGCCGTCTGCTGCGTTTAGATCCTACTCGGAGCGGCGGATGTGCGTCTTCGCGGGCTAATCTGATACAAGAGTTATTTTCTTGACAGGAGGCTCTGCGCCGCTTCACGGTCAAACAACGAGAGGACGGAGTCCGGCCGCCACGCAGAAACCCGAACACCAGCTCGGAGCATGTTTCGATGCTCTTCAGAACCGAGCGTGGCCACATTTTAAAGTCAGCAAAACGTCAAAATACTTACGGCGTCTGGTGTTCGAATTGATCCCCGTCCTGCTCCGAGGATCCGAAAAGTTACAGCAAACAGGAAGTGGAGAGTCACGCTGCCTTCAGGGACACCTCGGAAACTGCGAAGCGTCCGAAAATGTTTTCAATTAACCAGTAATAAGAGATTGTGGAAATTCTGTTAAAATGAAGTTAAGATGCTGTCAGCTCCTTCTTAAATGTCCATATAGTTGATGCCGGCCAGGAGTCTTTCTAACGCGCTGTGTGAAAGAAATGCCCTTCCCAACGCAGCACATTTTATACTCTCACTTCACACAAGCATGCTCCCCAGGTTGTCATCCATCATTTCCCAATCCCTTTAGGCAAAATGTGTTTTCAGTCTTGAGTTTTATCACAGTCTGTAATCAAAAACACTCCTTGAAAAGATTGCAAACCCTGTTTCCTTTAGCAGGGGTGTCCAAACTTTTTAGCAAAGAAGGCCAGGTATGGCGATGTGAAACTCTTATCATAAATGACATTAAATGCAAATCAACTTTTTAATTAAAAAATATTTTGGAACGAGACTCTTTTCATTTTTTTCACATTGATTTTAAATACTTTGTGAATTTTTTATTTGAAGAGCATATTGCTCGTTGCCACAAGCTTACAACAACAACAAAATTAAGACAATCAGTCAAGAAATTGTACTATTCTTAAAATTGCTTGAGCTTGCTTGCAATGAGCTTACAGGCCGGTAGAAATTTGAAAGCCGCATTTGAACCATGAGCCAGACTTTGGACAAGCATGCCATTAAGTGACGTCAGATCTGCACATTTACTCGTTGACCATGTGTACCTAATTTTGTGGAATAGATGCAAATAGCAAAAATATTCACGTCCCAGCACAAAGCAGGATTGTGGGACCTGTTTTGAGTCCTTTTTTTTTACAAGTTGGAAGGGCATGTGTAAACGGGCACAACTTTACGTACAAACACTCAACTGTTTCAAGGAGAGGAAGATATGTCGGACGGTAACAAACAGCGTTGCACAAGCGCAAGCAGAGCAATTTGTGCATTTCTTCCTCTTCAAGACCCAACTGCTCTTCAGGGCAGCTAACAGAGCTGAGTATGAAGCAATATTTATGCCATCGTCAGTGCAGACATGCACTGAGAAAATAAAACAATGACCTCATTTAACTAAACTGATCTGTTACAAATAATAATTTTGCATCTGCTCAATGTAAATAAAAAGTTCATCATGACCTATCACTTTGGTGCCATTCTATCATTTATATTATAGTAAAGTTAAAAAAAGTAACATTTGTTTTTGTTTTTTGTTGTTATTAATGAGGACAAACACATTGCTGATGACATCAATGGTTTACTTTTTTCAGTGAGTCAAGAGTGCGCTACAATAACCTGATCATTCCACCTAAATGAAATAAGCCTACTCTTTCTTTTTAACCTATTTATTTTTAATTGAATACAATATGCTTGCATAAACCTGGCAAGTTATGATCAAAATATTTCTAAGAAAAAATAAACGGAACCTCTAATGGTTATTTTGGCACAGACAGAGAGATTTAAACATTAACTTTGGATAGATTTAACATTTGTTTTCATTGCTATGAGAAATTTCTTGGTAATTTATTGCTGTTTGCAGATGAAGTTGTAATAAATGAGTAAAAACTGTTTGTTTTTCTTTCAAAATAAGGACTTCCTTGAAAAAGGCAGTCAGTGCACCACTTCTTAGCATCAGGACACGTCACAAACTGATGGTCTAAAGAAATGTAGGGTTTGAGATGCACCATCAGACAGGTATGTGCAAATGATGGCAGAACATCCCAACACAATCTGCCCCATTTCCGTTCATGCTCGTCCAACATACAACATGTTTGGTCGTTGCTTGTCAAACTAGCTCGTTTCTGTTCCTGGTGTTTTGCCCATCTATGGTGTGATTTGTTTATTTTGCAGTGGTCTGATATGGGAACTTATCTTAAATTTGTCTCGAGAAAGACGACAATACATCTATGCAAAGACAGGATAAAGTCATTCTCTCTGTTTAATCAAGTTGATGTGATGTACTGTAACCACTGTAAGCAGATAATCAACTGCAGGTGGAAGCAGGTGAATTAAAATTTGACACAAATGAATTCCTTCTTGGTTGATGATGAATACATTTATTACATCATAAAACAAATAGTAACAAGTCAATCTGAATCAGAAAATTGTAATTGCATTGTTATATCTAATAAAACTCGACATACTTCCAGACAGATCATCACAGCATACAAACACAAATCTGGACCAAAAGGTCCTGGAAAATGCTTTAAAAAATTCCCCATATTTGACACATAAGTATTTCTTCAAACTGCTGGATATTGTGGATTTGTATAGCTTTCTTTGTGACCTTCTAAAGACATTTTGAGTAAACCTAAAGTTATTGAAAGAAAAACAAGAATTGATATGTTGAAAGCTTATTAACTTAATTCCATCCCCTAGGAAACTGAAATCACACTGAATTGTTTTGTTTTAGATCATTTTTCTGTTTATGCAGGTACAGCTGTTGGTGCCCTTGGTCTAACCCCAACTTCTACTGCAATTTCTACTGAAATGCAATCACATCCCTAGAGTTTATGCTGAACATGTCACGCAATAGTTGAAATCACTTCTTACGAAGGAGATAGGAAGAATTTTTTTTTACTTTCTTGCTTGTCAACAACTACTAACACCTTTGTAACTCCTACATTTTTAAAGCCATATACGGTACGGCTAGGTAGCTTCAATATTGCTTAACATTTTTATTGCACCGCTAATGTTAGGTTGGGGTTGTGAGGAGCTGGAAGCTAACAGGAGTGACTGTAAATAAAGGGATGCTGGGATATCAACAAAGGCTTACTTTCGTGTCAACATTCCTGCCCAAAACTCAGAGGCAAATTTCTAATGAAATTCTGCTGCTCAGCAGAAACTATGACTTAAAAACGTAACAGACTTTGATTTTGAATAAAAACGGAATAATCATAATTAAAAGACCACTGGGAACACTGAAAACAGATCAAAATATGATTGGAGTGGGACTTTAAGGTCTGAATTTGACTCAGCTGCAACGGTCAACAAACTATCTCATTACCCTGGAATAATTTGTTATTTCCTTGCTTAATTTGCATATATTGTCTTGCTAGTGTCATAAATGATTTTCTTTTTAATGTTTTAGGTATCTGTAAGTTTTATTAAAGTTTTTTATTTTTAGTCAAAACGTTAAATACACTTAGTGATATATAAAAACAAAGATGTGACTGACTGGAGACAAAAATGTGGAGATATCGGGAACAAAAATGCAACATGACATCTGCTGAAAGTGTAAATGGAGTCAAGAAATAATTTAGTCTAAACTTATCCAGCAATCTAAGCACAGTTCAATATGATTTCAGGGATAATCTTTGCTAAACTTTGTTTTTTTCGGCTAATGGTGCAACAAAAAAGTGTAAAAGAAATCTTTTCAGTGTCAGTCTAATTTGATTTTTTAAACGTTTTTTTTCTTTTATCTTTATTTCATATAACAGGCTGCAAAACCCCTTTGCCACACTTTCAACTTCACAGAACATACATTGTTAATAGTTTAACACTGGAAGTTCAAAAGTAAAATCCATGCAATTTGTGACAAACTGTCTCAGCCATCCAGAAATACCTTATACTAGAGTGGATAAATCTTTAAAAATGATAAATTACAAGGTCAAACCATCACTATATTCAGCTCTAGATCCAAACCCCCCAAAATAAATCCAACATTTTTATGATTTGTTGGTACAAAGGCAGAATGTTCTCCTGGTAAATGTGTGAAATGTGAGACTTCTTGCTTTTTCATTCCTAAAAAAATTGAACAAACATCTTCTGACAGTTGACTGTATTCTCACAGTTGTTCATGTAGTTCATCGGCCTGTCCGTTTTGACAACAGCTGCATGTCTTACAGTAGAAGTTTTTTTAATTCATGTTTTCATCAATGAGACTTTTTTGAATAGTTTAAGCATTTTACATTGCAGTTTTTAATAGTCAGTAACTTAAAAAAAAGAAAGATGAGAATACATTCAGAGCACAATAAAGCTGCAGAATGAGAGTTTAACAGTTTACAGAAGGGTTATTTTAGTTTTAATCCAAAACATTCTTTTCCACTTTGAAGTAGAGACTTCCCTAAATATTTATTCACATGCTCAGTTAGGGTTGAATTAATCAAATTCAATATAGCTTGATAAAAAAACAAATCTGCAAAATCTAAAGTGAATATCTGCTTTGCACACAACAGACAAGTGACCAGAGCATGAGAGCGTTTGCTGCAGCTGGGAATTGGCGGGCGAGTCCCCGTCTGTCAGCGCTTTGTTGGAAACGACAGCTGCACATTGGAGCTGTCTAACTTAGAGATGTGAAGGTGAAAAGGAGGTCTGAAAAAAATCACTTTTTGACCAAAACAGGCCAAACATTGCACACTAAATACTAACAGGTTAAATAGAGTTATCTGTCTTTTGTCAGTTCCTTCAGAGCAGCCGATCTTCTGCTTTCTCTCATTTTGGTGTATTTGGTGTCTGAGCTGCTGTAATTTCTGCAACTGATAAAACTGATGAAGAGTACCGTCGCAGTCAGAGTGACATGAACACACACACAAAAGGGGCCAGATTTCATGTCTGAGTCACAATTAAAAGATGAGTGGTTTTAACTTGAGTAGTTCAAACTTTTTTTGATAATTTTTTGTTGATTTCATGAAAACCACAATGAACATTCAAGTAGCTGCAAAAAGATTAACAGTTGAAAAAGTCCAGTGGGACGGCAGAACCTCTAAAACTGATCAAGCTTTGAAAAAAAAAAAAGTTCTTAAACATGGTCAAGCATGAGAAAGAGTTCACCTTTTTCACCTGCCTCACTGCTCGGGTGTTCAGCAGTAAACTGACCAGTAGATGATGTTGAAAAAGATGTAGGATCCAGGAAAAATCATCCGGGAGTATTTATCGATGGCATGCGTGTTTTGGATGATGCTAAGGGCGCGTAGGCTCTTCCTCTTCTTGATGCCTGTGGACTCGCTGCTCATCGACAGGTGAACCACCATGTTCTCTGACTTCTCCGGGACCTGGTGCTTCTCGTCGGGCTCCTCCTGCACAATGGGCTCCTCTGTGTAGCCAGCCAGGCTGTTGGTGTCAGCCTCGCTGTAGGTGCCGTCCATCATGGTCATGGTTCGTGTCTGGGAGATGCTGCAGGTGCAGGGCAATGACTGGTAGAGGAAAAATAATACACATCATAAGTAATACTTTACTTCAAGATTTCCTAACCCACAAGTATTTTTGCAAACATTTGAATTGGATGGCAAAACTACATTGAAATTAAAACCACCTAAAAAGTAAATAAGGCCTGCACAATAAGTCGAAAATGCATCGACATCACGATTTCAGCTTGTGCAATAACGGATATCACAAAAGACAGCTTAACCACGAAAAATTATTACTTTAAAATGTTTACATACAGGCATAGACAGAGATACTATTATTACTAATACTACATTCTTACCTGTCTCCTATTAAGACAACATGCATCATTATTTATGTTGACTTTTATTTAAATAAAACTGTTGCAGTGAAATGGAAAGGATGTTTTTGTTGTTGTTGTTTTGTTTTGCTCTTTGTTCACGTATCACAAGTCATATCATCACTGCAATATTGATCACTTATATCCCAGTTGTTTAGCAACTTACTAGCACTAGCAGACCTTATTTAGAAAATTACGTGTGAATAATCAATTTCTTTTAAAAAAGTAGGTCCAATCGACAACAACTTTCAGCCTCAGACGCACTTTAATTACCTGCGGGCAATGCAGCAATGTGCATCTTATTACGTTTGGCCAACGTGAATTTCCATCAGTTTATGTGCTGGTCGCACATGAATAGTCAACCATGTTTTAAAACATTAAAACATCAAACATTAATAAAAATAAATAAATACATTGATGATGAACCAAACTCGCGTGCTATTTGCTAGCACCCACTTTAGCACAAACTTCCCGCTTCCCAGCAGGATATCTCTCTATTAAAATGTGATTCCTATACTCGATCAAAACAGTTTTTTTGCCGTTGATAGCAGAACATTGCGTCCCTTTTTGTGATTTGTTGCGTACTTATTCGGTTCAATGCATAGTTAGCCGCATGTTTTTACGCTGCTGTCTAAACTATGTAGCTACAAGGGAGCCCAAGTTTGGGACTCCCCGTGCTGATTCCCAGCCCGGATAAAATACAGGACTGTGTCAGGAAGGGCATCCGGCATAAAACTCTCTGCCAAAACCAAACGTGCAGGACAGTGAAAGCGGATTCGCTGTGGCGACCTCTGACGAGATGTTCTGAAAGGTGAACAATAACATGAAGAGCAAGAAGTAAGTCAGAATCCGCACATTTTTAATTAAACAGTAAAGTAAATATACAGAAAAAGACAGGATTGTTTAAAAAATGTAATTAAAAAAACACATGGAAGAGAGGCAGTTGGATGGTTCATTTCACTCAACTGAAGAGTTCTACGTGTGATCAGCAACAATTCCAAAGACACCAATCCAAAATACAGCAACCTTTGTCAAGGGAGGGCATGTTTCTTTTGACCAAAATGCCTCGATATGAGCAAAAACAAAACCTCAAACAACTCATGCCTTATTCTGCGAATGTTCAAAGTTAAATGCTTGTCTTTCTTCATCTATGTTCACCCGTGTTACCTTTGTTACGAGTCATTCATCAGCTCAGCTGTTGCCAAGCAATAGAACTTAAACGTAATAAGGTTATGCCATGTGTAGGTGTTCCTTTATCTCTGATCACCTGATTTTTCTTTTGTTCTCTTTTGTTTGTTTTTTGCCCTTGCTTTCAAGGTTCTTCCCACCAAGTCACCCGTTTCCATCCAAGGTGTCTGTGGCTTTTCCTATCAAACACTCCTCAGGCAATTCCACAAAAAAATTTAACTTTATTTATTATTTTTCATAAATAGTGTTGCATCTTAAAAAAACGAGAGAAAAATTTGCAAAGTACCCTCTGGGCACCTCCATTCCATGGTAAGGAAGTCTCGTAATGATACCAACAGTGACAGGGATGCATTTAAACTTAAAATAAATAACAGGGGGCAGCAATACACATTTCAAGTCCGTGTTTCCTTCTTTACCACTTCATTTAAAGATTCAAACTTGGAATCATCACTTTATAATTTGAGTTTGTGTTGGATTCTAACTTGAGAACTTGGAACTTGAGTTTTATTGAAAATAAATTGTGAGTAAATTGGTGAGATGCGTTCACGTTGAGCATTATTTTGCCGACCACACCTCCTCTGCATCATAATAGTCATATTTATATAAAACAGCTGCAATTAAACATTAAAAAATAATTTCTATAACTACAAACATTGAAAAATGTTCTTGAAGCGGGATTTTCCACCCACCTGGGAGCGGGCCCTCTCCCTCATCTTGCGCTCACGGCGGTCCTGGACCGTGGACAGGTAGTTGACCGCAGCGTACTCCAACACCGAGAGGAAAACAAAGACAAAGCTGACCCAGAGGTAGATGTCCACAGCCTTGATGTAGGACACACGTGGCATGGAGGCATTGACCCCCGTGATGATGGTGGACATGGTCAGCACCGTGGTAATGCCTGCACACAGACAAAATGTTTCACACTTATTAGCACTTTGAATCAACACAAATGACCAAGTTTAGACAGTGAAAGTTAATCTTTCATGAAGGAGTAGACATCATTGTCTTTTTCTGCAGTTTAAATAGAGTTGATGTTAAAGTATGACATACCAGTTCATTAGAGGTGACAACTTTTAAGTCCACTTTTAGGAATAATTTTGTCAATGCATAGACTTTAGGTTGCTTCGAAATGTTCTTCAATTACTTTAACTTCAATTTGTAAACTAACACCCAAAGACGTTTCAGGCTTCCGCAACGTGCATCAATTTCTGAAATACACACTTTGTCGGGCACAATCCCGCTTATACCATGGTCACTTACAAAAAATCGATTTTTAGTACTTTATTCTTCTTATGTTTTAGTTTTGATCGCTTTTTCACAAAAGGCAGACTTTTTGATATGTAATACAGTTGTGATTAATCATGATTAATCACAACTTAAAAGTGGGATTAATTTGGTTAATTTTTTTAATCGATTGGCAGCACACTTAAAAGACTAAATACTGAATATCTTATCTCAGCAAAAGCTGACAAAATTTAACACAAGCTAAGAGAAAATTTTAGGACAATTAGAAGTTCGTAAGTGTTGCGTAAACTCCAAAAAAAGACACTTTGACTTAAAGAGATGAGCTAAAGGGAGCTAAATTGTTAGCTTGAAAATCAGGAGAATCTTAGAATTGATTTCTAAATTACTGACTGTCTTCCAGCCAGCAGGGGACAGAAAAAAAAGCTCTGATAAAAACTAAAAGCGATCGACTGACAGATGAGGTTAGACAGGAATCTCTGTGGACAGTAATGTTTGCAGATGATAACGTGATCTATAGTAAGAGCAGGAAGCAGATGGAGGAACATGTACAGAGTTCAAGCGTTCAAGCGGCCACTTCCAATGAAAAGTCTTTATAACTGCACGTAATCCGAGTTTCTGCATTCAAAAACCTCGCGTTCATGCGGAGCTACACAAGGTTCTACAACCATTTTCACACAAAACATGTGGCCATTGAACGCACATTGAAAGTTAAACCAGGTATAATTCTGACCAATTAGAGGCTAGAAATAGCAGAACTGAAGGTATTGAGGCTCTCTTTGGGAGAGACCAGGATAGATAGAATCAGGATTGAATCCATCAGAGGAACATAGTAGATGTTTTGGAGATAAATGCAGGGAAGCAGATCGAGATGGTTTGGACACACATGGTTTGGAGGAACACTGATGATGTTGGTAAAAGAAAGATGAGGTTGGAGCTACCAGAAAAGAGATCTTAAGGAAGTCCAAAGAGGAGGTTCATGGATGTTGGAATGAGGGTTGGTATAAGTGAGGAGGATGGAGGTTCAGTGAAGGTGATGGATTTGCTGCAACAACCCTCAAAGAAGCAGCCAAAAGGCAAAAAGAAAATTTGGTGAGGGAGTTCAGCAAAACATATCTCCACAAAAGACTAACTGCTCTGTGGTTTAAGAAAACACTGGATTCAGAGTCCACACTGCAAAAACACAAATATAAATAGGTATTTCTGTCTAGTTCCCAGTTTAAATATCTTTTTACATTTGATATAATACAAAACTAACTTTAGGCAACAATTTGCTGAGACAACTATCTTATTGAGTCATTTAATCTTGAAAACATCTCATTTTATTTATTTAATAAAACTAGTTTTTCTAACCAATATATTACTACTATGTAATTTTCCTTATAATTTTGACTTTTCTTAAAATGTGAAATTCTAGTCTAATTGGTCAAGAAATGGGGTTAGTTGATTCTTGCAGCACCAGATATGCTTTTGGGGAAAAAGCAAAAGCATGCATGTATCTATGCAAATGTACCTACTTTAAAGTTGTAAGCTTTTTTAAAGCAATAAATGTTTATTTTTAAGACAATATTTCCAGTTATCAGAGCACTATACCTAAATCTGAGTATTTATGGCTCATTTCAAGATCAAGTTATCTTCAAAGAGCAGGACATCAAAACTTATTGTAAGACATTTTACCAGGACAAATACTAGTTCCATCTGCAGATTTTTCACTTAGAACATAAAACACTTAAAACATCTTGTATTCTGTGTTTTAGCTTGTTTTGAAGGACATTTATTGCAGTGCTGTCATGAATTCATCAAAGTCTACAGAAGGACTGAACAGTTTCAAAATTCACAAAACTGTGGACTGACTTGGAACAGTATTGCATTTGATGAGAAACAAGAACCCTCCTCCCCCACCCACCCACCACCACCACCACCACCACCTTTTGAACAGCCCAACACGTCAAGATCAATCAGAAGAGCCGCTCGGGGCTTTTGGCACTGATGGCTTTATGACAAGCGCAGCGCCGCCTCAGCTCAGAGAGCAAAGCAAAATGTGTGCAGGCGTTCATTTTTCTAGTGTGTTGTCCCGGTTGGTCAGAGCCAGCTTTCATCAACACACATACCAGACTCCTGAAAGCTGAAAGAATCTGCTTTTACCCAAAGAAACCCTGGCCGGCACAGCCCGCCGGTCGATCCAGAATGACACCCAGGACAGCATCACCATGAGCGTGGCGGGAAAGTATGTCTGAAGCAGGAAGAAGAAGATGTGGCGCCGCAGTGTGAAGTTGATGTAGAGACGGTTGTACCAGCCTGTGAACACACAAAAAATCCTCTAATCTGATAGGGAAGAAAGCGTCTAGACAACAGTTACACAACTAAACTAAATTTTAGATGAAAGTTTCTGACTCTTTTGATCAGAAGCATTAAACTTTCCTTCTAATTATCACTCTGTTCACACCATTCTGTTTCGTCTCTGCCATCAAACTAAATATTAAAAGAGGCTCTAAACGACTCATGGATAATAGGAGCCCAACCTGCACACTTATTTCCAGACAAAACTTTGTAAAAGTGTTAAAAAAAAGAGGATTTTAGTGTGACTTTCTTCATGTGTTCCAAAGTATTAAACAATGAGGCATCAGAAACATCAAAAACCTTTGAAAACATTTCAGATCTGTTAGCAAAGAGTCGCTCAAAAACTCAGAGTTTTATGGAAGAGACAGAACCTGGTTCAGGGAAAGACTTTTTTGTCGGGTTTTTGTAAGCGTTCTGGTAGGGTTTTGCTACAAAGATACAAATTGATAATGAATTTCCTGTAAAAGCCATTTGCTTTGGTTGATCCACCACGTCTGCCGCCAAAATTGCGCTGCTGCTGAACTGACGCACCTCGCTTGACGCTGAAATCGCGCCACAGGACCTCAAATCGCGTCATTACATTGATTTAACATTGAAACTCGAGTCCCCTTGAGGCTCGTCCAGCCACCTCAAGGGACGTCATGAAAATGGAGTGTACCATTTTTTGTATAACTGTATCGGGAAGTATCTGTAAGGATAATGTAAGGTGCCACTTTTATCTCCAAAGGTTCACCAAGCGGTCTACGATCTTGATATTTTATACGGGCCGCCTGCATGCCCCCATACAGGTTTGCCCTTTTTTTTTTCCACAGACATCTCTTATCCACCCATAAGGGCAGTTGTCACTATGGCTCTAGAGAAGAAAGTGGCTTAATTCTCGTTGTACACACTGGTAAGGATGTGACCTACCTGTGCTGCTGTAGAAGGCCAAGCGAGACGTGGTGTGAAACTTCTGGATCAGGAACTGCGATAAGGAGATTCGGTCATCGGTGCTGAGAGACTCGTCCCCACTCTTCCAGTACAGCATCAGGTCTTCATCTGTGTAAGCGTCTGCAAAACATCAGATCAATGTGGGATATCTGTGTGGAATATCAGTGTCACTCATTTCCTTGACTTTTTGGGGGGCTTGTGAAAAAACGAAAAAGTTAGAACTCGAGGTTCACTCCCCGGTGGTACAGAGGGACAACTTCAGTCTCTCCTTTGTGCTCTTTTAAGTATTTTTTCTAATTTCTCAACTAAAATGATGAAACTGAAAGTTGGTCCAAGAATTTTTTCAACATATAAACAGGCAAGCGGGGCATTGCTTAAGTGAAAAAAAAAAACTGCCATAATGGACACTTGTAAATGCTGTAATTGTTAAACTCTCAAAGTTTAAAACAAATGTAGATTTTTGCTCTATTTTGAATAGTAAAAAATTTAATATTTAAAAACACTTATTTGAACATTTGTACAGATCACACATCCTAACCCGTAAGGTAAATATTTTTCCTATGAAGCTATTTAATATAAGTGTTATTATAAGTAAATTATTTAAAAAAACAAGTCATTCTTACAGTTTTTGCTAAAAAGAAGAAGTATTTAAGTTCCTGCAGCATATTTAGAAGTGTTGAGAGCATTGTGGTCCAGAAGTTCCTGCATTTGTTTCCCGTCACGCAGATGGGTGCAAAGATTCTGTCAGAAGATGACTGAATGCGGACATCGACTCAGTTTGCCTTCATGCAGAGTGCACAGCCAGTGCAGACAAAGTGCTTTTCCTCAAACTTGTTTTTGATTAGTGACACGGCTTGGTTTTTCCTGCGCTTCCTGCAGCCATCTTCTTCACTGCTCTCCAACTCATTAAGCTTCTTAAAAGTGTGCCCCCCGCTGTGAGCTGCTCTTTACTCCAGGAGTTTGGAGGACGCTTTGTGAATTCAAGCTTTCATCTTCGCATTTGATAATTTTTTTAGCCTCAAATCCTTAGACTTCTTCTGTTGATGTTTGGAAGCAGCACACAGTTCAGATGACTCCTTAAACTTTGGAGGGCGTGGTGTGTGTGGCAGGGGGTCCCTGTGAAACGGCCAGTGGTTCCTGAAACGCCTGTTCTGGGAATATATTTGACATCTAAGAAATGGAGACTCAAAGATCACATGGCGTGGGTTCATCTCAGTCTGTGTTTTTATGGGAGGCATGGATTCAGGACATCCCGCCCCCAGTGTTTTTGATTAAATTCTGCTGTCTGAGAAGACAGCTTTGAAGGGATTAAAAACATTTGTAGAAGTTGCATCCAGCAGTCAGATGCCAAAACGTCCCTCAGACTGCAGAACCACTCGAAGCCATTAGGTGTCCCTCTCAGTACATTTCTTTTCTAAAACAAGTCATTATATTAACCTTATTTTTTTCCCTCAGTGTGCTGCTTCTGAAAATAACTCAAATAATAGACCCTAAAGAAAGGAGACCCGCTTAACTGACAGGTTAGGGAAACCAACAAAAATGTCAGATCATCTGTTGGGGAAAAACAGTTGTGGGTAAATCAGCTTCCTCCGTTACAGACAAGATGGGGAGGAGTTTAGACTGTGTTAAGTGAGACATGATAAAAAAAAAAAAAGATGGCAATTAAAAAAAAACGTCTATTTTGCTAAAGTTCTGCTTGTGGACTTCATTTGATTCTGTTTAAATGCAAAGACTTTGGAAGAAAAAACATGTTATTTTATTTAATTGGTCATTTAGTTTAATTTAATGTTAATTAAATGTTAGTTTTATTTTGTTATTTTTGTAATTCTTAAAATAGCTTATATGGATGACTTCATAATCTTTGTTAATAACCATGTTGATATTGGCTCCGCCCCTGGTTATGGAGATCAGACTTTAACAATAAGTCAATAAATAAATAAACAAACATTGAATTTCTGTGCTATCAAGTTTGACTTTAACCAACACAAGATTGATAAGATGGATAATCTGTGAACTTTTGTGCTTCTCATGTGCAAAAATAATAGTATGGAAAGCCAAAGACTTGATAAGTGTAAACTTCCGAAAATGTTTTTTTATGGAAAAAGAAACTGAAGAAAAACAATCATCAAAGAAACACTCATTTACAGTATATCTTTACCTAGTTTGAAAACCAAGAGAAAATGGTATTATGCTGTTACACAAAAATAAAATCAAAATAGCTCATAAAAGGCTAGGGGAAATACTAGTTTTTGAAAAAGAAATCAAACTATTTTTAAAACTCAATTATATTGTGTAGACTGTTTCTCTTTAAAAGTTTAATAGTGTTGCAAAACAACAATACGGAGTTGTAAATAAAGATAAAAAAATCATTAAAAAACAAAAAAGGCTTTATGATTTAAGCTTGGACCATTTAATCACAGACACTGGCTGAATAAAGCCCCCGCCTCTTGTTTGTTGACAGCTCTGATAAGCTTCACCCTGCAGTGAACAGGATGAAATAACTTTAATAGATGGAAAGCTCAGCTGGTTGCTTTTCTGTGCTCACATTTATTCCACAAATTTTTTGCTTTTTCTGCTGTCAACCCTTATAAAACACTTTTTGCTCTGTGCAGCCTCTAGTTTGAATTCTCTCTTTTTTTTTAGATTTTAATCTGGATTAACTGATGAACTCCTATAAAAGGGTTTCCTGCACATCTGCTGTCTGTCCTCACAGCCTCCCAGCTTCATGTGTCCGAGTTGGAGGCAATTCAATGCTCTTTAACCTGCTGCGCGTTTATTTTTTATTATTATTAGTAGCGGCATCAGATTGCTGAGCAGCATTTACTTACAGCTTTCCAGCTCCAGAGAGCAGGTCTGTGAGTCCAGAGGGAAGCGGCTGAAGTCCATGTTGCAGGCAGCCGTCACCGTCACTCTGTTCAACAGAGAAAAAGAGAGATGAGGACATGCTGCATGCTAGTTATTTAGTTCCTCCAGGATTTCGTGATACTGCGATTGCACCAATTTGTACACTTTTTTATTGACATGGAAACTTCATTCAATCACTTTGCCACAACTTTGTCCAAAAGCTCTTATTTTGATCAAGTTCAACCACCTAAACTGTCCCCAACAATCAGGTTGAGAGGCTCAAGCCTATACATCATCAGTATAACCAATCAAACGTGCCACTGCATCGCACTCTTAGCGTCCTCACTTCATTGTTGTAGCGATGATGACGTGGTTTTTCTGTTCTCCTTGCATTGTTGGAGCACTAACAGTAGCTGACAACTGAGGAAAATGTTTTAGCCTTAAAACATTGCTTTCAAATCCATTTCAACTACAGAATCAAACAAAGTAAAAATAATTTCCTGTCGCATAGAAATATTCTTTTCTTTAACCTCATCTAACCGTCCTTGAGTTCTTTAAACCAATTTGAAAGAAATTAAGTGTTTATCTTCTTTAGGTGAAATATTTGCTCATTTAATGTACACTCAGAAAATGAAATATAGATGTTCTTACTTTTACTCAAATGTTCATTTTATTTAACTCTTGATTTTTCATGTATTTTTAAAATGCTTGCCGTAATCTTACAGAATAAATTAAATATTTTGTATTACTCAGCGATTTGGGCAGGGGATTATGCAAAACCCTTGAGTAGGAATATTCATTCTTGTGGGATTCCGCAGCTGATACTATATAGGCATGGTTGACAACAATTACTAAATGTGACTGTGTGCAACTGCTTGACACAAGGCTTTTCATTAAATCTACAGAATATATTTCTTTTGTGTGTGCAAACAGGATATTTTTAAATCCACACTGAGTTAACTTGATAAAAGACCTGTTAAAGATTTGTAAACAAAGGCAACAAATGCACAATTTAAACAAAATATCATGTAATAAAATGATTAAATTAACAGTGTTTAATCTAAGTGATCTTTCTAGCAAAAACAGCTGTTTTCTAACTTTTTGTTTTAGCAATTACAAGTTCAATTTCAGATTAAAAGCACTTTAGAGAAACGTGGAAGTTAAGAAAAAATATTTGTAATAAAAAACTTGAAAAAACAGAATAAAGGCTAAGTGACCAACAGCCAAATTTGACAAAATCTAAAGTGAAAAAAAATGTTTTTTTCTCCAGAAAATATCATTTTAAAGTCAATTTTTTTTAATGAAACATAAGAAAAAATGATTAAACCTCAACGCATTAACTTTATTTGATCTATTTAAAAAAATAATATTTGTTTGTGTCATTTTTTAGTGTAAAATTTACAAACTATGCTGCTATTATCTACTCCTTCAAATGCTGTAGTTGTTTTTGCACAAACGTGAAAAAATGTGCTTCATTTGAAAGACATTCCTTTTAAATAAGGAATTTCATCATTTCTGTGCATTATAGGAGGAGTTTCATAAAACTGCATTTCCAAAAAAAAAAAAGGACCTTTGCACCGTAGTTCACAACCTTAAAATTTTCATAACTTTTAGACTGTCGGATCTGCAAACACTGACTGTAATATTATAGCCTGTTGAAATGAAAACATTAGGAAATATTTTTTGAAGTTAGTTGGCTGCATTATTATTTACCTATCAGGAAAATCGTGCAGGGTTTCAGCAGCTGACACATGGTTTGTTTGTTTGTCAAAAATTGTCTTGTTTGTGTTTCCAGACAGAGTCCATCTCACCTCTCTTTTTTAATTTTGTATTGCAGACTAAAAGCTGAACTTTTATTTAATTCTACCCCTGAACATCCTTCACATTCCTCCAGTTCAGTTGATTTTTGGATAAAGTTTAAATTCCTTCTGCTTATTTTAAGGCCATTCACAAACTCACTTCTCTGTCTCTCTCTCAGTTAGGCATCCTCTTCCTCTGTTCATTTCCTCATCCTCCAAACAACAGTGTGGAGCCAAGTCTTAAGTCACTTTGAAAATCACTTCCTTCTCACCTCAGAAACATCACTTCATCCACTCTTTTCAAATCCTCCCTCGAGATGCATCAGTTTAAACTTGCTCCCAGTTCGTAACCGTAACAATGGTCTCTCATTCCTATTTGAACCTTTCGTTTATGTTTTTTGTACTTGTCCAGCTCTATATCTTTTATATCGGTCAGTGAGAGTTGTGAGTTTTATGTGACTCTTATTCAGACCGACCTCGGAAACACACATTCAAACGACCACTTCTAAAGGTCTATGTAAACGCACATAAAGGCTTCTGCGTTCAAAACTCTCGCAGGTTTTTAAGAGAAATCAATAGGACTTATATGACACTAAGTCTTTCATGTATCAAAGCAGAGCAGTGAAAGAAAAACCCTGGAGCAAGATTTGCCAGATTTGAACCACTTTAACATTTCGCACTAAGCCTCTTCCAGCTGCTAGTTTTGGGTAGCAACGGTACAGTGTGAACGCCGTATGCGCGTTGAAGAATGTCAGTTTAGCGCGTTCTTCAACCCGCATCACATGCCAAGTGTGTACGTAGCACCGGGGCTTTCTTTGTCTTGATCCATTTAAGTTTTCTGCTGCTTAAGTCCAAATCCTTCCAAACTTCTAAACTCCATAGGTTTATGCTCTGAGTGGGTTCTGGAATGTGAGGCATTTTGCTCCATCACTTAAGTTCACATTGAGAGCATGTCAGAAGCACAGAGGGATCTTTCCCTGTTCAGGAATATAAATGTAACAGGAAAGAACAGCTTGATCTATTTTATGCAGATTACAGAGTTTTGGTTGTAGCTGATCCTCAAAAAGTCTCATGTTTGTGGCAGTGACATTCAGCAGACGCTGCCTCCAAAAATATCCTGTTAAATCTTAAATTCAAACACCTTTTAAACGCAGGTTCCCACAGTCACCACTTTGTCTGTTTGTGCCTTTGTCCCACCCCACCCTGCCCTGATCTCTGATCTGCCGTCTTTTGAAAAACGCAGACAAAGACTTCTCAGACTCACATTTTCACCTGCATTTCCCTCTCATTTCCAACATTCTTTACTGACACATTTAAGGCCAACTTTGAAGTGCAGGTAAAACTGAAACATAAAAAGATTGAGCCTGCAGGCTGTTAGGAACTCAACAGTTTGAGCCACAAAGTCATACAAGACAAGATTTAATGAAAAATGTTTCCTCTGTGAGGAAGCAACTTTCAGCCAGAAAAACTTTGTGTAATCAAAAAGGGTGTCATAAATGCATTAACTAACAAATAAAGCGTTCTAATCTATACATATAAATGCAATGAAATACTCTTGAGCGACCTCTGAACAGCAACACATGCATCACTAATGTTAGTTTGGGGTTGTGAGGGCCTGTATGATAGTGGGAGAGAGTGTAAGCAAAGAGATGATGGGAAATAAGCGCAGGCTTACTCATTGCCAACAATCCCACCTACAACTCAGAGGCAAATTTACTGCTGCTTATGCATAAACTATGTTGTAGAAAAATACTTTTTTTAAATTATTTTGCCTAAAAACATCATAATCATAATTAAAAGACCACTGGGAAGGCTTTTGAAATAGATCAAAATATGATTGGAGTGGCACTTTAAAAAAAAAAAAACAAATCAACCAAAACCACAAACCAATTATTTATCAAAATTTTGAACATGTTTCCTCAAAGCCAAAGAGCCAGAATGGAAGGATAAAAGAGCTGCATGTGGCTCCAGAGCCACAGGGTGCAGACGGCTGTCTGAGACTTTACAATGACTGAAACACATTTTAAGTTGATATTGCTGTAGATTATCTACTGCTCTCAGATGTTTGCCCTTAAACACGGTCAAGCACTCCAGTAAGACATCCACTATCAAAAAACACTTAGGTTCAGATCGAGGTGGTTGTTCCTCCCAATCTCCCATCAGCAGGTTTCACGTGAACATCAAAGTCCCCCAGTAAGATGATGGAGTCCTCAGAGGGGGCAGCCTTTAGTACCGCTTTCAGTGACTTAAAGAAGGCTAACTTCTCTGAATGGACATTGGTGCTCTTAAGCGCAAATAATTATCTGGGCTTATCCAGTTTTTGGAAGTATTCAGGCACACAAACTCCATCTCCTTGATCAGGGAGCGATTCATAAGACAAATTGCCATTTTCCTAAAATTCAAGCTTTTATCATAATATTCTCATTCATTGTGCCCCCCCAAAAAACGAATCCACACGTTCTAACCAAGGTCTGTACCAAATCCATCTGATTTGAAGGGAGGACTGGTGCCACTCTGCAGTGGAGCGGTGTTTGAAATGAAACCAAGCCACAGAGGAGCTGTCCTGAAAGCACTTTTGATCTGTAGTGGAGCTGTGACTGCCTAAAGTAGAACTAGCTGTTCTTCAGTTCAACTACCGAGAGCCACTGTTAGAAAAGCTGACTTAAGGGGGTAAAAAAAGCCTCTAAAAATAGCTTTGTGAAGGGATTCACAGTCGAAGAAAATAATTGAAAAGTGGAACATTTAGAAAAAAATACTTTTAGCCAAATTTAACTGATAAGTCACACAGAAAAGCTTGAAAGAAGTTCTGATCTAACAACATAAAGTCAGTATTTGGTACATTAACTCTATGTAGAATCAATGCGGCCTGCTTGACACTTATTGATCTTTAACCCATTTGATTTCTCCCAGCCTCAGTACTGGCTGTGCAAATCCAATAGTCCCAAAGAATCTGGGACAGATTTAGTGACAAAGTGTTTCACTCATCATGAAACCTAATTAGAAGAGAAAGCTCCTTTAGTGATGCTGCAGCAAATCGCCATGGGTTAGTCCCACAGATCTGGTAAACCTCCAGAAATTATAAATGGCTCAATTACCATAGTTAACATAACTGCCACAATGAAATTATCTGCTTGCTGACAAACTTTCCGACTTTTCCAAGCAAGAAACAATTTTGTTTTTTTACAAGAATACAATAGAATAAAACTATTACATCACATTTTGGATTGTAAAAAAAACTTAGAAAAAGTAAAAGAAAAAGAAAGTTGGGTGTTCTACTCCTACTCACATTTCTTTCTCTATATTTTTTTTTAATTGCCGCAACTGTCGGCTGTCAGTTAGCCTTCTTTAGCTCAGAATTAGCTTTCTTGTTTTTCTTGTTTTCCAACCATTTTCTTAACCCGCTCCACCCCTTTCAGGGTCACCCGGCTGCCAAAGGAACCGGTCCCAGGAACCTGACTGGCAGAACGGCGGTGGCAGCGGAGAGACGGGGATCCCGCCGCATTCCAGACCAATTGCATTATTTTGATTCATCCTTCTCTTTTTATCGTTCCATTTTTTGATGAGCATGGACTTTTTTTTCACACTTAATACTGTAAGTAGCATCCCTGCTGCTCTTTTGTTCCCACCACTTCCAGGTCTGCGTGTGCATTGACTGCCCTGCTTGACAGTAGGCCAAGAGGTTTTTTTATTAACGACAAGGGAAAATCATATTCAAAACATAAACACAAAACCAAATGTTGCATTCAAATTTTTTTTGCAAAGTTTTGCACAAAGTATTAATTTCTGCTCAATTTTATTGCAATGAATACATTTCTTTTTGACAGGTATCTTACCCCATATTTCCATAACCTAAAAAAGTAAAAAACATTTTACTATTTCATTCTGTTGAGATTTACAAAACAAAATTCCAAATTGATCTAAAAAGGGAAAGTTTATTTCAAAAGACTACATTAAAAAAGATGCGTGTAGATTCATCGTTAAAATATTCATTATTTAAAGTCTGTGATGCATAACAAAAGATCTTGTGTCCTCCCTTTGGGCAAAATGTAAAAAACTCTTCATCCAGATTCATGTTTTTCGTACTGGAAACAATGAACCTTAAACAGAGAAGCATATTCTTTTTACTGTCGGAGGATTGATTTGAAGAGACCCTGAAATGTTTGGTTTTATGAAACAATTGGTCATGCAGACAAGAAAAATATTTCTATCCTCTCAGCAAGAGGTTGCTCTAAAATGACCATATTTCCCACGACGCCACTCATCACAGTCTGGTACACACATCTCTGCTGCAGACTGATGGCATGATTGAGGTTATTTTCTCAGAGCTGAACACAGTTTTAGACAAGAAAATCCATCAAGGGCCCCGAGATTTCATTTTCCTCCAAATATCAATCGCTTTAACACAAGAGTCCTCTACAGTGAAGGGTCCCCTGTGGTGCAGTCACATCCAGAATCTAAACGTGCAACTGGTATCCCCAAAGAAAAAAAAGGTTGGACTGATTCCCCTGCAAATGACAGCAGTGATGTTCCTCTCACCTTAATCAGCTGCATCCCACAGTTCTGTGCAGTGTCTCTATGGTCTAAACCCAGGAAAAGAGCACCGCTAACACAGTGAACAAGTCATTTAACGAGCCATCAATACTTTTTACAGTCTGGAAAATACTGATGTTTAGTTTCTGGTCACTGACGACGTTTTTACAGACAGCTCCGGTGCTGCTTGATAATTAGACGCCTTATTTGACTGTTTCTGGAATAGTTTTGAGGTTCGACATTCTGGTGACAGTTTAAGGTTGAATCTCAGTTTTTCCTTTTGACCCCACCTGAGTGGGAGGTTTCCTAATTCTCTTTTAGATCAAAGCTTGGGGCTTTTCTTTATTACATCTAGAAAACTTCTTAGAGTCAAAGTAACTGGGATGTTGTGCCACCTTTATGTTTCTTGCTCTTGGTAGCGTCAAAGGTGCTCTAATAATATAAATCTATTGCAATATTAAATAATCATTGAAATTCTATTGTAAATGTGTATAGATTTGGAGAACGTCTGACTAATTTACACAAGTATCTTCATTTTAAAGACCCACTCAGATCATCTTTTGATCTATTTTCAAAGCGTTCCCAGTGGTCTTTTAATTAAGATTAAGATTTCTGCAGAGCAGCAGGAGTTCATCAGAAATTAATCCCTGAGTTGTGGGTGGGGCCGTTGGTACGGAGAAGCACCCAGCCCCCCTTCCCATCACACATATCTGTGCAATCTGTTAACGCTCTCTCCTGCTGGCTTACAGCCACTCACAACTCCAACTTAACACTACTGGGGAAACCAAAATGGTGTGCTCTTTCGGAGCTATTCACCCGTACAGCTTGGAGCCAGATTCCAACTCAGATGAGGAAAACAAAGACGTACACAGATGTAGTCATCTACAAGTGGAAGCATTAGCATGGAGCAGAGCAGGGAGCTTGTGGCCCACCCAGCGTATTTTCTGCGTCGCAACAGGCTCATTTTCAAATGCCTTTTTTTCACTTTTTTCATTTCAGAAATGCAGTTTTAAGCTTAATTTTCTCAATATATGTTCCTTTATTATCATAAAAATGGCACAAAAACATGCTAAAAACACCAAAGACACTATTTTCATCGGAGTGGGTCTTTGAGAAGCCACTCGCCAACATGTTACTGACCTCAAACTGTAGAGAACATGTCCATCAGGAAAGACTCGCAGCATGATGTTGTCTGTGGTTGTGTCGTGAATGAAGGACCTCTTGGAGTGGACAAAAAAGACATCAGGGACCCAGATCTTCTTCACAAGACGGCCATCAAATGTCATGCTTTTGTTGGTGCTACTGCTGAATGAAAGGCGCTCATCCTTCCAGTAGTGCCTGAGGTACAACGTCATGGTGAAGTCCTGGACGGGTGATATCAATGGAGAGCATGAGGACCATTCCAAGGACTTAATGACATTGTTCAAGAGGTAAATTAAATACTTCAGAGGAGCTAATGTTTCGTTTAACTGATCCTGATGTACATCTGAAGGGTCATGCTATGTCTTACAGCAATGATGTGCAGGTTTGATTACACTAAATGAAAACAGCCAATGCCAAAAAACAGTTAAACTGTCATTTTTGAGAAAACCCAAATAGGTGATGACTAACATAGAAAATAACTGATAGGCAACCTTCTGACTGATCATCTCAGATGTAGAAGGTAGAACAGTTTTATACTTTTGCTCAGAATTTTTATTTTCTAACTGATCCTGAACTTTTGCAGCCCAGAAAGATACAGGCCACTGACTTTCCTCCACTTAGTCTTCGAAACCTTTTTTTTTTTTTTTTTGGGTGGATGCTGAGGTTGTTTAAGGCCAGTAGAGAGATGCAATTACTCCAACACGTCCTGAATCTATCATGGACATCATTAGTTTAAAAAAATACCCATAATATCGCACTAAGAAGCAGCTTATGAGAGATCTTGATGAGATGTTTAAACCATCCGAAGCATACTTGCATTGTAGAGGATCCCGCAGAATGACTTCCGCCTCTTCATTAAGTGCAATGTCACCACAGAGAAATCATCTGCCTTAATGAGGCAATGTCAAGGGCCCTTAAATGCAAGTTGGAGCTGCAGATCTGTCTGAGGGAGGATCCTCTGCCAGACATTTACCAAAACATTATTTATTACTTTCTAAACAACGAAAACATGGTCTTTTCTTATAAGCTCAAGCATGTGTTTGATACGGCAAAGTGATATCAAGCAGTAACAAATATGTGATGCTGAAATCAAACCAAACGCCCATCGTCCTGCAAACATGGATGGACCAAATGCCGCACTTCTTCTTAAAAGAGCAATTTACCATTGATTAGCATGTCAAAAAATCTGATATTTCTTAAAATAAACATATTTATGGTTTGGTTTCAAGGGTATTTTGCTTCCAATGAATTAATTTTCCTATTTGACAACTATTAGTTGTCTTATTTTTATTAAAACTAAATCTTTGGAATTTTTAAGGAAGTGTTCTTTTTTTATTGGTAAGTGTCCAATGCAGCTTCAAACTTAATTTAGTCCCTCCCACTTTTTCCAGAACATTGTTGAGCTGAGTGGCCTAAACTTCCTGTTCCACTTCAGGCTCCACTTTTTGCCGTGCAGCCGGGTACCACTGACGTCAGAAATGATCAGTATATGTGTACATTTTTAACTCTTTAACGCCAGAGCTTTAGCAACACCATAACTCTCTGTTCTCTGTTTACGCAGTACCTGTGAATCAGCTGATAGTGTCGTGGAGAAAAGGCAATATGAAAATCCACTACATTGACTGCGTAATGTCGATGAGTTTCTGAGTGTGTTATATAAGTGTCTCCAGTGTTAAAAGGGTAAAGAATGAAGTTAAATTGTTTTCAACCACTTTGTCTTATTATATGACATAAATCATGTCTCCAATGCTTGACCTCGCCTTTTTCAACGTGTGGCTCCTGACACAAAAATACACTGTACATTTCCTTTGATGATGCAACAATGCTTTGTTTTCAAGCTCCAGATTTATTCTAATGTCTGTTTGACTAAAGTTAACTTATTTTACAGCTTTGAAGGTTAAAAAAACGGTTCTCGTGAAAATGCCCTTAAATATCCCACTGAGCCCCTGACCATGAATTTCACCTGGCAGTATGTCTAAAAATGCTTTATGAAAAGCAGGGTCCACCAAAACATTCACTGAGATGAACATAGGAGCAGTGAAGACGGAAATTTCTACCATGACCGGGTAAGCAGCGCAGCTCATACAGAGAAGGCTCTCGGCACTGAACTCCAGTTTTCATGCCTTTTATTTCACTATTAACTCCACTGGAGTCTTTATTCAAAAGCAAAACCGAATTTCTGTCTGAAACAGGCCATTCGTTCCGTAGAATAAAGAAGTTTTACATCATCCTGCAGATCTTCTGTATAAACTGTCAAACAAGGTTTTAAGAAACATAAGATTTCTTACCATGTCCACCTCAGAGATGCTGTCCAAGCTCTCCACTTGAACATCCACCCCCACAGGAATTGCAGGACCTGCCGAACAAAATTGCATCATCAACAAATTGCACAAACACCTACTGCAGAACAAAATCTTGCCTGGAAAGGAATTCTTCATTTATGAAGTATGGAGGCACTGATTTAGTAACAACACTCAGAAAAGCCAGAAAGTTGGGAATGCAGCATGAACAGGAGCAGGATTTCTTGTTATTGTTTGCTGCAAAGATTTATGGTTTCAAAAAAATAATGATAAACTTTAAACTTTATTTTAGAGTTTAGGGCAACCGCAGTCTTTTACTGACAGATAAAATTTCAAAATCCCAGCTCTGAATGAGGCCCGGCCTGCATAAACTCACCTGCTTCCATTGACCATCAATTTTAAGGGTCTGCAGAGCTTGATGATCAACTGAATCAAGTAACATGGAAAACAGTGTGCCCTGAGAACAAGATTTTGGAAACACAATCATGCGGAAGACTGTTGTGCACCATCATCAGGATAACCACAGTCTGAGAAGACTGTCAAAATTTGTCATAAGTGGGCTGAGATTGCAGTTCATCAGCAAAGAGGATGTTGGACCACTGAGGAAAAATCTGGTTCTGGTTGGAGCATGGAGCTTGTGGCCACACAAAAACATATTTTTCAAACAGTATTTTTTCGGCTGCTGATTCACAGCGATTTTGATTTTGAGCTGAATTTTCGCTATATTTGTCCTCCGTCATCTGAAAAAGGCAGAGTTAAAAACCCCAAAAGCACAATTTTCAGCTGAGTAGGTCGCATGTCATCTGCTGGTGTTGGTTTGTTGTGTTTTCTAAAATCCTTAGTCAATACAATCATCCACCACGAAATTCTAAAACACTTTATTCTGTCCCCTTGCTGACAGACTGTACAGAGATGCTAATTTCTTTTCCCCACAGGATTTAGCTCCCGCCCACATTGCTTTAAGTGTTAAATGACCACAGTGTTACGATGCCTGACTTTCTTAGGAAACCAACCTTCAAACATTTTTTAAAAGTTGTCAAAAGGAAGATTAAACTCCAGACCCAACAATGCAGATGACCTGAAGGACGCTTTCAAAGCAACATTGCATCCACACAGTGCTCATCACCTCCATGCCGCTGCAAATGAATGCAGTAATTCATGGAAAAGGAAGTGTATGGGAATGGAAAGAATTTCAGAGGACTGATAACTGTGCTGGAAACAGCTTTTTAATTGGTCTGATGTGATTTTCTAATTTCCAGAGGCCCAATTTGTTTTTGTTTTTCATTATCTACATGCCATAGTGGTTTAAAACAAGATATAAATGCTTGAAATGATTCAGTCTAAGTGTAATGGTTCTGTAAAAACTGGAATTGTCTACCAAAACTTTTGAACTTGCCATGATATTTTTGTTTTTTAAGCAGTATCTGTGTTTACCATCTTTGAATTTGTCAGCAGTTTAGAGCAAAATTATTGTCAAACAAGAAATTTTGTGTAGAAATGTGATATTAAAGAGATAAAAAAGCCTAATAAAACTCTTTATCTCATCTAGCATCAGTAAACCTTTACTATCTATCAAAAAAATAAACAAAACAAAACAAGAAAACACTATTCAGTATTTACGAGACTTTTAGTCTATATACTTGTTAGATATGAACAGGTTAGTTGTTTTCAGAAATAAGTAGGTCAAAATTTGATGCTGTGAGTTTAATGTTGTGGATTTGGTGTCATCGCCACTAATTATCAGAAAAAGAGAGAATCCAGAATTTTTAAAAAACATTGAATTTTAATTTTTCAACATAAGTAGTCATCCTAAGTAATTGTGCTTTTCCAGCCTGTTGAGCCTTTTCTTGTTCCTGTGT
This sequence comes from Adrianichthys oophorus, assembly GCA_036245035.1. Taxonomy (NCBI): domain Eukaryota; kingdom Metazoa; phylum Chordata; class Actinopteri; order Beloniformes; family Adrianichthyidae; genus Adrianichthys; species Adrianichthys oophorus. The sequence continues at coordinate 10,929,171 of BSAI01000115.1, read as the reverse complement.
TTGCTCTTCGTCTGAACAAAGTGTCGTTTGTGGGGTAACAGCTGTGTGATGGCGTAACAGATTGCTTCCTGCTCTAATCTAAGCTGCAAACAGAGAGAACTGTTGCCAGCTTAATCTGGTGCAGCAGCGCCTGGCGTGCAGCCTGGCCACACAGCACGCGGGCTCCACCAGCTGCAGCAGGAAGTTCATTCCAATAAAGTCCAGATCTCCAGATGGCACCTGGATGAACCATCTTCCACGAGCTGAAGGCTTTTGCTCCAAAAAAGCCCAAGAAGCTGAGGTGACTTATTATCTCTTACAGTTATCACAGTGGGCAGCAGCAACTTTGTTATGCAGTTTGGGAAGTTTCAGAAACTGAAACTCTAATTAGTATATGTTTATGGATTAAGTATGCAGACATTCAAATATTTGATCTAAACTCTATAAGATTGATGGACTGAGGAGAAAACTTCACATCAGAGGAAACAGCACTCTTTGATTAACCGTTTTATCTTCTCACTTCTGAATCAAACAGCAGATGGAGAAAAAAAATCCCCAACTGACAAAAACAAACCGTTACGTTTCAGTAAAGCTTGTTCAAGTACACAGCATTATATTGTTATGGCTGCCTACAGCTGAAATGAACATTACGCAAATAAATCCCAGTTTACTTACAAAAAGTTCACCCTTGATTCATCTTGTTTTGTTTTGTTGTTTTTTTGCTCATATTGAAATGTTAGGGTTATAAGTAGGGGTGCAATGATTCATTTTAACAACAATTTGATATTTTAGTTTAATGATTTGATGCACTTTCAATTTTGGTTCATTTTGAACGATCCGATTCACGGACCTAAAAGGGATCCAGGACATCTTTCAGCAAAACTTCAACCAGTTTGACTCAGAGATGAATACCCGGTAATGAACAGTGCAGCTAAGGTTTTCCAGATTCCTTGTATTTCTTCTAAATATGTGTACAAACAAGTAAACAAGAATGAATGTCAAATCCATTCACATTTTAGTTTCATAAAGTTGCTGTGATGCACTTGGTCATTTTTACATTATAGTCAAATAAACCATGTCTCAATTTAAAAGATATTAATTTGATGATCAATTTATCTCATTTTGAAACTATGTTTTACTGGTATATGATGATTTGATTCAATTCTGCCTCAGATAGATCGATCTGGTTGAATTACAGGAATATATATTGATTAATCGTTACACCCCTTGTTATAAGATCTTATTTCAAATTTGAAAGTTAACTGAGGTAATCTGCATGTTTTCAAGATGCTAAAAGTCAGAACAAGCATTAAAACCTTCCTCTGAAGCCAGTTTTACCTATAAATATGTAGCTGGTTCGTCAGTTCATCAAAGCCCTGCAGCAGATATGGAACCAATCTACATCAGACGTGTATCAATGTATCAGGTGCATACTCATCAAAGTGGCTTCATTTCAGGCTGGCCTCACATGACCCCTTCTCAACTGTCATTTTAACAGATGATGTCAGGTGCTTCTCTCTTTGCATGCTCACTAATGAATGGCTGAGTACGCAAACTGAGAGAAAAAAAAAGTGAAGATAAATGGACACTGGAAAGGACAAAATATGGGAAAAATGACAATGTGAAGTTTAAAAAAAATCAATGGACTGGCGGGTGAAAAAAATGGATAGATGAATGACAGGGGTAGGAGTATAGATGGATTATTGGATGACAAAAAGATCAAGAAATCCTTTCTGAAAAGTTTTTGTTTCTAAAAAGATGGACAGATGCATGGGACATACAAACAGATGACTAGAGAGACCAACGCACACAAAGGTAGATAGAGGTGAATTAAAGATTTATGGGTGGATTTACAGACTGATGGATGCTTCGATGGATCGAGAGATGGACAAATTATTGGTCTGACAGAGTGAGAAACAGATGAAAAGATGAACAGAAGACACAGCAGGATTGATGGATGGATGGATGGATGGATGGATGGATGGATGGATGGACAGACGCACTTACAGATGTAATCATTCACGGACGAATGAGCTGAAAGAATAATTGAATATTAAAAAAGTGAAAGGTGTAACAATGAAACAGCGAATGAAACGAGGACATAAATGGCGGGCCCTTCTGATCTGAGGTACATCTGCATCTCAGGGCACGTTTTCTAAAAACTGTTTTGGTAAACAGCTTCCAGCTTGCTGCAGGGCTCTGCTTCCCATACGACAGGACTGATGGGCTTTGCCGTCTCATTCCTTTCAGCACGGATTACCAACAAGCTTAATGTGTTATTTTACCCTGGATTAAGAGCAGTAATACACCCCACATGTTAACCACACTCACTGTCCTGCCCACGCAAAGACTCGCACAGATGTTGTTGTGGAGTCTGTCTGTCTACCTAAATTACACATTCAAAATACAACAATCTCTGATCTCATCTGAAACTAAAGACATGATCGGCTACTGAAACAATCTCAACATTTTTACTTCTTCAAAGTCATGGATGGAAACTTAGCAAAAAAAAAACATTTATTATTATTATCTGATATACATAACTGAATTATAGCTGTTGTATTTTTTTTTTTTTTTATTTACAACATCTTTACTTTCTTTTATGTTTAACAGCAGCACATACAATGTCCTTACAAAATAAAATACACCCTGTATCAAATAAGATCCTACTGCTGCACCAGATTTATTTGAGTTACAAATGTCAAAAGTCAGAGGTGGTATTTTCCAGCCTTATAACTTGATGTGACTTCATCCATTTTCTCATCAAGTATAAACATGACAACATCTGTGAAGAATTCTTTTTTTATATATACATGTAGGTGCAATTACGTATTTTGAGAACTTGAGGCAGCAGATGACCAGAATAAGTGCTTTAAGCTTGTTTTTAAAAATAAATCACGACAAAATGTTATAAACTAAAACAAATTTACAGAGACTACAAACCCGTAATTTATTTAGTAACAGTATCATAACTAGCTTAGTTAGTATAATTAGCGTAAACTGAGCTTTGTTGGCTACACCCATGGGCACACTCTTCTACTTTTACCCTGAGTTTATAAATACAAAAATAAGCAATTAAAAAAAAAATCTTCAAACTTTTTTCCATGCATTGCCATGAACACCCATGAACAGCTGGTTTAACCAACACCTCCTGATTCCAATGGACTACAACTCCAACTATTCTTCTAATATGTCAGAAAGAAAACTCTCATAAACTTTTACCAAACTGCAAACACAGTTTTAGCATTCATGCCCTAAACTCTAAAAACTAAAGAGGTCAACCAAACACTCAACAAAAGCCGAGGCTCATCTGGAAGAGGCAGCTCTTTGTTGCTCTTTGTGGGGCGCGGCAGCTCCTCTGATGGGACTATGATGTTCCCACTGAGGGATTATTTTTAGTCACTTCCCAGTTCTGAACCCCTGCTGCATGCATGCCTGTCTTTGTTTGAATGAAAAACAAAGATCTGACAGTGAAGAAGCTCTCCCTTCCCATTGGGGTTTCTGGAGGATATTCAAAGTGACAATTTATACCCTGTAACTATCCTCTGTTAGGCTTAAACTACGATTGCCTTGCAATGGACTGGCAAACTGTGCAGGGTGTACCCAACCCTCATCCGACAGTGCCTGGGATAGGCTCAAGCAACCCCCCAATTTCAGAAGCGATTAAGCGAGTTTGGAAAACTGATGGCTTAATTTAGTTTGCTGAATATTGTTTTTGTTTGTGATATTACAGAAATAAATATAACAGAAAAAAATCTGTGTCTTCACTGATTTCCAACAAAAAACATAGTAAAAACCATTTGAAAAACCGTTTAAGTCCATCATTCTCCTAAAAGATCTTCTAAAATATTTTTTGCTACATACAGGAGAAACATTTTTGTTACAGCAAATAAATAAGACCAAACATAGATTTTGAAACCTGTCAGTTGGGATTGCATCAATGCAAAAATGTCGACTTCTTCTTGAGGAACATATTCTTACTTCTCCTCACTAATAAATCTCACATGTTTCTAAACTTTGATGTTTTGTTGTTTTAGGGATAAACTTGTTTTTGGTAATGACTTTAAGGGCAGGAGTTTCAAAATGAAAGCCTTAATTTGCACACCGTTTCTCCTCATGTGACACAGAAAGGCATTAAAGCATACATTTTTCTAAAAGATGCCAAAAAAATTGACAAAAACAAGCCTAGAATTTCCCATCGAGAATTACTATAGTGACTATTTTTAAGTTTATTCCAGACCTGCAGAGATGTGAGCATGTCTGAAACTGGAAACCATTACTTTACATACAGGAGCAGCAGCAGTGAAATGATCTGATAAATTTAAATTTCCATGTTCTAGTGTCTGCTACTCTTGAAAAGTCACAATAGAAGCCAGAACTGGAGGTTAGAGGCACTGTTAACCCAGTAACAGGACCATCCAACTGTTGTTTCTCCATGACACCAGCAGAGGAGCTACAACACACCTCTACTCACTCCAGCCTGCTGACACAATGTGTGCAGTGTTAGAGGGAGGGAGGGGGTTTCTGATGCTTCATGGCTTGAGAAAATTCCAGAGGAGGGAGACTTTGAAACATCAAAGAGATCGACATATCAGACGTTATGGAGGCAGCAAGAAGTGCTTATGTACAGTTAGTTCATGAGCTGGAGGGGCAGATGACCCTCCCTACTTCATCCATCTCATCTTCACAGCAGCAGCCTTAAAAGGCTATGCCACTTCACTAGGTGCAATAACACCTACAACCAAAGGAAGTTCATGTAAAGAAGTTTCCTCTCTCTGGTTTGTTTTCACGGTTGGTGTGATGGGAAATGTTTTAGGTCGTTGAAGCATTTAGAACGGATTTCAGTCTGGCCAGGAGTGAACGATGAAGAAAATTCACTAAAAGGTTTGATTCACTGAGAAAAAACTTCAAAGAAAAACTAGTTGGCTTGTTTAAGATGAGGAAAAGCCCACTAAAATATCCAGAGCGTTGTTCTCAACATAAACAACAGCATTTCAGCACCTCATAACTCTGAGGCACGGTGGTGGCGCTATAATTATGTGGACTTGCACCAATAATGCTGTAGACATTTTTTTAAATATCCTTTTTTTTACACACTGAGACAACATTTTAAAAATAACTGGTTCCAAACCTCTGAGCTGCACACCACTGAGTATCAACTCCTTGAATTTACTCCTACTGATCCTGAGACGTGGGCTGCACGGTGGAGCAGTGGTTAGCACTCCTGCCTCACAGCAAGAAGGTTCCCGGTTCAAGTCCTGGCTGGGGGACCTTTCTGTGTGGAGTTTGCATGTTCTCCCCGTGCATGCGTGGGTTTTCTCCGGGTACTCCGGCTTCCTCCCACCGTCCAAAAACATGCTTCATAGGTTAATTGGTCACTGTAAATTGTCCCTAGGTGTGCATGTGAGTGTGCATGGGTGTGTGTTTGTGGCCCCTGCGACAGACTGGCGACCAGTCCAGGGGTGTCCCCTGCCTTCGCCCATGAGTAGCCGGGTTAGGCTCCGGCAACCCCGTGACCCCGAAAGGGATAAAGCGGATTGGAAAATGAATGAATGAATGATCCTGAGACTTGAACCAGCAACCCTAAAACCAGCAGTCCACCTGCTGACCCACCAGTGCACTGGTTGGTATGTCCCAAACGGTTAGTGTCTTCAATTGTTAATCTCTATATATAATCTGACACATGAAAGTAGATTTGTGTAGTAAATCGATCCGTAGCACAAATGATTGTTCGCATGTACAAGAAAATGTGTTTGCAGACTCTCATACCTCCAAATGCTGGCCTCATGGTGAAGTCATGATCATCTACTTTGAGTAGATGCTCCGTCTTGGTTTTGTGGGACTTGGTCACGTCTGGAGGCTTCTTTGCCACAGATCTGGAGAAAGAGGAGGACTTGATAGGTGATTGACTGATTCTTTAAGGAGAAAATGGTTTTATCTTTTATTGTGTTATTTTTTGCATTTAAAGATTATTCTTTTTCTACTTTTTGCTACTTTGTGGCATTTTTTTCTTATTATCATTTTTCACTCTGTAAAATTTCTGTTTAATGAAACAAGCTTTAATAGTTTTGCAAATCTTTCAAAAAATAAATAAATAAAACATTAATTTAATTAATCCGAAAAATGAAGCTCTTGCTCAATAAAGATGAAGTCATCAGTATGTCCATTGTATGACAAATAAATTAAAGTATAATACGCATTTTAAATGCAATAAAGCTAAATTTGTGATATGCTTTGGATAAAATATTTTTTAAAATGTAAATCTGTATGAATAATTTAACTCCTTGATGCCTATTGATTCAAATATGCATCAAACCCCTTTGGCTCAAAAATCACCTTATTTAGTTTCTACATGACACACTTGATTTTTTTCATAGTTGGTAATAAGTTCAGATGCCAAGAGGTCAATAAATATTTCTTTTAACAACGTTTAAATTGTTGATTTGCTTTGCATTGTAACACTGACCATCCTAATCAAACATGGTGACTCGTGCTGTTATTACACAGTTACTATGTGGTTTAATCAGTTGTTTAAATCAATGAACAACATCACAAATAAAGCCTACAATGATCAAACAAGTAGAGTGTGCATATCTAGATCAATTGTATAAAACACGTGATTGTTGTGCTGCAGTTCAGCTAAACTGCATTTACAGCACAAGTCTGGAATAGATGATTGTAAGGGTGGTGCCCTTTTGTGTTTTTCGTGGTTCTTCATGTTCTGTAGTCGGGTTTTCCGTTTGTCCCCAAGTCCGCTTTACTGCTGTGTTGTAAATTGCATTTATGGAATAATTTTGACAGAAGTCAAACAGATGATGCTTTCTTTCCTACTCTGTCCTTCACTTGCACTGCACCAAAATCAGGATTAAAACTAGACGTTCTTGTCAGAGCAGACACGTCTGCGCAAAAATGCAGACAGCCTGCAATGTCTCACATGTTCTAACCTCAAACACACCCACAAAATTATAAAAATATGACAAAATTATATTATATTATATTGTACTGTACTATACTATGCTAGATTATATTACATTATATTATAAGTGCTGGGTGGTGCTGTTTTATTGGAATTGAAGTACTTTAGTGAAATTAAACATTAAGGATGTTTATTTTTTGTTACATTATTATTATTATTTTGCTTTGTTTTTATTTCTAACAAATTGTAACAGAAAAGAAAACCAAAAATCAATTTAAAAGTTTTTGCAATTTAATACAATCTCAGCCGAACTCTCAAACTTTTTAAAGTTAAGCTTTAAAAATCATTTCTGTTTTTCTTTGGTAGCTGCCACATAACCAACTCAAGCATGCAGGTGAGGACACATTTAGTTTTCCTCTTCGTTTGGAGCGTTTTTCTTCCACTTACGTGGCGTGCTTCTGCGTCTCCGCCGTGCCTGTCCATCTCCGCACCCGGTGTCCGTGCTTCCAGCACTCCCCGGAGACGACCAGACACAAAAGGAGAACGGCAGCACCGCTCAGATAAGGCATCCTGACGGCGGGGTTCCACAGGTGAGTCCCGTCCGGCGGTTCATTCCAGCGGCGCTCAGCCGGCAGCGCATCGCTCAGCGGAGGGAACGATCACGGCACCTGACTCCGCCGCTTCAGCCCGTGTGTGAGGCTGGAGGCTGCAGCCGCGCGCTCCAACATCCACGCGCGCTCACACTCCGGGATTAATTGCAGCCTGGCATGACACAACAGGAGTCAGATTATTCCTCCTGCTGTGAATCAAAAGTGCGTCCTGGGGGCGCGTGCGCCGCCACTGCAGAGACGGCGCACGCAATTCTTGCGGCTGCGGGCGCAACACGCCCCCCTGAGTCCCCCAACTTTTAAACGTAAAGAACAGTTGAATAAAATAGGTAAACAATAAAAATAGTAACCAGCAGCATCTTAGTCAATCTCTGATCTTTGTGCATAACATAATTTATATTGGTGACTTTGGTTTAAAAAAAAAAAAAGAAGAAATCTAGATTAAAGGTGGAAATAGCAAGCAGTCACATTTTTGGTGAGAGCATTCTTTTTTGGGACTGAAGTTTCCTTTTGGATTTTTTTTGAAGAGAGACTGAAGAGCCTAAAGAAAGGAATAAGAGGACATTTTTGTTGAGGTGGAGGTTGCAAAACATGTATTCACAGGTTTGGCTTTAGTTTGTGTTTATTAAAGAGATACATACAATCGCATCTAAAACTTGAACACACTTTTGCTCTGGGGCTTTATTTCTCCATCCCCATCAAGTTCTGTTTACTGTTTGACAATTCTTCTCTGGACTCCTATCACACACTTTTCTTTGACCATGAAGAAAATTAAACAACGAAAGTATCTGAGAAAATGTAATTTAAAATGGTTGGTTAAACAAAAAAAACAGGAGTTTTGTTTTTCTTTTTATCAGACAAATATGAGGATAAAAATGTAGTTTTCCTCAATGTGCTTTGACTGCAGTCTTCCTCAGAAGGTTTATATTGGGTACAGCCAAACCTGTCAGGTTAGTCCAAGTGACCAAGCCCCCCCCCCCCCCCCCCATTGCATCTGGCTGTGGTCCTGAGAGAAGACACTACAGAAAACATAGAATCCCCCCATGAAAAAGAAAACACAACCTTTGATGATAGAAGATGATAGAAGCATAAAAATGACATAAAGGAAAGATTCACACAGACCAGTACCTGCTTTGGTCATCAGAAGACCACATGTCACATAAATGGTCAGAACGTTGTATGAAAGCATCAGCACTCTCACTGATGAGAGGAACAGACGAGAGGAGGAAGGACAGAAAGAATAAACATGCACTGAAACACCACGGGTATCCAAAATGGACAGCAGACAAAGGAAACTAAATGAAAAAATAAAGAAACAAAAACCAAAGAGAAGAAGAAAGTGGAGTGCTCCAAGCTCTCAGCAACAGGGAGGGGAAAGGGGGCGGGGTTGCTCCATGCCAACAGTACCGCCCACAACTCAGAGGTGAATTTCTAATGGACTGATGCTCCTTTGCAGAAATTTTGTCTTAGAAGGCCATTGGGAACACTTTTAAAATAGATCAAAACTAAGATGACCAGAATGGGTCTTCAACAAAAGACATGGGGACACAAAAACAAATGTGTGAAGACAACAGGAAGACTCACAAGATGAAAATAAGAAACAATACTTTGAGTCTAAAATCCGATATCTACAACATAAACGATCGCATTCAGGACTGGGACAACACAAAGGTGTTTGGAACAGAAACAAATTCAAATGTTAGACTCAGACAACAAGAAGAGTGGAAACAACTCCATAAACTGAGACGTCACCCACATGGGATGCTCGTCCCCAAGGATCTCAACCAGATCTGCAATCAGGACAGACCTGACAGGTTTGTCCAGCAGGCCACACCTACAAACAACTGATGGTGATGCATTATGACAGGTGGGGAGGACTGCAGGCAGCAGTCAAACCATGTATATTAATTTGAATGTTTTGTAATGTATGTATTTTATCAATAGGTATTTTTAATTGATTGTCTCGTAATTGTATTTCCTTTTCATTGATAGTTTGCTGTTTTTAGCTTTTTAGATACACAATGAACAGATGAAAAATAGCTGCTGGGATCATTCTGGCTCATCGCATTTGATGTTTGTAATGTGCATTGTCCCTGAGAAAAAAATGCAATTAAAATTGAAATGGCAGGCTATTAGTTTTCGTAATTCTATACAATAGTTAGTACGATGTACAAAGACGTCACTACAAACCTTTTTTCCCCCACAGTTGTTCCTATTATCAAATGTGTTTTTTGATCCTACAGCTTTAGGATGAAGAATAAAAATCTAAAACATTCTTTTTGGAAATTTCTGGACTATAATAAAACTAATCCCCCACTGGTTAATTTATCCAGAGCTTGTGCTGCTAATAGGGTTTTTCAAGGGTTCTGTACAACTAAACAAAAGCAGCTCTCAGACTGACTGACAGACCGCTGTTATCAAGCCTTCAGTTTACAGACAGCATTTCATTCTTATTTGGAGCAAAAAATTGTGTTAATGCTGAGGGTTGGTGTGCAAGAAGAAACTCTTTGTTTCTTTGGAATTTATTCATAGCTATGATGCGTCATATTAAGATGGGTTTTAGCTTTTCTAATGGTAAATTTGAAATGTTTAAGGAAGCTTCAAGTAACAGACATTACTACTATTAAGTACTGTAGCAACCAGGACTGTTGCTAAAGTGGGACTTGAAAAGTTCTCAATAGAGATGGAGCATTTTTGTGTCATCCTGCGTAGCAAACTTTGAAGGTAATTTCCTAAGTCTGATGTTGTTTGCATGTACGATCAGCTCAAAAACGGATGGAAATTCAAAAAGCAGATTGTTGGATTGCCGCATGTATTTTAAGTGCCTCCAAGGCTAAATGTTGTCACTGGTCGTACGTAATTAATGTTAAAGTCCCGTTAGCTGTCACTCACAAAGAGCACGGAGCGCAACGATCGGTAGACAAAACTTGGGAACCATCTGACATATCAACCGTAATCCTTACTTTTCTTCCGTGTCCATGCGGCCTAAATGAATAAATAATTAATGTGAATAGTCACCCTATGATTTGTCTGTAGCCTGTCGTATATACGTCGTATGTACTTTGGTATGGTGCCCTTACACCATACTCTAATTGTCAGGAAAGTGCAAGTACTGGCCCCTCATTGAGTCTGCGTGAATGCCACACCCACCAGGTATGCACGTTATACGCAAGTTTTTGTAGGACGCCCAGACAATACAAGAGGGACTGGCTGCAGACATCGACGTCTAGAACTGGAAGTTGTATAATTTTTGCTTCCAGCCAATGATTGCCAGCTCAGTGGCCTTGTTATGAAGTGTCCGCCCTGACCACGTGATGGGCGCTCTGCATCCTTGATGTTGATCCAGGCCACCTGCATGCCCTCTACTGATTTAACCATTTTTTTTACCCACACATAGCCCATATCTAGCCATGAGGACAGTTATGACTAAAGCTTTAAGTACTACATGTCAGCTGAAATTACAAACATTGGTTGTTTTTCCCACCTTCTAAGGGATGTAGAAACCTTGCATCATGGGTTCTAGTTCATCTGGGAATCCTTGTTCTGCACTGACAGGTCATCAAGACATCTATTGGGACAGAGGAGCCCCAAGACTTTCACTTCCAGCTCAGCTATCGATGTACCAGCCATGCCAATCAAGCCAGATTGCATGCAAAAGTGCTCACTTTCCAACAGTCTGTGTTATTTGTAGTGGATTCTGCTGATGAAGCTCCTCAGATTCTCCTGGCTATAATTGGTGGTTTTAATGAGGACACCATGGACTCCTGTAAATCCCTTCAGGAAAACAAGGGGGGGGGGTGCGCGCTCAGATATACCGTTTCATTTAAAATGACAGCATGTAGTCAAGAAAAATAAAGTGCACTCTTTTTTTTCTTTTTCAAGGTTAATAAATAGGACACATTTGAAAGTTTTGCTGTTTTAAACGAACAAAAACACAACTTTTAGAAAAAAAATACAGCGAGTAATCACTTGCTAAAAAGGGCAAAATACCAAAGGTTTGAGTGGAAAAACTGAAATCATATTTACTGCTCTAATTGTAGGTATGAGCACTTTTCCACCACTCGGTTTGGTCCCCACCAAATCTGATTACCTGACATAAACAGCTTTACATGTGTGAAAGCTCATCCAAAGTTTGGATTAAGCGATGATCTTGGTTCACTTGTATGGAGGACAAAACATTAGACCCATGGGAAGTAAATGTCACAAGACAATGCTTCACCAAGAATTTGTGGATAAAAGACTTTAAACAAACTAGCAAATTGCAAAATCATGAACACATTTTTGGCAAAAAAGGTTGTCATGGAGAAATGATAAATCAACATACCCTAATTAAAGTCACATGACTGGTGGGGTTAGCTTGTTTTCATCTTTGTTGGGGGTTTTATTCTGATCAGAGCTCGTTATTTTGATGGGGAGCGCAAGATCCTCAAATTAACAGTAGGGTCCAGTTATTAAAAAGTCTGGACTCTAGTTGGGATTAAAAGCAGATTCATTGATAAATTTGGTGCAAGAAGTGTTGATGGGCTTCAGGTGGCAGAAAATGCTCAATTGGATGTTAGTGGAGGAGGTCAGGGGAGAAATTCAGCAGAATCTGGTGCAAGGTGGTGACAGTGTACCCAGGAGTGGTGTCCAGAATAATCCAGAATCTTAATCTGTGGTCCAAACCAAGTACAAATCCAGAGATCCATTATGCAGAATCCAAAAGGGAGAGACAGGGGGCAGAGAGGGAGTCAAAAAGAGTCAGAGGGAGACAGGGGAGAATCCAGGAGTCAAATCAAGTTCTGTATCCCAATGTCAGGCAGAGATAAGCAGAGCTGGAGCATTGAAGCAGAGCAGACAATCTGGCAGAGACACAGAGCTGCTTCAATAGACAGGTGAAAACAATACAAATAATTGGAAAGGTAAACCTAAACACAATGGGAATGGTGAAACAGGAAGTCCTGGGGTCAAAATAAAAGCCAGAACAGGAAGTAGTGCCAAAACCACAACAATTAATGGTCCATTAAAGTCAGGTTCACTCTGGAAAGTACCGCGTGTAAAAGCTAAGCAAAACAAAACAAAACAAAGGAGCCAAATCATGTGACTTTCCCCATCCAGTCACACCAAAGCAGAAACAAAGCCCAAAAACGTAAAGAAAAATGGAACAACGATTAATAAAAACTAAATAATAATAAGTAAAGAATGGTTCATCTACAAACCACGAATCATGCAAATATTACAGTTTTCATCAGCACTGTGTCACATGCTGCCATCCATCTGTGTTTACCTCATTTTAATACCAGTTTCTGCAGCAGCCCGCATCTTGATCCTGACAGATCAAACAATAGTATTTAAAGACAATCGTTTGCATGGATGTTGGAAAGTGTCAATTATTTCCTCTTGTTCACTTCCTGCCCTTCATCACATCTGATATTCCTTCACAGAGTAATCCCTGTCTTGGCCCAGAAGTACAAATCACAATAACAAATCACTCAACACAAAAACATATTAAAGTTCACAATCAACAAATAAAAAAGCAAAACAAATAATAATAATAAAAAACACAACATTTTGGAAAACAAAGTAATTTCCACAAATCAAAATTAAATATAAGTTTTGTGATTAATACAGTTTCTTATTTTGTGCAATTTTTCAACATTTCATTTTGATTTCTACAACTGACTTTTGTTTTTGTGGGGTTTTTTTATTTTTATTTTTTATGGATAGAATAAAAGGTAGCCATCATGGGACATCATCAATTGGATGATGATATTTTTCCATCATTTCAACACCGAATGTTATTCGGCATGAAGTGATACTGGACATCATCATCCAATCAGTGATGTCCCACAGCACCTACCTTTATTCTAATTTCTAATTATGTTTCATATTTTTAACATTTCATTTTGATTTCTAAAAATTGCCTTTGTTTTCCGAAACATTTTATTATTTATTTAATTTGACTAAAATTGTGTTTTTGAAATTCTATTTTGTTTTCTAAAATGTAATGTTTTTTTTATTATTTGCTCCGCTTTTTAAATTAATAATTATTAATATTTAATTTTTTTTGCATTGAGGGATTTGTGAGTGTGACTTGCACTTCAGGGCCACCGTAAATCCCACATTTTTGGATTTTTGTTTAAAATTAACGGTGCTTAACCTTTTTCTTGAACAGATCAGCATGCTGCGACAGAGAGAAACGACACAGGAAAATCACAGGTGGTCATATTCGTATTATCTTTCTGTATTTTATTAGTCCTGAAGATTTTTTAAACAGTTTTGCTCTCCAAGCAGCAGCTTTTAATTTCACATTTTAGAAAGGAAATGTATTCCTGCAAATTAAGAAGAAAATTTGAAGCAGCATCAAGTTTAAAAAGGAGTCTTCATGTTTGCAAGTTCACTAAACAAGGTGTTAACACTGAAACTCACATAGCATCAGGCTGAGAAAAAGGGGGAGGATCTTTCACAGTGAGTCTCAGTTTGATTTTTTTCTTGGGCTTTGTTGCAATACATACAGAGGAATCTGAAGGAATCTTTGAGGTTTCCCACAAACAGGGCTGTGTGGACAGATGTGTCTCATGGCGGCTTGCTGAAGCAAGCGCAGACCAAAGAAGTCAAAGCCAAAGTGTTTTGCATTTTAGAGCCTTCTTAACAAACTGATGGGTGGATTACATGCATTAAACATTAAGAGCTGAGTAAATTAAAAGCACAAAAGTACACATCCTCATCATCAGCCACAAGCTAGAGCTCAAAAGTGCCTTTTTTGGGATCTAGGTCCCCGCACACATCCATCCACAGTAGCTCACATTAGGGATACAAGCACAGCAGCGATCATGTTTTCTCTTGGGAGGAAGGATTATTCCCAAACTGGCACCTGTGAAGGTTTCCAAAGAAGAATTTCTGTCACTCACAATACCTTTAACCCTTCAAGAGTTTTTAAGCTTCGACGATGAGCTTAATGTTCTGTTTTTACTCAGACTTTCCACTGATCAGGATTGCTTTTGCAGAGGAGATCAAACACTTGAGCGTCAGAAGATTAAAATGACACTTGGATCGCTGGACACAGATCAAAAAAGAAAAACAAGACACCAAATAATGTAAGAATGCATTCCTCTTCACTTGTCAACATTTCAGCCCTCAGGCCTTCCTCAAGATTAGCGTACTTCACTCAATTACATCCTAGAGGACATTTTAACGCAGTCCCAATAAAAAATAAAAAAAAATTTAAAAAGCTATTGATATTCCCCAGGTTTTTATTTAAAGAAATAAAACTGTCTTGTTAACTATGTCATTTCAAAAATGGATCAGATCATTAGCAGAGTAGTTTGCAACCTGAAAAAGATGAACACAACTGAAAGGCAAACTAATTACAGAGACAGAAAAAAGAAAGTGGTTTAAAAAATGTAAAATGTAAGCTGAAAAGGTGCAGAACAAACAAAAGATAATGAGGCTTTTTATAAAATAATGTCTTGGAGAACACATGAAATGACTGAATACATTCATTTTCAGTTCTGCCCTCGTTGGTTAGGGTCAACGAGGACAGGAAAGAGACAAAAATAGCTTCCTGAATGCGGTAAAAGGTCTTTGTTGTAAAGAGTATAGGTATGAAAAACTCAGGGGGGAGAAGAATCTTCCTGACCAGTGGAAGGTGAAGGAAAATTTGTGAGAAAATAATAATAATAATAATTTTCCATTTTACTAAAAGCACTTTTCTTTCCACTCAAGGACACAAAAAATCAGCAATAATAAATACACATTAAAAGAGGAGCACAATAAAACCATTTAAATCAGCCAACAGATGGATGCGTAGTAAAATCAGAGTAAAAAGGCAGATTTAAGCGTGGGTTTTTTGAGATTTGAACACGGGTAACGATGCATAATGATTTCAATGATACGAAGATCCAGAGGGAGAAAGTTCCAGAGTTGGGCGGCCGAGTGGCTGAAGGCTCGGCTCCCCATGGTGACCAGTCGTATGCG
Source organism: Adrianichthys oophorus (assembly GCA_036245035.1). Taxonomy (NCBI): domain Eukaryota; kingdom Metazoa; phylum Chordata; class Actinopteri; order Beloniformes; family Adrianichthyidae; genus Adrianichthys; species Adrianichthys oophorus. Next base: position 10,913,712 of record BSAI01000115.1, on the reverse strand, counting down.
GCGTACGGAGAGCTGCAGAGAAGAAGAAGACCGGAGAGAACGGGAGGAAGTGTGAATAAGGAGAAGATCAGATAGATAAGGCGGGGCCAGGTTATGGAGAGCTTCAAAGATGGAGCTTCCAAAATGGAAGCAGAGTGAACAGTGAGGGAAGGACAAATATGATTTATATTGCGCACCTGAGATCGGCAGATCGAGTGATGTTATTGATATGGGGTTGAAAGGAGAGGGAACTATCAAGGATGACACCCAGACTCTTAACCTGAGGGGAGGGGGAGACTGAGGTGGAGTCAATAGAAAGCGTGAAGTTTGAAACTTTAGGGAGGGTGGATTTGGAAGCAACAAGCAATAATTCTTTTTTATCACTGTTGAGTTTATGAACATTTTGAGTGAACCAGTTTTTTATTTCAAGCAAACATGAGGTGAGGAAGGAGTAGGGTTTACTACAGAGATAGAGCTGGGTGTCATCCGCGAAACAAGGAAAGCTTGTGTGTTGCCAAGTGGAAGGAGGTAAGTGATAAATAAAAGAGGACCAAGGACAGAGCCTTGGGGAATTCCGGAGGAGACAGATGAGGACGAGGATTTTAGCTGGATGAACTGAAAACAGAATAGAATGCTTTCATAGTCACTGTCAGGTGAGCAAAAAAAAAGCATCACCTTATTAAAAAAAACGATACGTACACAAAATAAACAGTATATCACAGACATTAACTAACTAAACAAGCAAACAAATAAATAAATAAAGCAACGTCCAGATGAGTAAACTCCACAAAAAGAAAATTAGTTTCAATGCAGAATCCTGGATTTAGACAGGAGAGAGGAACTTAACAGTTTGAACTTTGATAGTGTGCAAACAAAAGAGAAAAGTCTGAAAATAGTACATAAAATGTGTAGTGAGTGATTTTACTGCCTTAAAACATCTATAATGATTATAAAAGATAAAGCTGGCTACTTTGCGGATTTTGTCTATCGCAGGTTATTTTTAAAACGTAACTACCGCGATAAACGAGGAACCACTGTGTTGCAATTGATTAATTAAAGAGAGTGTCTGCACAAAGGCTCTCTGACAGCATGGAACCACAAAGCTGGACTGACTTGATAGTGGCCAAGTCATCCTACATCACTTGAATGCACTTCATTTGCCCTTGAGTACACTACAGCTCTTGCTCCCATCTGTCATCTGACTAAAATAACCATTAAATCTGAAACATCACTAAAGTAAAGGGTAATTCCACCCCAGCATATTTAAAAGACGCAACAGATGTGATCTGGAACAGCAACTGTGTGAGACACGAGCTCGTGGCATCAGCATGTGATGTGAAATCCCTCTAATGTGATCGTTCACTGATTCCTGAGAACAAAGAAGGAACCGGTCGGACAGTTTCCGGCTGATTTTGAGCCTGCGTAGCGCTGGTTGTGCTGAAAGACAAAGTCAGGGCAGAGGCTTCATGCACAGCTCTGATGGAGCATTCCAAATGTGTCTGACCAGGCCACCTATTCAGTTTGTGACCTTTCACGTCTTGTTTTGGTGAAGCTACGATATCTAAACTGCTTCACGTAACCTGCAGCAAAAGTTGGATCTTCAAGTTGAAAACACAAAAACTTTTTTTTAACCATAATTTTTCACAGACTTTAAGCCAAAAAAAATTCCCTAAACTTTTTGTCATTGTTTGGAAAAACTGGTTTATCCCCAAAGCGGCAAACACCAAACGGTCAGGCCGGGAAACCCTTGGCAGAGCTACCTTTCTGACCCAGCTCTCCACATGGAGTAATATCTGTGTGAGCACTCTGAGGTGAGCTGAGTGCAGGGCTCATTTCGAGCTAGAAATCCCAGATGTGGGCACACTAAGGCAGCACAGCAGGATTAGGACTCTTCATCAAATTGTCTTATGTAACACACTGTAATGCAGACAGCGGTGGCAGTTATGCAATCCATCGTTGACCTGGATAGGAAGAGGGGATGCTGCACGTGTGCACTCACACGCACACACACAATTGAGCGCATGAAAACAATAAAGAAACAAATCTTCTAAGTTAAATGACAGCAGCGTAAAGCTAAATTCCTGTCTTTATTGTGTGATTTTGAGCGAAGATTATTTCCGATGGTACATCATCTAATCATGGGATTTAAGGTCATCAAAGATGAGTTGACTGTGACGAGTCTGAAAAGAAAGTAGCTTTTTGCTGTTTTAACTGCATACAAGCAGTGAGTTCATTTGTAAGACACACAACAGACTGGAGGGGAAAGTCAGGGCTGTCCAGTACAACAACTCCTCACAAAGGAGAAGACTCCTTTCAGAGAAGTTAGGCAAGGACTTACTGTACAGGACATCTGAGGGCAGATTGATTTGAATATCGTTCTTTTACCTTATAAATGCTTTTAAATGGCTGAGGTCCATACTTTAACCATCTGTGTTTAAAAAAAAAAAGGTTGGGGCGCAGACTCAATTTTTTCCTTCAAGCTGGAACTTCACCAGTTTGACTGTGGTGTTGGTGGTGAGTTGATGATGACCCTGACTAATGGGTTGATGATGTAGGATTTGTAGTCTCCTCAATCCCACCAGCACGTCTGTTCCTAAACAGGACCTGCTTAGTCACTCATGCGCCGGGAAAAGTTTATTTTAAAAAGTGAAGTACAAGAAGAGGTTCTACGTTTTTTTTGTAGGCTCTGGAGGTTGTAGAAGTCTTGAGTGACACCTCTGCAACATCACATGGACATCGCGGGTGGTACCAGTGGATTGGCAAAGATAACGGGTTAGTAGTACTCACAGGGGAGTGTTTGGCCTGAAATTGGGAGGAGATTAGTTTGAATTCAGAGTCAGGTCATACCAAAGACACACACACAAAAAAAAAGGGGGGGGGGGGGTCAAGAGAGGTCCAGGCAGTGATTGCAGCTCACTACTCTGCCAAAGCAAATTTGATCACACATGGTTGTCCATCCATCCATTTTCCAAGCAGTCCCTTTTGGGGGTCACTGAGTTGCTGGAGCCTATCTTAGCAATTGTTGGCATAGGTGGGCTACATCCTGGATGGTTCAACAGTCCACTGCAGGACAACACAACCACACATACGTTCACACCAAAGAACAAGTTGGATTTACCAGATGATCTACGACATATTTTTGGATTGTGGGAAGAAAAAAACTCCCTCGTCCAAGGGGAGAACATACAAACACCTTATCTGATATGTAACAATAATGAATTAAAACTTTTACATGATGTGTTCCAATTACCGCACAGGGGATAATTCTACTCAACCTGGTAAGGTCTTCGCCAGAGGACTGGAAAATAAAGTCCAATGATAATCAAACCTCATTTTCAGAAAGAACAAAGTAGTTTCTGTTCCATGGAACACTGTATCCATTCTTTGTACTAGCTAGAATTCCTAAGGGATCATGGTAATGTATGCACCTGGTTAACATACCTTTTGTAGACATGATAAAGGCATTTAATTGTATCTCTTGGGATTTCTTATGTGGGTATTCTGGGAATATGACAGCTTGGTGGTGGGGGCCTTGCGATACCTGTACAAACAGAGCAGGACTAGCATGACTAGCAGCTAGTCAGAATCCTCTCTGGTTGAACTAAGCCAGAGTTGTCTTTTGTCATCAGATTGGTTTGTAACTGTCACAAATGGACATTTCCAGCCTAATGGCAGAAGAGTTTGGCTCCAGAAGGCTTTTGCAACATTTTCACTTGAACACATATGGTGTTCACACTGGACTGTTGCTACCAGAAACTAGCGCAAATAGGCTTGGTGCTACATGTCGAAGCAGTGCAAATCTCGTCAATCTTGCTGCAGGCTTTTCTTTACAGCTCTATTCCAATATATGAAAGACTTGGCGTCATATAATTCCGGCCGGACACATGCCGCAATTAATAATTTCTCCTTCATGATCAATTTTCAATTGGTTGATCCCTCCGTCAATTAAAAAAGCAAGCTACCCATACATCACTAATCTGACTTCCTGATTGGTAAAAGTTCAATTTATCCGATTTATCTTATCTTTTGTATGTAAACCCTAAAACTGTCGCAAAAACATGTGTAGCAACACGTGAATGCAAGAGATTTCAACATGAAAGCCAGAAATTCACATATATGCGCATTTATATAGACTTTTTATTGAACCTGGTTGCTTGAACGAACGTTGCAGAGTGTGAGCATTGCATCAGAATTCCACCTGAGCTGTTTGTAGAGGATGTGGTTCTATTTCCTCACAACCTACAGCTTCTCAGAAGGGTTTCGAAGCGGGGCATAAATTGGCTGACATGAGATTTAGCACCTCCAAGTCTGAGACTAACATTTAAAGAATGAGCAAGAATGAGCAAGAATTAAAAACAGTTTTCACGTTTATCAGTTTGAAGAGATGCTTCCTTTAGATTTGATGATGGTTTCCAGAAAGTTCTTATTTTTTTATATCAACTTTTTGTAAATCAATTTGCTGTTGGATAAAGCGATGGTCAAATACATGTGAATAATCTGAGCAGGGAGTTTACACCGGCATGTTTCATGGCCTAACAATGAGGCTGTGATTGTTATGTAAAGACTAGTGAGGCTCAGGAAAACACAATTATATTTCATGGTTTCTATATTGCAGCTGCAATCTTCAAAATCATTTCCATGAAACCCTTTAAGCTGAAGACGGCTTCTTCTTAAACTCTAGACCTTTCTCTCTCATTATGTAACAAATCTTATTGTTTGACTGACCAGGAAAAACGTACGTCCTTGTCTCCATTGTCATTCTGACTCTATGCAGATGTTATGAAAGACTCAGTCAGTGCGGAGCAAACTTTATAGACAGCATTGTCCCCCTTTTATTTTGTTGAACCTAACTCTGTTGAAGCTTCTGGAGGGATTTTGTATCGACTGCCATCAGACAAAATAACTGTTTTCTTAAAAAAAGTTAGGTGAATTAAATAAAAGTACTGTCATAGCATCACCAGGTTACAGTAGTGCCTTTATCTTCAGTAATTTACAAATCTCACTGCTTTGTGTCGTTATTGAATTTCATTTTATTTTGAAATTTCCCCCAATCATTGAATTATCTGAAACGGTCATCTCTTGCTTTTTCTCTTGGTTTTGGAAAAACCAGATTAAACTTGAATGATTCACTTGGGTGCTTCGGAATCTTTCCGTGACTAAAGTCCCTTCCTGGTACTGTCCCCATTGTTTAAAAAATTTCATTTCCCATATTATCCATCATACATACTTCTCCGGGGTGCTAAGCAGAGAGAAGATGGTTTAATAAACCGGGCCATGGCGGACTATTCCCTCTGCTTAGTGGGCTTGCGCAGGCTTTGATTAGATTAATAATATATTTATATTGACCTGCTAAAATTGCAGATTTTTTTTACTGTCATTATTATCGTCCACTATCTGTATTCATGCTCTTACCCTTAACATGTTTGAATTCAATTTCAATACCAATTAGTTGCTGGCAGGCTACTAGAAGTTAGAAGCTGGGAAAGTATGGAGCACTGGGGTTCTATCCTCTATAACTTCTCTCCTCTATTTGTTATCATTTGCTCAGTACTATTTTTTCTCGGTTCATCATACCTCTGTTTGGTGCAGTGTGATTCATATAGTCAAAAACAGGCAGACAGCTGGTTCCACTTGCAGCAGTTTTTTTTTAAAGTGACAGGCAGACAGGAACAAAGGTCTGAGAGTCAGGTGGGGATAAATCCAGACACTGTGTGCTGGGGTTGATGGTTTGATAGTTGGTAAATGGTTGATACCTTAGAAACTAGTTATTGATTGTATTTTTTTGACTGACTATGTTCTTTGCATAAATACCGATGTGAAGCCCATTGAGACAGCTATATTTGTGATTTTGGGCTATATAAATACAATTTACTTAAAAGTATTTGCTTTATTTATATTAATTGAAATTCTTAGAAAACAAATAAATGCAATTTGTCTTTTTTTCTGTATTTTTTGCACATTTCTGGTCCTTTTGTTGCAAAACCTATTTTTAAAAGTGAAAGCTTTGCTGAGACTTTAATGTATTTCAAATTTCACCTTCATTTTACAGACCCACTCCAGTGAAGATTGTGTTTTTGATGTTTTTAATGTGTTCTAGTGGGATTTTTCTCATGATGGAGGCCATATACTGAAAAAAAATCTGCTTAAAATTGCATTTCTTAGTATTTTTTTCACATCATTGTGAATTCAGAGCAGATGCACCACAATTGCTAAAGACAGCAGCATCGTAGTTCTTAAATTATTGAGGAAAAAAAAAAGCTAAATTATTGCACAAAGCAATTTCTGTTGAAAATCATTAAGAACTTTGCTTTTTTAGCTTGATAATTAATCTACAATAAAGTATTGAAATGTTTTTATAGATTTCAAAAACTAGATAATGGAAACTTTGTAAACAAATAGTTAAAGACCCACTCTGAACAAAATTGCGTATTTTGCCGTTTTGTGGTATTTTTCTGATGATGGAGGGTAAAGAAAATTAGGCTTAAGATGGCCTTTTTGAATCTTTCTTTACCCAAATCGCTGTGAATCAGGAGAAGATAAAAAAAGTAGTTCAAAAAAGCTTGTGTGACGTAGAAACTACAATTAGCAGGCCACAAGCTTCCTGCTCTGCTCCATTCTGATGTCCCCCTTTGTAGATCCATTTATGTCTTTGTTTTCCTCATCTGAGCTGGCATCTGGCTCAAAAACAGCTGGATAGCTCCAATATTGCTCGCCACAACACAGACTGTCTTTTGAAAACCACCCGAATCAGCACCAAGTGACAAATGGTTTAAGTTTGTGGTTGAAACAATATTTTTGTGCTTTGAAGTTGATTTGTAACAAAAATGCTACCTGGTGTGACAGAGCTCTCCATGCAGACATCTAAACACCAGCAATATTTCTGTCTGAAGCTGCAATTACTGCTGCTCAGACATGCCAGCTGTTGATGATGGAAAGGAATTATCTTTTAATAAGATCAGAGCTTCACATCTGTGTTCATATCATGATAAAAAAAAAAACCTCCCCCCACTTTTGTTCCTCTTTGAGCTTTTGTTATATTGCATGTTTAATGCTTGAGACTGAACTGTTGTTGTCCACCAGAGCCTGTGTCTTTGGGAACACAGTTTTCAAACCAACATTTTAGGGGAGACGCTTGAGAAATTTTAGTCATGATCTGAGTTGTGTCATTATAATTTCTGAATGTTTCTTGCGTGCAACAGTTACTGAATTCTACCTTCCTCGTATCTCCTCTGCTGTCTGCACATACTAATGGAGGCTTACATGAGCTCCCGCCCTCTGAGCTGATGCTCCACCACATCTGGCATCCTCCCTGCACATCTTCAATCATCGAGCGACTCGCCTGCTGCCGCAGCATCTTCTGTCACACAAACGCTGGTTTTAAAGGTTTGTTGGACGTCAACCGAGTGCTCGTTTTGCTGCAGAAAGGTCCCCCAGGCTCTGTGGAAGTTCAGGTAAAAAACATTCCTCTGAGGGGTTTTTTGAGATGTACCTAATGTTTTAACAAAATGTCACCTGGGATATTTTTTTTAAATAAAGAGGTCACAGGCAGAAACACTTGGGCCTTTAATGTGTCCAGAACAGAACTTTTTTTTTTTATTTATCCTTCAGTTTTCTCTCTAACATCACCTATTTTTGTGTCACAGCTATTACACTTTTCAAGTCAAAAAGACCAACAATTTTAAAAATGTTTACATTTTATGATCGGTCATAGAAAAAACAAAATCTGTCATTACATGTTTTAGGACACTTAAATTAGACTGATGTTTTGTGTTCAACAGGTGGTTATTTCCACATTTGGAGATTGATGAGGTCCATAGTGGAACTGCACTACAAACATCAAGTTGTAGAAGGTGAATCATCTCACTGTAGCTGGTTTTTACTTCTCAAAAAATGTGTCCTAAATGCTGTCTAATGTCAAAAAGCAAAATAAAACAGCTTTTTTTTGTATTGCAGAAATAATTTTTCTTAAGAGGGTCTTAACAACATTTTCAGTCAGTGTTGTGACACTTTAAACTCAAAGAATTGTTTATTTTAAAGGAGCAACAACACTAACACACATTTGAATCAGGTAAAGCAGCTCAAATTCAAACCAGTGTAATCTGCTGTTACGTCACTCATGTCTTTATTTTTTATTTTTATCTTTCTACAGAAAGAAGGAAAAATTGTCTTCCTAAGAGTTACAGAAAACACAAAATGGGAAAAAAAAATTTGCTTCAAAATGTTGCAAGTGAAATGGCTAAACCTTGTGCATTCCGTGACGTCGCCATGGCAACTCTAGAATGTTTAATTCATTTTATTCTTAAAGCCATAAAAAGTATTTCCACATCCTTGTAACATCAATGATTATAATCCTCATGAATGGTTAATGTTTACTACACCAAAGAGTTGTTTTGCTTTGGTTTTTATGGATGTATCCCCATGTCAGCTTCATGTTAAAATACATTAAAAGTTCATTGAAAAATGTGGCATTGCTTAAACAGCAGAATGAGGGTCTCACAATCTTATGGCTATTTGCTTTTTCCTTGTTGGACGGGGGGTAAATCCATGATTACCATTTTGAGGAAAGTAGTCTTAGTTTACAAGAAAAATGTCCTTGAAGTGTATGTTGTGTATTTGTTGTGTCTTTCCTAATAGGAAACAATATCTTCCACATTTGAAGAACCCGACTCAGACTTTAGCCTGGCTCTGCACTCAGCTGCCCCCGCCCACGCATAAGATCAAAATAAAATTGCACGCATCAATCCGGAGCCAGTTACACAGAAAAAAAGCAGAAAACAGCAACGCTCAGCGAGAAGCAGCAGCACTGAGGGATTAGAGAGGACACAGCCCTGCATGTGCACATGCTTCATGTACATGACTGTTGTATCCACAACGTAGATTAAAGCCTAACCCCCCCATCATGAAACATAATCTGACCATCTGAGCTGAGTTTTACCTGACATGCTGTGGTTTTCATGAGCCTGAACTTCCGTAAGAGAAACCTCAGGTGGTTTGGCATTGAGTGTTACGCTGGATGCCCTTTCTGACTCAACCCTGTATTTTATCCGGGCTGGGGACCAGCACAGGGAGACCCAGACTTGGGCTCCCTTGTAGCTACCTTGCCCAAGGACCTAAATGAGCTACCGATATTCATCCACACTTGTGGCTTCTGTCTTGCGGCACAAGCTTACTTTTACCTTTTCATGCTGCCAGGTGCCACGGTTCTGCAGAGAGATCTTCTGAGATGGAAAATACTGTCTGCAAGGTCAGTCCAACTGATTCACAGCACATGGGTGTGTGTGTCCTAAAAATGATCCTATTCAAAGAGCAAAACAGAACTTTTGGAAGTTCAACAGGTATGTTCAAATACCTGTTTGGAAGCACATGAGTGAAAAGAAGCATTCATCAAATTAGTATTTAAAAATGTTAAATAAATAAGAGCCTTTCAATATTAATGTAGCAAAATATCAGATTGAAGGTCAGTTTTTTTCTGTTCAAAATGGCAAATACGTCTTATTAAAAGCTTTTTAAAAGGTTTTGAAACTCAAAGGAATATACATTTTGAAATGTAGTTTATACAGACACAAATTAACATCACCTTTATCATTGATAAAGCTGAATTTTAATTGGCTAATGTTTGTATAATGAAAAGTCTTTAGGAATATTTCCTTTCACTTCAGGTTTCTTAGTTTCAGGTTTCATTTCTACGGATACAGACCGTCATCAGTTTGATTCTGTTGGGCATCTATTTTTAAAACCTGATCATGACTAATTCAAATAAAGCAAATAAATATGACTTTGCTTCTTTCTGCTGCTTTTTCAAAATACATACTTTAATACCCTAATTACTGGTATCTGTATGGGTGTAGATGTTAAAGACATTCTTTTACCAAGTAAAACCGTTCAGAATCTCCATTTCTGCAGCACCAATGTTTGTTACAAGAAGGAAGTTTATAGTGAAGCATAATGTGATTTTCATGCACAGACTAAGTTATTTTAACATTTATTTTATAAGTGATTACTATTCCAAAAAAATATTGAAAAGTAAAAAAAATGTTTTCCTTCACAGGAGTTGCAGCTCCAGTTATGGCTTAAATTTTTTCTGCACAAACATTTCCTTTTGCACAAAATCTCTTACTGTATTTAGTTGTATTTATTGGTTTTATTTAATAAACATCTGCCTTATCAACCAGTTCTTAAAAGGTTTATTTGTTTTCATCCATTTTTGTGATGTCTAAACGCTGTTTTTTTTGTGGCCGGATCTATGCCATTTTGTTCAGTGCTCCATCCTTGATGGGACACACAAATGACAAAGAATCTGAATTTTCCACCCTTGTTCACCTGTGAGTTTCTGTTACAAAATGAGAAGAAAAGAAGAAAGTATTTGATCAAATAGTACATAACAATGTGTGCGCTGCATCCATGGACAGTATATAAGAACTGGACTTAGTGAGTGTGACATCACCCACAGAACAGGCCCCAACGGAAATGAAGTCAAGTCAGTCGCCATTTTTTGGTGGTATAGATGCTGCCATGTTGGAACCAGACAAGAACACTTCAAAGTGCTGTACATTAAATATATAATAGTAAATACAGCAATCTTAATTAAAGCCCTCAACTTAGACATACATGTAAAAAAAAAAAAAAAGAAAAGTAAAAAGGGAAATGGAAAAATTACATAAAAGCTGAGCTAAAAAGATGATTTTTAAGTTTGTTTTTAAGAACAAACTTAAAACTCATCTTTTAACTCTGCTTGATGAAGCTGGCACGTCCTCAGGCAGGTCGTTCCACAGGCGAGGCATTACATTTTGACAAATGTAATGACTGAGCTACAAGTCCATGGGATTTTGGCTTCTTGGAGCCAGCAGGCACTTCCTGTTTGGAATGCCAGGGAGGAGGGGCCACTCAGTACAGTTCTCATATTCAATTAATACATGTCTCAAAAATTGCCCCAGTTTTTACATGCTGCTCAGGATCTCTGGAAGGACCATGGAAAACGTTTATCTCTTCTTTTGTGGTTTTTCTAAACAAAAATCTCTCGAGTGTGGTCAAATATTCTCTCAGAAGTCTGCATTAGCCAGTATTGAATGTAGCCAGTGGCTTTTACATTTTTGACCAGGTGTTATATCACTTCTGAAACATCTAAAGATCCTCAGATAATGAGCTTTTGCGTAACCCTGTTTCTTCGTGTCTGCAGCAGGGTCCAGGACTACAGACAGCGCTGCACCGTGCTGCCAAGGTGGGCAATGCTCAAACTGTAGCCGCTCTGATTAATGGAGGCTGTGCTGTGGATCTCCAGGACAGGGTAAGCGCTCCTCCCAAACACTCGTATCGCTACAGGTCAAAGTGTGGTTTGAGAGTATACCTGTGTGTGTTTGAAGGACGGAAACACAGCCCTCCATGAGGCGTCCTGGCACGGATTCTCCCCCTGTGTCAAACAGCTCATTAAGGCCGGAGCTGATGTGAAAGTGAGGAACAAGGTCAGGTGGTTCTCCAAGAACTGATTTTGAAGCAGGGATCAAAACAGAGCAGAAGGTTAAACATGCTTTTTATGAAGAGTGATTGATTTTTTTCTCATTCAGGTGGGGAACATTGCGCTTCACCTTGCGTGTCTGAATGCACACACTCAGACAGCTCGCCTCCTGCTGCTCAGAGGATCCAGCCCTGACTCCCAAAATGCTGTGAGTTTAAGGTCAAACTTCTCTGAATGAAGTTATTATTAAGCTTCTCAAAACATAATGTGCTTCAGTGATAATGTGTCACTCATCTGCTGGCCAAGCTAGGAAGCAAACAAATTGCTTGATTGATAACTTGATGCTCCTAAATAACTTTATCTGAATTTGAGAAAGCTTTCCAGTTAAAGATGACAACACCTCTTCTTTAGTAAAAAAGCACTTCTCTCAGTTGACAGAATTCCTGGTTGTTTCTAGAATTTCCAAAGATACACTTTCTCCACGGAGCCAGCGGTAATCAGCAAAATGCTTTCATTTTATATGCACAATATGCATCTTTGCAAAAGTTCAGATGTTTGTTTTATGTTAATTTTGTGATTATATTTTATGAAATTTTGCCTTTTTTCCACATAATTTTAAGATTGTATTTTGATTATCTTTTTTTGTATCATTTTGACTGTTTCCTCATAATTCTGTAGTTCTTTTTTCTGTTTTGTCTTTCTGTGTGTGAGGAAATTAAGCAAACAATTCCTTGCTTTCTCTTTGCCTTTTTTTCACAATACAATGCTTCATCTTGCCACTTTTTTTTAATCTCTTGTGTAATGGTAACTCTGCCTCTGGTCTTACTACCGGGTAGGTACAAGAGCTTTTGAAAATATCTCACATTTCACAAAAAAAAATCTTTCTTTACTGTGCTAAAGGCAATAAATTTATTATCATATTTATACAGATATATTTTAATTTGAAAGGCTTAGAATAGCATGATATAGACCCTTTAAGCTATGGGTTCTTGAATGCGAGCATAGCCCAAGGTGTTCACACTCTTTAACTACTGTTTATTAGCGCATGTTCACCACCTACAATTGGATGAGGTTTGGTGAGAAATGTCGAAGTGGTGCAAATCTGTCGAAGTGTTGCTCCGGGCTTCTTTCACAGTTCTGTTCCGATTTATGATGGACTTGGTGTCGTAAAATTCCAGCCAGGCACAAACCAATAATAATAATAATTTCTCCTTCACTATTAATTTTCAAACAGGTGCCACTTAAATCATGACACACGAGAGTTTCAAAACCCAAAATGCAGATTAACGTCCATTTGAATAGACTTTTCATTAGAATTGGCGGCTTGAACGCATGTTGCAGAGGACGGTGGAAACGTATTTTAAGGGAGCAAACGCCCTGCTTTGCCTTATGAGACAGACACTATGTTTGTCTTCAAGGCTTTTTCTTTTTGATAAAACTCACTGCGAAGGTTGGCCTGATTCACTTTAAACCATTAGGTATTCTGTTAATAGCTTCCTGCTTGTTCTAAGTAAAGGTTGATCAAAAAAGACAAAAGAAAGAAAGCCGGATTCTAAACCTGATGATGATCTGAAGTTCAAAAAGTGAGTCTGCAGGAGCAGAGTTTTTTGAAGGATCTGATGTTAGAGACGGTAACAAGTTATTTTGTGTGTGTGTGTCTGAGTGTAGAAAAGGGAAACGCCTCTTCATGTTGCTGCTGCTCTCAACCACAAGAAAACCGTCCAGATTTTGCTGGATGCCGGTGCCAACAGAACAATCAAGAACTGTGTGAGTCCCATTTTGAATCCTCAAAATGTTTAGAATTAAAAAAAATGTTTCCTTTGATTGACTCACTGCTCTGCTCCAGGTGGGAAAAACAGCCCTGGACAAAGCCAGAGACAACCGGCATAAAGAGGTGGCTCTTCTTCTAACGGATGCCCCACAGGTTCCTAAAAAGAATCAAAGCTTTTTACTGTTTTTCTGTTACTATGGTTACAGATGTCTTCATCAGTTGGTAGAGAGGCATCCTGAGCTTTGAGGAGGGAAAAACAGACTCAAAAGTCAGGAAAAGTTTCTGCTTCTGTTGGTACCTTGCAGCCTGACTATTAGAAATGAGATATTTAGACCATCAAAGTGTATTTGGGTGGACACGCTACAGGCACATATCACCTGCACACCCATGCGTGTAGCATTTGCGCACAATCAGCATTGGCTGTATCAGAAAGCTAGACCGACTGAGTGTGACGTCACCCATAGAAAAGGGTTTGCTTCCGGCTACAATGAAATTAAGTCAGTTCAGATGCCATTTTTCTACTATTTGCATGCCGCCGTGTAGAGCCAGACAACGTCATTAAGCTGTGACCAGTAAGAATTGGTCAGAGTCAACATTTCTGTTCTAATGACTGTCGCCAATCAGGAGTGAGCTTGTTGGATGTCCACACCCCTATCACTGAAAGCGGGTTCAGGACAATCTGTCAATCAGTTGTTCCGAGCGCTCAAGGTGGGGGCCAGCAGGCTTTTATTGAGGCATCTGATTGGCCAGTTTAAATTGAATAACTTGCAATAAAGAAATAATATCTGGGAAAAAATAAAGATTATCAACAACATGTTAAAAAAAGGTGTCAGAGCAAGAATGGTGTTCTGACAAAAAGAATGACTGAATAAAAGCTGTTTTTTTTTTCTATTTTGAAAACTATGTGATTTTAGCTTCTTGGAGCCAGCAGGTACTTCCTGTTTGTAACGCAAGGGGGGAGGACACTCATTCCAGTTCTCTTATACAGTCAATGGCGGTCAGTACGAAACTAGTTCTTGCATCTCACTAACGACTAGACTACAATGAATGACCTCCTCCTAAACCCAGAAAAAACTGAGGTGATTATGCTAGGTCCTAAATACCTGAGAGATGATCCATCTGATCAGATGGTCTCCTTGGGTGGTGTAAATATAGCCTCCAGTTTCACAGTTAGAAACCTAGGGGTTTTATTTGACCAGGATTTATTATTTAAGGTTCACATATCACAGAATTTTTAGACTTAACCTACGCAATATATCTAAGATTATACTATCGAGAAGTGATGCTGAAAAGCAAATCCATGCTTACGTTATGACTAGGCTGGATTACTGCAACTCTTTGCTAGCTTCTGTCCTCTATTCTCATTTACTTCTACTCTCCTCTTCTCCTCTATTCTTTATCATTTATTTAGTATTGTTTTTTATTTAGTTCTCTATGCATCTGTTTGGTGCAGTGTGATTCATGTGTTGTACCCTCCGGGAGAGTGGGAGAAATTCCATATTCTATGTGGATCATCTGTACTCTGGTCTTTGGTTGTGGCACTTGCCACTGAATCGTCTCGCATCTCGGAGTAGGAGAGATTGCAGGCGGATCATCTGTAGTCTTATCTCTCGCCCTGGACCTCGCCTCTGGCGCATCTCGCACCCCCAGCTGTCCCACCGTTCAATCTGGATGAAGCTCATCTGCTATACTATTCAAACTTGTAGTTGTAGAGTTAGATAGGCTAATTATTCTTTAACAGTTCTAGCACATCGCCTGTCTGTCCTTGGAGAGGATCTCTTCTTTCTGTTGAAATCCCTGAGGTTCCTTAATGTTTTTCCTAAAAATCCGTTTTTTTAGGAGTTTTTCCTTACCGAGAAGGAGGGTCTAAGGGCAGGGATGCCAGTTTAGCTCAGTCTGTTTAGTTTAGCTAAGCAACCACCTATTGCTCATATTTTATGATTGACTTTATGTTTTTATACAATTACCGGTGTGAAGCCCATTGAGACAGCTGTGTTGTAATATTGAGTTATATGAATAAAATTGAATTGAATGTAGCTTGAGAGAAGATTGTGGTCAGCAAAGAGGAATACAGTCTCTATCTTGGTGCTTTCTTTAGTCATAATGACCTTCCACTAATCAACAATTCAACAGTAGTTCTTCTCTAACCAGTCCAATCATTTTTTCTATGGACCTACAACCAACGGAGTCCAAAAATGGTACGGTTTGGTACCGCTTAATGGGGTGCTCACAGGCATGCAAGTTCAGCTGTGACTTCCCGTAGTACACAAGAAGTAAAAATAAGGAACACTAGGGATGAAGTAAATTGTGACCTCCTGAGTGGCCATGTTGTGGACATGTTAAATCAGAATCATAGGAGGTCTGTATCCAAAGCAGTGCTGAAAACAGCAAATGATGTGTTGCTTCTGCCTGCAGGCCGGCTGTCTGAGCAGAAAGAAACCCAAACTCAGACCTAAAGGTGGCCCATCTGTCTGCAGAGCAGAAACACAACCAAGCAAAGTAAGAAGACGAGCTGTTCTAAAACAATGCCACCATGCAATGTTTACTCCTTTGTAAAAAGCTGCAGCCTTCCGTTGATTCTAGGACAGAAGCTCTGCAGTAAAAGACTTACCCAGCAGTGGATCGACTGACTCCAGAACAGAAGTCCAGGTAAATATTGACCATCAACTTAACCTTACAGCAGCCAACAGCCTCTGAGAACCATGTGACAGGCCAGGTGCACCTTTGGTTGTGTTTGATGCTCAATACAAAATTCTGCTTCTCAGCTCCTGGAACAGCATTCTTGTGTGTTTTTCAAGGAAGGGAACATTATTATTAACCCTTTAGATCTCAGATAATTGCATGTCTGATATTGCATCAATAAAATTCCATCAGGTGTTCTCTCCAACTTTCATTGCAAGTTTATTTTTTTTGTTTCTGTCGAAAGACCCACCTCTCCGTCTGGCGACAATTTCCTAAACTCAGCTTTTCTATTGCCATGTGAGCCTTGTATTATTTCCAGGAAAAAAATCTTTTACTCAAGAACATCGTTACCCTTTAGTTCCATTGGGCTAGAATGAAAAACTTCAACCCAAGAACTTTTCCAATCATCTTTTGGTCTATTTTCAAAGCATTCCCAGTGGTCTTTTAATTACAATTATGCCGTTTTTAAAATCTGTGTCATTTTCTAGGACAGATTTTGCTGCTTGGCAGCAATTCATTCAAAATTTGCCTCTGAGATGTGAACGGGACCGTTGATGCGAAACAACCCCGGATCTCCTCCCCTCTCCGTTGCTGAGAGTTCTCTGTTTACACACTCTCCTGCTAGTTTATAACCCCTCACACCTCCAACCTAACATTAGCTGTGCAACAAAAATGATGAGCAAAATTGGAGCTATCCAGCCATTGGAGCTGTGGCAAATTTTTTCATCATAAATACGGTCTTTTTCAAAGTGAATTTTCTTCATCTGATCCTGATTCACAATAATTTGAATAAAGAAATACTCAAAAAAATGCAATTTTAAGCTTAATTTTCTTTATACGTGTCCTCCACCATCAGAAAAGTGCCACAAGAACATGTTAAAAACACCAAATACAGTTTCCTTTCTGATAACATTCTCCTCACATCTCATGAAGCTGCGACAAATGCGACTTGTTGGAGATACAAAATAAAAATTAAAAATGGGTGTATCAAATGTGACAACAAATAAAATTACTGTAGGTAACTAAGTTACAAGTAATTTGCTGTTTTCTTTTTCAGGGATCCATATGGTTGTTCCCATTTGTACACCTGAAACATCCTATTAGCATCTCAGAAGCAGCTGAGCTTCTTTATCGCTGCTCTGTCGCTGCTCACAACAGACAGCAGAGAACACTTGAGAGTCTTCAGAATGACTTAGGAGAGTTTGTGAGGATTTTTAGTTTTCTCGTGGAGTTTTTGTCCAAATCCATACTTTTTCTAAATATCTTCCTAAATTAGCTCGGGTTTTAATTTAGCTTTAGTTCGTCTCTTTGAGAAAAGCCAGGATATTTTTCTTGTGCCACTATAGGTGAAATAAAATTCTCAAGTTCAGAATCTGAATTCATGATTACTTATGTTTTTTAATAACTTATCTGCAGGCTGTAAAAGAAAATGACTCACCTGAATATCAGCCCTTTATCCACGACCAGAGAGATGCCCTCAGTGATGAAGAAGATGCTGGTTCTGCTCCGACAGGAAGAGCCTTCCAGCTGTACACACTGTACAGAGACAAAGATGGCAGGATCCAGCAGGTGGGTTTATTATGGCGCAGCGTGGTTGTGTTTATAGTGGATGTTTGCTGAGGGACTGTTTATGAAGGCTTCAGCCAGCAGGTGTCGGTGCGGGCCGCAGCTAAAGAGGCTGGAGGAGCAGCTGAAAGCCACACAAGAGGAGACCAGGCTGAAGATCCTGAAGGTACAGGAGCAGGTCAGCAAACGGCTGGACAGGATAGAACGCCAAAGCAGACACCAGGTTAGCAGAGGTGTTTTTGCAAAGATTTAGACCATGAGAACTTCTGAGTCCTATCTCTCTCTGAGCAGCTTAAAGTGTTTGACGTGATAAACCAAGATAGAGCAGCTGCAGAGAGGAACAGCTTGATGTCCAGGATGGAGCAGAGGGCAGCGCGAATCCGAGCCGAGGCCAGAATGGCTCAGGTATGAAAACACCTGAGCCAGGGCAGGAGAAAAAAGATCTGTTTTAGTTATTCTGTAATAAGGTGTTGGTCCCACAGGCAGCAGTGAGGCAGGAGCTGAGGAGGTGGTGTTTCTCCTGGATGGAGGGTGTCCCTGAAGGCCAGTATCAAAAACTGCTGCTCTCTCCATCGGTGGAACCATCTGAGGCGGACCTGGAGTCAGCTCCTCTGCTGTCTGGAGACAGCAGCCAGCTGGAGACCCCCATCAGCAGCCTGAACTCCAGATCTGCAGACAGCCACACAGAGGACATGGAGGGGGGGACGTACTTTGAGATGAAGGTGGACAGATGTTCAGGTTTGTTCCAGAGCAGAACCTCAACGCTCTTTTGAAAACAAGTTTTAAAAAATACCATTTTGACTTTCCATCCTGACCTGACCTGTCATAGATGCTGAGCAGAATTCTGCACAATCTTCTCACCTCCCACTGGACATTTCTGACCCCTGCTGGCTGTCTTCAGAACTGCAGTGCAGCAATGAGGGCAGGTCCAGTGTGAACAGCAGGGGGCGTCCTGACAGCTCCAAAGTGCTGGAATTCTTCTCAGACCGACCTGCTGAGCCCACATTCAGCCAGGAGAGGAACAATCTGCATGCCATGGAGGTGAGAGGAATGCCTTACCTGTCTGTACTTAACACTAATATATGAAGGATTCAGTCATAAAAACAGGAAAATTGCACTCATAGATGGGTCAGAATTATGTCTAATATGAATAAACAAAAGTAAAAATATAATGATCAATTCAAAATCTACTGTGGGTGTAGTTAAATAAAAAAGAAGCAGAAAAATGATTGAAAAATTCAGAGTGGCCACTTAGAAGTAAGATAGAACAAATGAGCTAAAAGGTAGAGTTTACAGACATCCGACAGGAGGCTGCTCAACAAGAACATGACAGTGGCAATTTAGCAGAGCGAGAAAAAGAGTGAGCAAGAACAAAAAGAAAATGGAAAATTTCAAAATAAATGAATAACTTTTACATTGACCAAGGTGTAAAATAAGGCCAATAAACTTAAAGCAAGAAGAACCCTCTCGTCTCCAGGAAGCTGGACATATATATTGTACATATTATATATTGATATATTCTAAAAGAGAAAATTTTAAGCAAAAACTTCAAAATAATGTTTGCAATAGACTATGAAGACAACTGAAGAAAAAAACTTCTATCTCACGAGCAAAAAAGCAGCAGTATGAAGATTGTTTTATGTGGAAAAAAAGATGTTGCATAAGTTTACATGGAATAAAATATAAAAAGATAAGTGTGAAAGCCAGAGGCACAGCTTACCAAAGACAGACAGTATACAGCACAATACGTTACCTGATACAGAGCAGCCTTTACCAGCTTGCAAAGTGTTCAGTCCTACCTCCTTGAAAAACATCATGGAGAAGTAATGACAGTGGAGTTAGACCTTCACTTTTGTAGTAAATTCAGTCTTTTTGGGAACACAAACAAGGTTTGCCGCTGCTGATGTAGTTCTCAGGGGAATATTCTTCTCTTGCAGAGAAACTTTACTGTAGAAATGTCTCATTTCCACTGAATATTTATAATAAATTACATGAAAGGAAGTATTTATAAAGGAAGAGGTTCTATTTTAAGTCAATGTTGCGTTAAACTAACTGATGCATTTGTGCTGCAGGTGACTCAGCGATTCTTTGAAACTGTCTCAACCCAGTTGGAGCTCTGGTGTCACAGAAAGATTCTGGAGGCGGAGCAGCAGGCTGAACTCAGAGCACAGGTAGACAAGAGGGAACTGCTGCAGCAAATCAGCACGCTGGAGGCGGAGCTACAGAGGCTTAAGACCAACGAGAACTAAAACTTTGGGATGGCCCAATATTTGAGCATAACTGATATTAAACATGAAAACATCTTCTTAGATTTCAGTGGTGAGCCAAAGCATGAAATGGGTTCAACAGATTAAAGCAGCAGGAAGTCGTCTGTTTGGATCATCTCAAGTTTATCAGACCAGCCAGTCTGGTTACCATGGCAAATCCTCAACTTTGGTGTTGAGATCAGTGTTTTAGAGAAGAAGCTGGTCCAGATTTGGAGACTGTAACTCCGAGGTCAAGAGCAGAGCCAGCATTGGCCCACACCGTGTACTGCTGATGCACTGCAGGTCTACAGATGAACTTCATCCAGAAAATACTTCCACTATTATTGCTAGTTGATGTTGGCGTGCACAAAAAAAGATGCAGCACTGTAGAGTAACTCTGAAATTATTAGACTTTCCTTAACATTTTTTTTGCACAGCTACCTTGTATATTATAAAATACAGCCAATCAACCAACCAAAAGGACTCAGAGAACAGAAGGACTCATTCTGCTAGTCCAAAAGAGGCAGAACAACAATTTTATATATATATGATTTTATGATTATCTTTTTGCTTGTCAGAAATCAAATTTCCCAGTTGCCATTAAACACACCATGATCACAAAGTGCGAACTGACTCTCCACATCATCAACAGTTCTGCGAGTTTGTTGACAAATTGTGGTTGAGTTGGGCGTGTCCTGTTGGCGAGTTCATCTAGTGGGCGGAGCTCTGATGAAGCTTCTGGTTGTGTAACCCAATGATCCTGGTGTGACATCTGGCTCTCGGGCCTCAGCGACCAGCGGTAGTGCACCAGCTTCTGAAGGGAAAATCAAATCAATGTTCCATCGACTGTGCGAGGGTGCGATGGAAATCTAATTAAAGCCCCCCAGGCACAGCTGGTTATTTCACGCAGCCGAGCAGTACAGCTCTAAAGTCCGACTGCGGATGAGCATCAGCAAACACGAGCAGAATCGCGAGAATAAAATTTAAAGATACAATTCAATCAGGTAAAACATGGCTTAATTATTTTCTTTTCTATGCTAATCTATAAGCCAAAACACATTTCATTTGATTTCTTCTTTACTGACATCCTGATACTGAGTATAGACAAGACAGGGGGCAATAACGAGAGCAAAAGGTCACTTTTACCAGAAAGAAAATCCTAACAGAACCAGAAACTGAAACTGGTTTGAGGACACAGAGTCACAAAACTATGGCGGATATCAGCTAAGAGAACAAACATCTGTGACAAAAGAATATATAAGAGTGGACAGAAAAACCCAAAGCATTTTGGGATGTGGTACAGCAGTCTTGGGTTGTGTCCGAAATCCCTCACTATTTAGTGCACTGTAAGATGTTTGCCATTTTGTCTAGGTGTCCCAATCTACAATTCCATAATCCAGTGCCCTGGAAATTTCCCAGATGTCTTTGGGAAAAACTAGTATGCATTGATGCTCAGATTTGACAAATATAGACCATAATGCACTTCGATTAATCGATTTGTCGTTTGAAAAAAGTGCATTTAAACTTCCAATGGGTTCATAAATAGTCTCTGTAAAATGTTCATATTTAGGCTATTAGGTTTTTACCTTGCTATTTGCTATTAAAAGATAATAATAATGAGCATCGTTCAAATAGCGTTAAAATCCAGGGCGCTAGTTAGTCCTGCACTAAGTCTTTCAGGGATTAGGGAGTAGAGAAGGAATTCAGACATAGCCTTGGTCTACAGTAGAGTAGCCTATCATGGCTATAGGCTTCCCCTTGGTGCATTCATCATCTTTTTTCATTTTGCTCTTAGTTTGTAATTGTTGTAGTTGCTAACTAATCTTGCTTCCTCTTACAGATTCTGTTTTTTCTATTGGACTAGAACTGTTTCTCTCTACTGTCTGATGTTCTATAGGTCGTAGACCAAGAGGTTTGGCTTTTCCCCTCAGGCTTTTTGGAAACCAGTAATGATAATTAAGCTTAAAAGTCAATGAATTCCTGTGGACTGGATCTTAACATCTCAGATTTTTTTTCTTTTTCTGGATTCTATATTGCTTTGTCTGTAAATGGAAATACGCTTGCTGCTTGTTAAATAAACTGAATTGGAGGAAGAATCTGATAAAAATGTCATCAGCGTCTTTACGTAGTTAGAATAATATTGTTTTCTTAATTTGTTTAACTGCTGAAATAATGGGAATAAATGGAAATTTTGTTTAAAAGAAACATACAAATGACCTTGTTTGCATATCAAAAAGTTAAGAGATGTTCCCATATCAATACAGCACAACTTTTTGATGTAAATGTAAATCTGTTTCTGTTACAGATCGATCCTTTTATTTGTTTTTAAAATAAGTGATTTGTTGGACTTTGCCTAAATACAGATTCGTGTCATGGAGAAATGCTTGTTGTTTCATCGAAAAATTCCACTTTCCTGTAGCATCTAAAAACAGAAGAGTAGGGGTGCAAGCACAGTTCCCTGTGGAACTCCAGAGATAATTTTTGTGTGAACTATCTTTTCTGCTCATCTCAGATGTTTACTCACATCTTCAAAAAGCAAAAGTGTTATCTGTACAAGACCTTGAAAAGCCAGGAGTTCACCTTTCAAATTTAACGTAATCTTCCTGGATTAGTCCAGTTCACAAGCCAAACATTTTCAGAGCTTTATCTCAATGCCCTTCAAGAACCAGCATCTGGCGTTGTTCAAACAAGTCATCAAATAAAATGTCAAGTGATTTGTTGATAGCTGGGATTTGTCTGCCTTTCAGAGTGTCAAAACCTTTTTTTGCCAAAGAGGCTGTTGTAAAACTGTTCAACTCTGGATGTGAGACTGTGCACACACTGAATTCAAACAGCAGGGAGGCCTTTATCTCATGCACACACTAGAGCTCGAGTAACAACAATTTGAGACGATAAAACCACAGATCTGACAGCAGCGTGTCAGAACACAAACCTCCGACACCCGAGCTGCAGATTTTCCCAGTTTCACCTTCACTCTGAGTTTTAGCGGCTCGTGCTCACTCGGGCCCATATTGACGGTCCCAGCTGGAGCTGGCTTCCTGACGTGGGGGAGGTGTTGTGGCGGGAGCGGATCAATGCTCACATCCTGTGAACCCTGCATGTAACATAGGGGAGTGTTCCCAGCAAAGACACACGCAGCAGAGGGATGGGAATCAGCACACCAGAAGGGACATTCAAACCCCTTGATGGGGTCAAACCATCCGCATGCAGACAGGAATCTTGAACACGATGTCGTGCTGCGCGGGGCCTGGAGAGAAGATGCACCTGTGACAGGTAAGAGCCGCCTGCAGGAACACAGCAGAGCACACACAGGATGGAAGTCCAACCGCAAAAAAAGATTTCTCTACATTTCAGCATCACTGGAAATATTGTGATACATACAGCTAAACAGAACTTCTCTAAAAGCCAGAATAACCACATTTAATAGAACTGAGAAGTTTAGAAGACTTCTTCAAATTTCACCTTTTCATGCAGATTTTGTGTTTTTTAAGTTGCGCATTAAAATATATTTTTTTGTGTGCTTGGTTATATTTGTCTTTTATGCAACATCTCCTAACTCAAACCATCAACCTAGTTTTGCACGGCCATTGCATTTTGCGGGTAGGATGCCAGTCTGCTGTAGAAATCAAGCTGTTCAACACAAATCCTATTAACTGTCTGCATTTTGAAGAAACATCTTCATGATTTCCATGATGGTGTTTCCTTGGTAACTTGAGCAGCATTTCAGCAGCTTCTCTCAAACAAGAAGAGCCACCGTTTTGCCAAACTTCTAGTCTGAAGTGTCTGGAAAAGGATCTCTGAGCAGAAGCTCATCATGTACTTAACTGGAAACACTAGAAATTTTGTTCTGAAGAAAAAACTCGAGATAAACAATAACAGTTTTTTTCTACTTTTGTGGTTCTTCTATTGGCTACTGGTTCTTCTCCGTGCATCAAGTGGTTTGATATAAGAATGTGATGCACGAAAATCTAGGGCTCACCAAATTCATGTAACACACAAATGTTCCTTTATAAAAACTCATCTGAAGCAGGACAATCGACCATCGTTGGTGCCTCCTACCAATATGCCTTCTCTCAGTTATCACATTTACAGAATGTTTTCAGCTTATGTAACTCAGAAAACGAAGGAAAACCCTTTAACTTTTATGATCTCAGTGTCCAGTGGGTACGTTTTACTGGCAAAGTTTGGGGCCAATAATCACCCCCGAGGCAGGTCATAGCAGGTCAGTACAAGCAAGCTCCAAATCTGGGCTAGTTCTTCTAAAATAACACAATTCAGAAAACAGCAGCAGCTGCTGAATGGATTGAACCAGATCTACAGACCTAAACAACAGTCAGCTTTTAGGTATTTCAGGAAAAGCATCAAACTAGAGTTCCAGACAATCCAAGTGGAAGCATTGGTAAACATGTGAGAGGGGTCAGGAGCCTATAACTCCAGCACATAAATGCATCTACACTTATTCAATAACCCCTTCTGTGTAAACAGGTTTTAAAGGACAATATAGAAACTATTTGGTCACGTTTTGTTGAACCTTAGTGGTTCTGTTATAAAAATGCTTGCTACTTGGTCTGATTTTACAAATCAACACGACAGTGGACTTCACCCCTGTGTTCAGGTCACAGTTCAAGAATCCTTCTTAAAGTTGCCATAGCGATTTTGTCTCCATGGAAGCAGCAATGTTCAGGTCCAGCAATTAAAACCTGGTGATGTAAGGACATTCAAGACTTTAATTTCACTGCAGTTGGAAAAGGGAATAAATGGAACAAAAAGTTTCATTAATCTTCAGAAATTATTTCACCAACAACCATAACTACATTTTTATTTGATGAGTTAAAGATTGTCTTCAAAGCGACACGGTACTTTCATTTTATGACTACAGATTAGGATTTTTTGGTGGCTTTGACCTTCATGTGTACAGTTAAACTTTGTATTATGATCATAAACTCACTCATCAAATTTTCAAAAAACTCCTTACTGGAAGCTACAGCAAACAAAAAGGCAGATTCATTGTACAGTGAAGCTTTTTTTTTTTTCCTTATTTTAGCAAATTGGTCATTCTAAAAAAAAAAAAAACAACCAACGTAAAGGCCAATGTAAAGTGTTTAACCTTATATGTACGGTCCTTTTTAGTGGTTGCTGCAGGAAAGTGTAGTGTACACTAATTTGACATGAATTTTATGCCTTTTTGACACATAAGGATTGTAATCAGAGCCATAAACAGGTCGGTAAGCTGCTGGTTACCTTTTTCTGACACCCTGGTTATACTTTCTGAAGTGTTTTAGTTGCTCAAAATTGCCTTGATATAAACACGCAAACTTGATCCTTTCAAGTGTCCATGTGTGTTTTTTTTTTTTTGCTGCAAGTCTAATGATGTGCATTTGTGTGTTCTCAGTTTAAGCATGCGGCACTGACATGGTAGGAAGTTGACCATGGGTGACTGGAACCTGCTGGGAAGCATCCTAGAAGAGGTCCACATTCATTCCACCATAGTGGGAAAGATCTGGCTCACCATCCTCTTCATTTTCCGCATGCTGATCCTGGGAGCAGCCTCCGAGGATGTCTGGGATGATGAGCAGTCCGAGTTTGTTTGCAACACGGACCAGCCAGGCTGCAAGGCAGTCTGTTACGACAGAGCCTTTCCCATCTCCCTCATTCGATACTGGGTGCTGCAGGTCATCTTCGTGTCTGCACCTTCCCTGCTCTACATGGGCCACGCTCTGTACTGCATTCGAATGCTGGAGAAGGAGCGCATCAGGCGTCGCATCCACCTGAAAGAGGAACTGGACGATACAGATCTGGATATTAGTGAGCACAAACGGGTGGAAAGGGAGCTGAGAAGGCTGGAAGAGCAGAAGAAGGTGAAGAGGGCTCCTCTTAGAGGCTCTCTTCTAAGAACATACATCATCCATATCCTTGCTCGCTCTGTAGTGGAGGTCTTCTTTATTCTTGGCCAATACATACTTTATGGGATTCATCTGGAGCCTCTGTATAAATGTGAGAGGCTGCCTTGTCCCAACAGCGTGGACTGTTACATCTCCAGGCCCACAGAGAAGACAATATTCATGGTCTTCATGATTGTGATTGCTGGAGTGTCCCTTTTCTTGAACATTCTGGAAATATCCCACCTGGGCGTTCGTAAAATAAAACAGACTCTGTACGGAGAGCGATACACGGAGGACGACAGTTTGATTTATAGGTCTAAGAAAAAGGCGTCTTTACCACAACTGTGTGTTATGAGCAGCACGTCACCTCATAATGGGCCTTTGACCCAGACCTTTAAAGTGATACCAGACGAAGAGATGAAGCCTGTTCATTATGGCAGTGTACTAAAAGTCAACCAGGAAGTGCCACGACACAACAGTTTGGTTCATTTTGGTCCAGCTGGCTATACTTGCCCCCAAACAAGGATGTTACCTAGGTCTGGACAAACGGGTCCAACTGAAAGTCCCCAAACTAACGAGGGTCAGGAGGTCCACACAGTATTTATGGACCATCATCCAGCCTGGGGCTCTGTCATGTCCACAGTGGAAATTAATGCAACAAAACTTGTAGACATCCACGAGGAAGAGCACCCTCCCAGCCATCAGGAACATTTGCAGTCTGGCAGCACTTTAAGGTCTGGAATAATCCGTGACCACAATGAAGACAAGAGGCGGGAGTCCTCAGTCAGTGAGCTCCTGTTCACCAACCCCAGGAAGACCAGCGTCATGATGAGACCACCATCTGAGAGCTTATCCTCCATCACCAGCTCCACTCCTCCTTCGACACACAGCTCAGAGGAGTCAGACGAACTGGGCTCTCTGCAGGGAGACATGCCCATGATGCCACCTGCTGGAGGTCGAAGAATGTCAATGGCAAGTATTGATCAAGATCAGCTCGTGTTGATGAATCTCAAACCTCATCCTAAAGCTACGGACACACCGGGCATGTGACGTTCAAGAATACGCTGAACGCACTAAGTGCAGGCTCTTGAACGCTCGTTTAGTCCATGATGTTCACACTGGAAAAGCAGGGATGGGCTTCTTCTTCTTTTTCGGTTTACTAGCGTATGTCCAGCACCTACAGTTGGAAGAGGCTTGGTGGGAAATACTGAAGCGATGTAAATCTTGCAAATCTTGCTCCAGGCTTTTTTCTTTCACAGATCTATTCCAATATAATTCCGGCACAAACCACAAATAATAATTTCTCATCCAAGATCCCTTTTTTAACAGTTGGTACTGTTAAAAGAGATTTAAACAGGAAACTATCTATATGTCACCACCAAATCTGAGTCTCTGATTGGTTAAAGTGCTATCTGGTTTAACTTTCAACAAGTTTTGTACATAGTTTTAAAACAGTAGTAGAAACTTGCGCAGTTACACATCAATGCAAAACCACGAAATGCGCATTCATGCACGTTGATATAGACTTTTCATTGAAAGTGGTCACTTTGCAGAGGGCGGTGTGAACGTAGCTTCAGATTTGTTTCTCACTTGGTTGTCCAAAGATCCAAAAATAATTTCAGGAAACCTCGATGTCATTCTTTTTAAAGATCCAGTTTCTTCAACATTTCTTAAATACTTCTCTGGTGTGATTCCACCATAATCCTGCTACCATGTTTAGTTTTTGTAACTGTGTCCCTCAGTTGTTGCCAGACATTTATTGGGACACAACTATCAGATGATTCACAGCATAAGTGTTAATATTTGAATTGTCTTTAAGAGTTCCAATCACATCTAATGAAATCTGATCATTTTTTTGAAGATTTTACATTTTAGTCCATTAAAATGTGAAACAAACTGTTTTCAGAATACAAAAGCACTCTACTTTCATCGAATGATGCACAAAACATGCAGGGTCTTCAGCTACTACTATAGTTTGATCTGCATTAGTAATTTGTTGGCGGTTAATCAGGGTCTTAGTCTTATAAGGAACAGTTAAACTAAATGCATGGTTTGTGAAATTGATGACCTTTTCCTGATCTGTTTTATAATCAGCTTTATGTATGGCATAACTGTCACGTTTGTGTGTTACAGAGCATGTTTCTGGACATCTCGTCCATCATGAAGAAGTAAGCAGGTGAGGCGAACGTGGTGGGATTTGAAATCCACAGAAAGGACAGAATCGGATGTGTCCTGTGTCAACACCAATCAAACTGGGCCCAAATGAGCCACCAAGGCATCAGACTTTGCCAGGAACCTTCTAGAGTCCGCCATCAGGCGAAGGCGTCTTCACCTTTGTGGAATTGTGATGAGACAGTGGAGACTCGTCTCGGAGAAACTGTTAGCCTCTGAAACTTACATTTTTTTCTTTAAACAAATTCCGGTCTGTGTAGAGTCATTTCTATGGCGTCACTTCATGATCCTTTCTGTTATAGTCACATGAAATACAGTAAACATTTTTAAGCAAGTAATTGGAATCATAACAGCAACTTCCTGTGGAGTCTTCATGCTTTTATTTCTCTACCAAAACTGAGTGTTCAACCCTTTTTCTTATCAAATAAATAAGATGTGACGCATTGCACGATATTTACAAAATCCAAACAGCCTGTTTCAAATACAGAGATAACAAAATTACAAATGTTGATTTCTGTGTAAAACAATAACTCTGCAAATACACATAAAATGTAAAGAAAGAAATCTACAAATCTTAATCTGTGGAGAAGGAGCGCTGACGAGCCCAGCTCTCTGTCAATGGAAGCATATTAACCTGCATTTGTATGGACAGCGACAGTTCTGTTTTCCCCCGGGTCAGTCAGTTCAGATAAAAAGGTCACTTCTTTCTTAACTTCTTAAGTTGATTTCTGGGGATACCTTTAACAAGTCCAATGTAAATTCATGGTTTTTATTTCTCGGAGTCGCCTTGTAAGAAGCACGCATCAGTGCACAGGTGGACAACTTTTGCACTGATTTGTATCAAAAAGATAAAATAGAAGCAAAAAAAAAATGTCTTGTGTTTTTTAGTAACATTTTTATGCTGAATTTGTTGCTTTTGTGTCCCAACTTTACAGAGGAGTTGTATGATTTGAGAAAAAAAAAATATTTACAATTATGCATGAGAAATTCATTTGAATAAACGCTGGGGAATATCTTATAAATAATTAGAGACGTTTTTATATACATTTTTGCTTCCTTTTGTTTGTTTGACACCAGTTTCTGCTTGTTTTGTCTGTCAGGACCTTGAAGGCAGAAAGTTGTAGCTGCACTTATGTGAGTTTGAAATGTGTCCAAAGTTATAAAAACTTTGAGCTTTTGTGAGTAAAACTTGGAATGCTCGCTAAAATTTTCCAGCTAGTAAATCTGGACTTGTTTTCATGAAAATGGGAGACAAGGAAAACTGCTGAAAAGGCTAAAACTGGAGCACTTGTGAACCCTTTTTATAGCTTTTTCATCAGGATGATGTACTGCTGGTGTGGTGCTGAAGAGCCCACCCCGCTGAGATGCTGATCATCTTCGCTGGGACACATTACAGCAGGAAAGTGACGGATCAGCAGCTGCACTCTCTGCAGCCGCGTGACACCGCATTGACTTTTCAGCACATGAATTTGGCATCTCAAGGATCAATAATGTACCAGCGTGTTTATCTGGAGCTTCAGCTTCAAACTATATGCCATTAGAGAAACTGATCTGTCAGCACGAACTGATCAAAACACTCCAGATAAATTGAGAGGGGTAACGGTTTATGTGACGGCTGGTTTGTTTAAGAGAAGAACCCATCTGTGGTTCTGACGGAGCACAGCGGTGTTCATACACATTACAGTAGAAAAGATCGGTTTGATCTCGGCATGACGGATCTCTGAGCCCCAGGTCAGAACTGAAGTCCGCCATCCCAGGAGGACACGGGCCACAAGAGGTCAGAGTTCAGGCAGAGGTCACATCGTTGGTCTTTACATAACACGGTTCAAACTGCTTTAGCTGATCATTTAGCTCCAAACTAATTAGCCTTAAACCATTAAATAACTTTAAAGGATGTAATAGTTTCTCTAAATGATAGATGATGGACTCTATTGTTTGGTTTTATTGTTTCTCAGAATTTCCTCAGTTTCCGGGAAGTGGGTGAGGACTGCCTGAGCCTGTAACCCCGTTTGACCGCATCTGTGCATCCGGGGTGAATATGGATTTTTATTCCCGAATGACAGCAGGGAAATTAAATGAGAACAGCCCTGAAAAGTGGAAATATAGAGCGTGTTGGCTGTTCAGAGGAGGCTTTGGCACCAAAGGTTCGTGCACATGCTCAGTTCAATTGTCATCAACTTTAAGGTTTTGTTTTAAATGTGTTTTGATCTATATGTTAAAAGCAGGGTTGAGTGACCCCTCCCACCCGGCGTTCCAAACAGGAAGTATTCGCTGGCTCCAAGAAGCCAAAATCCACAGACTTCAAAAGAGAAATAAACAGCTATTATTACTCAGTCATTCTATTTGTCAGAATAACCATTCTTGCTCTTTTCCTCTTTAACATGTTCTTGATAATACTAATTTGTTTTTCATATAATATTTTTGAAGGGCAAATCTTTCAAGTTATAAACTGACCAATTACATACCTCAGTAAAAACAGGTGGTGTCTGCTGGCCCCCACGTTGAACGTTCAGAACTTTTTGAGTGTCATTTTGTGTGGGCCACTTTCAAATGCTAGGGGTGTGGCCTTCCAACGAGCTCACTCCTGATTGGTGAGAGTGGTTGCTATAGGAGCTCAGACTGACTCGGACCAATTAAAGTTTACGTCTGACTTCAACAGGGCGGCGTCCATATCGCATAAAAACTAGCAACGGAATCAACCTAATTTTGTTGGAACCACAAGTAACCCATTTTCTATGAGTGACATCACACTCACTTGGTCCAGCGTTCAGATACAGTCGAGGGTCACGATTTGACTTTGACTTATCATGATTCTTCTTTTTGCCATTTCAACCAATCACCACCCTATTAGATAAATTTTTACCACAGGCCTTTCAAATCCAACAAGTCAGTAAGAAACAGTAAATAGTCCTAAGAATAATTTTTGCAGTTTGTAAACGATAAACACAAAATCTGTTAATGAAACTGTAGAAAAACTACGATAGCTGAGTTGAATTCTGAGCTTATAGCTTTGAGTCTGACGTTAGCATTTGTGTTCATGTGGTACTGTTTTGACAGGCTTTCTTTTTTTGCTACTGGAAATATGCAGATCACTCGTCACTTTACTACTCTGATTCACCTTCAAGTGAATTGAGACCCCTGCTCTGAAGGTGATCAGTGTTCAGATGAGCGGTCTTGCTAAACAAAGCAAACCAAATCAAACCTGCTGGTGTGAATGTGTCTTTAGGTACATTGAAATGGTCAGTGGGAGCACAATGTAGATGTAGTACCATGAACAATCTGACCCCATCCTGTTTGGGTCAAATTCAAGTCTCCATCTGTGCATTATAGACAGCAGGTTTTGATGGAAACGTCAAGGCTTTGGCCTCATGTTGAATGGGAACCAAGTCTGCTTTTGTGACTCTACCATAGACGTGACTCATTTCCAGCAGAACTGTACTGCCTAGCAAAGGCTTCATTTCATGGTAACTTTTTAGTTGTGACATTTTTTTCTAAATTAGTAAACTTATGTGATAAGACCGTGCATGCCATGAACTCAGGAACATGAGAAAGGCTTGACCCCACATTGTTTCGGCATAACACAAAAAAAAAACACCTGTAAACATTAGTGAAGTATTGTAAACAGTAGTTAGCCTTGTTAACCAACCCTGGGCTAAAGTTCAGTGAGCTGCAGAAGGTCAGGGTTGTCTTCTTTGATTCTCATGAACCCTGAAAGACAGGAAAACTTATCCATAAAACCTCGTCTGAAGCCATTCCTGGACTGAATTAGACCAAAGTGTGAGGACAAGGAAGGCTTAGAATAGTAAAGAATAGAGAAAGCGTACAAAGTATATGAAAGTATGAACAGTTCCTGAGTTTGATCCTCCATGAACAGAAGACAAGAAATGTATATAGAGAAAGAAGCTGCCAGAGCTGGGGTTTCACATCTGTTCAAAGAACACCATCTGAACTGGAACCTGTTCAAAGAACAAGCGGCCAAAGAAAAAAAAGAGTGTCCAATGAGCACTGTGTCCATGGACTATTGATTCAAGAAACATCTGTCCAACAACACGCGTTCCAACAGTATTGCCGATGACATGGAAATCATCTGTAACAAAACAGAAAAACTACCTAAGCTTTTTTAAAGTATTCACAGGTTTGAAGAGTTTGTTTCTAAGAGGAGTCCGGTGTATTCTGCTCTTCTGTTGTACACTTCTCTGTCATCTGCTGGCAGAAATCTACAGTCACCGAGGGGCTACAAACAGCTCCCAGTACCACAGGACTCCCTGGGTTCCCTCGCCCTGTCCGGCTGGATGCATCCTGAGCCTCGCCTCGTTGCAATGCAGGCAACTCAGAGTCAGAAGAAGGCGACGACGGAGCAGATGTGAGATCGATACTGGCAGAGACTGGCGGTGGCTGGCTGCTCTGAGCCTCTCTACAAACCTGCTGGGAGAGGAAGGAGAGGTTGTGCCACAGCTCGGACATGCAGCTCTGCAGCTGGTCGCGCTCGCTCAGCAGCTTCTCCTTTTCACACACCTGGATCAGAAAACAAAACTTTGTCAGTTCATTTGTTCACCCAAACAGTTTGGACACATCCTAGGTTTGCTCCAGATGCAACGAAATGACTGTGGCGGTGTAATCACATTTTAAAAAACAAAAAAACGTCAACATGCATCAACATTGTTGGGAACCCTTTGTTAAAGAAAAAACCCACAAATCCTGTTAAAAATCTTCACAGAAGTAATGAAGTTCACTTGGTCATCACTGCTCCACCTGAAACCATGTTCGCTCACATGAGGTTTTGGTTTTCGGGACGTACCAGTTTGCGGATCTCATTTTCCAGGTTCTGGATGCAGTCCAGCTTCCTCTTGCGGCATCGCTGGGCGGCAATGCGGTTTTTGCTGCGGCGACGGATGTCATGGATGAACTCCAGCTGCTCTGAGGTCAGTCTGTGCATTTTGATGAGAACCTGAAAGTCGTTGCGGGGCAAGTTGGTGATCTGGTCAACAGGAAAGGGAAGCTTCACCTGAAGAGACCAGAAAACTTTACTCAGAAATTCTCACAGTAAAGAAAGACAATCCAAACGAGCACGAAAACAAATGCAAACAACTCTTAGCCTCAGTGTTTGACGGGTTTGAAGGTAACAGAGGTGTTGTGTCTTAGGGTTAGGGTTAGTTTGACCTCACACATAAAATAACACGATGTTTCTGCATTGTTCCCCTTCTTTCCTAGTCAAACAAGTTCTCCTTTTCTGGCCTTGACCTGCAGTTTGTAACATTCACAGTTTGTGCAAAGAGGGCCAAGGGCGCTCAGCAGAGAGAAAAGTTCAGACGGCAGCAAAAAATGAACAAATATATTGCTTCTGGGCTTCAACGTCGTCTCTCTATAATGTTCATTAACTTCGTAAAGCACAGTTGGATGCCTACTGTCTTAAAAAACACATAAATAAAACAGGAGTTACACAACAATCACACAAAAACCAGAAAACTACAGCACAGCAAACCGATTGTCCGCTTCAGTCCTGAGAGGCAAATTGATGACCTCATTAGTAAAGGACACCTGAAAGTCCCAAATGAACAACTCCATCCCTTCGTCTGTTACGAATTTTTAAGGATAGCAGTCATGTGGATTTTTTTTCTGATTAAAATGAATGAAGTGTCGAGTAACATCCACTAGATGGCAGCATCAACCAGAGCTTTCAGACAAGGAGACCACAAGCTAAAGCATTCAGGTCACACTTTGTTATTTACATCTTCTGCTTTTCAGTAGATTTCAGTTAGATCTCTAACCGATTAGAAAACACTTCATGTCATCCATGTCCGCATTGACAGCATGCGCCAGTGCATGTTCCCAACATGTCACGTCGCATCAGTCTTCTTTTCTTCACAGCAGCAGTGTGAAGCAGCTCCCAGCATGACATCACTCGCTGCTCCGAGCGTGGGATGTGTTTAGGTGTCTCTGCTCAATAGACGTCTAAATATAGGTCCATCTCTCTGGAGTCACATGACGGCGCCGGGCTGATGGTTACCAGTTTATCTCCTGTTCTGGTTTCCATTTTTGACTCTGGTTTGACCCACATTGGTGCGCAGATGCACATCAGAACCCATTTGACCTGTTTTTCATCGTCCGAAATGTCCTGTAAGTAAGAGAATGAACATGTGGTGTTCCTCAGAGCTCTGTCCGGCATCTTTCTATGGTTGTTACTGATGAAAAGATGGGAAGTTGTGTCTCCTATCACAAATATAATCTTCAATGTTTTTGTCCTATGAAACAGACTCCAGTAAATTGGTAAATGTAGACGATTTTTTTTTTTTGTAAATTGGAAAATAATTTAAATAAATGTTAATAATCACACCTGAAAGAGATAGAAACTTTGTTTTTTTTTTTTTTGTCCTCAAACTCCTCAAATAAACCACCTTCAGCTCCACTGTCCAGTTTAGAATGAGAGATTTTCTTAATCAATTTTATTTAAAAAGCCATTTAGAGAAGACAGTAATTTACTCTGTTGATCTTTCTAATGTTAGGAATTTGGCATCCAGGAAAAAGACCTGCACTCACTTATCTGAGCTTAAACTGAAATTTCCCTTTCAGGCATTTAAGAGTCTTTTAAATCTGCTTCGGTTGAGCTGGCCTTTTACTGGAACAAGCACAAGAGCCCACATCCCTCCTGTTTGTTTTTAACCTGCACTGGCTGTCCATCAAATTTCACATGATTCAGAAATCTCACATTTAGCTTTGTGAGAGCTTTATATGGAAAATAGCCATAATGGTGAATCCTTAACCATTTTAGTGCTCAGTCTTTGAGATAATCAAATCTAAAGGTCCTTTCAAAATAAAAGTAGGGGGTTTCTATTTTTAGGTTGTCCAAATGTCTTCAATCTGTCCCAGTGCTGATCAACTCCGATGAGTCTTTTAAAAAGTGTTCATTAGGCAAACTTTTAGTTGGCTGGAATGTTTTTTTTTTTTTTTTAAAACTTTAAAGTCTTTATGAAGTTTATTTTACTCAGTATACTTGAGTAGAAGTATAGCAAGTATCCTATACAGAGAATATACAGAGACCAGGTAGTTTAGGAAGTATACGAACTGAATACTTCTTCAGACTAAATTGGAACATTTTAAGTTACAAAAAACGGGGCTACATCAGCTGCCAGGCCCGACAACAATCCACGGTGATCCTGCTGGTCTTGCTATTTCGCTCGGAATGTTATGGCGCGCTAACAATAAAAAAAAAAAAAAATTGGGCGGTGGCATGAAATCTTGTCTCTCCATCCCACGGTGGCAGTTGTATTTGTGACTGTAGAATAAGGGAAATACAGATGAAACTATAGAACTGACAGGATTTACTTCTTTTGAGCATTTTTTTCATTTATCAGGAGTTTTTCCAGGAAAATATATTGATTTGGATTAAATAATGTATTTAGAAATAATTGCGATATTTGAGAAAGTAGTTTTTTGTTACAGTAATTTTGATGGTCATATTGTATCTTTTATAAATGATTTATGTAAAAACATACGAAAAGTGCCATTTTAGCTGTAGTGGGCTGACCCGGTTGGATCAGGCACTTCTGGGGTCGGGAGGAGCAGATGGTGGAGGGAATGAGGACAGAACACCTTCTACCTGCCTGCAGGGAACCAGAGGGTTTGGAGGTCCACTTGATGCGCAGCAGAATTGGGTCAGGGAGAAGAAGTGGGGCAGACGGGAGTTGTAGCAGCGACAATAAACCTACATTTGACTGAACTGAAATAAGATTTTGCAGGAAGCTCAAATCATCAACAAAAATGCAGACTCTAAGACGTTTTTCAGATTAATGTGAACAGGAAAAACCCGAACTGACCTCAGGAGCCGAGGCTCTGGAGCCGCTCTCACTGTCCCCCTCTGAGAATGAGTCGGACTCGTCGCTGGAATTTCCTCCACTGGCCCCAAATCCGTGCTCACTTTTGACCTTGGTGTGACTCTGAGAGATCAGCACCTCTCTGCTCAGGGGAGTCCCAGGTTCCACCACCCCAGCCAGGAAGCAAGGCAGCGCCAAGGCAGAGCTGGTCCGAGTGGACGAGGAGAAGGCCAAGTCTAGGCTGGAGGGCGAGCTGCCTCCTGCTACGTCCTCGGGGTATGAGAACGAGGAGTGGGATGTCGGGGTTTGGGTGGAGGCTGGTAGATCTGAGTCTGCTGATGTGTGGATAGAAACAGGGACACAGCTGGTGAGGCATTGCAGACCAGAGGAGATAATGTCTTCTTTGCTTCTGGGCTTCTCTTCCTCTAATTGGCGTGAATGCTGGTCACCAGCTGGGGAAGAGAAGATAACGCTGCGTCTGTCAAGCTCACTTTCCCGCTGCAAAGTGGAAGCCTTCGACCTCTCGATGTTGCCAAGAGCATCGTTATTCTTGAGATCAGTCTGACCCAGAGGGTCGCTCTTACTCCTCTGCCGGTCCCTCAGCAGCTCTCTGGAGTGGCTGAGGGACAACTGGTTGGTGAGCAGCTGCTGAATGGTGGTGCTGGGAATGTTACAGAGATCCAGACCTCCTCGCTCGAGGTAGGAACGAAGGCAGGATGAGGGTAGATTATGGCCTGCGGAGTGCTCAGCTGCCATTGGAACCCCTTCTACTTCCAGCTCCATCTCCAGAACCTCCTCAGCTCCCAAGTCTGGGTGGCATCCATTCCTGTCATCCACTACATCCTCAAACACAAAGGCTTCCTCCTTAATCCTGGAGGGGGGAAGAAGAGTCTGTGGAGCGCAGCTGCTGTCTTCAAGCTGAGAGCTCACCAAGGTTTCTCCGTTGTGCTTGACATCACAGACCAGGTGCTGATAGTTCCTGTATTTGGAACATTGTGGAAGGCCTACAGGGGGTGAAGCAGCATTCTGTTGCCCGGCATCAGAACAGCCATCGAAGGACAAGTCTTCAGAAAACTCTTTCTCTTCATTAGCATAATCCAGCTCGCCGTTGCTGGAGTGCTGTCCATCATTCTGTAGCTGAGCCTGAAGAAATCGGAAGCACGAGTCCTCCAGATTGTGAACACCCAGAGCGTCAGCACACAGAATGACCTCATGGATGTTTTCTCGACTCAATACCAGCTTGGCGGTGTAGGCAAACTGGAGCAGAGGAGCAAAGCCTTTGGCTGTAACCTAAAAAGACAAAAAAGCTCGATTATTCTTGAAAGTCAAATGAAGTTCCAAGCTTAATTTCAAATGTCCAAGATGTTTTTTCTTACAGGTTTGGAGGGAAAACAATTTACAAAAACCCAAAAGACTAAAATTGTAAAGCGCAGTAAAAGGCATAAAAGATGGATAAAAATGTAAACAAAACGAGTAAAAGAAAATAAGACGTCACCAACTATCGAGCATAACAGTAAAAGCCCTTCTAAAGAGGTAAACTAGGTTTGATGTGCACAGCTCTAGAGGAATATTATTCCACAACCAGGAGCCGGAAATTAAACGAACTTCAGAACCTGTGATGTCAGACTTCTGTAAGACAAGCAGGCCACAGAGATGCAGGAAACTTTAGGCTTTGACGAATCTTTATAATCTGGCAGTAGTGCATGCTTCTTTTTAAATTATTTTTTTGTCTAATTTAGCAGTTTTGTGACAAATGTTAGTGTGAAGCTTCTAATGCAGCAGCACTCTATTAATTTTGGTGTTAACATGTTCTCTGATGATAAAAGAACTTAAGCTTAAATTGTATTTTTGAGTGTTTCTTGATGCAAATCGTTGTGAAACAGGAGCAGACAAAAAACAACCGTTTGAATAAGAGCTTAATGTGATCTTTAAAATACGCTAGGAGAGCTACAAGTTCCCTGCTTCAAGCTCTCATCGGCAGGAAGGGGAAGGGGGGCGGGGTTGCTCTGCACCAACAGTCCTGCCGACAACTCAGAGACGAAGTACTCCCACCGTGCAGAAGCTATGTTGTAGAAAATGACAGATTTTTTTTTCATTTTGGCAAAAAAAAATCATAATCGTAATCGCAAAAGCACTGGGAACATTTTTACAATATATCTAAAGATGATCGGAGCGTCCTTAAATTAGCAAGTAATTTAACTGGCCAGGAGTCTGCTGAAAAAACTAACGTTTGCTTTGATTTATGCCTAATAAAGGTGCAGAGTGGGAACTGAAGGTGTATTGCTTTGATATGGTTATACTGGAGACTAAAACAAGCAAAAATAAAGAAATAGTTTTACCTAAAGTTGAAGAACACATAACTGCTGTTCTTTTTTTTTGATAAACCTGCAGCAAATCTCTTTTTGTTTATGAAGGGAGAAATTGATCCAACTTCTGAACAGTA
The DNA here is from genome assembly GCA_036245035.1 of Adrianichthys oophorus. Taxonomy (NCBI): domain Eukaryota; kingdom Metazoa; phylum Chordata; class Actinopteri; order Beloniformes; family Adrianichthyidae; genus Adrianichthys; species Adrianichthys oophorus. Next base: position 10,875,708 of record BSAI01000115.1, on the reverse strand, counting down.
GGAATAATCAACAGCAGTCAGTTTAGACAGGGAGGTATGATTGTGGTCAAATTATCAATCAGAACTTCTGAAACTGCTTTTGTTACCCAGGGAGAGATGAGAGAAACAAATAGAATCATTTCAGAATAAGAGCTTTCAAAAAACACATAAATGAATGGCATGAAGTGAAGTAAATAAGATCAAACAATCAAAAATATTTGTTTTATGGCATCCATAATGTAAATTATTTTCTTTAATGATGAAAAATGAAAGTAAACTGGCTGATTTAACTTTGGTGAATCCACAGAGTCAAATTTGGTTCCCTTTTTTAAAAAAATATGTGTATTTATTTCCTTTTCTTTTTATTTGGTTGCTGTTATTTGCTGCTACCCAAAATGAACAAACAAAAACTAAAGTCAAATGAACTCTCCAGGGTACATTCATTTTTCCATTCATTCATTCATTTTCCAAACCGCTTTATCCCTTTCGGGGTCACGGGGTTGCCGGAGCCTAACCCGGCTACTCATGGGCGAAGGCAGGGTACACCCCTGGACTGGTCGCCAGTCTGTCGCAGGGGCCACAATCACACACCCATGCACACTCACATTCACATTCACACCTAGGGACAATTTAGAGTAACCAATTAACCTATGAAGCATGTTTTTGGATGGTGGGAGGAAGCCGGAGTACCCGGAGAAAACCCACGCATGCACGGAGAGAACATGCAAACTCCACACAGAAAGGTCCACCAGCCAGGACTTGAACCAGGAACCTTCTTGCTGTGAGGCAGGAGCGCTAACCACTGCGCCACCGTGCAGCCCTCTCCAGGGTTAAATATAATTTTTGCATAAACAGTATGTCATTTCTTTAAATCTCCCTCCTCATTCAGTTTCATGTGAGCTCATGAGTGTGTGTGATGTGGTGTGTGCGCTGCAATGTAAGCCTGTTTTCTGCTAACATCAGCAGCCCACATGCTTGCAGACACGCAGCAGTCATGCAGGCTTCACTGCAGCAGCGGATGATGATCACAGCCTGTAGGATTGTGGACGGCTTCTCATCCAGACCTCCACTTTCACCGCCTCAAGCATCGCTGCAAGGTCAAACACGCAGGAGGTTTAAAGAAGGTGCTAACGGAGCGTTCACCGCCTGACATCCTGAAGTTTTTTTCTAAGACGTGATGCTGACAAACAGAAGCTTCACCTAATGGCTGCTCAACCGGCTTCTAGAGACTGGAGTCACATTTGCATTTGTATGAATGAACAGCTTTGACTCAGCTTGCAGACAGTTTAGTGTGTTTTATATTTTTCTAAACGTGCAAAACCTAAAGAAAACAACAAGAGAAGCCATACCGATTTCATCTAAACAACATACTGGGACAATGGGTTCCAGCTGCTGCTAATTACAAGCATTGTAATGGTTAATCTTCAGTATGAGCACCTCAATAAAAGTATTCCTGTCAGTTTGCTACTTTCCAGGATTTGAGTTCATCAGTGTTTCACCAAAAAGAAAGCACATCTTAGAAATCTTAAAGAACCAAATATTGATCCACAGAGAATGTTGCAAAAGCATTTGCAGGCTTAAAGAGTCTTTTATTCTCCTGTGAGAAAGTAATTGGCGAAAACGTTCAAAACAGATCTTCCCTGGAGTGATTGAGCCGGCATGTTTAGGTCAAAGCCAGTTCATTCAATGCTCAAAGAAAGAGCAGGAAACCCCAAACTCTACAGGACCTTTTTAATTAAATGTAAATGTTAAAGATATTTACAGACCAAGTAGAGAAAAACTAAACAAGTTTGGTTCAGAAAGTTGTAAAGTTGAATTTATAAATACTCCTGGAATAAGGTCTATAAAATTAGAAGTATCTGGTCAAGAACAAACTGTTGTGAGAATCCAAGAACATCTTAGCTTATGAGTCAATTAAGAACTTATCTTAGCGTTTGAGATTTTTAAAATCAAATGTAGGAACATCTGCCAGCAGGAGGACAGAGGGAATTAATAATAATACATTTATTCTGGTTCCGGACTGATGCTAAAGACAGCTACAACATATGGCTTAAATTATTGATAAAAAATGAAATTTCTGTTAAAAATCAATCAGAACTTCATCTTTGTTATTCAATAAATAATCTACACTTGGACTTATAAAGGGCACAATTAAATAAATCTAATTTATGGAAAAATATTTGTTTAAAACAGATCCTTCAACAGCACCAGAATTCTTGTATTGAAAAACCAGATTATGGCAACTAATAAAGTAAATCATAATTGGGGTGGAATTACTCAAATTAGCTTCAACCCTCTCCCTTTTAAACAGTTAATCAAACAATTTTTCAATTAATCCAACTATGACAATAATTAAATTTAAAAGATTCAGTGTGTCGTGTGTTCTGTTTGTATCAAGTATTCAAGTATGTCTTCTTACAGTAAACTTAGCAATTATATGTCATGAAGATTGTTTTATTTTCTTTTATATATTTTTAATCAATGTTTACAGTAATACCTTACATCGATTTTATGCATCTATGTATTTTTGTTGTATTGTTCATATTATTGCTGGAATTGTGTGGGAAAAAAAACAATCAATCAGTTATGTGATGGATACTTCTTTTTTTGTTGTTGTTGAGAAAAGTGCATCAACAAACTCTGAAATTATGGGTAGGATTTATTTTTCAAGTTGCTTTTGCATTTTGGATATTTATGCAATAAATAATATTGATTGGTGTGCGTTCATTTCATAAAGATCTGGGTAGAAACAGAAGAGACTTGTCCAGATAATTAAGGTGAGGATTTGTACAGTGGTGTGAACTCCTCAAAGAGGGTCGGGGGGGGGGCACCTAGAGTAGGTTGGGAGTCAATCTTAGTACCGCCCCGAGACAAACAACGAAAACAACTGTGCATGCTGACTCACAGACATATTTATCAGTATGACAGATCTGGGCCAGTGTGGACAGCAGCAGACAGGAGGAAGAAAAGCGGCCCCCTCATCAGCCTCAGAGGCGACTGGAGGTAAATAAAATGACAAATTCATTAATATTGTGCTCAAGCCCGTGTTCATAAATAGATCGCTTCTTTTCTGACCTGATTCCTTAAATGAAGCTCCTAAATTTAACCCTCTGCACAGCTCTACAAAGACTGCCGTTGGAAAACTCACAGGGAGCCCGATTCTCTGCAGCAGGAACCTGTTCTGCTGGACCACTGTAAGGCCAGGATAGTCCAGTTAGGAGAGTTTTGGAACAACTGAGCAGCTTTTCAAAGATAGATAGCGGAGCAGGACCCACACCAAGACCTGAACCTGGATCCAGTGTTACAAAACGGGCAGATGGCTGGTTCCAATTGGAGCCGCTTTATGGGCTCAGACAGGAAGACAGGAGCAAAAGCTCAGACTAAAAGTCCACAAAGATAAATCAGGGTAAGAGTCCAGGCAAGGGTCGGGGCAGGCGGAAAAGAAGCAGAGTGAGAGATGAAGTCGGGTCAGGTACACAGAAGATCAGGTTACAATGCTCGGTATACAGGCTGAATGGCACAAACAACACTTCGCACCGAGCGAGGCTCTGGGCAGTGCTTAAGTGTCCTGTTGCTGATTAGTAGATGAGAGTCAGGTGGGCGGCATCTGGACACTGTGTGCTGAGGTTGTTGGGAGATTGAGTACAGTCAGTACTCTGGAGACGGTTCTCACCGGTGATCAGAGGGGGTGTCAGAAGGCTGACTCCTGACAGACAAAGACCCAGACAAAGGACAAGAATTTCTGATGAGATCCAGGTCACAGTTATAGACCATAAGCCGGTTTATGGAATGACCATGAGGGAAGTGGGTCAAAAGGTCAACCCTCAACGTTTTTCTTCCACCTTGTTCTCCATTCCTTAACCCAATTGAAGATTTTTTTCTGCTTGGTATTGGAAGGCTTAGAAGAGACAATCTCGTAAACTTGACAAAGTTTGTTGCAGGCCATGGACACGGCTTGTGATGACTGGGTTTTATCAAAACTATTATAAATACTATTTAACTTTATTTTTAATGGGTTGGGGGGGGGGGGGGGGGG
>BSAI01000115.1:10837347-10871593 GCA_036245035.1 Adrianichthys oophorus | reverse complement strand
ATTTTTTATAAACCATTTAATAAACAGTTTTAAGTGTTTTGCTATGTTGTGTTGTGTTGTGCTTGCTGTGTGTTTGTTAGTTTTGTCAACAGTCTTCATTGAGACCTCAAGGGGAGCTTTTGACTGAAGACTCAAGTATTTTGTACATTTAGATTATATTTTGAAAAATGTGTTTGGTGTGTAGTGGGTTGTGTTTGCTGTGTAAGTTTTGACCAAAAATTGAGCTTTTGACTTGCGAGTTAAGCCTATATTTTAAAATTATGTTTGGCTAAATTGGTCAAATGTTTCAGAAAAAGAGAAGCAGTAAAGCTATGTTCACATCACCCTCGGCAAGGTGCGTTCAAGCAGATAATTTTGAAAAAAAAAAAAAAAAAACGTTTTTGGCTTCTACATACAAAACACGTGGCCATTGAACGCGTGTTGAAAGTTACACCAGGTTGGACTTTAACCAATCAGGGACTTGGATTTGATAGTGATGTATGGATGGCGTCCCTTTTAATTTAAATTTGTTTGCTCTGTTCTGAGTGAACTCTGGGGTTCCACAAGAATTTTTGAAAATTGAAAACTATTAGACAGTTTCAGCAATGCAGCAAGAAATGATGAAGATGTTCTCTACACCAGTGGTGTAGCCAGAGGTTTAGTCAACAAACTGGAGCTGCGCAGCGCCCATGAGTAGTACAGATGTTGATTTCACTGTACGACTAACTAAAAAACTCAATTATTTTCTTTTCTGAAAGATTAATGTTTAGAATTTCCCAGAAGTTCCTACCTTGTCTGGGAGTGTAATGATGGGCTCAGCGTCGCCTGTCGACCCATCATTTCCAAGCAGCGCCTGCAGAAAGTAACGGCTGCTGGCAGCGAGGACAGCCCTGTGAGCTCGCACCTCCCTGCCCTCCACCAGCACGGTCACATCACAGAGAATCCCTCTCTGCCGCTGCTCGTCCATGCTCAGCAGCACGTTGGCGCAGTGCACTTTGGATTCGTACACGTACAGGGGCGCTGCCGCCTCACTGTCCCGCTCCTCCGACATCACTCCACCGACACCCTGTGCAGAAGGAAGATCAGGTCAAGAGAAAATCAGCAATCCAAGCATTTAAAGCCCATTAAGGTGTTTCACAAGTACAGTGGCCTTGTGGATGCGTGTCCACCCTGAAACTGGAATGAACTGAGTTCAAATCCAGGCTAAGTCATATAAAAGTCAATTGCGGAGTACAAATTTCACACACCTAGATATAAGACAACTAACTAGTGGTAATTAGACTTAAATTTTTAGAATTAAACTTTAAAAATGTCTGATAGAATATCCCTTAAGAAAGAATAACTGACATTATGACAGTGGACTTCATTGTGGACAAAGAAAAAAAAGCTTTCGTAGGCCTATGGCAGGTTGAGGATTACAGTACAAAAATGTTTGAAATAATGTGACACTTTTTAAACAACATAAAAGTAAAATGAGTTCCTGTTGATCAGGACCCGGGTTTAACAAGAAATACCAAAAAAGACAAACCAACACCAGCCCAGGGTGTCAGATGAAAAGGTTAGATATTAGCACTAGGATGTAAAACGTCCTTAGCTCCAGCTAAAACAAACTAAATGTTATTGCCATCTAGTGTTTGACAAAAAAATGACACCCAATAAAAACATCAGCGCTCTTCTGTGAAAGCCGGATTCGTTTCACGTCCCATTCAGGAGTCTGTAAACTTTTTCTTTCTTACATTTTTACTAACTTGAAAAGAATAAAGGGCAATTTCTCGGCCTTGACATTAAATAAATGTGTCCTCTTTTTCTCATTTAAAAGCACAGTTTGATGTTCCCTATTTAGACACCGGGTTTGCTTCCACAAACTTTGTCCACGCCTTGAGACATCAGTACTGTTAATTTCCACTCATAAAAGTCTGCATGCTGTTTGCAGAGGTGAATAAAAGAAGCAGAGAAGCTGTTTCTTTGTGTGCCGTTCAGGTCTGTAGTTCATAATGGGTGATGGAGACAGCTGAGCATGCAGTCTGCCTGCCTCATCAGCCAACATTCTGTGTGTGTGTGTGTGTGTGTGTGTGTGTGTGTGTCAGCAGGAACTCAAGGGAGCTCTCTGCTGAGTCAGAGCTTTAAAATGGCAGCACTGGGGCTCCAATTGAAACTCTCCCTGAGGCTGATGGACCAATTGTCTCATCGCTGCAGGTGTATCCTTCAGCTCGACTCTTCAGCTCTGCTGTGTTGTGCTTGGTTCAAAAATAATGAAAAGGGCCAAAGAGCTTCGAGTTCCCTTTGACAATATTTTCTCTAAACAACCAATCAGTTGAATTATGTTTGGTTGGTAATACCAGATTATACATGTACTCATCCTGGAATATGAGTAAAGACTACTATTCTGGCATTTTTCTGATGGTTGAGGTCGTTTGTTAGGAAAATGACGCTCAAAATTGCATTTCTGAGAATGTCTTCATTCAATTTTTTGTGAATCAGGAGCAGATGAAAAAAGCGTATTTGTGTTGTGTATAAAACACTGACCGAAAGCTCCTTTCTCAAAGCTTGTCAGCAACTGGGAGGGTAAGGGGGGGGCGGGGTTGCTATTGATTGACCACTAAATATCAATGTTGAGAATTAAATCCCATATCCACCATATTGTTGGTTCTTCAAAAAAGGTTTGAGAAATTTCAACTGCTTTCTAAGAAATAAAAACAAAAAAAACTTCTATTTAAAATCAGCAGATAATTTCCGTTTTGTTAAGAAAATTGCACAATGAAGAAATGCTTTAAAATGGGAAAAAAAATGGTAAGAAAAATGTGCAAAACTGATGGATGACAATAAAGCACAAAGAATTATTTAGTGCGAGATGAGTCCATGTTTCAGTCCAAGAGAAAAGCAACAATTGAAAGTGTGCTCGTTCAGTCCCTTCAAAATATACAGCGGTAAATGGGAAGTGGGAACCTGCTGAGATGCACAGTCAGAACTGTGCAAACAATTTCATCAAATGCCTGAAATCATTTCAACAACTGAATGAACAAGTTTCATGTCGAGTCTTCTGCCTTTAGGGTAAAACCATTCAGGAACAACGGGGAGAATTTCAGCACAACACATTTCAGCTGGTTTCATCATGCTATCTGCTGTGTGATGAGAGGACGGTGTGTTTAAGCAGCTTGTTGAGCTGACAGGCAGCTCACTGATATGTGCCTAATGACAGCTGGGCAAAGGAGCATCCTGAAGACTGTTCCTGAGTTTAGTAACTCAGTGAGAAGCAACACATTTATCGTAATCGGCTGTAATCCAACTATGTACTTTTAAAGAACAGAGCTAATTCACCTCTGTTCTTTTCTAAAAGTTTTCCTCCAAGCCTTTTGTAGTCTCTAAAGCCATCTAGAAAAGTATTTGGAAACTTTTGAAAATATTTCAGGTGTTTAAATGACCTTTTTGATCAACATGGCCTCTCCCAACATGACTCCGCCCTCAAACCTGTCGGCACTAAAACAAATCCAAGCCAAAAACACAAAATAATCAAGAGTCCAGATTTTTTCTACCCCATCTTTAAACGCACAAAATAATCCTGCAGCTGTTAACAATTCATCATAGCAGCAGCTTCATCAAACACAAGGGGTTTCCCCAGAGCTACAAACACCAGCAAATGATGTTAATTAACAAACTGTAATAATTCATCCATTCGCCTCACTATGTGAGGATGTGACCTACTTTCTTCCTGCCCCGATTATGTCTGATGTTCATCTGAAGGTATTTGTAGGTTATAGTGGTCTATAAAGACCATCTGTCCACACATTGTTGTCTCTGATTATCTCATAGATCAACCTGTAACTGCCGGTAAATTCAGCTGAATGGATGTGAAGAAACCTGATGGATGTTGGAGAAGAACATTTGCTCTGCTGAAAAAACAGCACCATAATAACACCAGGTCACCTGGAGAAGCAGGTCTGGTTCACCACCATTTCCAACATGTTAATCTCAACAAACTGTTCAAATCCCATATGAAAGCTTTTTTTGCTGATGTCAACTACCATAAAGCTAAACACAACACATGCAACCAGTATGTGTCCTGCTGATCAGTTCTGTCCAGCTACACTAGTTTTCTCTGCTGGCTAATGAGATACAGTTAATTAATTTGGCTTTAATGGATCTTAAATTGAATTTGTGAACTTCCAGTATTTTTGTTGTAGTTGGAGCTGACATAAAGCTTGTGTTGTGGATTCCCAGAGTTGCCGAGGATGCCTGAAGACAGTGCATTCATAGAATACCTTAAGTGAATACCTTAATTGAGTTTTGTGACGAGTTTTTGAACATCCTTGATAAAAATTGAACCAAAATAGTATTTAGTGTTTTAATGTAACCCATTGATGCAATTAGCATGTTTGTCTAATGTTAGCTCAGTGTTTTTATACCACTTTTTCATCAAAGCACTGTCTGAAACACATTAGTGGCAGACAGGGGCGGAGCTCCTGCAAAAAGCTTTGTCACCCACAACTTCTCCACAGTTTTTCAGTCAATATTAGTATATTTATTGACAAAGATGAAAAAAAAATCATCAATACAAGCTTCTTTAAGCATTTGCAAAAATAAAACGCTCCAGCTCCACTGGTGGTAGATATGTAGCAGTAAGTACGGGCCACTCCAATCTCAATACTGAAACACAGAGGACATAGAATTATTATAAGGGCAACCTTGGCTACTCTAAAATAAAGTACACAATAAAAGGTAAAAGGAACCAAGAAAATGACGATAAAAATTAATTATCTCAGCAGATGAGGGGCGTTTCAGCACAATAAAGATCCAAAACATCATTGAGGCAAACAAAGCAAAGACCGAATATTTCACTAGCCTTAACAATGCTGAAGTCGTTTGTCAAAAATGGGATTCACTTCTGAGAACCAGAATATCTTGAGGCAACATGCAGAAAAAGCAGACTAATTTAACAGTCTTGGTGGTAAAAACCAACAGTTAACATTTAGGTTAATTATTTCCCTTTACAGCATGTTGTCTTGTTTCTGTTGCACAACAAGTTTACTACAAACAAAGATTAAACCTAATCTCAGATAAAGATATCCTTGGGTTTGGCTCCATTAGCAGCTCTCCCCTCAAGGAGTTCCTGAGCTCCGGAAATATCCCACCATGACATCAGCGCCTCCTCGATTTCATGTCTTTGTTCGGGGAAGCTCTCACTTTCACCGCACTCATTCAGATTCTAGTAAATGGTCTCCCAGGTCACAGTAATACAGCCTCATTGAGGGCAGCTCTTCTCATTACACTCCGATCCCATCAGTAGGAGGAAGACCCTTTCCAGGTGAGTGAGCACCTGCAAAAACCCGCTCTGATCATTTTTTGATCTATTGTAAAAGTATCCCCAGTGGTCTTTTAATTATGATTATGCTATTTTTTTTTTAACATTTTCTAGGTGATAAGTTCTCCAGAGCGGCAGGAGAGAATCAGAAATTCACCCCTGAGTTCTGCACAATACCATTGCAGCAGAGCTCCCCCAACCCCCCTTCCCGTCACCCATAACTGAGTCATCTGTTTATGCACTCTCCTGCTAACTTACTGCCCCTTACACCTCCAACCTTACATTATCGGTGCGAGTAATGGCGAGCATTATTGGAGCTATCCAGATGTACAGTTTTGAGCCAGATGCCAGCTCAGACAAAGTAAAATCTACATAGATCTATTTGTCTGCAATGGAGAGGATTAGGGAGCATATATAGCGCCCAGCGTATTTTCAAAGTCACAAATATGCTATTTTTCACATTTTTCGCCAGTCTGTCGCAGGGCCACAATCACACACCCACACACACTCACATTCACACCTAGGGACAATTTAGAGTAACCAATCAACCTATGAAGCATGTTTTTGGGCAGTGAGTGGGAGGAAGCTGGAGTCCCCGGAGAAAACCCACGCATGTACGGGGGAGAACGTGCAAACTCCACACAGAAAGGTCCCCCAGTGGTGACGCTGTTTCAGGTCCCCCAGCCTGGACTTGAACCAGGGACCCTCATGCTGTATATTGCATTTTTGTAGAAGCTGCCTCTTTCACAGCTGGTAAGTGTCATAATGAGCCTTCACATCTTGGTAACACAATTGACCGCAAATTCACATTTCAGGTAAATGCTAGGGTAACATCGGGCTTGGAAATGCACATTTGAGTTATCATTTTCAATGGAATGTATACATAAACGGACTTATATGCGAGTTTCGAGCTTCCGCATGCTTTTTTTTAAATTTGTTTTTGGGCTCTATGTACATAAAGTTAAAAAATCTAAAGTTAAACCAGTTGAACTTTGACTATTCAGAGACTTGGATTTGGCAGTGAAGTATGGGTAGTGTCCTTTTCAAAACACAGACGTGCCAAAAGGTTGAATATTGATTACGGAAGAGAAATGATTGCCGTTTGTGCCCGGTCGGAATTAGATGACACCAAATCTTTCCTGTATTGGAATTGAGCTGTGAAAGGAAAAGCCTGGGGCAAGATTCACGATTTGCACCTCCTTGACATTTTTCACTAAGCCTCTTCCAAATGTGGGCGCGTGGAAAGTATTGGGTAGCCACCATTGTCTGTATAAGAGAACTGGACTGAGTTTGCATTCCAAGTACCCGGGAAGTCCCCACTGGCTCAAAGAAGGTGAAAAATCACATTGATTTCTATTGACAATAAACAGCTATTACTCGGTCATTTTATTTGTCAGAATAACCACTCTTGCTGTGCTACTTTTTTTAACGTGTTCTTGTTGATTCTATTTTTTTTCAAGATATTTTTGACGTAGTGCAAGTTATTCAAGTTATATATCTGGTCACTCAGATGCCTCAATAAAAGTAAAGTCGAACAATCAAGGTGTTTAATTGACAGATTGAAAGAGCTGACCAATCACTGCTTATTGACGAATTCTGGATCAAACATGGCACCGACCACATCACGTAAAAATGAGACTGAATTGACTTCATTTTGTTGGAACCGGAAGCAGGTCATTTTCATTAAGTGAAGTCACACTCACTCGGTCCAGTTATCACGCAGCCAATGGGAGCCATATCCCTGTATGAACATCCTATGTTCAAAAAGTGTGTTCTTGAACGCGCTATACATGCCCGGTGTATACGTAGCGTAGAAGCGTAGCGTAGAAGTGAATATCTCTGGCAAATTTTTCATCGTAAACTTTGGAAACTCCAAACCCACCAACCCATATTTGTATCTTTTTAGAAGTGCTTGATCGAATCCATCCATTTAAAACAAGCTGCATTTCCGTTGACAATAAAATCCCGCAAATTGGATTTGCAATTTTGAAAAAACTCACTTTTATTGAAAAAAAGTTTGCACTTGCATAAGATGGTTTTAGAGACATATTGACATTGACATAGCCTACTTCGCAAAACTCCAATGAAAATACACTTTTTTAAAATTAAATGAGTCACGTGACCAACAGTGATGGCCCCGCCACCACAAGAAACAGCGTCACAGCTCATCAAAAGTTGAGTGTCTCATGCAGAATTGTTGGATCCACAGCTCCTCTGTAAAATCACTGAGCACAATTTCCCAAAAGTGCTTCATCTGTAGCTTGCAACTCCATGTCCTGAATAAAACTCCTGACTTATCGCGTAAGTTGGTTTGTTTTTATGCAACTAATTACGATTTAATGGAAACAGTGTAATTGCAAAATAGTAATTTTTCGACATTTCTAGAATTTCGATAAAGTTTTGTGCATATATGTAGTGGAAAGGCAGCTACTGATGCTTGGCACATCGAGTTTCAGTAATCGCAACACTATTAACAGGTTTATTCAAATCAGCAGTAAAACTGTGGGCCAACAACAGGAGTCACCCATGAAAATAAGAGGTTAACCAATCACCACATACTCTGCACAACTGTTCCAGATCTTGATTGATTCAGATCCTGTTCAGGACAAAGAAGGCTTATCCCAGACTCAATTAAACAGCTCAGTCAACAGCAATACTTTTTAAAAGTTGTTGCTAAATTTTTAATTTCATTGTTTCAGCCAGTCTGAGTATATATCATCTGTATTTTATTTAAGTGTATGTGTGTTGTATTGATGTTACTCTTGATTGCTTGTCTATTCTCTGAGTTTCAACAACAAAGGAAGTTCGTACTGGGAAAAGAAAAGTAATTTTGATTATTTTTTATAAGAAAAAACCAAAGATATAAGAAGACGGAACCTCCAGAAAATGCCAAACTGTTATGATGGCTTATTTGGGAGCAAAACAACAAAAGGGGTTGCTCTTCCAGGAAATCCAATAACTTCACCTCCTTCGCTTGCAGAAAGACCCTCCTTTTAAAGGAGACAACAGTTTTCCTATTTGGTTAAAGTTCAGGTGAGTTTTCATGCCTAAAGACAGATGTCTGAGGAGTAAAAGATCTTGGTTGGCCTTAGAGAAGAAAGAGTCCTATTTTACACAAAGTAAACCAGTTTTGATTCTGGAATTATTGCGGCTTTATGATTAATTAAATATCAGTTCAGACAATCAAACATTTTTTTTATTTTAATTTGTCCATTTTGCTCCAATGTTCTGTCAGAAAGAGAAACAATTCTTTAGATTCAGAAAGTGTTATGATGTTTGTTTTTATCTGATAATAACTATAAAATTAGCAAATGTACAAAAGTGGCCGTTTTTATCTGTTTTTCCTGCTTAAACATAGTTTTCTGCTGCTTTAATCCGAATCAAACCCACAAAACAATGACTAAAACTGACTTTTTTCAGGTTTAAGTTGATTTCCTTTTACCTATAACATTCATTTGGTCTTTTATAAAAACTAACTGCGTTGTTGGTCTCTTTTGTGGAAAATTCGGGATCATTTTGTTCGGATCTAGAAGACTTTGATCCGGATCTGCGGGATGTTCCGTGTGACCGCGCTCAGCGGTAAACATCTGTGAGCATCACTGCAGACAGATTCAGATAAACCTGCTGCACGCCTGCGCAGTGACGGTGACTAAACTGACAGCTGATCGCCTCAGACGGATCGATAATGGAGAGAATTTGTCGGCAGAAAAGCTTTAGCGTGAAAGGTGAGCGTGGAGAGGTTGAAAGACGGAAGGGAGCCCGCTTCACGGAAACAAAGAGCTCATCTGTTCGCCAGGCGCGTGCGCAGCACAATTAAAGCCCATGCGGCTTTCGTGCACGACGTGCACGTGAAAAAGCCGCGAACAGCAGCAGCTCCGACGGTTCCGGTGGACTCTCCTGAGCGGAGTGGCTCCCCCGGAGCAGAGGCGGCCGCGGGGCTTTGTTCGGCGGCGGGGCGGCAGCAGCCGCGGCGGCGAGTGGGCTGCCTTCTTTGTCCGCGGCTCGCGCGCGGGTTTGTCTGCATCGGTTTGTTGTTCGAGCGCGCGGGGCTCATTGAGGCTCACGAACAAACACAAAGAACCTCAACTTTCCAAAGTTGAGTCCAGCGAGCGGGCGCAGCAACCGAGCGGCGGCCGCAGCTAGTCTCACTGGCGGCACAGCAGCAATGCAGCCCGCGCGCACAAAGCGCCGCGCGGACCCTCGCAGCCGCCCGCCGGAAGCGGCTCCATCCCGCGCTGGGTTCCCGCTTCACTCACCCGCTCTCCCTGCTCTTCCGCGGTCCGCGCGCGCCTCAGAGGTGACGGAATCTCCGCAGCTTCATGCTGGATGAACGCCCGCTCTCCTCCAGGAGCTGCATTGTTGACATTGGCTTCATGACGTCACGCTTCCCCTCATTCACAACAATGGCAGAAACCCCCCTCCCCACTCCACTCCCCCACCCCTCCCACCACACTCACGGCGTGAACAGTGGAAGCATGCAGACTGCAGCCGGTCTGCTGTCAACCTGCAGACGTCTGCGTGCAGAGGCAGTTGGAGCGTTTGACTGCAAGCACGCGGCCGCCTGCGCAGCACGAGCCGCCTTTCATTTGTTCAGCAAAGTCAGCAGATTTCTGCAGCATGCTCCCATCACATCAGAGACAAAGGCTCGGCCATGTCTTCACAGCTGCGTTAACGTGTAGGGGGCGGGGCCAGATCCAGGACTCCGCCCCCTGGCTTCAGTTTAGCACGAATGAGTGATAAAATACATCTATTTTCTTTTAAAACTAAAAACAGAAATAATGAAGTCTGGGAGAAAAAAAACTGATCCTTGAAAGATACAAACAGTAAATATATTTTTAAATTATTAGTTTTTTAAAGTACAAATACTAAGCTTTACTGTGCTTTGTCTATTTATTATAATTTACAGAGCAAAACATGACTTTATTGTTTAAGGAATGTTGTGTAATAGTTTATTTTGATAAATGTTGAACATGTTCACTAAAGTAGAGTTGCTGTGGTTTCTTTAGAGTATTTTAATTTTCAGTTTAAAACCTTATTTACTTTTTTTTTAAATGTTATTAATCATATTTTATTTTTCTACATCACATCTTTTTATCTATTATTTGTTATCAATTATTATAGCACTTTTGTTTTTCTAACTTCCTTCTTAAACTTTTTTTAAGAGCTGACAAGCTGATTTTTAAAATGATAATTAGAGCAACATTTAATCTAAACACTAATAAATTTTTTTTTCATCAAATTTAAAACGTTTTGACACATTATAATTGTCCATCACCAATGTTCTAAATGCACACCACCACCATCACCTGAGCTTTAGTTATTCAATGTTTGTGAGTTTCACCTCTTGTACCTCAGGCTCTATCTTTAGGTATGAATAATGAAGGTATGGTGGTTGTTGCCGTGGAAACAGCTCCGTGATCATCTCCGCTAAAGTGCATCTTCTAGCTTTAGTGTATCTTGCTTTGGTAGTGTCCTGCTTTTCCTGTCTTTGCCTTTATGGAAAGATGAAGCTCAAATCCAGAGCAGCGGTGTACCATCATCATCATGATGAAGAAACTGAGTTCGAATTCTTGCTTGTGTCACTGAGAAGACTGCTGGGGCTGGTAAGAAACCAATGCATCACTAAGGAAACAGCAGCTCTGCATGGAGGTGGTGCTGACAGTGGCGTCCACCTCAGTAATGTCACAACATCCCCACGGATCAGAGCAAAGCGGTCATACTTCAGAGGATCGGGATGTGAATTCAGACTCTGATCTGCAGCTCTTCAACACGCAAAGGTTTTCTAGTATGCAGATGTTCTGCTTTTTAGGAGGTCCAAAAAAACATGCAAACATGCAAACATGCAAAATTCTGTGCTAGCCACCTGATTTTTTTAAACTAACATCACACTGTTACACCTTCTTTTGTCTGTCAGCTTTTTGCTAATATGCTTTGATCACATGACCTCATAAAAGACAGGCTGTACTGCTGCACAGATGGACTCATGCTTAAATACTGTTTACATTGAACTTGTGCTCCACTTAGTGAGTGCAAAATAAAAGTTTGCCCAAATCATTATGTTACCACCACCATGCACAGAGGTCAGAGCAGCATTTGTGCAAAACTTTATTTCTTACTGTTTTGTGGTTGTTGAAGCCAAATGTTTGAGGATATCTTGTTAGCAGGAATTCTAAAGATGATTAAAACGTACCTGACGTGCAACAAACATAAACTGCAATCAAAAGTGTGTTAAACCTGAATCTCCACAGATGGAAAGCAGAGGACTTGATGAAGAAACACCGCAACTGAGATTAATCCAACTGAAACAGCTGCGTACAACAGAACAAAGCCTAACTTGAATGTAAAGTATGATAATAACCTAGAAAACTAAAATAAGAAAAGGCGCCCAACCGCACATTTTCAGATTCTTCATTTAGAAGAAGGCTATCCTCTGGATTTTATCTTCAACAGCAGTTTGAAGCTTTTGCTACATTCTAAAGCGTCGTCGTTGTACTTACGCTGGTAGACCACTAGAGGGCAGCATATCTTGGATGGTTTTGTTGACATCTCGCTTGTAGTTGGAGATTGTGACCACTAGAGAGCAGCATAAAGGCAGGCTTAAAACAAAGTTAAAAAGGTATCAGACGTTCATTTTCAGGTAAAGTCTATCAAAATAAGCGTTTTAAAAAAAACAACGTTTCTGTAAGTCAATTCTATTTTAAATCTAGTTTTCAAAGTTTCCGACTGTGAATCATTTTCAAATGGTCAAATAATACTTTACATAATTATGTGTACAACCATGGTTATAATCTATTGTGATTATCAAGTAATTTCCTCCCCTCCATGAACTGCCAACTTAACGTGGTGGAGGAGTTTGAGCGCTCAAGCGATCTCAGGAAATATGCTGTATCATGGGATGTCACCTCTCTGGGAGGGAAGAAGCCTGAGCTTGTGCGGGAGGTCGAGAGGTACCGGCTAGATATAGTTGGGCTCGTTGCTGGACTTCTGTGCTCGTCATAGTTTATTCATAACAAACACCATGTTCGAGCACAAGGGTGTCCATCAATAAATGTGGCATCAGGACACCCTTAGCAGGAAATCGATGGTCAACTTTGTAGTCGTTTCAGGCGACCTTCGGTCATCTTTCTTGAACACTCGGGTAAAGAGAAGGGGAAAGCTGTCCACCGATCACTACCTGGTGGTGAGTTGGATTTATTGGCGGGGAAGGAGGCCGGAAAGACTTGGCAGACTATAAGGTACTGTGAGGGTTTGCTGGGAACGTCTGGCTGAGCCCTCCATCAGGAACGTCTTTAACTTCCCACATCCGGGAGAGCTTCAAACAGGTACCAAGGGAGGCTGGAGACATTGAGTCTGAATGGACCATGTTCGCCACCTCCATTGTCTCTGCTGCTGTTTGGAGCTGTGGTTGCAAGGTCTCTGGTGCCTGTCATGGCGGCAACCCCCAGACCCGGGGAGTGGCCGGGGAGAGGGAAGTCTGGGCATCCTTGCTTAGACTGCTGCCCCCGCGACCCAGTCCCAGATGAGCGGAAGAAGATGGATGGATATTTAATATTTTTTAATTATTCTAATATTGACTGGAGTGCTGGCTATTATCTAGTTGGTAAATCATGATAAATTTACCTGGTTTCATGCTGCACTTGAACAAGGCCTTCCTTAATAGGAGATCCTGCTTTAGCCAAAGTTTGTTTTGCACAGTCATCCCAAATTTAACACTTTTTTTCTGTGTTTCTTATCCTGCAATTATATAATTGAGTATCATGACAATTTTTAAAGGATTTAACAAGACGTTTGGATCTTAAGTAAATTCCATCCTCTTCACACTGCATGTAGTACTCAGTATGGCAGCTAACGAACATAAAGAAGTTGTTGTCGAGACTTTATCTGACAAATGATGGGTAGGCCTATTGACTCAGAAATGGAATTTATTGGGATTATATGTAGCTCAAGTACATTAAAAGATCCACTTTGTTTTTAGTACCCTGAGCTACAAATTTCTTAACCTTTTAAATAAAATCCCCATAAGTCTTTTAATCTGAATGGACCATGTGCATGTGTAGGCTTTATTATCTTTATTGTAGACTTTATTATCTGTTAACATACTAATACTAGAATAAAGTTTATTTATATATTATTTATTATTACCTTGAGGGTAATTCTAAAAAGAGTTCAAGGTCATCTCTTCTTTTACTTGTTCATTTTTAAAAATAATTTAATGTTCGTTTTGTGTTTAAGTTGTGTTTTTGTACTTAACCACTAGAGGGCAGCATTTGTTAGTGCTGCAGATCTGTAACTCTGCAGTTATAGATTGTGGCCACCAGAGGGCAGTATCACATTTTTAATCAATTTGTAAAGTTGCAAAGAAGGCGTTGAATTTTAAGTTCCGGTCAACTTTAAAAGTAAACGTCTCCAAAAAAAATTACAATTAATAATCTCCTATTTTAATTTGTGTACATATCTAAATATACCAGTGCTCACACTTGTTGAATTTCATAAAGTAACAAATGCCGTTTAAGTTAATATAAATGTAGTTTGGGGTTTTAGTTTTATTTTTTCAGTTATTTTTAACAAACGTAAACAATCCATAAAGACTACCACTGGCAGAAGTTTGTAGGGCATACTAATCGAATTAATACAATATCAATAAATATGAATAAATCCAAAAATTTTAAGGTATATATATATATATATATACTGTATTTCCTTGAGTGTACCCTCTACAAATTGCAGACATATCATTTTTTTAAATGTAATGATAGCTGCTGTGGTAAAGTGTTAAACAATAGCAAGACAAGATGAAAGGAAGAACATTTATTTAGAAGAGTATAGTCATTTGTGTCTGTATGAAACCAAATGAACCATAAACAGAGTCTATAGGGTGAAAGCAAAGATAATCAAAGGTGTAACTTCACTTGAGCTCATACAAACAGCGCACTGTAATAACTGTTTTCTATTTTCATAGGTGTGGATGGTCGACACAGTTCTTCAGGTCAGTGGGAGTTTCTGACTGTTTCATAAACTCTGACTAAACACCAAAAAGTGAGGGAAAAGACATTCATTAATGAAAAGATGTCAAACAGCAGTGAAGCTGCCCTTTTCCTGTGCTTTATTTAAAAAAAATAAAACTGATGTGACCTCCAAGCAGAGAAATATGAATCATAAAGAAGCCACATGGTGTTTTCTTTTTAAACTTAATGAAAGCAAATCAGTGAATGCAAAGGAAAACGTCCACATCAGATAACCCCTGATGACAAAAGACGGCTGTTTTTCATGAAATACCATTTAATCTTTTATCTGACTCATTAGTGGCTGAAGGGATAAAAAGTTCCTGAGATAAACTAATTCTGTTCAGTTGGTGGCCAATGACCAAGGGTCTCAATGACCAAGGGTCAATGAGAGGTAATTAAAGAATATTTTAGAGACGTAAAAACACATTAAAGTATCACAAATGCTCTGTGTACCTTTACTCTGAATGCATCGCTGTGGAAGCTGGGGAACATTCTCCTCTAGTTTGTCTTGAAAATAATAAGAAACACATTTTCTTGTTAAAAACAATATTTCCTCAATTTTGATCTCATTCATGCAGTGCCTCCTGCCTCCACTGGGTGGCACCTGTGCTCTGCATGAGACCAGTGACTTTTTTCTACCAGGGATTTACTGCAGTGACCTCACACATGAGATGGAGCAGAATGCTTCTCCCAGTGTCTTCTGCCAGCAGACTAAAGATTAAAGTTTTACTCCATCAAAGTAGTAAGACATCCTCTCTGTGATGGCTTTTCAAGAACATATGAAAAACACGTGTGTGCAATCATTGTATTTACTCTTTATAACCAATAAATCAATATTTCCCACAAAAATATAGCTGGATTTAAAAAAAGAAACAAATGTTTTGATTGTCTTGTTTTCGTTTTAGCCTCTGATGGTTGTTTAGTAAGAATAGAAATGTTAGCATGTTGTTTAGCAGGTGAAGATGAAAAGGAAATGAGTTTCCATGTTGTCATTGATGTTTATGCATGTAAAACTATAGATGTTCCTTCCAGCAAAGCTTTTAGAAATGAAACTGCTGTGAGATAGGACACAATTAGATTAGTAAAAGTAAAAGAATGTCATTTTTGACAAATTATTACTATTGTTTCTACTTTTTATTGTCACCAGAAAAGTGTAAACAAATGGTTTTTTTATGATTTAGAAATAAGAGTTTTACAAATCAATTATGAGTTATTCTGATTCATTAGTTGTGTTAGTTTCAAAGCTTCTTTTTATTACATGACTGTTTTAATGTAACTTGTGGAAATGTTTTTAATGAGTATATTTTGCCTTTATTTGCTCATCTTTCTTGAACTGCCTTGACTCCATCATGGATGCCATCTTATTCTGCTCTGTCTACCTCTGGATTACACTGTGAAAAGGATAACGTTTAAACTTTATGCAAAACGTTTTAAGTTTAACTCAAATCTTCTGTATAAAAAAGTAGTCATGTCAATTTAACAATAGGATCAAGAAAGAATTCTCATTCCATATTTGTGCATTCATAAAAATACCCTCTAAAACCCTGAATCTGTTTAGCTTAATTTTCACAAACTTCGGCAGTCTCATCAAATCTTAAAACAACTAATTTTCCTTGTTGCTCAATCAGTTAAAACTGAAACTAAATTTACTGGTAAAAGGTGAGGATGTCTTTCCAAGTTAAGGTTACCTGTCAGTTCTCAGTGATAATTCTAAAAAGTACATAAAAGCATGAACAGACTAAAGATGACGCCAGGATGATCAATAATCTCATACAGAACCAAAAATACAAGAAAACTTTTAGTAAAACTGCAGCTGAATGAAGAAAAAATCTGAAACTGAAACTCTGTTGAGATTGTTTGAGAAACTCCACTGTTGTTTTAGAGGACGACACAAGATTTTAGGAACAAATAAGAGATGCAAAGCAGCATCAGTGATGCATGGGGTTAATTCATGCTTTTACTTTAGGTTCTATTTAAATAAACCTCCTTAAAACTGTTTTTTAACCAATGAAAACCTGTTTACAGATTCACCTTTTAAATAAGTAAATGTGGGTTTTTTGTCACTACAGAAAAAAACAGGTTGAAATATTAATGACTTGTATTTTTTTTCTATTAATTCATGTGAGCTTTTTAGGAAGAATGACGTATTTTTCTGTGAATTCAACACCTCTGAGTTACTTGAAACACCTTAATCTGAAACTGCACAGCAATGTGGTTCAGCAGGTGAGTTTTCCTGGCGTTGCTGCAGGTTTTGTCGGACCGAATCGGACAATGGTTCCCTTTCTTCATGCGCTCTCTGCAGGAATACTCTGGGTTATATCTGAGAAGTTCCTTAGGACAAAGCATGGACAAAATAAGGTAAAAATGAAGTCATCTTATGGCGTGGATTAAAAGTAAACATTTACTGTTGTAATGTAACAGCACCTCTTCTATGTTTTATAAATTCGTCTTTTAGCACAGTAACCTCACAGTGGGAAGGTCCTGGTTCGTTCAAATCCCGTGTGGAGTTTGTACGTTCTCCATATGCGTGCATGTGCTTTCTCCCCGGCTTACTGTTCAAAAAAATGCTTCACAAGTTAATTTGAGACTCCAAATTGTCCCTTAGGTGTGAATGTGTGTGGCAACTTCGCCTTCACCCAACAGTAGCTGGATAGGCTCCAGCAACCCCAGGACTCTGAACAGGAGTGAGCGCGTTTAGAAAACAGATCTAGAATTTCTCTTCTGATTGACCTGTCTGTGACAGCCTCATATATTTTGATTCAACAACAGTCGAGTTTGTGATCCTCAGAAAGGCTGCAGTCTGGTGGCAACGTGATAACGAGATGCTGATGGAAGCTAAAACTTCAGATTCTTCAAATAAAAAACAATTAGTGTCCATCTTTAATGAGAAAGTTTTGGAACTCCATTGATCTAAACTCAGTCACATTTCTTTAAGGTGTTTCTTGAAATGTTTTGGGGTTCACATTATTCTTTTTTTTTGTTCAACTTAAATTTAACAGTTTCTGGGATCATAAAAATCTGACAGGATTTCTGAAAACTTTTCCTACAACTGTCTAAAACAATTCATGCTATAATTTCAAATCCATCTGACGGAGTCCAAATGGGATCTCACTGAGACAAAAACTGCTTCAGGACGTCTCTGTCTTGTAAAAGTTACTTCATTATCCTCCCATTGTGCAGCATTACAAGGATTCCGATTTTTAGATAGCAGTGGTGCATGAGTCACATCACCAAGAAGACTGATGTGATGACTTCCTGATTTAAAGATGAGCAACATCTCGAGATCACCACCTCACTGGTGTCTGCACACCTTTAAGGGATGGGGTTTGTCCCTGAGCAATTTGGAGTTTTTGGTTGTAAAGAACGTCAAATTCTTATACCAGTAATGTGTAAGAAATGCTGTTATTATGACTTTTCTTTCTTTAAATAAAAACAAACCAATACTTTAGCAGAATTTCATTACTTCATTCCTGGATGTCATTTTAATTAGAATTTGCACTTTCTTTTCCAACCAACTTTTCTTTTTAAATCGGGATGCTGACATCACCTTAGAATGACTTTCAAATATGCAGAAGGAGACGTCTTTGCAATGAAACCGGTGAGAGATAAGCTTGAAGGCACATGCGTGTCATTTCAACCCATAAAGTGCCTCCACCGCAGAACGCATTGTTAAGACATAAAGCTCCTTTCATGCATTTCTTTGTGTTGTTAAAAAGGAGCCAGCATGCAGCCCTGATGCCAGGTAGGTCTTTCAGAACAACCAACTCAAAGTGAAAACCAATAAAAAGGATCCTGTCAAGCTGACTGTCACTTTTCAGCTTCTAGAGCCAAATGGATGCATTGCGTAACTTCTGCAGAGTCATTTGATGCGGGAATGACTGAAACCAAAGCCAGATGTTCCTGGATGTTAATGGATTCTGTCTGATAGGAAATTGGCTTGTGTTAGCCGGTTTCTCACTTCATCTGTCTGCCAGTTGATGGTAAAATATGCAACAGTGACATTGAGAATGCCCCCAGACATAAACTATGCAAACCAAACACAGAGGGCCAAGAGCTGAACCTGTTTACATACCAAGTACATTTGGATAAGTGGGACTTACTAGATTTATGCAAAACTGACTATGGAAATGTGACCGTTGGAAAAACCTTGGACATGCAGACGGTAGAGACAGGTGCCTCCCCTCCCCTACCATCATCCTAACCTGCCATCATGAGATGTATAAAATGTCCACTGATTTGTGCAACAAATGACATTTCTGTACAATTTAAATACATTTGTTCATTATCATAATCAAAATTTATGTTTGTATTCATAGGTTCGGCTCAATACCAACGTAGTCTGCAGGTGGGGCAGCACCGAGCTCTACCTCACGGCTGATTGGGTGATCCCATGTAAACAGGGTTGATTGGATCCCTTAGACTACACTCATATATCCCAAAATGCCACAGCACAGCGACCTAAATGCAAGTTTTTCAGCAAAATCGGCAGGTGGCCACGTGGCGGCATTTGCATTTGGGGGACGGCAGTTGCATTTTTACAAGCCGTGCGGTGGTCGCAGAGGTTTTAGGAAAAAGTTCAAATGAAAGGATGACTGGATGCTTTTTTACATCAGTCAGTAGCAGCCCAAGCACTTTTGGAGGTCGCGAGGTGGCAGTCTAGGTGGCGGTGTTTTTGGGGCGTCAAACATTTTACATTCATCCTTGGCCCAAAATGCACCTGTTATGTGCTTTGGAGAGAATGCTGGTATGAGATATCAAATATTTGTATTTGGCAAACATATTGGGTTCATATATTTGTGAATCTGACTTAATGAGTCAACCTCACTGCGCGTCAAATCTATGACGCAAGATTGCCAAGCATACTTAAGAGTAGAAAACATTTAAAGCAAATTCTTATTTAAAATAAACCTATAAATCTTTGCAAATGCTAAGGCTTTAATCAATATTTCCTCTTCAAACCCATCAGCCTTGGAGGTAAAAACCTTTTGAAACTTCTTCCAGCTTCAATTCTCACATTTTTAGGAGATATAAATAAAAGCGTTGGGAGGAGCAGCAGATTTAAGTATAAGGATACACTTTCAGTAATTCATATTTTTAATGTCTCCATCTGTTTTATAGACAGGAACAGCCTTACAGTGATAAAGAGCTCCTTGTGTTTGTGTGTTGTCATATCAAGAAAGACCTCGCTGTTAGTTTCCAGCATGCTAACATCTCCATAAGCTAGTTCAGTCCCCTCTTTCCCTCTTTTCTCCTTTGGGTAAATGAAAGAGTAAGTGGGCTCAGGTTGTTATTATACTAATGAATGATTATACTCTGCCTTTCCGTCCATGTAACGTGTTTTAAAGGGCTCTGAGGCCCTTTCTACTCTGTTCCGCTGGATGTGAGCTGGCTGCTGAAGGCCTTTTTGTTTTTGGTGAGGAGATCCCCTGTTTACGTGGAGGTGGGTCTTCCTTTTTTTCAACCACATTTTCTTTGATCCCTTCCTCTTCTTCCCAAAAGTGTGTAGGAGTACCCACATTCATACACATCCCTGTGATTAGAGCATTGTTGCTTAGTAACTTATGATTTCAGTCCCTTGAAAAACCAGAGAACATTCTAACGGAAAACATCTTTTTCTGTTGTAACTAAATTACATAAAATCCATTCATGTTCTGGGCAAAACCCTAAAAGTCACAACCATCATGAAATGTTTTGAGGACCCCATGCTTTCTTTCTTGTACCCACAGTACACTCATATATTAGTAATGTTATGTCTGATCATTTGCTATTTTGTAACGGATTTTTTAGTCTTGTCAACCATTTTGATGCTTTCCTAACATGATATTCAAAGAACAAATGTTTCCTTTGTTACCTTAAAATAGCTTTGATTTTCAAGCATTTCTGTTTTCCATGTTTGAGGGTGGTTTGACAATCCAGACTCTCAGCCAAAAATCAGAGTCAAATCAGGGTTTTACTCAAAGACGCGGCTTTCAGAGAAAAACCAGGTTTTTCTAAAGCTTTAAGGCCAGTTTTTACTTCATAGCGATCGGCCATGGCATTAATCGTATCCACGATCCCGCGGTGCGAATTGCATTCTGGAATGCTGTAAGAAATGAAATATAAAACACATCTTTCAAGTTACTTGCTCTATACTCTTAGTTGTCCGCTCTCTGCATTTCTATGTGTCTGAAGTTTGATATTTCCAAACTTCTTCAGTAAGTTTTTATCCTTTTCAGTATTAAAAAGACATTTTTCTGGACAGAGTTTCCTCCTTTGTCGCATTTTCTAATTGCTGAAATAAATTCAAGTTAAATGATGCAATTCGCATGTGATTGCACTCCAGGCGTAAAATTCCAGTCATTGTTGCATTGTTGTATCTTGAAGTATGTGTGAGGCCAACGTAAGTTGTATGCACTTATGACGATAACTTATGACAGGTGATGCTTTTGTTCGATGCCTCTACACATTTAGAAAAAAGTGGTTCTCATACTTCCGTAGCTTGAAGCGCCTTAGAGTTAAAAGCAAAGACAGAAATTCAAATAAAAACTCAACCCACCCCTTACTGTTCCCCGTCCCCTCCATTTGCAAATTCATCCCATGACCCCACAAACAATGATTACCTATAAATGTGAACTTCTTAAAGAAACTAACTAACTTACTTTGGATATCGGCATAAAGGCTGGAATAAAGGATCCCCACAGGAAATCTAATCTAAAATCAAAATAAGAAAAACATTTTGAAACCAAATAAAGAAAATTTATACAGATACATAAAATGACAAAAAATATTAAACACATAGAATAGATGAAATCTAAAAATAATATATAGTAAAATTAATAAAAATAAATAAATACATAAAAAGGTAAAGTTATCTAAAAGTACAATTAAAAAGGTGGGTCTTGAGTCTCTTGTTAAAAACTTCTATGGTCTCAGTGGCCCTGAGGCTCTCCAACAGGCTGTTCCACAGGCGAGGACCATAGCAAAAAAAGGATTTATCTTTTGCTTTATGAATGTCGCAGTGGATGCAGCTTCTTCTTTTTTTTAACCACAATTTTCTGTTCTGGAAAGAGCTGATCCAGCATTTTCAAGCATGTATAGTGAAGTGAAACTCTGTTCACCCAGTTTGTATTCGGGATTGGCCCATGGTTTCCTCGAAACACTCCAAGTTTGGGCATTTAGACAGAAGCCAATGAATAAAAGAGTCACCGAACATTATCACTGTAGTTGAATTCTTTGTTACTAAGTCTTTTCTGCTTGTCACCCTCACACCTTCTCACTTTCTGGAGGCTCATCTGGTTAGCTCTTATGGGCGTCTCCAGGGTAAAATATCAAACAGCACAAACTCTGAAGCAGAGACTCTGAGGCTTCCTCCCTCCTTAGGACCTCCAAAATGCAACCTCCCCAGCCAGAACAGCAGAGGAACGCAGATGGAAGATAGCTTGATACCCAGAGGTGTTGGCCCCAATCCCACAGGCAATTCATATTGAAGGCTGCTAAATAATTCCTTTCTTCCTCAGTGGGCTCCAATGGCTCAATCCTCTTCAACAGTACATAAAGTACAAAACAGGGGGGAAACGGAAATCCTTTTTAAATGAGAATGAAGTCAGTTTTGGATGTAAAATGAACAGCTGGTTTCTTGAGCTTTCCATGTCTTTCTTCAGAGGGGAAAATATGACACTGGTGTTTGGAGTCTATCTACTGCGAAGGCTCAAAAAATGGGTCAATGACAATGTGTTTTTTTCACTTATTTTCTGCTTTTCAAACAACCATGCAGTTTACATGCACCCAAAATATTGATCCCTTTACCCTGTGACAGCTCACAGTGATTCTTCCACACCAGAGCAGCAGTATGTCAAAAATAAGTTGGAAAATTGGTTCATTGCTTTATTCTTTTAGTGAAGGTCAGAGTTGTAGAAAACTGGCAGCAGCAAGGAAAAGAAAAAGATGTTCCTAACAAAGGTGAGACCATATAAAAGGGAAACAAGACAGCTCCTGTCTACTAAATTAGGGTTGGTAGAACAAAATCTCTATTTCCGCATTTTAGTACAACTTTACATTTAAAACAGTAATTAACCTATTAAAAACTAACAAAAAAAACTAACATTTGATTAAAAAAACTTCGTATAAACAACACAAAGATCTTAACAATGGTGAAACCAAACCAAAGAAAACCATGGACATAAATACACTAGAAGATAATTAGCAAACACAAATCAGATGGTTTTATTGCAAACTGAACATGATAAAGAATAAAAATTAAAATGACTCCAAGGGATTGAAAGAAATCAAGTAAATGAATGTAAAAGTAAAGAAAGAAAAACTGCAAAAGCTGAAAGTAAAAATGCCCTTGTTTGAATGTCTTATAATCTGTTTTGCAAGACAAATAATCTTATCAAGAAAGTTTTTCAAAAGTGAAAAAGTTTTTTTAAGAGAAAACACGTCATAGTGGCTAGAATTTCTTTCTTAGGATTCATGATAAGACCATTTTTCTTACCCCACTGGTGATTTTTTGGGTTAAATAAAGAAAATCTGCTAATGGAGTAAGAATTTTTGACTTATTTCTAATTTTTAGCAGTGTAGTAGCACCAATTCAAACACTTTTAAAGTCACAGTGGCTCATTTCCCTTAGAAACCATCTGTGTTCAAACACTTGTTTCACTTCCTCCAAAACAGATTTAAAAAGACATTTCCAGTCATTTATGTTGAAAAGATTTTTTTTCTTACGCAAGAAATACTGCAGATTTGACAAAATAATAAACTGCATTTTTGCTATTGTTCAGCATAAATGTAATAGTAGTGTAATCAGAAATCATACATCTGTATAGGGTTACCCTAATTAAAGGCCTAAAAATGTTGACATGACATGTAGCTTGAAAAATATGAACAATGTAGCCAATGAGTTACATAGGCTAGAATTGCTATGCTAGCTTGTTGCATACACAAAGTTGGATGCCATATTGGAAAGGGTCTGTTTACTGCTGTGCTAGAATTGCACAAACAGAGCTGGACAAGTAAATTATTTCACAAGTAAATGATTAGTGTAAGTTAATAAAGGAGAACATCTAGAATACATATTAGGAACATCTAAGCGAGTTTACTCTCAGAATAGTGAATGTTTAGGCTGATCTTTAAGTCTATTCAAAGTCAATGGTAGTATTAGACTTTGCACTATTTCCACGTTTTCTGGCAGGACCACCTATCTTTTTTGTCTTTTGGAGGATGAACTGCTGAATTGAAGCTTATTACTAATGGAGGAAAAGAAACTAACCGGGACTTCCTCAGTAGCGGTGAGCGAAGACCAGCTAGTCAAGCCCTGGCCAGTGCATGGTTCACAGCGCCCCCCCCCCGCCCGGATCTCGCCACACCGGGGTTGTGGACTGAAGTGCATATTGTGCCCTCTCTCCTGTCCTCGGCAGGATAAGGCTCCCAGCCCTCAACCGCGTTGCGCCACCTCGGGTGGGCACAAACTGGTCCACGTACTTTGTACAAAAACATTAACACAACAGCCAGGGTGATATTTTTGTGATGATCAGAGTATTTTTCTTTTTAAATCGGAACAAAATTAGGCATTTTATGGCAATTTTATCGTATCTGCAAAGCCATCTCTCATTGTTTACTGCCCTTTCCAATATGGCGTCACTCTTTACATACATGAAACATTGGTAGCATGCTAGCGTCGGGTCTCTAGCCTATAAAACTCATTGGGTGTCACATCAAGACACAAACTTGCGTCTTAACAGAAGCTCTGTGGAGTAATAGAAGGGATCCATTGGTTCTCGTGAACACCTTCAGAAGAGTGACAGAGTAAAACAAACACACACACCCCTGTCAGGGGATGAACTGGTTCTTATTAAGATGGTAGGCTGGTAAGAAGGAATGCTCCATCAGGTTGTGTGATTGTTAAAACAACAAATAAAATCCTTGCAACCCCATCACCTCCTTAACCTGCAAATGGCCTCCAACAAGTCCCTTTAGCCCAGTCGTCCCATCCTCAGCCACCCCCCCCACCCCCCACCCCACTCCAGCTGAGCTTGGGGGGCAGTTGAGGGAGAGGTCCGTAAATCTGGCAGCCTTTGAGCAAGCAGTGGGCTCTGGAGAAAATAAATCTGCAAAGGTTCACAGTGAGTTCAGCCAAACTGCAGCTCCACACTTTCTTCCCTCTCTCCTCTGAAACGTTCAGGCCAAAGTGACTGTCGCTCATCCTCTATCTCCAAAAACCAAAAAAAAACCTCAATGCAGCTTTGACATGTCTCCACACTGATGTCATAGTTCAGATACCAACCTCAGGACTTAAAGGAGGACAGTCCTCTCACATGTGTGATGTCTGCTCGGGTTTGGTGTCTGATTCAACCAGGTTAAACAGTCCAGCAGAGGCCCGGTTCCGGAAATCTACATTAAAATCTGATCATTTTTCTATAGTGAGCGCCACATGACAGACTTGATCATATTTCACTAATTTAGTCAGAAACAATCTTTTAATAAAGTTTGAGGTAAGTGAATTTAGACGACTGTTTTGATTTTTTTTGTAAGACAGTGTATTTGGTCTAATTTTGAAAGCAGATGATGCTATGTTTAGTGACAACGTGGGATTTGCTGCACTTGATTATTTGAATAGAACTGTATTATGACATTATTCATCTTGTTTGCTTTTCCTTTGTAACACCCAAAGATGACTTTACTTATTAACGTCTTTCTATTTAGATAAACTAGATTTTATTAAATCAAATCAGTTGCTTGAAACTTTAGTATTATATTTAACTTCACTCCACAGTTTTTTTCATTAAACAGCAATTTAAACTGTTTACTCACTGAAAAAAGAAAATATTTTCCTAATTAGAAGAGTAGCGGTTTAGATTTGAGCACCCTGCCAAAGATCCCGCCCACAACTCGAGATGAATTTCTAATGAACTCCTGCTGCTCTGCAGAAACTCTGTCCTAGATAACGACTCAGGCTTCCAGATTTTGGCAAAAAAAAATGACATCATCATAATTGAAAGAACACTTTTAAAATAGATCAAAAGATGATCTGAGTGGATCAAAAAAATTAATAAATACAAGGTGGAGACGTAAGTATGTGAACCATCGTAAACTGCAGAATTTTTTTCACCAGCAAGTTATCCTTTCATCGATTTTATTTTGAGTTCATAATCTAATAGAAACTGCTTTTATATTAGTTTTTACTGACACGGACATTGCAGATTATATGATGACAATCCACTGACCTAATGCTTGTCAAAGTCCCCTAAAGTGTCAACTTTCCGTTTTTTTTAAACAACACAAGTAAGTTATCTTGAAGGCTGACCCCAAACAATTAACTTTCATTAGAGATTTTTAAAAACTGCCCCATAAATTAACCTTTTTTTCCATTTCTGAGATCAAAACTTTCAGCAAGTGGGCCTTGTTTCCTAAAGAGAGCAAACCACCGGTGGATCATGTCAGCCTGTGCTGTGTTGACACGGCTGAAACTTCTCTTCTGATGTTGCTGTTTATCAGAAATGAACAGAGAGTTTGTAGAAGGATGAGAAGGAGGTCTGGTCCCTGAGTACTTCCAGACCTCTAATGAATGAAGATGGATACAAGGACGCAGTGTCCGCCCTGACCCGGCAAACTTTGACCTGTGACACTGCATGGCACAGGGTCAACGTGCAGCTTAAGATTAGGAGAGCAAGAAACCACGGCTTCAACTGCAGGAGGAAATGTTTTCACACCATAAACCAGCTCAAATTGTGGAAAATATCTGCTTGCTGTCGACAAACGAGAACAATGGCCGCATTGTGTGTAGCCTGTAAGCCCTTTCAAATCAAATTTGTGAAAGGAGCTTCTAAGTACGCATATGCACACTGTGTCCACATTACACTGATACAAAATACAGCTCATTATTTCCAATCACAGCTCCCCTTTTTTATTCTTTCATGACAAATTAAGTGATTGAAGGTAACCTCTCTTCGTCGGTCGTTAACTGAACCGCCCTCCTGTCTTTGCCCTCTAATATTATAGATATCTCCCTTGACAAGAGCTGTCTCAAAGTCTCAAGGCATGTAGGACCTCATCCTTAATCTCTGACCTGAAAGAAGGAAGACTCCGGTTATGCAGGGAGGGGTGGGAGTATTAGATTACACCAAGACTGTAATTATAAGGCTCCTGGGCTGATAAACTCAAGGGAATGCAAACGTATGAATGCAAGGCCATGTGCAATCATGCATAAGTATGGGTACTATTTGCATTTTATCCAGAGCCAGTGCCAAACTGATACTTTTACATATTACTTTTATGATACTTTTACTTATGGTTCTGGTACCCGAACGGTGCTCGAAATGGTGCTTTAAAATGAGAAAAACATGCCAATGTTTTCCATAAACATTGAAGTGTGATAAAGCAGCGTCACCGGGTGAAGGAGAACACTTAAATGTGCCTAATGCTACGTTCACACCGGGCACGTGACACGCATTTAGCATAAGGTGTTCACACTAAACTGTCCCTAGCCAATACTAGCTCATGTCCGCCAACTACAGTTGGAAGAGACTTGGTGCGAAACTTCAAATCTTGGTCGAGGCTTTTTCTTTCACAGCTCTGTTCCGATATATGGTGTCTCATAAATCTGGCTGGGCACAAACCTGGAATAATTAATTTCTCATTCATGATCATTTTTAAATGGTTGGCACTTTCGTGAATTAAAAGGGACGCCATCCATTCATCACTACCAAATATGAGTCCCATAATGGTCAAATCTCAACCCGGTCTAACTTTAAACGCACATTCAATGTTTTGTACGTAGAGCCCAAAAACGTTTTTAAAAACTTGTGTAGCATCGCGTGAACACACGAATTTTTAACGTGGAAGCCCAAAATGCACTTTTACGCACGTTTACGTAGACTATTCATTGAAAGTGGTCACTTGAAAGCCCGATGCCGAGGGCCATGTGTAAGTAGCTTTAGATGTTTTATCTCAATCTTTCTGACAGTCTTCACTGCTGCGCTGGATCTCAGTTTATCACAGGAACACTTTGGAGCACTTGTAGCGGTTTGCTGAATTAGAATCTATTGCTGTAAATTACAGCTAAGCTTTTCCTCGCCATTTTGACTGAAGCTCCTCTTGGTAACAACTTCGCACCAAGTCTTGGTGCCCATCCCCAATCATGCACATCAATGCATGATTGGGGATGAAGGTTTTCCTCCCAGATGCAGTCGGTTGATGAAGATGCCAATAAGTGAAATCCACCGTTGACCTGTACAGTCAACCGATTGCTTTTGCACATTGTTCCAATTAGTGCACCAAACATTCTCACTTAATGACTGCTTTCACTGACTGATGTCTTTATGGAAAAAAATAACCCAACAACCTTGCCCTAGCAGGGAGAAAGCATTGAAAAGGAGAGTGTGGTCTACCAAAGCCACAGGGGTTGGAATTGAAAGGAAAAATGCAACAAAACTGTCTTGATCTTAAACAATCACTAATTTCACATTGCATTTCTGAGCATGAATGCCCAGCTGTGTTTCGCCTGTGTGCACTCTGACCCTTGGCCCCTGGCCTTGCAACCCCCTCCTGATCCTGATCCACTCAGCCCAGCTTAGACCAGCCCACTCAACAGGACAAGCTGCAGGGTTCCTAATCAGCTCATTTGGAACAGATCAATGGCGCTGATGACAGGAGCCTTAACGGACCCTCCCGACCACATGAGAGACAACAAAAAAGCTGTGTCAAACGATGGCCTTGGAGCAAATACCCCTCCCGTACCCTGCAAGGTTGGTGACCTGGGTGGGAGTGGTGGTGAAGGTGTTTGACCAGTCAAAAGAGCGGTGGGGTTGGAGTCCCCCCCATGTCCTTGCCAGTTGAATCGACAGCTGAGAACAAGGTCCATCATCTGCCTGGAGACACTGATCTCCAGCCTCGCAGACCTGGTTTCAGGCCAGAGCAGGCAAGATGATGGACCCGGGACAAGGCCAAGACAGTGAGGAGCTTTCTTCTCTGGAGGAAAAGCCACATGGATACACGTGCACAGAGAAGGTCGCACACATCCTCTGTCACAGAGTCCCTCTCTCATGTATAGCACAAAAGGCCAGTGTCTTTCTGGTTTCAGCTCAAAATAACTCTCCTCTATCTCCAACCAATTGATCTTCATTCATCCGCTCCTCCACAGGACGACCACTGTTTCTCCGTGCAGCTTCTAAAGATCTGCCTGGTGACATGCCCCTCCCCCTATAATGGCAGCAACATTCCTTGTTAGGACGCTATTTTTCAACACGTGTGTTCTTCGCCAAAACTTGTTATCAGTGTTTAAAAATTAGAAAAACCCAGACAGATGGACAGAGCTAAAAATGCTGGCTGGTGGGATTACAGGTCTACAAAAGCAAGAGAAGATGAAACTTAAGTCATGCAGACTCTAGTGCTGGTCACATCAAGACAGCACAAAATTTAGGGAGCATACACCCTCACAGTGGTAGACACAGACAACCTTATTGGACAAGGGTATGAGGGGTGAACATGAAAAGGGCGGCTCCTCCTGAAGGAACAAACTTCACCGCTGGCTTCGTTGTTAGTGAGCAAACCCCTAAACTTCCCTGTGAGCACACCGGCCCCTGAAGAATCGTCTTTGACAGTCTGCCACTCAGTCAGCTCTGTGCGTCAACCAATGAAGTGCTGGGTTCATTCACCCTTCCATGGAAAACTCCACCCACTCAGGAGATTTGAAGAATTTAATTTAAATTTTGTTTAGTTTAAAGTAAATGTAGCTTAGTTTAAATTGCACATATTCACTGTGATATGTCCAAGCATGGATGGAGAATTAATGATGACCAAGCTCTCTATCCCATTATTTAGGTGGAAGTGCTGTGAGAGGGCCCTTCTGGCATACTCATACCGGGTAACTCTACCGACCCAACTCTAGTGACCCCCTGAAGAATGGTTCATGGGATTCTGTGATTACACAGTTTTGAGATGTATAGGGTACAAAATGGGAACTGTGCTTTGGCTGTCTTGCAGAGAAGCAGAGTGTGGTATACAGTTTAGAGGTTTCATCAAACATGCTCTAAACTTAGGTCTTTTCATAAAACCTCGACCTGAGAGTTAGCTTTTCAAAACAACTGAGTGTGAAGCGGTAGGGCGGTTGACAACTAAACAAAAGATTGCAGGGTTCAATTCACGTCTTGCCCACCTATGTGTTTAAGTGTCCTTGGCCAAGACACTGAACCCCACTTTGTCTCTGGTGGAAGGTTAGTACCAGTTTTGGCAGCGGAGCAGCCATCAGTGTGTGAGTGTGTGTGAATGGGAGTGTGACTGTAAAGCACTTTGGGCTTTCAAGGAAAGTATAAAAACGTCATCGAGGTATATGCCTTTAACAATTACCACTGTGCAAGACTAGACGGGTTATAAATAGATACACAAAATAAAATGTTCATTGTGTCTGGAATGATTAAAAAGGACGCTAACCATTCATCGCTACTAAACCAGAGTCCTTGATTGGTCAAAGTCCAACCTAGTTTAACTTTCAACTCATGTTCAATGGCCGTGCATTTTGTATGTACTCTGTAAACGGCCGTGAAAGCTTGCGTATTGACATGTGAATGCAAGAGTTTTCAAAACAGAAGCCCAAACGCACATTTTATCTGCATTTACATAGACTTTTCATTGGAAGTGGATGGTAGAACAAGCGTTGCCTGAGGGCAGTGTAGACGTAGCTTTAGGTGTTGCAGCTTAGTGTCACTACTCATTGTGGGCAGACAAAGGACGGGGAGTGGAGATTCTCTCCTGCTGACCGTGTATCCAGTTTCAAGTCTCCTCAGGGTGGCTGTTGGTGTGCTACAGAAAGGAGGGGCCCATGGGCTCTGTTTGCTCTGAACTCTGCATTCTGGATTTTCACACATCAGGAACAGAGCTGCAAGCATCTTTGTGGATCCTGAGGCACGCGGCGCCGGCGCCCGTTCAGCCTTAGACAAGCACGCTTTTCTCTCCTCTAGCCTGTCATCACCTCGCTGCAGCAGAGACGGATAAGGAAAATCATCTGGGTTCTGGTTTTCCTCAATAAACATCTGAAAGATGAGATACCAGCAGTGACCATGAGGGAGTCAAATTACCTGTTTTTTGTTTTTCATTCAATCCATCAGAAAGTGTTAAACACAAATATTTTCTTCCTGCCTTCACACATTTATTTGATTATTTAAAGTCTTACTTATACTTCGTCTTTATGGGTTTCTCCTGTAAACAAACCTTAATGTACACAAACACTGTTCTTCACTGTAAAGCAAGCAAAATAAGATCTCCATGGAGCCCATTCAGTGGAAGATGTGAGTTTCCTGTTGGAACTATTGTATGTGGGGCAGCTGCAGACAATTGCCTGCTCGGGCAGATTCCGGCCAACTTCTTCCTGACCTCTCACTTCCCCGTTCAGGAGCAGAGACTTCCTTCATTTCTCAACAACAAGTCCTCTTGTGCCTCTCTTTCCTCAGTCCCCACAGCGGTGGCGAGTCTCCGACCTCTGATTCAGCTGAGTCTGTGCAGAGAAGAAGCCTCCTCAGCGCTGATGGCAGATAAGTGCCTTTGTGTCTGCCCCCCATTGTCTTGTTACCTTATAAATCTTCCACGCCGACACCTGATAGCCGATATTGTGGTCCATTTGTCATCCGTGTTTACGTCTAGGATGTAAAGTGCTGTCGGGGATGGGATGCCCCCACCGCTGTGCAGCCACAAGGATAGGTGACACTGTCAGCCAGCAAGGAGGGGGGAGGTTGAAGTGAGAGGCCAAGAGAGTTAACTCGAGGCCATTCTCAGGAAACACCAGTTTGATCTTGTCCCAGACAGAGGAGATTTAGAGCAAATTAATGACCGACTCAACAAGACGATGAAGGGATGTTAAGGAGGGGAAAGAACATTTTAAAGGAAACGTTTCTACATTGCTATCATGTGTATCTGAGATGGTTGTCATTTTTAAAATAAAAATGTTATGCTGCCAAACAACATCAACTGATATTTTTTTCCATGAAACCCAAAAAGAAAAACCCTGGAGATAGACAGGAAGAGCTAACAGCTGCTAACGTACGGTTACAGGTGTGGCTCTTCACAAACAACATTTCCTCGGTGAAGTGGTTTACCAGAAAACGCTGGGAATAGAACTTAGGCGATACTAAACTAGCCTTCCCTTAAAACTTTTTTTAAACATCCTTTTGTAAAGTCAGTTATTAAGAGTTAGTAACATTTTTATTTTATTTATTGGATGGAAGTGCCTCTAGACCTCTTACCTGGCACTTCTACTCAGCATCCTTCAACCAATATATTCACCGTCTCTCTTCTGGACATGCATTTAAAACCCGCTGATTTACAGATGCAAATCATACCTCATCTGGTAAATAAACAAGCTTTAATACAATGTCCTCTAATCAAGTTTCTTTTTGTTTTTTTTATTGCTATAGATTTATCCTCATTCATAGTTTGCATGCGTGTTTCTGCTCCAACTGTTGTTCTTTTTCTTTATCATATTTATGTAAAGTCCTGCAGCCTAATCTACTTTAAATTGTCTTCAGGCCACCAGCCCTCATAAAAACAGCCAATTTGGCTCCTCTGTTGGTACGTATCTTGCAGTCTCTTGAAGTGTAGAAATGTGCAGATTTTTTACTATCTTTAGTTATAAGAAAACACATGTTTGTTTAAACATGATGGTATTTTAAAGACTTTCTCCTTTGCCCCAAATTTGACTGTCTTCAAGCATCCAAATATAGCAGCAGAAAATCTTGGATCATACTAATAACCTTTCAAAGAAATTGACATTTTTAAATACCAATAGATGATTATAACATTTTCAAATGGATGTTTAACTTTTTCCACATTTTATCTTAAATGTGGAACAGATTTGTGGTAAAAATAAGAATTGAAGTTGTAGATTTATGAACGGTGAGAAGGTTTGTTCTCCAGGCTACTGTTTTGTCTCATATTTAACATTAAATGACATATAAATGCATTTGAGGTGGAAAATTAGACTGTAAAACAAATAGAGGTCAACCTACACAGATGTCTTGCTCTGTGGCTGTCTATCTTGATGCCTAACATCACAGAAAAATAGAAAAGAAAAAGGGGGTGAGGGCATCATGGCAAACAAATAAGCCTGACAGAGTATTTTTATTAAGGTCAATGTTGAGCTGAGGATTGGAAGGTTTATCTGTCCTTCACCAGAATTAGCTGAGTATAAAAAAAATGAAGTTTATAAAATCACTGTTAAGTTATTCATTCATTCATTTTCCAATCCGCTTTATCCCTTTCGGGGTCACGGGGTTGCCGGAGCCTAACCCGGCTACTCATGGGCGAAGGCAGGGTACACCCCTGGACTGGTCGCCAGTCTGTCGCAGGGGCCACAATCACACACCCATGCACACTCACATGCACACCTAGGGACAATTTCGAGTAACCAATTAACCTATGAAGCATGATTTTGGACGGTGGGAGGAAGCCGGAGTACCCGGAGAAAACCCACGCATGCACGGGGAGAACATGCAAACTCCACACAGAAAGGTCCCCCAGCCAGGACTTGAACCGGGAACCTTCTTGCTGTGAGGCAGGAGCGCTAACCACTGCGCCACCGTGCAGCCCCTATTAAGTTATAAAAATCAATTTTTTTTAATAGGATTTAAAACTGTCCATGAGTCATATACTATCCCTTTTAAAACAAAAAAATGACAAAACAAGCGTAATCTGCAGATAAATATGGATAATAATATGCTCTCTGCAAATTTCAAAAGTACTGATAGTTCTTTTTTTTTTTTTCTCCAGGTGTTGATATTGTTCTGAACAGGGCAGTCTTTCTAAAAGAAACAGAGTTGAGCAAACTCTGTAGTATGTGTGTGTAACCCAACTGTCATTAAAGACATGCTAGAAAAATGACATTCAGAAAAACAAGGAAACAAAAGAAAGGGAAAAACTATTGTTTGGATAGTGAGAACTTTGACAACAGATGTTTAAATATTTTGTAAAGAAAAACATGAAGATCTTGAACAATTTTTGGATTAGCAAAACCAGAATCTAGCATTCTGATCTTTGTCTGCATGGATGTCTATCACAGAAGGATCTACTGTACAGAGCTTGGAATTATGGGTCATTATTGTTTCCATTGCGTCATAGGACTGACGGACTACAGACATTTGGCCTCCACATGCATTTTGTGTTTCGTTTACTGGAGAGCAGCGGCTTCAAAGATGATGACTTTCTTCTTCTGGGAGTGATGTGATCCCTGGAAAACCTTCCTCAAGAGACTTCAATAAAAGAGTTTCCTGTTTTCTGGAAAAAGAATGCCTGTCTTTATTTAGCTCTGTCATTATAAATAGATTTGACTCTGGGAGTCAATCATGTTTTTGTTTTCCAAAACATCTCTACAAGTGTTTTTAGCTACTATGAAGTTATATATTTCTACCACATTATTGTTTGATTGGGAAGTAACAACCAAATCTTCATATTAATGGAGTTTTATGATTGATTAGACTGCTAAACATTTTAATCTTAATGAAGGTAAATGTTTCCTTGGTCACTTTTTGCTCATTTTATTGATTTTTTTTTTTTTGTTCCTGACCAAAAATTGTTTGAGAGGAACATCAGAAGGTCACAAGACTTGGGGTATATTAGGCCTAGAAAAATAATTTGGTCTGGACCGAGTTTGCTTAATTTGGCCTGGACCTGAACGTTGTCTTTGGTCCGTTTTCAGACTGCGGCCAAGTGGCCTTTCCTGTTTCAAACCAAAGCTTGTAAACAAAACCATGTGACTAGAGATCTCTTCGCTCATTGGCTAGGAGTTACGAGGGCGGAAAAAAGATACTAAAGGCAGAAATTATGGAAGTCCTGCATTTTGCAATCCTTGTCGGGATATTTCACTTATTCAAACTTTATATTCTAGGTGACCAATTTTGAATTACTGTATCAACATCAGGTACAATACTGTTGGATGTAGATATATATATATATATATAGATAGATAGATAGATAGATAGATAGATAGATAGATAGATAGATA
>BSAI01000115.1:10803171-10837337 GCA_036245035.1 Adrianichthys oophorus | reverse complement strand
AGATAGATAGATAGATAGATAGATAGATAGATAGATAGATAGATAGAGAGAGAGAGAGAGAGAGAGAGAGAGAGAGAGATGGAAGACGTCAAAAAAGCACTTGACTGAGGACATGACAGCCTTTAAGATCCAGCAGAAATAGCTGCTGGTGATTTATGTATAAATATGCTTTATGTAAAAAAAATAGAGAGACATTTAGCCCAAAAGGAACAAAAAAATATATATTTGAAAAAAGAGTGGAAAACTTAGAACAACATTTTAAGATAAATAATGTAATAATTACTGGAATACAGCTCAAACCCTTTTCAAAGCTAACAGAGCCAAGGCTAATGCAGCAAATGCTAACAATGCTACTAATGCTGGTAAGCTGGGCACTCTCTCTGTTGAGCAGCAGGTCTAGGCTTTTCTCAAGTCTAAAGGGAATTCCCTGGATGTAAGTAACAATTAAAGTATGTATGTGTATGTACGTGTGTATGTACTGAATATACGTGTCTGTGTGTGCATTTCTTCATCTTTTCAATGAATTTGTTACTAATTATCCTAAGATAAGATATATCTTTGCATATTGTAGATAAATATCTACATTTTTCTCTTAGATTTTATTTTTTCTTTATCTTTTTCTGTTTTGATTTGTGCTGATTGCTTGAAATAAACCAATTGCAAATTATTTTTAAATAAAATAATTTAAACTCAGCAGTAGTTTTTAATTGGAATGCTCTTATCTACTGTATTTACTTAGTTGGATCCAACTGCTGACTGTTGTTTGGTGTGTCAGCAGATCTGTACTGTATTTGCTTAACATTGTGGACACCACTACCTCCTGTCCATCCTCAGGCCTCCGTCTATTGAGGACAGAATAATTGTTTGTGCCTGTGCATCTCTAAGTAGTGGCAGGCCGAGAGAAGAAAATAAATCATGTGGTGAGCACGGGAACAGAAAAGATTAGAGCTTGGTGGAGAGCCGCTTTTGAAAATGCTGGCTCGGTTCTGGCAGGCGGCCAGACAAAGAAAGACAATACAAGGCTGTGCAGATCCTATAGTGGGTACATTCTCACTGGAGGCTGCAGAGCGGTTCTGAAGCCAAAAGAACATGGTGTGTAACACTCAGGTGAACTATACTGCAGCCAGCATAAAAATAGAAGTCTATCTGTTTTACATCAAGAGGTGGAATGAGAACAGAACACCACAAACAATCAGTCAAAGCCGTCTCAGTTTGTCCCTCAGGCTTTGTAATAAGGAAGGAATAACAAGGGATTTTTTTTCTCTGCCGGCTTGGTTTTATAATATTTTTTCATTTGTTTTAACTTGTGCTTCATTTCCTTTATTTGCTGTCAGCCCTCCCAGTAGTCCTTGGAGGGTCAATGCTGGAAGTGCAAGAGAGAGGAATGAGCTAAGGAGGTGGAAGAAAATAAGAAGGGTGCTATGCCGCTCTTAGATCAAAGGTTCGCTTCTATTGTGAGGATTGCACAATAGATCACGGCAACCCCCTCGTCTTCTGCAAGCCAACTGACATTGCAGCCGTAAGGAGAAAAGCATGGGGCCACACAATGAAGAACCGTTAACTTTGAGCTCATTCAGACCGAAATGATCCTGCAGACAGCTTGATTGGGCGGGAAAGACAGAAACAAAATTAACACCTTCACTTGTTTCGGGTCTGCATTTTTTAAGATTACATTTCAACGAGTGGGCCCTACTGATATCATGGGGAAACTGTTGCTGCTACTTTTTCTGATTCAAAAGAAAACAACATTAGGATAAAAAAAAAACTATGATGGCAGTTGTTTGTTCTTATTCCATCCATCAATCTTCTATACCCGTTTTCTCCCTTTTGGGGTCACGGGGCTGCCGGAAGTTATATCTGGTGCAGACTAAACAAGAAAACTCTGGTCTAACTGGAAACTGGAGTCTAAGCTAAAAGGAATAAGGTATGTATGTATTAAAAAGGGAATTTAAACAACCAGTGGAAAGACTAATCATTAAACTTTCGGAAAATGTTGTTAATAGCAGTAAAATTATTTTAGTTTATCACTAAATGACTCCCAAACACAAGAAGAACAAGCCTTTTTTACTTCCAAAAACAAACAGTTGTTGGTAAATAGTAAATTAAGTATACTGATTTAGCACTTTCCCATTTTCCTTGAAGGGGCAAAGTGCTTAAAATGCTACGGTCACACGAAGCATGTCTTGCGCATTCAAAACTGTGCTTTAGGCGGTTTCATGAATGCACAATCAGCCTGTGGTGTTAACACTGGACCTGTACAGACAAGTAAGGGCAGGTTTCTTTGTTTTTTTTCTACTGTTTACAAGCGCTAGTCCACCACTTACAGTTGGAAGAGGCTTGGTGTGAAATGTTTAAAACGATTGGCACTTCCGTGTTTTGAAAAGGATGCTATCCACACGTCGGCACCAAATCTGAATCCCTGATTGTTGAAAGTTCAGTTGTTTGATGTTCAAGCAGTCCAAAGTTCAGCTGGTTGAAGTTCCAGCATGCAATCAGTAAATGCAGAGTTTGTATGTGGAGCATGAGAACTGACTTAAAAACTTGTGTAGAGACACATGAATGCGAGGGTTTTGAACACAGAAGCCCAAAATTCGGGTTTACGGACATATACATAGACTTCTAAACAGAGACATTTAAATTGGTTGCTTGAGTGAATGTTGCCAAGGGATGTGTGACTGTAACTTTACAGTCCTGTTCACCCATGCACACACATTCACACACTGATGGCAGCTCCACTGCTGAACACTGACATCAACCTGTAACCACAAGGTGCAATGAGAGGTTAGGTGTCTTGCCCAGGGATGCTTCTACACATGGGTGGGCAAGGTGGGAACCGAACCTGTGATCTTCTGATCAGAGGTCAAGCGCTTTATCTCTGTACTACACTTGCCTCAGTTGGTACGCTATGATGTTTCCAATCAGTTCGATCCTTTCCTGTCCAGAGGGGTGTGAGAGTGAACCAAACTGAATAAAGGTGTGAATGCTTTCAGCTGTCTCCACCTGTTTAAACCAAGTCCCCAGGGACCCATTCTAGTCAGAAAGAACCCAATCTGAACGTGTCAGGGCAGACCAAAGTTTGCTTGCTTGGTTCTGGACCAGAGTTTGGTTGAGCTTTCACACCTGCACAAATAAGGAGGCCTGTCCAAAGACAATGAACTCAGGTCCAAACCAACCGGCTCTGCTGTAAATCCATTATTATTAGATATTTGAATTGAAGTAGGCACACTCAACCAGTGGTGAAGGATGACAAATTGATTTTGTTTTTCCACAAGAACATTATTGTTTACTGACTCCTGTAAAAAAAATCATTAACAATGACCAGCAGCAGCAAAACTAAGCTAAATCTGATACCAGTTTTGAGAAAATGTTTCTGCAAAGCAAAATAGGTGTCGTTTGTCTTCCTTGCTCATGCAGACTAAGAACAAACATAGACTACAACCGTTGCAAACTTTGGCTTTCTGACAAAAAAATGTCTCTGTAACTGATCTCCACTGGCCACGAATGGTTTGTTATTTTTCAAACCATAGTCTTGTCCCAAATATTTTTCTTTAAATTCCAAAGCAATAAATCACATCGTTGGTTGCAAGTCCAGACATCTGCATATTCTGTCACATTTGCTCTAATCTGACCGGAATGCATCTAAAACAATCAAAAATTGAAAACTAGACTATATATATATATATATATATATATATATATATATATATATATACATGGAAAAATGCATTTAATCTAAAGAGA
This sequence comes from Adrianichthys oophorus, assembly GCA_036245035.1. Lineage (NCBI taxonomy): Eukaryota > Metazoa > Chordata > Actinopteri > Beloniformes > Adrianichthyidae > Adrianichthys > Adrianichthys oophorus. The sequence goes on along the minus strand of BSAI01000115.1, from coordinate 10,833,596 downwards.
CAAAACATGCAGCAATATTGTTCTGCACAGGTTGTGGTAAACGTGCAACCACCGATTTAAAGCTAAGCAGTGAAATTGCATACAATATCCTGTCTGCTCTGCTATAGGATAAATGTGGGGCTCCCCCCTTGTGTCTGTGATACAACCACACATAAACTGTAATGTTAAAACTGATTAACAGAAAAGTCCCCTTCAGTCCCCCAGAGGAAAGCTGACAGTTTGTGTTCTTACAGCTGTAACCAGTGAATGACCTCTGCATTCACACAACACAAATAACATTTTCTGTTTGTGTTTACTTCTCATTAGTTCCTGTTGTCCAAGTAAAACTCCTCCTCTACTTTTTCTTAAGTCCTCCTCCATTCACCCCCCCCTCCCTCAGCAGGCCTGGAGGGCTTAAACACAGGGATGAAGGAGGGAGAAGAATTGGGAAGACAAGCACTTTCATTGCTGAGTTGGAAGCTATTAGCCCCCTGTGTGTTCAGTCCTGTTACAGCTCCCCTCAGTATTAATCTGCAATGACAGCTTCACTGTTTACCAAATCCACCCAAAGATTCTGGGGGATGACCGAGCGGCGCCACTCTGTTCCATTAACCTCTGACCTCTGGCGTTACGGCACCAGAGCCAGGCTCGGGGCTCGAGGTCAGGCGGCCCGAGCAACGGTCGCACACCTGTCTGATGTCCAAGAATGGGCTGTTGTCACACAATCTGTGCATGAAGACATTTCTCAGCTGTGCTAAGGAGTGCTGCTCAGAGCAACAGCTCCTTTACGCTTATCTGCTGGTGATTTAAAATCATATTAGGAAGATTTAAAAATGACACCAAAATTTGTATCAAAAAAGAATAATTCTGGACACATTTTGACTGTTTCTGCTTCGCAGTATTTTGTGCTTAACAACTTAAACAGCAATTAAACCAAACAAAAGGAAAATACTTCTGATGCTAACAGAAATACTTTAACCACAGCAGGTAAATTTAAAGGTTGTATGTACATTTTATTGAAAAAAAACTTTAAAAACACAAATATATTTGACATATAAAGTCACTAAATAAGCAAAATTTAAAATATTTTTTTCGTATCAAAGAGTTAATCAAGTTGCAGAGGTAGGAGCTGAAAAACTGAGCAGACGAGTTTCTTTTCTAGGAAAGACTATCCGTGCATACTGATGATTGAGACTTTGCAGAAACTTGATCGTTTTCTTTCGCTCCACCAACGATTCTCTGAGATAAGTTCTGTTGGTGTAATTTTACCTAATCTTTAGCTGTCAAACAGGCTCACTGATCACAGAGTGTACAGGGTTTGTGACTTCAAAACAAACCCAAACCATCACATTTCTGTCCTCGTGCAAATCAATTTGTGGGTGATATGGTTGGGCTGTTGGTGTGAGAACTGTGTGCAAAAGAAAAGGCTGGTAGGCTTTCGGGAAAAAGTATTTCATAAGAAAAAGAAACACATTTATTTTGTAAACTCAAGCAGAAGGATTTTTTTATATTTGTTTCCATATGTCAGTGATCTCCGGCTTATCAGAAGGGTTTGCCCTTTTTCTCTGATAAAATGTCTCTCTGTATTCACACTGTACTCACCTGCAACTGGGTTCACTTGCAAATGAACCAAAACCACAGTTTGCTTGTTTGGTCTGCAGCAGAGTTCAGATAAGCATTCACACCTGTCCAAACAAGCGGATGATCCAGGGAGGGAAACTCTGTTTAGGACCAAATAGTCCTCCAGTGAATGCGCCCGTATGCAGAATGATAAAAACAAATTAAATCAGGAATTTCCAGCTAAAGACAAATACCCGCAGCATGACGTTTTCATACTAAAATGTTGCATTTATACTGAGCTTTATGAACAAACATCTTGTGTGGTCTGTTTTTTTTTAGGTGTGACTTTGCAAATCTATTAATGACTCAAAAAAGCCAAAAGAGAAAATTATTTAATGCTTTTAACTTTTTCCATCTTTACCTGCTCCAATTTTTTTGAATCGAACCATCATAAACTTTCTGAGGTAGACCTTATATTTTTAAAGTTTCAGCTGTTTCCTGATGTTTCATCCATTTATGAAGTCTTTTTGCTCTGTTTCACCTGAACTTTAAAAGATCTTTAACATAACCTGAACGTTTCGTCATTAAGGATTTTATTTTCCTAGAACTTGTGCTTTCAGGATGACTTTTATGCACTGATGAATCCCATAACACACTGGAATTCAAAGGACTAAGACACACAGTAAATAAAACAGAGGCAGATACTGATGCAAATTAGATTTAAACAAAATGAAAGGACTGGTACCTAAAAAAATAAAATCAGAAAGGCCATTGGAAAAACATTTCTCCTCAAAATCTTCAGTAAAATCAATCAACTGCCTAACAAGAGGAAATATCTATGTGGTTGTAAGTGATGAAAGGATAAAGGAATAAGTTCTAGAATTCTTAACTTGCCACATCTCATTGAAGTGGGCCTTCTGATTTCTACAATTGTTTGATGCAAATGTTTAGACAAAAATGCTTGTTTCAATTTGACATTCTTGCAGAATCTCTAAGGTAACTTTAGCTCTTCGGCATGCTACATCAGCTCCAGCTACATCAAATCAATGTGTTCCACAACTCAGCATTTCATAGTTTAAGAACAGAGGGTAAATATAAACAAAAACAAAGCCCAATCCCACAGTGATTAGTAAGTGGTGTTGGTTCTTTGTGGGTGCAGAATGGTACATTTAAGTGAACATTATTAATTATTATTATTGATTATCATTAATATATTAATAAACTTCTGTCTGGACAGTCTAAAGTAAAATATTTCACTAGTTGCATAATAATATACTAGTGTAAACATTTCATAATGGCTTCCTCTGCTTATCTTTAGACCCTGCTCATCATGAACATTTGAAGTAGCTAACCAGTGGAGGAGGATTTAGAAAAAAGTAGTTTAACTTTTCATTTTAATTCTCAGTAAGCCATCAAACGTCAAAAACTTGAGATCTCACATTTTTATTTCAATATCCTCCTGCTGCTTTGTCAACTGCATTGACATTTTAACTCAGATAAGACAGTTTTCTACCTTCTCGCCACGTTTTCTCTGACTAAGCTGCTCTCTCTCATCACACAATGTTTAACTTGTGGTTTTACACAAGCTTGTTATGGACCGAAGCAAGCCTCCGGACAACTGACTATGCAGTAGTTTAACAGTGTGACACCATCATGTTGATACAAAGCTCCACTGTGTGAATTTCAAGCAGTTGGGCTCAGAAAGGGTTTTTGGGTTCGTATCAGGACAAATGCTGATTAAAATAAGAGAAAACAAAGTGATTTCGCTCAGCAAACCATTCTGTATTTTGATTAGCTCAAAATGATGTTCCTTTGAAATTTCAGGTTGAAACTGCCTTCTATCGTGTTTTTTTTCCACAGTCAGAGACATAAATACACTCATTCTGCAGATATGTAACTATGTAGGCTGTACAGTCATATTTGTGCACACTGTCAGGACTCTGAACTCTGTCTCCCTCTCTGGTCACCGATGGAAGTCATCTCCTGAATACTGACACTTCATCTCCCATCAACCCCAGCACACAGTGTCTGGATGTCTCCCACCTGACTCGCATCTGCTAATCAGCCACATGACACTAAAGCACTGCTCAGGGCCACAATCAGTGTGAAGTATTGCTTGTGCTGTTCAGACTGCATACCCACTGGTTTATCCTGCTCACCTGTCTACCTTAGCTTGCTTCCTTTTTGACTCTGCCTCTTTGCTGCCTGCCCTGACCTTGCCTGGACTCTGACCCTGATTTAGCTTTGTAGACTTTTAGCTGAGCTTTGCTCCTGTCTGTGTCAATAAAACCTGCTGCAATTGGACCCAGCCGTCTGCCTGATTGTGACACACACGTTTCCCAGCAATGTGCTGCCTAGCAGAGCTCCTATGTGCTCACATATATAAAATCAAACACACTTCAAGCAGACATGACAAAGCAAGCAAGTCCCTCCATCAGCAGCCTGCAGACTCACTCCCTCTCTCCAGCTGACCCCTGACACTGACGACAGCGGACTGTCATCCCCGTCACTCCTGTTAAATAAATGCTGCATCCTAAGAAAACTCACAGACACACAGAATGACAGAATACTCCTCTTTTTCGTGCGTGTGTTCTTTCCTCCTACCCAGCCCAAAATTTCCCTGAGCGTGTTTCAACTTTGCTCTAAATCCGGCCCACCTGCAGCCCTGACCGAAGCCAGCTACCTTCGATTTTTCTGCTGAACGTTCATGGAAAAGCCAGGTTTCAGGTGCACAATCATTGCCAAGAAGAGAAATATTTACTCTGTGATGCAGACCCCACCCCCCCTTATCCACCCCCACTGGTTTGGAAACACACAGATATATTTAGAAGTTCCTCCCCACCAAACCAAAGTGCTGCCCTCATCAAGATAACATGAAAGACAGAAAATGAATCTTCTTAAGCAGAGCCCCCCTCCTGCCGACCTCTCCGCCTACATTAGTTAACCCCAACACCTTTCCACTGATGCGTCACCCCTTCTGACATGTCATCCTCTCACCTCAGAAATTTAGTCTACAAACACAAAAATCAGTAAAATGATTTTTACTAGATTTCTTTCCTAATATAAAACAAACAAAAACATGGATGAGTGTTTTTTTGATCATTGCTTTTGGGCTCCTCCTCTCCACAGAGAACCGCCATACCACAGCCAGCTGGAAGCCATTGACAGAAGTTTTGGAGCAAAAGAGGAGAGGGGCTTCAAGGAGATCACAAGTTTGTCAGTAATGATGAATCCACAATCTGTGACTAGAATAGGATGAGAAACCCGAGACGAGATGAGAAAGTATGTGTCACACATTGCTGTCAGCTATTCTTTCTCAAACTAAAGAAAGAACTTTTCTCCTCAAGAGTGATCCATTCACTAAAAAACTAAGAGTTTCAATAAAAAATGGGGAGGTTTTCTTAACTCTTTGTATGACACCAAACCAACCTCTGCACATTTGCAGGCTGAAGATCTTCTGCAGATCTGAATCATCAAAGAGTTCTGACTAAAACAAGCCCTGGTTTGATTTTAAAAGGACCAATAGGCCTTTGAAACTTTCTTTATACTAATTTTTTTATGTCTGCAAAAAAACTGTGGGTGATTTCTGTTCATTTGACATTTTTACTGCTTGGTTAAATAACCTTAATGTTTCTTTTATGCTCATAAAGTTGTAAAAAAGATACAAATGGAATGGAAAGACCACCAGTCTTTGAAAAAAACACAGCCTGAAGACAAAGTTATTACACAAAACATGACACAAACATCCTCCATTTGCACCACTTCAGACCTCCACCACAGCAGGACACAACCCAGGGAGCAGCTTGATCATGTCGTCTGTGTGATAACCACATAAACACAAGAAAACAGAGCAGTCTCCCATGACATCACCCAGTCTCATTTAGCATTTCTTCACTGAGAGCAAGGAAAAAACAGTAACAAAAACCAAAAGTATTTATTAGGGTTGTCAACGTTAATGCGTCAACACACGCAATTATTAAAAAAAAAAAAAAAAGCATAAATATTTATTAATACAAATAATTACACGTCAGAAGCGACTGTCTTCTGCTTGCGTGGTGAGTTAATTTCTTAAAATGTACACTTCGTCTTCCTTGTGCCAACATGGATCTAAAAGGCTCTTCAATAACAGTCAAAGATTGAGTGTAACGGCAGAGCTTCCTGCAAATCCAGTGTCAGACTGTGTAAAAAGTGCAAAAATAATGAAGCTCAACATCAGAACCACAGTTTTTTCATGACATCTCCCAAGGTTCATTGGATTACTGTAACGGCATCTGTCTGTGCTACTGTTAACAGTAAAGAAGCACAGCTAACTCAAATATTGAGCTTTTCTTTTGTACATTTTTGGTATATGCCTTGTTAATTTTGTCAAGAAAAAAGTTTACCTTAGCTGAAAAAATGCTAAAAATACAGACGTCAATGGTCAAAGAGTCACTGTAGTTCAAAGAGTGTGTGGGACTTTACTGTCGCCAGGTACAATTCCAGTATTTCAGGGTTAACTGAACTGTTTTACTTTTGTAACAAACAACCTTTTTCACTTAACGTCAAATGTTCACTGAAATCCATAAAAAACAGCATAATCTTTTGTGATTCATCAAACAAGGTTTCATGTGCCATCAGTAGCAAATGGTTCCTATACCATGATACTTGCACCACTGTGTTTCACCTTACACCTTGAGAGTCATGTATCAAAATAATTATTTTCTCTGATATAATGCTTTGTGAGACAGACATTTTGAGACAGACTAAAGGTCAGATAAACCTTCCATATAACCACAGGAACAGAAAGTAGCAAACCAAACAGCTCAGTGTTCAGTATTGTAAAAGAGGTACATGTGGGGATTCTTTCTTTATAGCATAAATAATGTTCTACCTCTTTATATGATCAGCATAATACATAAACATTTTTAATAAAGTCAGCTCAAAGTGTCTTATATAACCCAAAACTTTCAAACACATGTTTTTAGTTTATTTGTTTTTGTCTTAGTTTTTCTTTGTTATTAGTCATAGTCAAGTCAAGTACAGTTTTGAAGGCGTAAAAAGTGATGTGGAGGTGGATCTAGATCAGGTGGCACCTGTAGGAGGGCACGTCTTACTTTCCATCCTGCTTTAGAGGGAAATAATTCAATCTTCTTTCAATTTCTGTGCTCAAGACTGTAATACAAAACAGGAAATCATGATTGCACCATGCTGCATAGTACACATGTGCACGTGCATGTGCACGTGCAACTGAACATAGATGCAGAATCTGCAGATGGGTGGAAAAACACCTCAGTGATGTCACGAGTATGTGAGGAAACCATTTAGACTTGTCAGCAGACTGCTTTTGTTTTGCAACTTTAGGTTGAATTTTGCTACAACTTTAAAAGTTGGCTCAAAAAGTTTTAATTTGTGCTTTTCCACAAAATGAGAGATGTTATTGTCACACCATGAGGTTCAACCACACACCATCAGTGATCAAGTGAAAACAATACGCTTTGAATAAGACTAAGATATTAGAGTTTCCCCAACTTGACCATGACTACCTACTGCTGCAGCACCCTTTAGGGACCTGTGTGATCCTGGAGGTTAAAGAAAAGTGTTGCTCTGTAAATCACAACCTCCTTCATCCAAAGAGATTTTAGAGAACATTGGACAGGAAGCCAAGAAACAAAAGAACAGCAAGAAGATAAATGGGAGGTGTTTTTTCCAGCCTCACAAGTGTGATGCATCAGTGAAGAAGAGCTGCAAATACCAATGTGTTATAGGAGGCAGATGTTTCTGTTAGAACCACAAATATGCTCAGATCTGACCTAATGTCTCAAAGTGTTTATCTTCCCCAATTAAAACATTTACAAAGACTGAGTCAGGCTTCCAAATAAATGTCATTTCCTTCAAAACTCTCTCAGTTTAAGAAAAATTAGTGAACACCAAAGTGTTTTCTATGCCTGAAAAGGCAAACGTGAATTTAGGTGTGATTGTTGTGCATTTTTTGTGTGTTTTTTGATGTCAAGTGACAAAAAAAGAGACTTTATTGACATGAATTCATGATTCACATTGAGGGATTGTGGGTATAGCCAGGGAGGATTAAAGCTTGAATGCACTGGGACAAACAATGTACTCATTAAGAGCCTAATACTCAGTTTCCTGTGTTATCCCTAAACGCTCTCTATTGTCTCAAGTCCATCTGTTGATATTGTGTCCTTTTAAACTGGAGGAGTCGGCAGGCGCACGAGCCGCGCCGCTCCAACCTGAAGTGCAGCACGTATGGAGGAAACTGCTCTAGCCGGAGAAATCGGATCCATCTGTGGGGAATATCCCAAAATAAACCCCTCTGTTCTCCCATATCAGGCCTTGTGTAAATAAGATAGCACTGCAGGCACACTGCACCATGGGAATTAGCCAATCCAGTTCTGTAAACATCAGCCAATGACTTCTGGAAGGCCGACGAGCTCTCAGGAGGGGAGGTTCTGCACTGGAATTCATAAATAAATCACTTTTGTGGGAGGATTATGTGTCCACAGCCTCCCTCCTTTTAACCCCCCTTCCAACAAAAAATAAACAGGCCAAAGCAGAAATAGCAGAGTTTAAGCACCACTACAGGAAATTATCTGGCCCCTTTGCTATAATTTAAGGACATTATTTTGGTAGGATTTGCATTTTAGGAAAACGTGAACATTTTTTTTTCCAGAAAATGTTACACAACCTGAACAAACAAAAACATTTGCCCAAACAGAACTAAAAATCCTCTTATGTGTGTTTTAATCAACTTTCTACATAGAGCCTTGTCAACTTTTGGCAGTAATGCCACTTCATCTACTTCAAGAGGCTGTTCTTGAGGTTTTTAACAGGTTTTTAGTGGAAGTAATGCAGCACAATTAAAATCTGCTTACCCCGGACCTGTTTCGGTCTACTTTCAATCACCTCTTTTGACAAACACTAGTGTTGGGAACAGATGAGTGGAAACTATTTGAAAGTTAAAACTCTGCCACAACCATGCCCCTTCTGATAACCCTTCAAGAAAGTGGAGTTCATGGATGCTGCCTTTGTCAGAAAAAAGTGATTTGTGAGAACAATTTGATTGCACTGAGTGGTGGGGTTAGGCAAAGGATTGTCGCTTCCAAATAAAAGACAGATTTTTGGATGTTGACAAAACTTGAATTGCAGGAATGATATGATGATAAGCGGAATGAAGGTGAGCTCAAATCAAGAGACCTTTGCATTATTGGTGTCCTTCATTACGATCTCAAACTGATTGATGGTAGATAGTCGGATGGGGTGGGGGCAACGTTTTCCTGACGGGGTTGCAGTCTTAACTATCTGGGTTAATCCATCTGGAGATGATAGTGTCTCCTGAACCATTCCCTCAAAATGTAATGTTAATTCTTGTGCCATTTGGTAACCAAAGCAGCTCCAAACCATGGTACTCCCACCACATGATGCGTCATGTAATTTATTTACCCATAACAATATGTACATACCAGGTATGTGATGCTCATTCAAACTTGTACTGAACGCACATTCTTAAACGCGCATTTATTCCATGGTGTTCACACTGAACTGTCACTAAGCAATACGAGCAATGCAAGGGGCAGCCGAAAAGGGCGGTCAGCCTCTGATCGGAAGATTGCAGGTTCAATTCTCGCCTTGCCTGCCCATGTGTCGAAGTGTCCTTGGGCAAGACACTGAACCCCACATTGCCTCTGATGGAAGGTGTTTGGCAGTGGAGCCACCATCTGTGTGTGACTGGACTGTAAAGGACTGTAACTGAAGGTAGTAAAGCGCTATATAAGTATATGCCATTTACAGTTGGAAGAGGCTTGGTGCAAAATCTTGAAACGGCCCGAATCTTGCTTCAGGCTTTTTCTTTCACAGCTCTTTTCCGATATATGAAAAACTTGTCACATTCTGTAATTCAAACCGCAGTTATTAATTTCTTCTTCATGATCAATTTTCAAACGGTTGGCACTTCTGTGAATTGAAAAGGACGCTACCCTTATGCCAAATCTGAGTCCCTGATTGGTCAAAGTTCAACTGGTTTAACTATCAACGCGTGTTCAGTGGCCACCAAGTCCCGAAAGTGGACTCAAAACGTATGCAGCAATGCGTGAATGCAAGAGTTTTGAACGTGGAAGCCAGAAACACGCAAATACGCATGTTTACATAGACTTTTCATTAATAGTGGCATAAAAGTGAACACAAGTGTCCGAGGGAAGTGTAAACGTACCATGCTTTTTTCAGGCCTCAGACCAGTTTAATGCCATTTATACTTTCACAGACCAGCCTGTACAGCTGAAATTGATTTTTTTTTGGGCTTTCGGTTTCTGGAAAATCTATTAATCACATTAAAATAGATAAAATAGTCCGACATGAAATCTAGTTTAAAAAAACTGTGAAAATGTCTCCAGACATTTTACAGAGGTTAAAGTGTCAATAAAACTAAGTTGTTGATTTGTAAAAGTTGTTTCTGATCGGGGACATTTTATTAAAAGTTTTTTTTTTCATAGAATGCAATTTTAACAAAAAGACCCATCAGTTCAGGCTTAGATAATCCTTCAGGGCAAGAAGAACAATCCTTGTTTTGTTTTTTTTATTACATTTTGACCCATTGTATATTTATCTATGACACAGATTACTTTTTCTGAGCTAAAATTTCTTAACTTCTTTCCAAATTTAGCTTTTCTGTGGGAACATTTTTTGTTTTAAATGTCTCTTTCACAAGTTTTAATGGGGGTTCGGGACTACTGCTTTGAACCACAAGAACCTCTTTACTGCTCTACCATCTAACTACTTTTCTTTAGATACTCTGACCTAAACTAGAGTGGGACAAAAGAGTATTTAGTCAGCCACAAATTGTGCAAGTTCTCCTACAGAAACAGATGAGAGGCCTGCAATTTTCATCATAAACTATGAGAAATAATAATAAAATAATAATAAAACCAATATTTGTTGAATTCGACTTTGAATGCTTTATTTTGTTGCACAGATTTTGTTTGAGTGATTAACTGATGTCTTTGAGTTATAGTGCATTCAGGAGGAAGGCTAAATTGGACTTTGTAAAACACCATTCAGTAATAAAAAGGTTCCTGCTGCAGTACTTTTTTTCCTTAAATAAAAAAATACTAATTTAAAAACTAAAAAAAAACATGGGCTTAACAATTATTAGATTATCTGGGTTATTCAAGCATGATAAATGAGCAATAAAAAAACAATCAGGAAGGGGTCAAGCCCTTCTTCAAAGGCTCCCACTCAGCAGATGCTACTCAGGACAAAAGTCAAAAATCTGAAGAAACGGGAATAAATTCTTTGTGGATCTAGAAATATTTTTCACATGACACATGCAGTTCACATGAAAATTATGACAGGATTCACCTTTGGTTACATTCTGAGTTGTTTATGGCGTTCTGTCTTCCAGGTCTTATGATAAACACATGGGACTCTCTTTGCTGTGGCATTTCTGTAGAAAGAAATTCTGTCTCAGGTCCAAATGAAGCCACAGGGACATCATGGAAATAATAACCGAGCTGCATGAACAATCTGGAATAAAAGTATGGCCGCGTAAGAGCCAATGTTGGGCCTTCCATTGGAGGAGGTTGTTGTTGTTCTTGAGTTTTTTTATGTGGGTTCGAATGGGTTAATTGCCTACGACATTTTGAGCCCTCAGATAAAGAAAGAAGCCACAAAGAGTGGAGCGCTGTTCGCCTCCTCTGCATGTTCCATACAGTCTGCAGCTTAACTTTTACTCATACAGTACAAGGCTAAGAAAAGCCTTTTGAGTGTGACAGACACCTGTGAAAGGAGACACAAATCACCCCTCCCCACATCCTGTTCAAAACACAATGCACACAGGTCCCACAACCCTGCAGTCCACACAAAAAGCACCGCCACACATTTAAGATGGCAGTTACACGTCAGGAAATAAAGTGAATCTGCGAAAAAAAATAGGTTATTTCAACCATAAAAAAGCTCCACCATACTTTTTGTGAAACTGTGTGGGGAAAGTAAGGGGGCTTCCTATTTCCACATCAGTGAGATAAGAAAGGAAGTGACATAAGTTCCTGCAGCAGCTGTGCAGCAGCGGCACGAGGCTGAGCGAGCGCTGCATGTGTTTAGCTTTAAAAAAAAAAACAACAAGCTGACATGTTTGATCTAAAGAGATATCTAGAGCTGAACTACTTACCTAAACAAAGAAAGAACTGCGTATTTAGTGATTGCAGTCCTGACCAACTGACACATAACTGGAAGATCTACTGAAAAGAAAGACAGCTTTGGAAACATTTTGCTTGATTACATACAAATCTTATGAAGTTTTGACGCAACTTCCAGTATGACTCCTAACATAAACATTGACTTTATACAATGAACATCCATTTTAATAATTAGTACATCTGTGATTGTATAACTTTTCTAGACTAATCATCCCAAACGAAGAACTTTGAATCTGTGGAGGAAAAAAACAAACATAAAACGTGACAAGATTTGATTGAGAAAAAAATATATATATTACGCCAACTAGTGTGATTGTGGCCAAAGAGGACAAATTGAGCAACATTGTTGGTAAACTGGACCTTAAACTTGCAGGGATCACAAAATGAGTCATGACCCGGGGTGAAGGCAGGGATCAGTAACTTGGTAAACATTTCACCAGACATTTGACCAGACATTTTACTCCTCACTGCTCTGGAAAGTACCTGAAGCACTGCACCGAGGGAAAAGCGCCTTCAGCCTCAACCTGCCAATAAGGTGGGACATGACACCAGATCTGAGAGGAAGAAAGTATAGATCAAACATGATGGCGGAAGACATGCTATGTTTTAAAAAGCAAGACTGAGAGGAAAAGAAAAGAAAAGAAAGCAGAACAATTATAGATTCACAAATGTAGTCTGCTCCCTCAACATGGTGACATTTGACTCAACATTCTGAGGGGGTTTTTAGACATCATTCAACCCAGACATTGTCTCACCTTTTGGTCTGTGTATTATGAGGTGACTCATAATACATCATGTAAAGAAGAGAATAACAAAGGAAGAAACTTTTGTTCTCCACTTGTCTCAAATTTTGCTAAATGCAGCCTTGAATGAACAAAAGTGCATGGCGTGGAAACTAGTAGAAAGAAACAAAAACTTCTAGCCAGTTTGTTAACATCATTAACTCTCATTGTGAAGAGGAAACTTTGATTATTTTCCACGTTGCTTCAGTTCACTAAACTTTGTTCCATTTACAGCTTTCTTTTCTTTTATTTTTTCATATCGATTCAAACAATGGTAAAGTCTATGATCTTAAATGTTTAAGCTTAAAGGCCCAGGGAGAGACCTCACACACGATAAATAACACAAAACTGCTTTTCATCATATCAAGCCAAATCACTGAGGGAGAGAGCAAAAAAGAGCCTACACACCTACAGGATAAAAAAAAGAATCATCATCTGCTTTAGAAAAATATTATGATTATTTTTCAAAGTATTTCGTTGGTTGAAAGCTTAAAACAATAGAGGCTTGGAAAATACGAGGCTCAAACCTTTTTCTATTCTGTCTTTCAACTTTGAGATAAATAATCAACATTTTCTTGACGCAGACCACATAAAACTAAATTTCTTCATGTTCGGCTTGCGTGTAGTTTCTTAAACAGTAAACCTACATTCGAAAAAGTATGTTTTCAAGTATGTGTTCAGACACCTAAAACCTTTGAGGGCCCAAAGCTGAAGCTCAGAGCCAAGGTAGCAGAATCAAAGTCTTAGTCAATGGATCCATTGAGAGTATTTAGAGATGCACAAAGCGCCTGTAAAGTCACTCATAGAAATTGTTTTACCTCCGGTTCCAACCAAATGAAGTCAATTCAGTCGCCATTTTTTCGTGATACGGATGTTGCCATGTTGGAACCAGACTACGTTAGCAAGCGGTGATTTGTCCAAGTCAGTCTGAGTCAACATTTCTGTGACAGCCATCCTCGCTAATCAGGAGTGAGCTTGTTGGAAAGCCACACCCCTTTCCAATAAAGCGTACTCGGGAGAATCTGTCAATCAAACATTTCGAACGTTCGAGGTGAAGGTCAGCGACCACACAGGCTTTTATTGAGGCATTTGATTGGCCAGTTTATTTTGTAACTTGAATAACTTGCGATACAAAAATAAATATTATGAAAAGAAAATAGGGTTAGCAAGAACATGTTAAAAAGAGGTACCGGAGCAAGAATGGTTATTCTGGCAAATATAATGAGTGAGTAACAGCCGTTTATTTTTCAACAGAAGTCTATGAAATTTTGGCTTTCTGGGACAGCGGGTACTTCCTATTTGGAACGCGAGGGGAGAGAGGTTCCTTACTCCAGTTCTCATGGACTGTCAATGAATGCTCCCATATAGAGGGTTGACTCAAACGGGTGCTGTTTTTGAGTTTTCCAGAGTCCTCGAGAAGAGTGGGGAGACATGGGTGTGCCTTGCGGTTCTCTTGAACCTTGTTGAAAACAGTTGTTGTGCGTGTGGTAAGTGTATTCTGAAGTATTCTTAAGTCTAATGACAGTTGCACGACTTATAACAAATGACTGATGGTGTTGAAGTCATATGTCATTAGACAAGTCATTAAAAAAGTGAAAGTACTAGCTCCTTAATGATGGTGTGTGAGTGCCACACACAAAGGGTGAACACATGGTACATCACTTCCTGAAGGACACCTGTAGATTGCCCACACAAATTACGCTCTGATTGTCTAATTTCCTCACTTCCAAAAGCCATAATGAACAGCAAGGAGTGAGCACTAATCATATAAACAGTAGGATACTAACGAGCTCCTAGTGCAGTGTGAAGGATTGCAGGTCAAATAGGTCAAAAAAAGAAAAATCTGTGCAATACACTTGCATCTGACCTACTTTATGCTTACATATTTGTATAAGTGTTTGCAAAAAATGTCTATGAACATTTTTGCTCTATTGGCTCATTGAGCATCATCACATATTGTAAGGACCCCTTAACGTTAACAATTAACGCTTTGGGTGTCCCCAACTTGTCTTTTTCTGAGGCACTAGCTGTTCCAAATAAATCAAGGCTCCCCAACCTCCAAGCCGCAAACTGGTACAGCTCTGGTACCAGACTGCACCAGTACCATAACCCTAACCATAACCAGGTACCCCAATCCTAACCTTAAACCGGTACCGGACGCGAGACCGGACTAACATACTACTACTGGACACATCTCGAGGTTCAGTCCAAGTTCGGTACAACGTCTGACAAAATAACTGGACTGGACTGATTTAATCAGAACAGCCGGCGCGTCAAAAAACAACAAGTTGGGGACACCCAAAGCATTAAAAAGTGACGCTGAGGAGTCCTTACCCATGCATCAATATGTGACGACTTTGGAGTGAGAATGTGTTGGAAAAGGATTGCAAAGCACAGGACTTTCATCACTTCTGCCTTTAGTTGCTTTGCTGTGCCCTAATTCCTGGCTAATGAGGGAAAAGATCTTTAGTGTTTTGTTTACAAGCTTTAGTTCAAAAAAGGAAAGTCCGCTATGCGGAGGTCTAAATACAGACCAAGCGCAAGGTTCAGGACTCAATCCAGACCAGATTAAGTGGTATGGTCTGAACCAAATGATTTTTTTTCAGTCTGAATACACCCAAGGACTTAACACACTGTTCAGATCCAGATTTTCAACCCTTTCCTTCTTTGACTTGGCTGGAATTACAAGAGGGAGTCAAACACTTTTTCTGCTGAAAAACACATCAAAAGAGTTAGCAGAGCCAAACATGATTCTTTTAGGGGCTTCAGCCAAAACTGATTAGTACCATCATATTTAGCTTTGTGATATAATTAAACTCCTGAGAGAGCAGAAGACTACATGTAGACACAAGTACAGGAAGTGGGCAGAAAGGGAAGTTCTCTTCTATCAGAAATGATCTGTCAAACATCAACATTTCCAAAGCGTTACACTTTAATACTTCTTTTCATGCATCTTTCTCTGCTATTCGCAAAGACCATATAATATTTTATTAAACTGAAGTAGATAAGAGGGCTTCCAGGTGGAAGCTAGACAAGAAAACCATGACTCCTTCAAGTCCTTTTTTTTTTTATATAAATGGTCATGTTAATTTACTTGAACCCACTTGGAAAGAAAGACATCAGCGTGGCAGCTGCAAACTTCATTAACCAGGGACACTATTTCTTGGAAGTCCTGGGGGTAGCGCCTAATTCAGAGACAAGTTCTGCGTTGAACATGTCACCTCTTTTCTTGCAATGAATCACATGTAAATCAAAAAGCCAGGTTCCCCCAACTGGAGCTTTTTTTTCCACCAAATTCTACCTGGGGGTCATATAAAATATCGGCTCATAAAAAAAGCCTTGCCACAGCACTTGAACCTTTATACCTTAACCTACTTCAGGGATGTCTGTGTAATAATTCATCTCAGATTTATTGCTGTTTCCACACCGTTTATGAGTGAAACTGTTATTGTTTTCACATTGTCGTCAAAACTTTCTGAATTATTTATTGCATTCTGGTTTGTGGATGCTTACACACCAGCCTCCCATGTAGTAAATTTTCATTGGACATAAACATAAAGATGCATAAATTTGCATTAGGAGCGGAAGGGCTTCCCCAGCACTGGCAGCAGCATAAACACAGTTACATATGTGCAAATGACTAAAATGTAAGAGGATCTGTTTCTAATCTGTGATTATGCTGAGAATAAATAGCTTTTATGTGGGTTTTAGCCTTCAGCCTTTATGTGCCTGTTTTCTGTATGTGCTCCTAGGATTGAGCAGACTCCATCCAAACAGTCTGGGGTGTCTTAAAGCTTCTGCTTTGTCATTTTTACTGCAGGGTTAAGTCTCTGAAACAGCAGGATGACAGGAAGCTCCACCCCCCCCCCCCCCCCCCCCCCCCCCCCCCACAAGGCTCCTTTAACTCTGCTCAGACAGCAGCTGCGCCAAGTCAAGGTCGCCACTCCTCTCTCCTCCTTCCAGGAGGCGCACCTACTTTTGTTTCTGCACTTTTACTGAAGCTTTTGTTTATTTAAAGGGAAGTAAATGAGGCTCCTGAAACTTTGAGACAACTTTCTCCCGTCCCTCCACGCTCGGAAACCCCAAACTCCCTCTGTTCCTGTCTTTACGTCTTCTCTTGTGCCGCTCATCCCTCCCTGCCTTCATCACTGACAGCTGGCTCTGATTATTGCTGTGAAAAATGGGGCAGTCACGCCAGCAAACCCCACCACCACCACCTCCAGCATTCCTTCAGCATGACTCCGCACTTTCTCCCTATTGGTGCGAGGTCTGCCTTTGACTCCCTCCCTCTGCTTTCTATCTGCCTTTTTTCTTTTCTTTCTGGTTGTTTTGCTGTTTTCCGTGTTTTTCCTCTTTAGCAATGAGCAAGCAGCTGCACCTTTGAGGGGGTTTTTGTGTCCAACAAAAGTTGGAGAACAGAAAAGAAAAAAGAAATTAGCAAAGTTTTCAGTTGGGGAGACAGATGGGGGAGTCGTTGAGGAACCAGTACACAGCTTTTTCACAGATGGAGCCCAACTTTAAAACACAACTGGCCCTCAAAAGAACAAACACGCTCCATCACTGCCTTATGCTATGGCATTTATGGTACATTACACGCTCGTGTAATGACTCCAGCATGCCACACAGCACATGGCTTAGGCAGATGTTTTTCTATGCGTTTGTGTTGCCAGAATAAATGCTAATCAGGACAATTCTGCAAACGCTGCAGCTCTTCTCAGATCTCACAGCAAAATCTTGACAGCAAATCTAAGGCTCTTTTGTCTTTACAATAAAAAAAAAAGTTTTGAGGATGAAAACATTAATTTGCTGCAACTCAAACATGTTAGAAACAGTTAGCTAATAATTTGGAAGATTCTCTGCAATGCCATCACCATGAAGAGGAGTCATGCACGTCTCCTTTTTGCACATGTTTTGGTGTTTAGCAGAGCGCCTCTTTGTCAGAAGATTTGGCTCCAAGACAGGTAATAAATTCAGGTTACTCCCTGCTTGAGAGCTTGACTCCAAAAGGAGTCCAGATCAGATATGAGCTCAAACTCTGCCTTCAATTTGCTGACATTAGCTCTCAATTTTAGCCAAAAAAGCTTTAAGTGCTAGAAACTGCTGCTTGAAAATGACAATAACCTGACAAATGTAAGCCATTATTCTTGCAATTTCCACCAAACATTACACTGATGTGGATCATCTGGAAATATTAAAATCTGTTTGGTGCTAGACAAAATCTCTTATATTTGCATTTGTCGAAAGAGACCCAAAGAGAGAAACTTGATTGCAGAAATTTAATAAATAATCTAAAAAACACTTAAAAAATGTAGAAAAAAACTATTTAAAAAAATAACTTGACAAGGTGATAAATCCAATTACATTAAATAATAAAAATAAACTGAAATAGTTGCAGATAAGTAAAATGTTGGAAGATCACAGAGCCAGCAAACAAACCATAAACACTACATTTAACAAACTAAACATGACCTAAATAACCAGAATAACAGAAAAGAATTTTTAAAAAATAGATGAAAGGCCACAATTCCTTACAGCATTCTCAAATTTAAATTATTCTAGTTCCGATTTGTGGGAAATAACCCAACGGGACAGGGTTAAAACAGCATTTTCACTATGGTCTTACACTGGTGAGTTGTGTGCCTGTGAGTTTTTGGTGCTTAAAAAAATATATCTTCCAGCTGCATTACTTTGAAGAGTGTTATTTATCTTACTTTAAAACAAACGGTTCATTCCTTTAGACTGATGTTAAACGCTATGGCTTATATCTGTAAAATCTTCAATCTGACTTTCTATTTTTTATACAAGAAGGTTTTGTCTTATCAGGAAAAAAACTGTAAAGGCATAAAAATATCTTACTTACATAAATACATCTGAAACTGAAAAAAATAACAACCAGAACTCAATAAACTAAATCAGTCTTGGCTACGCCTCTCTTTATTACCCTTTTATTATCCAAATACGTTGAGGAATTGTGCATTTAGACTTGGAATAAAATGAAACAGTTTTGAAAAAAAAGAGATGAAGTAGCTTATTAACAGCTTTTTTTTTGCACTGTTTGTCACATTTCATGCATATGAATTCCCTTAGATAATCTTCCTTTTAGCAGGAACGGAGAGCTTCAGAGGTCAGCAGATGCCTCTTGTCAGGCTGCATAAACAACTTTGAGCACTTTCATCCATCATGCTGTAAAACTGAGAGGTTTCTTATCCGTCTGAGGGCATCTTGTTGCAGCAAAGACATTTACAGGGCGCCGACCTTCATATAAATAAATCCTGCCTCAATACTGTCTTCTCCAAGTAGCCTCTGTATTTTGCCTTCTTTCCAGCTGAGGAAAGGATGTCAACGTTTTTGTTTCACGTCGTCCTCTGTTTGTGTCAAAGTCTTCATTTACCAGCATACTTGCCAAAATAGCAAAAAGGTGGGCTGAAGTCACACCAAAGTGTCAAAAGTTGATTATCATCAGCCAGAATGAAGCCATAGCCAGTGAAGTCGTCTGAGAAAAAATATTTGACAACAGTCTAACGTCACAATTTTCATCAAGGCCCCCCACAGTCTGTTGTTGGAGACGTCACTGTGCATTATATTTGTAAGTGTGAACCTGTGCACACGGAGATGATGACAGTTTTCTGTGGTATCTTAATTGTGCAGCGACGTGTTGAATGAGTCATGCAGAGAGAAAGTGGCCCACAGTGGAAGCTCCAGTACTGTACCATGATCCCACTCACATGTTGGCCCCACATCTCCTCGGCTGCACATTTACTGTTATTAGTCAACTCCGTGCATCTTCTTGACTTCACTCAAAGCTCTTGACGGTTTAAGATGATTAAAGCAAACTTTTGAAGCTATGGTTCTCTGCAGGCCTAACCCTAAGGCGCAAAAAAAATATGTATTTTTTTTAAATAGAAATGATGCTCATTAATGAATTAATGTTATCTTATCTTTGGTTGTGTTGGATCATGCAGATTGTAACTTGTTGTCAAAGCAGAAAAAGCTACATGCTTGTGGATAAATTAGGATCAAAAACAGTCACTGAAGCAAAAACAAAATTTTAAAATGTATTTTTGTGAAATGTGGAATTTTTTTAATGCAATCTTTGATCAAACAACAAAAAGAAGAACCTTGAGTGTGTACAATTGAGGTTTTCAGGCCCCATCAGCAACATCATACCTGCTTTTTCCTCAAGCACTAACTGGTGGAGTTAACTCTTTTTAAGGCAGTTCCGCAAAGATAAAGAAGGGTTGTTTAGGTGTTCTCTGGCAGCAAATTTGGTCCTCCGTTGCCAGTACTGGCAGTGGTCTAAAAGTGGAGGCTGCTGGCTTTTTGGTAAATGTGAGTCTGGTGGGCTGGGGGGTGGACAATAAACTTGGATTTCTGGGAAAACCATTCCCTTTTATTAGATTTTATAGAACCTAAGAGAGCATGAGGCAAAAGAAGAAAAAAAATAAAGTATTTAACAAGTTTAAAAAAGTAGTTCCACATTCAGCTGTCACACAACCCTGTGAGAAGCAGCATCCTCCCCTGGGTTAGTGGAGCCACATGGGCTGAGCCTGAGTGACGCTAATGAAACTTACTGGAAACACAAGCAGAGTTGTGTGTGTCAGAGCACATGCTAACAACATTAACCCACAGAGAAACACCAAATGAGCTGATACCGCCTCGTTACAGTTTTCAACTTGCCAACACATATTCTGCCTGGAAAATTACAATGAACATCCATCTCAGCTAGCTAGCTAGTCAGTTCGTCCCATTAACAGATACATAAACACCTGAGAGTTTCTGACTTTAAAGACTGCTTCAATGAAAACTGTGTTTTTGGTGTTTTTAATGTGTTCTTGTAGCAATTTTCTGATGATGGAGAACATTTATAAAGAAAATTAACCTAAAAATTGTATTTCTGAATATTTTTTCCAATCGTTTTGAATGAGCAGCAGACTGAAATGCTGATTAAAAATGTTGTTTGATAAATGTTACTGTGTTATGTGCCACAATCTCCCTGCTTCGCTCCATTCTGATGCATCCACCTGTAGACGACTAGATCCATGTAAGTCTTGCTTTACCTCGTCTGAGCTGAAATATGGCTCAAAACTGCACTGATGAATAGCTCAGATATTGCTCGCCATTTTTGTTGCGCCGGTAATGTTAGGTTAGGGGTGTGAGGGGCTGAAAGCTAGCAGGATAACATGTAAACATACAGCTATTAGCAACGAGGACGGGAAGGGGGGGCAAGATTGCTGCGCGTCAACGGTCCCATAATAAAAAGACCACTGGGGATGCTTTTAAAATAGATCAAAAGATGATCGGAGTGGGTCTTTAATAAGTTGTTCTTTTTTGTGGTTATGAAACAGACAGCTTCATAGTGGGATGAAAAAGCTAATTTGACCTCTTTTAGAGCTGGAAAACTGGTGAGTTTGGTGGAAGATAGAACCATCAGACCTGGACCTGCCACTGCTTCTACACCTCGGCACACAGGCAAAAGAATCTTGGCGTGTAATTTGGCTGAAGGACAATCCCCATTGTCCTTTTGAATGCAAGCGGCAGGAGCCAAAGGACTGCTCTGGACTTCATGTCAGGTTCTGGCAGCAGCAAATCATAGCTTATGCCAGGAAAGTCAACCAAATGGCCCGATTCCGCTCATTCAGCCTAAAGGACTTCACACAGATGCACTCTCTTTCTCTGCCAGGAAAGAAGACAGTTGAATAGACAGAAAGGGAAGTGTAGAGGGGTACAGTTGGGGACAGTTGTTTTGGAAAAGCCTCAAAGACTAACAGGGTTGTTCTCTGTGGAAAAGACAAAACAAAAGAAGGAAAAGCAAGCTGCTCAGACCCATCTTGGACATTAACATCTATTTTTGGCTAAGCTGTTTGGACTGTGTGCGATCGCATGAAAATCCCGACAAGTCATTATTTAGGACATTGGAAACACTTTGGAAATATCACTAACAAAAAGGTAGCAATGTAGTCTGGCGTCTCTAAGACCATAAAACTGTTTGATTCCATCTTTCTATTTCCATGAGCTCCTTCATCTTTATCCACACTGCCTGAACTTTGTTTCTTTTAGGAATTGTTTTCCATTAAACTGGGAGCACAATACTTCATGAGCTCATGCAACCCTGAGGGAGTCACAGAAGGTCACAGAGAACTAAAAACCGATAGCAGAAACTTTTTAATCTAAGAAGGATCATCAGAGGAGAACCTTGACTTGTGAAGTCAGGCTGGAATATTTCCACAGACTGCCCTTTTTTACTGCAAAACTGATGCTTTCTTGAAGCCACGTTCTTAGGTTCTTCAAAAAAGCAACGAGTGATTAAGATTAAGCACACAAACAAAAACAGCATTTTCACTAATATGGAAACAACTGTTTGATTAAATGATCCCCAAGGAAATCAGTTACAGTTGGAAATGATGAATGATAAAATTCTTCTGTATTCTGGAATTTTATGGGACTTTATGTCAGAGGTGGATGGATGGATGGATGGATGGATGGATGGATGGCCATGATATCTTCCTTTGGTCAATAAAGCTCCCAAAATTAAACAACTAAAGTCCCTGATGATATAAAAAGAAATAAATACATAAATGTATGTATATATACGCTTTTTAAAATAAGGTTTTAGCAATGTTGATGTCATATTAACCTATAATGGAATGCAGAGGTGGGCAAACTTTTTAACTTGTGGCCTACAAAGGGTTTCAAAAATAGACAGGCCAGACCAGGAGCAGATGAATTGAGTGTTTTGGTAATCAACCTCATAAGAGAAAGAAATAAAAAAGAAAAAAATGATTTTATTTTGATTGAAAATGTATATATTTGTTTTTTAGTTTTAATTTCTGAAGTGTGGCTTTTTTTTTCTAATTTCAGTACCAATTGCATCATTGGGTGAACCAATCTATGGGGGGGACACCAGAATTACAGGGAAAATAAAACATTCAGACCCTCCAGGATTTTGCGGCAGATCTTTATGATTGTTGCGGCCTGAAATCCATGATTTTGCATCAGCTTTTTTGAAAAGTTGCAACAAAGGTTGCTCTGTTTTTTATGTTATTTTTTAAAGCACCTCAAAATTTTAAATTATAACATAAACTTCACATTCTCATTTTCCAACTCTTTTTGTTGCGACATGTACATTAGGAAAATATTGCACCATTAACCAAATACATATGCTTTCATTTAACCTAAATAGAACTGTGAAACCCAAAATGAACTTATGTTCCTCCATGCTCACAATAACCCAAATATGGGTGTATTGATTTAAACATACTTTAAAGATAAATGACATCCTGCAGGGAAAAATTATAAACTACAAAAAAACACAACAACATTAACAGATTAAGTCTCAGATCTATATGTCCTCCACAGAATCATCCTTTTTATCCATTTCAAAAGCACCACTGCTCTGGTTGTCTCTGGTTGTGATAGAGGAAGACTAAGGCTTTAAGGAGGTGATCTGTTTTCTTCTGTCAGTAATGATCTGCCCTGTTTTGGAGAAGGTTCTCTCAGGTATCTGTAGAGGTTTGTTGAGGAGGTTCTAAATGGAATTGTTTTCCTGCAGACTCTACTCTCTTCCTTTGTAGGCTGTTATCAATGACACTGCTTATGCCGTGTGCCTTGTCTAGAGTTATGTGCCAAAGTTTTCAAAAGATATCACGAAACTACAAACACAACTGAAACAACTGTATCTCATTACGGGTGTCATGGGATTGATGGGAAGTGAAGTCAATTTGAGCTGTGGTAAAGAGATATTCAAAGCATTAAATATCTATAGTTTTGTCCTCAACCCATGTTTTAAAAGGTGTATGTGCCAATGCTATATGATAGTATTTCATAGAAAAACAACAGTCTGGATTTAAGTAAATTTTTGAAAGATTTGAAATGATACAAAGGTGTAAACAGCTTATCGCATACAATCTCTTAGCCATAAACTGTCATAACAAATATTAGTTTTTCATCCATTTTAGCTCATATAGTTTTGTAGCAGTCTTATGAACGAACATCTGGATAAGCTTTACATTTTTTAAATAAGCCTATTGTGTGAATCAGAAAGACGTGATTGCAGAAAACTCCAACAATAGTTTGTCAAAAATGATTCAGTCAAATCTAGAACGCAGTCATGTCACATGTTCAAAATGGTCTGCAGCATCTGGAGGAACATCAATACCTGAAGGGAAACATATCCAATTCAGTAAATGTGCAGGGCTTAAGTGTGAGAAAAGTGGGCAGAGTCACATAGATGGTTAACTCTGCATTGAATGAGGCTAGACACATGGACCGTGTAATTCTAGTCCAGGACTGACCACACAAGGCCGGTTGTGAGGTCTGGGGGAGCTTCTGAATTGAAACAGATGGGATAGGGACAAGGTTTTTGTGAGAAAATGCTTTCCACTGTTCCAATACTACACAAAGCCCATTGATTTTCTCCCTGCGTTGAGTGAGCAGTGGAAGAATATCTTGTTTCAGCGTCGGCCGGGACGGTTGTGACACCTGGACCGGGGTCAAGCCAGTCCGGTCCCCAGCGGAGGAGCCGCTGAGCTCAGGGGTAACTGGACACAACATGCCGCAGCTCTCCTCTGCATGCCAACCTGGTTCTCCACATAAAGCATCTGCCGCAGGAGGACTGCCCTGTCTCGTGACTCAGAGAGAGGCTATCATCTTCTCATTTCTACAGGCTGATGGTTTTGACCTCTGAATTGCAAAGGGAAAAGCAAACTCTCCCTTCTCATGAGGCCACTGGACGTACAGAACAATTATTCCTCAGGAAAGCAGGTCAGGAAGTCATAAGAGGAAGCCGGCCTTCTGATCTAAATACATCCCCTCCTCTAGAGACAGTGAGGCTAACAGAGTTCAGTAAATCTCCTTAAGCGTCGCAAACTATTTTGTTTCTATTTTAGTAACCTTGCATCAAACAAAAACATAATTATTCTTCTATTTCTCTGCAAAGTGGCACCAAAAGAGCCACAAGTCAAGGTGGTGTTAGTTTTGAACTCAGCTCATGATTACGAGGCTGTGAAGTGTCAACGAGCTGGGGCTCGGACTGACGCCACATCCCACCCAGCGTGAGATGAAGGGCAGTGGACAGGCATGTTGGAGCGATTCGTGGGAACAACATCAGCAAGAGCAGTTGGTGGTTCACCACTAACAGAGCTGCGGCTTCTCTTATGGACAATTAATTGCAGCAAGTTCTTGTTTTCTCTCTTTCCACCATCTCTCCCTCCCTCCTCAAACTCTCCTCCATGAGGTTAGTTTCACCCTGAGAGATGACCACAGCGCTCCCACATGAACTTTGCCTTCCACCAGACATGAAAGGAGGCTATCGTGGTGTGCTTGGCCGTCAAAGCTTACACAGACAAGAACCAGATCACACAGAAAAGCCGGGATGTTGGGGATGGAGGAATGAGGCGCATGCAGTTTGAGTGTGAGCACAGGCTCAAACAGGCAGGAAATCAAACTCTGCTCAGACTTGGCTGTCCTTGACCGATGATTGCTCAACACGACGTGCTGTCCTGTCACTGTTTCGAAAGATGTGCTCAGAAAAACAGGAAGTTATGGAAAAGTTTATAGAGTTTGATTCAACTCACAACACCACAGATTAAAGAGAACAATAATATGTTTTTAAACTCTACTCCAAAACAATTTAGAGGAGGATTTTTCACTTTGAAAGATTAAATACTTGAATATTTTTTCTTTGAAATAAAGAAGGTTCTTGTATGTGTCTACAACAAGTCATTCCAAAGTAACAATAAAAATTCTCATTTGTCACTGCATATTAGGAACATATGTTTTTTTCTAAACATAAAAAAATATTTAAATAAAGAACAAATTAGTTTAGGCATATAACACAACATATATCAGACAAATATATCAACTTTATTTATTTATTAAGTTTATTTATGCATTAAACCACCGTTTTTGTTTTTTTTTAAGCAGAGGAATGACAACGAGGAAAAACTACGCCCTCTACTGGCCTAAATTAGCACTGCAACAGGCTTTAACAATCCCCCAGCAAGCATTTGTGTTTTTTCACCCTGACTTCTTTCATCTCCTGTTGAGTTAGATAAAAATTAAACATCCTGTCATCCCCCCTAAATGTTATCAGTGACCTCAAGCTCCAACCCCATCCTCCCTTCTGAAGAATATGTGTGTGTGTGTGTGTCGGGGGGGTGCAGCAGCAGCAGAGGAGGCAGACATTTAAACCACTGAGGAAAAAAAAATGAGCACAGCCTTGACCCCATGCTGCACAAACGCATGAAAATCAACTTTTCAGAGTGAAAACTCCATGCAAGGGAAAGGTACCAATACAAACACAAAGTTTTAATGAACTTTTCTTTGGCCATCTAACATTTGCAAATGTGTCTGAACAAACAACGCGATTGAAAAAGTCAACTTTCCTTAAACTCCATGTTTTGAACTACGCTTGACAGTGGCGTCACACCGAATTGTCACTCCAAGCAGATTTACTGAGGAAGTACACAAATGCTTTTTCCTGCAATCACAACCTCAGCAGTGCAACAAGTCATGGGGCAAACTGTCGCAACACACTGTGTCAAAGTTATGTCACCGGTTGTTAAGGAGGTTAACTGCTTGCATGTGAAAAGCAAGTGTGCATTTGACTTCATCCCTTGAGAGCGCAAACTGGCTTTTTTTTTTTCATATATATTTTCATTCAGGCAGGAAACAGGTGCCTCTTCCTGAGCCTGGAGAAACATCTGAGTCGAACAAAATTGAGCACAGAGAAACACATGTACCGGTTTGCAAGAAGAGAACATTCAGCAGCTCCACTCACTTAAAGCCCCACTCTGATCATCTTTTGATCCCCTTTAAAAGTGGTCAGAGTGGTCTTTTAATTATTATTATTATGTTGTTTTAAACCAAAAATTTATATATATATGTTTAGAAATTCGCCTCTGAGTTGTGAGTGGCACCGTTGGTGTGGAGTAAGCCCACCCCTACTTCCCGTTATCCATCTGTTTACACTTTCTCCCACTGTTTACACTTGTGCGCTCTCCCACAAGCTTACAGCTCCTCAAAACCACAGCCAAACATTACCAGTGCAACAAAAAAAGCAGGCAACATCTGAGCTATCCAGGCATACAGTTTTAAGCCAGATGCCAACTCAGGCGAGGAATCTAGTCGTCTACAAGTGGATGCATCAGAATGGAGCAGAGCGGGAAGCTAGTGGCTCGTCGTTGTAGGATCTATGTCACACCTACAAGCTTTTTTCAAAGGCATATGAATAAAGACAAACTCATAAATTTAATTTTAAGTTTAATTTCCTTAACATACATCTTCTATCGTAAGAAAAAGGCTACAAGATCATGCTAAAAACTTCAAAAACACAATTTTCATCAGAGTGGGTCTTTGATAAACTCAGATTTGCTTTAATGCGCGAGCCATTTCACACCAGCCGCAAGTTTTTGTGTTTCCTGGAAAATTTAAAAAAAAAAAAACAATCCATCTGATCCTCTTAATCAATCAGTTACCAGGCCTTTGAACTGCAGACGTGATTTCTTGCAAGTGTGTCATCTCGGCCTGTCGACTGTAAAAACACTGCAGGGGGAGATGGCTCCACAAGGCCCAGCTTGTTGTAAAACTCAAACACAAGCCGGTTGCAAAAGCAGATGAAAATGTTTCATCTGCTTTTCTTGCTGCATTAGTTGGACTCTCCTTTCGTTGCAAAAACAAGCTTCCCTGCCTCCTCTAGAGAAACAAAGCTCCCCCCACCACCTCCTGCTTGGCTCCTGGATGGGCAAAAAGGAGGAAGGGGAAAGGGAAAATGTTTTGCCTCCCCTATCCCCACCCGCCTCATTCACCTCCCTGGGGCAGTGCTGTGTAGTAATAAACGTCCCCCATAAATCTCCTCCTCATCCCCTCCTCCAACTTTTCTCTTTTTCTTTTCCCTCCTCCTCTTTTCTGAGGCAAACCCTGCATGCACTGTCATGGATTTGCAGTTTGTGAACTTTTACATCACATACTAGAGCTGCAAAAAACAAGAAACCGTGAAGAAAAATGAAACAGGAAGAAGTCAGTAAATGTTATTTAACTGCAGCAGGGAAGGAGTTAAAACTGCTTGAACACATGGAAAGTCCCACAAGTGGGTTTACAGTCCAGCAATTAGGAGTAAATTAATTACAGAGGAGCAAATCCTGGATCAAATCCTCTGCTTCCTGGTAAACAACTTCAGGGGTGAAAAAGCCAGAAGGGAAAAGTCTCCAGACTTTAATGTTCCCACTTTGTTTGAGAGAAATCCAGAAACAGGGCTCTTTTTAAAGGTTTGATTCCTTCACATGAAAACCCGATGAATATAACGCGGGGGGGGGGGGGGGGGGGTTTAAGAAAAAAGTTCCTGAAAGTTGACGCCCAAATAGAGCAGCAGGCTCCTCCTGCTTGAGATTATAAAAGCTAATGTGTGAGCCGGAGACGCGCAGAGGGGGAGTCTGCGGAAAACACACGGGAGCAGCGAACCAGAGGCTCCGCACAGCTGCGCAACTTTCCAAACAACACTCGTTTGGACTTTTTTTTTTTTCCTATCTTACCTTTTTGACTTGATCTGTGCAACGATGACCACAGCCGTGGTTAATCCTTTCTTCGACTTCGAAGTTATGAACAAGGTAGCTGGAGAAAAGTTTTCTTCTCTTCTTTTCTCTTTTTTTTCTTCTTGCTGGCTAGCCTGTTAGCCGCTGTGGAGGAATGAGGAGCTGCGGGCCTCCGCCATTTCTGCGGACTCTGATTTTCTTCCGTACACTTTTTTAAAATTATTTCCTTTTTTAAAAATCTGTTTTATGTTTTCCTCTCCAAAATGTTTAATAAGTACGTGTTTCGCGGGCGTTAGTTTGAGCTAGCATGAGTTTGAATCAGCTTTAACGTGCCACATCAGCTAACTTTTTGAAGGCCGTAAAACAAAAGTTAAAGTCGTAAAGTTAAAAAGTCTCACGCGGGGTTTTGTGCCATGCTAATAATTGACCGCGCTGGCCTGGCTTTAGCTCCTGGAAAGCATTTAACGTGATCGGGTTATCATGGATGTTTGCTCAGCGGGAACTTGTTTACGTTAGAGGGTTGTGTGTCTGTGTGTCTTCTTCTTTTTTTTTTTTTTTTTTAATACGGAGCGTTGGAGTTTATTTCTCCGCCGCCGTTTTCCCGCTCTGCCCCCTCTTGGACTGTTGCATTTATGTAAATCGGCTAACTGGTGATCTCCGCTGGTTTTGCACGTGCTTTGTAACGCAGATCAGGTTCCTCTTGTCATGCAGCAGGATGCTTTCATTAACTTTCAAATGATGCAATGGCCCCTGCAGCCCACAGAGCTCTCGTGTGCTGCTTCTCCTTTTCACTAAGCAGGCACACATTCCTAACTGAGGCAACCTGCCAAACCAGCTGCTGCTCTGTCGGCCTGCATCCCAGCTCATGCAGCAGGGGTGCCTTTTCCTTGCAGCTTCTGCATTCTGGGTGACCGTTTTCTCTAATACAGCGTTTGTTTATTCCCGCAGAACAACAAGCTGATGAGCTACAACAACAACCTGAGCGTCCCCCACCCCATGTCTGTCCCTTGCACTGGCACCAATGTGCCCATCTCCAGTCCCACCGGGGTCCTGCTGGACAGGAAGGCGGTGGGATCTCCCTCCGTGGGAAGCGTGTACCAGCGGCGGCACTCGGTCAGCAGCACAAAGTTCAATCAGAACCAGTTTTTGAACAGCCTGAAGCCAGCAGACCACTCCTCGCTCATCTCAGGGGTTGGCAACGCCAGCAGCAACAAGGAGAACCGCCTGCGAGACCGCTCCTTCTCAGAGACGGGGGAGAGGCTCCTCAACAAGTGCCTGGGCCCTGCCAGCCCCACCTGCGGCGGCAGCCAGGTGAACTCCAGCCGTTACAAGACAGAGCTCTGCAGGCCCTTCGAGGAGAACGGCTCCTGCAAGTACGGTGACAAATGCCAGTTTGCCCACGGCATCCACGAACTCCGCAGCCTGAGCCGCCATCCCAAATACAAGACGGAGCTCTGCCGCACCTTTCACACCATCGGATTCTGCCCCTACGGGCCTCGATGCCATTTCATCCACAACGCAGAGGAGCGCCGTGGGCCCCCACAGCAATCCTCTCCTCTAAACTCTTCCAACAAGGTGGAAAGGCCTCGCCTGCAGCACAGCTACAGCTTCGCTGGTTTCTCCAGCTCAGGGGGGTTGCGAGAAAGCCCCACCTCTGTCACCCCGCCGCCCATCTTCTTCCCAGACGAGGTCCCAGACTGGCCCAGCAGCAACCCCTTCACCTATTCCAGCCAGGAGCTGGCCAGCCTGTTTGGGCCCAGCCTCAGCACCAGTGCTTTGGAGTCCAACACCCCTGCGCCTCCTTCCCCCACAAGCACATCTTTCTTCATCAGATCCATGTCTCCTCAGATCTTTGAGTCTCCATCCAGCCCCCCGGACTCCCTGTCAGACCAAGAGGGCTACCAGAGCAGCTCCGGGGGCAGCCTGAGCGGCTCGGAGTCCCCAACCCTTGACACCACCCGCCGCCTTCCCATCTTCAGCCGCCTCTCCATCTCTGACGACTAGACCGCCTGCACCCCCCCAACACACACCTGCCAACTCATCTTCAACGCAGAAAACATGGCACTCCCCCTCTACCTCTGCCCCCTCTCCATAAAGCTACTCTGGCCTGCTTTACTCGAACTCTGGGTAATCATTTAAGGGAACTTTCTTAACTCAAATTGTCATTTTGCACCCCACCCCCCAATTCCCTTTAATCTGCACATCAGCCCTCACAGATGATGCGGCCGGCGTGTCACGGTGGCAAACCCAGAGAGGAAGCCGAACAATGAAAATCATGAACAACCGTTTTCCCAGGTGCCACTTGTCTCCCCCCCTTCATTCTTCTTGAATGTGTAGCAACACAAGTGGCCTTGGAAGGGGGGGGTTGCATTGCACCAGGACACCCCCCCCCC
>BSAI01000115.1:10769753-10803071 GCA_036245035.1 Adrianichthys oophorus | reverse complement strand
AGTGATCCTGAGCTAGCTGGTTGGTGCTCACTAATGTAGCTCTACGGCAAATGTTTTTACAGACTGAGCTGAGAGATAAATTATAATTAAAGAAACAAACAGACCCTGAAAATATATGAATAGTTTTTTTAAAAAAAAATTAAAGTTAAAAGTGCCTGGGGCGGTTTTCTGCATGTCTAGGGTGAATGGACTACTGCTTTGTTTTTTTGTTTTTTCCTCCCTTCATTTGCCCCTCCTCTTCCTTTAAAGCCCTTATGTAGTTGAACTGGCTGAGTGCAAGAAGGACTTTAAACTGGAGGTTGGTTGTGCCCCTCCCTCCACACACCCCCATGTTGCTGGTCTTTGGCTTTTTCTGTCTTACTTGGGAAGGAAGTCTTCATCAACCCTAAACATTCAACCCTCTCCACATTCGCCTTTGATCCGGGAAGTTCAGCATTCCCATGATGCCGTTCGCGTCCAAAAGTGTCGACAAAGATCAGATCTTCAAGCTATTTACCCCCCCCCCTCGCTCAGAGGAGCTCTCTGTATTCATTACATCCCTTTTGCTTTCATTATTTTCTAATTATTTTTTATTAAGGTTATTATTTGAAAACTTTCCAGACAGAAGGTTTGTGTCACTGCTTATTTAACTTATCAAAAACATATTTATTGGTGATCATATGCATTTTTTTGTTAATTTTTGGTTTTTGTATTTATCTGGATAATGAACAATAGAATATATTTTCTTTTATGTTAAATTATGATCTTCCATATTAATCTAAAGATTGTGAAGACGGTTTTTGTCAACTTTCCTTTTTTTTTTTTTTTTTTTTTTTTTTTTTCCTCTACAGTTTAATATATTGTACTTCAATGACTTGTTCTGCAACCACACTTTATCAACAAATGAAACTATTTAAAGTGGAAAAGATGCAAAAAAAAAAAAGTGGTTTTGCGGTTTTTTTTTCTCTCTCCTTTTTTTTTAATATTTATTATGCTTTATTTTTCTTTACTCCTCATCGGACTGCAATTCCACCTTTTTAACTAGATTTGCTCAATCGACCCTTAAGTGATCTGACAGCAACAGTTGCTCACTGTTATGACGTTAATTTAACCAAGTTCCTTGTTTGGAGGTTGTTTTTTTTTTTTTTTCTCTAAGGGGTGCCAAATTAAAGAAATTACTTGAGGACTGGTTGTGTTCAGATTTTAGTCTGTTGATACAAGCAATGGCTTTGAGCAGATGGGTTGAGGAAAGTATGGGTTTTCTTTTAATTTGATTGGATGCTCGATGCACTTGCTCGCCCCCCATGTGCCTCTTAACCAGTGGAAGTGCCTCATCGAATACATTCCAGGTAGCTAAGGCACTTTAGCCTTTTTATATTGATAATGGAGGACAGTTTTTGTCGCTTGTTCCGTGTTGCCCTCTGTGGTTTTGGAAGAGGTGAACAGTCTGACACAAAGAAAGTAAAACTGTTGAATGTAACTTTTTTTTTTTCTTTTTGTTCCAGCCATGTGTTTTCACTACAGTAATTTTTTATGGAAAAACTTTTTTTTTTTTTTTTTTTTTTTTTTTTTGTAAGTATTGATTGCAGTTAAGTCAATAAACCCCGTATTTTTGGAAAAGTTCAACTGGTTTCTGGAGTCTCTGTTACAAAGATGCACAATGTGTACTTTCAGGTAGAGCTCTTCTATAACTAACTATATAGATATAGTCTGGAGCTCAAAGATTTACTGTCAGTTTATGGGTTTTTATGTAGAAATTGAGATTTGATTCTTGTTCGGGGCAAAGAACATCTGGTTGAAATCATTAGAAGTGGCCTTTTTTGATGAGCTGAAGGGAGTTTCACTGAGATAGAAGTTGATTGGTGAACTACTCTGGGTTATTGACCTGACAATCAAATTTGGTTACTCAAAACCCCAAATATTGATCAGTGAATGCTGTAACTATGCAGTTTCCTAGAATAAAAGTGAGTAAAAGGAAAAAGTGTTTTGCAGAGGTCATGGTTCTAAGCTGATTTTTGCATTGGACGGGGATCTAAATCATGTGACTTAAGGTAAAACGGTCCATCCTTTGGCCTCCTCCTAGATAAGTGACCATTAAAGCACAACCGCATGGAGAGCAGAGTTTAATGTCTTGAACAAAACACAGTTTTTTTTCTTTACACTCAAGCTTCTCATTCTCTGGAAGCTTCCATCTGTCCCTGTTTACATGCCTTCAGATTGCCAGAAGAGATTGGGACAGGAAGTGCCGTCCCTGCACTCTGTTTGGTGCTGACTCGTCACAGCTGACCTGTGGAGACCCGGACTCTTCACAGAACTCTAGGGTCTGGTTTGAGTTGCAAAGACATTTGAAGCGAACCTTTTCCCTCTAAGACCAAGTGTTTCCTTAAAATCTTTAATCTTTGTGTTTGGATGACAATTCACAACTTTATCTGATTTACAGTAGATTACCTTTTCTTAAAGTTTATAAATCAACAGACATGAGACATAAGAACATTTTAAGAGTTAAAGAGAAAAAATGAATCCAGTGTGTAGTTGTTGGAAAGCATCCATGGCTGCTGATGTAGGGCGTCCACTCACTAAAACTTCTCATTAAGTGGCGGCCAAGTTTTCTTTCCTTGCCTGTATTTTCATAGAGGCATTGAAAGATAAATGAGCAACACATATTTGCTGTTACAGCTACAGATCGCTGCAGATTACCTCCAGATGTGATGAAAACAAATTCTTTGTCAGCATCAATCCTTTAATATATCATTATCAATATAGGCACGCCCTTATAATTAGTTATTCAGCTCTAGTTTGTGAGCTCCTCTTGTGTGTTTAAAGACTGAAAGGAGAAGTATCTGAAGCTCTGAACCAGGTGAGCGTAGAAGATGTTAGCGTGTGGTTTGCAGCACACGAAAGAGGGCTGTTTCCTGTTTGTGTGGTTCACGCGAAAAGGCACCTTGACACAAAGCACCAGGAAGTGGCTTTCTGAACCTGCGAAGGTGGCGGATGGAGGGGGTCGTCTTGTTTTTGAGACGAGCTTCAAAATCAAAAGAAGAGAAAGGAAAACAAATTCCATTTCTCCTTCACCTTTTCACTGCAGGGTCACTTTCCATCATGTGTGTCTGTTGTGGTTCATCCGTTGTCTCCCGCGTGTGAATGCACGGCCATGCTCTCAGCACCTAATCTCCATTCACCTTTAACCAGCTCTGTTGGGCAAGAGAGAGTGGCAGCATGTACGACTTTGTAATGGTGTTATCAGAGGAAGGTCTACCTTTCTTGTTTGAGAAAGAGGTGAGCAAATAGTTCTGATGTGCTAACTGTTCCTTATCTGCCCCCCAGTTGAGACCGGTGTCGTCTGCGTGCATGTGCGTGTGCGTCTGCAGCGTGCTGCAGGTGCTGTGCAAGAGATAATTAATCACCGAACGAGGGCTGAGGTCAACGTTGACTGTGCAGGTTAGGTTACAGAGTATTCAGAGGTGGCTTTGTCTACAGAAAACAGAGGCACAATCAACCTGCTGCAGACTCACATGCCAGAGCACAGAGCCGCTTTTCCAAGACCGGTTCCTGCAGCAGGAGGGATCTTGGCAGGGCAGAGAAAGCAGCATGGAGGTGGCACTGGTGTTTGTCATTGTAAAGCTTTTTCAGGTTGAATTTAGGTGAGATCATAATTTAAAACAACACAAAAGCAAAAAAAAAACCTCAAACTTTTATTATATGGTCATGGGTGTATACTTTTACAGTGTTTCCTTGTTTTTTGCAGGGGTTACGTATAAAAATTAACCTGCGACAGACAAAATCTGCAAGGCAGTCACCTATTTTTTTTTACAATAATTACAGATGTTTTTAGGCTGTAACCCCCCCACTACATACTTTATCTACTTTTCTCAGACAGACATGAACATTTTCACACTTTTCTGTTTTGTTTAAACTCTAAAAGTTCAACTGTACAGCAGACACAGCACAGAGGAGATTGACTGACAGCACTATTGCACTTAAAAATCAGCAAAACATTTAGAGAAAGGCTTTCTTTATTTGTTTGTTCACAGCTGATTCACACGGGTGGTTTGGCAGAGTGCTTCCTGACACAACCCTGTATTTTCAAGGCACAGGAAGACCCAGACATAGTTAGGCAGCAGTGTGAAGGCTATTGCCTACAGAATATTTTCATTGTACACCCTGGGAAGCAAACCTAGGATTCCTGGCAGTACTACACCCAACCAACTGAGCCATCCAGACGCTTGTCTAGCACTTTTTTGGCCTTGCGTTAATGCCCTTTGACACATGGGCGAGCAAGGCGAAATCTGACTTCTGATCAGAGGTTGACCGCTCTTCCACTGCACCATGGCCACCCGATTAAAGTTCTTAAGCTACGTTCACACCATCCTCTGCAATGTTCAAGTGGCCACTTTTAATGAAAAGTCTGCGTAAACGCGCATAAATGCACGTTTCAGCTTTTCATATTCAAAACTCTCATGCTGGAATTTAAGACACCAAGTCTTTCAAATATGGGTAAAGAGCTGTGAAAGAAAAGCCTGGAGGAAGATTCACGAGATTTGCACTGATTTGACATTTTGTACCAAGCCTCATCCAACTGTAGGTGGTGGACGTGCTAGTAAGCAGAAGCAAAGGTGTTGTGATTGCAGTTAATATTATTGGATTGGATTTTTTTCTGCACTTTTCCAGAAACTCACAGCACTTACGACGTGTACCAATTATTCAATCACTCCACATTCATACTTGGTGATGGTAAGTTACTGATGAAGCCACAGCTGCCCTGGGCCTACGACGCCTGTGCCCATCACTGGGACATTCATACACCATTGGAGCCACACTGGAGGCAGGATGGGCAAAGTCTTCCCCAAGGACACAACAACAGTTGACTGGGGGGTGTGGGGATCGAAGCACTGACCCTTTGATCATTGACCGATCTACTCAGCCACCTGAGCCACTGCCGCCCTACATGTGAAACAATAGCCGGAAACATAATAAACTGCGAACATTGTGAAATAGCAAACATCACAGCAACATGGCCGCCTGCTCTGCTAGTCACAATAATGGGGGAAGGTTTTTTTCATTGGCAGGTGTCCATAACTGCAACTATTTACATCAGCTGCATCCCTTCACCATTTTAGCAATCAGCTCCACAGTTGGTTTAAGGCCTGCAGGTAAAATATGTCAAGGGCATTCGTTTTTATCTTAATGATGATGCTTCATTTCAGTATCCTGATGGTGATATCAAAGATTATCAGTCCAGTTAATGTGGCCATGGTTCAAACCCATACCTGACACTGTTGTAGTCTAGTCTTTGAATGAATGAATTTTACTATTCTCTGAGATGCTTCCCTTGAGAATTAGCTTTTGGGACATCTTTGAGTCAGTGACTTGACTCACCCACCATTCAGTCGGTTGGTTGGATAACAGTCCGAATATGTGTTACTCTGGTCACATTTGTCACATTGTTGTGTAAAAGCCAGATTTTCCCATTGAAGCAAAACTCAAACATTCTTTTGGACACAATTTGACAGACATCCTTCAAAAACAGTTCAGAACAACTAACTACAGGTTCACAAACTCTGTCTCTGCAGCTGCTCTGATTTCACTGTGGCCTGACAGGGGAGGTTTCAAGGTGTTACCGTCTTGTTTTCCTAAATATTGCAATTCTTACCCTAATTATAGGGATCCAACATTTATTTTGTGTTAACAAGGGGCCTTCTCATCCCACATCTAATCACTTCCTGGCAATTATCAACCCATTGCCTGTGTTTCTCTGTCGGGAAAGTTTACTTTCAGGATATAAAAAAATTACAGATACGAGAGAGAAAGTGGAACACCCCCAATTTTTGATAACCACACCCTCGATGAATCTGCAATTAAAGGTGACATCATACTTATCTGTAATTTTGAATTGTTTGGGTCTTTAACCACACAGCTGTCCTATTTGTGTACTGCAAAGTATAACTGCTGCAATGTCTGACATGCTCAATCTTTGGTGATCATGCCACTTTAATCCAAGAATGTGATTCACATCATGCAATATTGCCCTCAGCAAGCAGCAAACGTTATCTTTGTAGATCTACAGCCATGTGTGTCACAGGACTGCAGATCAGCAAAGACAAAAGTCATAAACACTCCCTGAATCTATCTAATCTGTGCTCCGCAGGGCTTTTAAACTAGGTGACCAAGGCTACAAAATGCTGCTAACCAGGGAACGATCATTAGCCCAAAGCTAGAGTCACATGTGCTTTCCTTCCTCTGGGGTAAGTGGCAACCCTTGACCTGCAAAAAGAAAGAAACAGAAACACTTTAGTGTTGAGCGGAGGAGCTGGGAGGCGAGGAAGCCTCCGAGGAGAGTGTTGGTGATGGCTGTCAGACAGGTTATCGAAACACACCCTTCCACTCCTTAGTGCGACAGAAAAACAAGCACAAAGCCAGCGAGCTCTTTGACAGACATTGGATGACTTATTTTCAACAAGAATCACCAGTGGACAGATGAGGACTAGCCAATAGCAAGAGGCCGTCCTGAACCTGACACTGTTGTGGGTTTCTGGTCTACTGGTCCATGAGAGCCTCTGCCTCGGTTCTCATGAGTGTTGACCACTCATTCTATTTTGGCTTTTAGCAGGGAGGAAGAAGAGGAGGCTTTACACTGACTGACCAACTTCTGCTCTGGAAGAAAACTGCTTCAATGCACTTATCTGAGTGATTTCTGATGCTTTAGGAGAAATCAAGACACAAGGAGTGCAGCACAAACCATCAGACAGGTTGTAAACAGGCCAAATGTTGATCCTGATTATCTAAATCAGGGGTTTCCAACCTTTTTGTCACATGACCCCTAAATACAAAGCTGCTACTAATCACTTCCTCCAGCCAGAACCCACAGCAAGATTTCTATGTTTGCATGGCTGAACAGGTTCAAAAAAGGAAGGTCAATATTGGAAAAAAGGCTCTTACATTCATCTGTTGACACTTGATCAGGTCTACCCCCTTTTGTCTGAGCTGTAAAAGCTCAAAGGCATGTCTGAACTGTTAATAATAAACCTGTACTGTAAAACAGGAGCAACTGAAGTGGTTCATAAAAGCTAAACTGTCTTTTGTTTGGTAGAGGTGATAAAAATCTTCAGAAAGATAGTTGTGTAGTTCAGGGATGAGCCCACATACAGCGCCTGTGAGGATCTTCTGAGTTTTTACATGTACTTGGCACAATTTTTAATTGCACTATCAAATGCTGGATTTGGTAATGTTGATTGTTTTGCTGTATTTGAGATGAAAATAGATGTGAAAGCAAATGAGCAAAGTGTGCAAACAATCTTTCATAGACTGTTTCATTACAAAGTTAACCCCTTCATGCGTGACATTTTTTTCCAATTATATAAAAAAAATCTTCCGTTTTTTTCCCCATTCAATGTGACATGGTTTCTGCAGAGCTTATTAGAAATGTGTCACTGAGATGTGGGCAGGACTGTTGGGGCAGAGTAAGCCTGCTTCCACTTCCTGTCATCCATCTGTTTTACACGCTCTCTCGCTAGCAACAAAAATGGCGAGAGATATTGGAGCTATCCAGCCATCCAGTTTTGAGCCAGATGCCAGCTCGGACGAGGAAAACAAAGACGTACACATATCTAGTCATCTACAAGTGGATGCATCAGAATGGAGCTGGGGCCCAACCCAGCTTTTTTTTCTTCATCACAAGTACGTTCTTTTTCAAACTGCATTTCTCATCTGCTCCTGATTCAACACAATTTGAAACAAGAAATACTCAGAAATGCAATTTTAAGCTTAACTTTCTATATGTTCTCCATCATGAGAAAAATGCCACAGGAGCATGATTTTCATTGGAAATGCAGTTCAAGTAATGAATGCTGGTTAAATATTTTAAATAGTTTGTCATTTAGATGCACGTCTACGGTGCAGTTGTGCTGTTGATGTCGACAACTAACAAAAATATGCATGTCTGTCGATAAACGACGCCTCCAATGGTTGCAAAGTTTGCAAAACAACCATCAGTTTCCAGTGGTACTAATGACTGTAAGTAAGAATGCCAGACTTAAAGTTTCTGACGGTGTCAGCAGAAAATGTCAGGAAGTGTCCTTGTTGAAAAAGTCAAAATTTTTTTGACTTGTGAGAACTTAATGCTATAAGGATTTAAGACGCCCTCAACAACTTTTTTTAGTGCATATTTGTGGATTTATTCAAATGACAGCAAAACAAAAACGAGTCAAGCAGACTTACATAACAAAGCAGAGAACTCCCACAAAGGTTTTTGGATATTTTGGAAATGTGCTGCTGACAGTTGCAGCCCAGGAGGCCTATAATGCAGCTTCAGATCACACATGGAAGAAAATGTCATTACAGCTTTAGATAAGGAAAGCTTTATGCAGCTTTTTTTGTTCTTGATCTGGCTTTAGGCTGTGAGGGATTTGTTTTATCTGGGAAATGGGTTGCACAAGATAGTAACGAAAGAACCCTGCCAAGTAGGGAAAAAAAAGAGTGAAGTTGCTGACTCCCCAACTCAGATCAGCTGCTATAAACATGAAGAGTGGAAATGAATCTTTTTGATTGTGTGTTACTAGAAATAAGGATAAAACCTGGACTTCACTTTTAAGAAGTGAACCATGCCTGAGCAAAAAGTACATTTGAAATTTATTTTACTAAATAAACTTGAGTTTAACCATAGAAAGTGTACTATAGGTCAGTGGACCCCAACCTTTTTCAAGCCAAGGACCAGTCTGATGTCAAACAATATTTTCCCAGACCGGCCTGTATACGAGACTAAGGTGGGAATCTGATTTTTATTTATTTCATTTTTTCCAGTTTCCCTTAACTTTGAGGGTAAAGTTTATCTTCATCATCTGTAAAATGTTTTCTCCTGAGCAGCATCCTAATAACATTAGACAGCCACCCAGGTGCTGAATAATAAGCATAATCATTAAGGGGTGTGGGAAGAACTGTCTCCATAAATCCATATTTTGAGTAAAGACTCCTGGTTTTTGTCTGTTAAATGCAACTTTCTTTTCTTTTAAAGTCAAAGGCTCTTTTTCTCTTTCCTCGCTGGATTTTTTCTGGATAAAGAGACTTTCTAACTACACTTGTTTTTTCTTAACTTTGCTAGCTTGGGGGTTTCAGTTTACTGGTCGAATACTTCTTCAGACTGAATTGGAACATTTTAAGTTTACAAAATATAGATAGTATACAAAAAGTATATTTCAAGTATACTGCCTCACTTTTAGTACATAAGTATAAGTATACTTGTAGTACACTTACATAGACTACTTTTTGCTAAGCGGTACATTTCATTAAACGTGATGCTTAGTTTTGCTTCATAGCATCTGTTTCCTGCTATGGCGACGGCTCTGGAAAACTGACTCGTTCTGATTTCTTAAGAGCAGTTTTCAGTTTCTCTGTGACCCCAGCACACACAGACAGGAACACTGAGAAATAAACAAACTCCCACACCAGAACCACCCCCAGAAATGCTCTGGACCATGACAAACTCACTAATCTGTGACTCTCAGCTTAATAGAGCTAAAGGCAGAGAAACTGTGACATCAGTGATCGTTTTACAGGAAGACTTCGCTCTGCCTTGTACCGAGGCCAAATCCACGCAATGCTCAGATGCACATCTGGTATCTGCAATCTCACACTCAAAGCAGTCGCACGATGCTTTAAAGCCAAATGAAAATTATGAAACAGTGAAGAGATAAGCAGCTTCAGGACAACACAGGCCGAAAAAAGCAAATTCTTAAAAAAAAAAACTGGACAAGACAAAGGAGCTTTTCTGGACTTAAGTCGCCAATCCTGCTAATACAAGCATTCATGTATCATCTTTCTGTTTGTGTTGCAAACAACCTCCAGATATGTGGCCTTGGAAGGTCAGGGAATAGTTACAAGTGAACTCTGTATCTCTGCCTCTTTCCTTAGTGTGTGTGTGGATTTCACAATGATCTGCTGGCTGAGGCTCAGTGAGATGATAAGAGATGACTGTGAGAAACCACAGATCTCACACCCACTCACAAGGAAAGAGCACACACAGGGACACGTACACAAACACACACACACACAAACACACTCAAAGGGAGACTACACGTGTTCATTTGTAGCTTTAACACACACTTATTCAAAGCCCCTCAAGCAGTGTACCTGGGGGCTTTAATGATTCATGAATTTACCTGTAGAAGCACAACACAGATTGTTTAGTGACTGACTGTTGCTCAGATTTCTCCAGGCAACTCCTCCTTCCAGATAAGGCCCGACCTAAAAACCTGTCAAGCTCGCTCCTGTCCTGCGCTCAACCCCTCCAGCCTCACCTGCTAACCTGCTGCGGCACGCACTCAAACAGGTAGAGAGGAAAAAAGGATTAACGCATAAATGTACACAAAAGCCTCTGAGTAATGGCCATGTCAGGCTCTGCAACAACATTGTCAGTGAGCTGCTTTTGTCTGGAACTTTTCTGTAAACGTTTTAATGCTGTGTTTAGAACAGAGATCTGGAGGTCTGAAGGCACAAAAAT
Source organism: Adrianichthys oophorus (assembly GCA_036245035.1). NCBI lineage: Eukaryota > Metazoa > Chordata > Actinopteri > Beloniformes > Adrianichthyidae > Adrianichthys > Adrianichthys oophorus. The sequence goes on along the minus strand of BSAI01000115.1, from coordinate 10,792,600 downwards.
TAAAATTGAGATCTGTAAGGAACAAATCCAAGTGCTTTTTTTAAAAGAACCACATGTTTTAAGCCTTAATTCCGATCTGTAACAACCTCTTTGTTAGGATCAACAGGTTTTTGCTCCTACTGCCTTACTTGTTCAGGTTTGACCTCTGCATGACTCTTATCTAATGTTACCTAACTTTAGAAGAATATTGCTGTCTAACTGATATCATTGAGGAAGGTTTTCAACTAGGGACTCCTCCCAAGTCTGTACTCCTCTTACGACATGTGAAACAGAATAACATCTCAGTGTTTTAAATCACAATGTTCCACCTATTTTGAATTCCTACGCAAACATTAAACAGACAAAAGTAGGAGAAAAAACTCAAAATACAACTACAGACTCCTACTCTACAGACGGATGTGAAGACAATCTAAAGTTTGAGCATTTTTTGTCTTCTCCATTATTTTTTTAAAGATTCTGCATCTTCATGAAACAGAAATCCAAAGTTAGGGGGCCAGTTCCAGCTCAGACAGGTCAGCATTAGAGAGCCAGAGAAACATTCATAGCCTGACTTGGTTTCATTGCATTTCCTGCAACAAAAACACTGCCTGTAATTGTTTACATTCCCCATAAGTTGAGACACTTTGACTCTTCTTCAAGATGTCACCTGGATGAATGAGAATCTACATCGACATGCTAACCTTCCCGTGCTCTCTGTCATGTGCATTGACTGCTTGGCTCGAAGCCTAGTTTCGCAACTGAAAACAGCGAAGGCCTTTTTGGTATTTTTTGGATCAACACTAAGAACATTATGTTAAATAAAACAGAAGACGATCAAATGCTTGTAAGTGAATTTACACAACTGACAAGAACAGAAACGTGACTTCAAGGCTGTTTTTAGTCATCACAATATTAAGATGTGCATCGCTATCTCTCTAAGACCAAATTCATGTGCACGTGAGACGCGATACAGACTGACAAAACTCTGAACAGATACGATGTCTTTATTTCAAGGCGTTTTTTACTCTGATAAACCAGAATCATCTGTGTGCATTTTGAAGAGGAGCATTGCCTTAAAGAGAGAAACAAGAAACAACAACTAAAATGAGCAACTAAAAGCAACAACAAGAAGAAGCATAAAAAAGCAGCAACATGAAGCAGCAACTAGAAGCATCAACATGAAGCAGCAACTAGAAGCATCAACATGAAGCAGCAACTAGAAGTAACAACAAGAAGCAACAACAAGAAGAAGCAGCGAGAAGAACCAGAAAGAAGAAGCAACAACTAAAATTACCAGCTACAAGCAACAAAAAGAAGAAGCAAATAGAGAAAGCAACAAGAAGGAGATAACTAGAATTATCATCAAAAAGCAACAAGAAGCAGCAAGAAAAACCAGAAACAAAAACAGCAACTAAAATTAGCAACTAAAAGCAACAACAAGAAGAAGCATAAAAAAGCAGCAACTAGAAGCATAATCAAAAAGCAACAACAAGAAGCAGCAAGAAGAACCAGAAACAAAAACAGCAACTAAAATTAGCAACAAGAACAAGCAACAAAAAGAGGCAACAATAAGAAGCAGGAAGCAGCAGCAACTAAAAGAAGCAACAAGCAGAGTGAACAAGAAAAAGTGAACAAGAATAAATAGCAAAAAGAAGAAGCAGAAAACAGCAGCAAGGAGCAACAGCAAAAAGCAGCAAGAAGAAGCAGCATCCACTTCTGGGGTCAGAGTGTTCAAAAACATCTAAGTTAAGGGTTTGCTAGTTTCCACATGCAGTCGAAATAAGATTAAGGCTCATCCAAATAATAGCCTGAATAAGAGTATAAAAAAAAAAGTAACTGGCGACAAAAGTATTCCATGCAGTACTCATGTGATTTAGTCTTAGCCTCATTTTCAGAATCTGACATATTTAGAATATTAACTGAATAAAAAGAACCTTACTTTTGTTTGCAGTCTTTACTCTAATGCTCGCTGAGCTGAAAACACATGGGAGCATATCATTACAAACAAGACAGTCATGTTTACCTGAGACTTCAACACCTTCTCCCTCATATCAAATTAGATCAAAGCTGTTTTTTCCTTCTACTTCTGCATTCATGCAGAGGAAAACTTGTCATCAATACTACTTCATGTTATCTTGAGGTTCAGATTGAAACTAATAATCAACTACATACGTTTATTGTCATATGTTTAGCCAGTTAGCATTCCAAACTACAAATGTTGTTGATTTAAAGACAAACAAAAGAAGAAAACAAAAACTTGTATTTGCTTCATTCTTATTCATTTATTGAATCCACAATGGACTTCTGTTAGCAGTGCATTTTACATTGGTGCCTAAAAAATGTCTTAAATGTTCTGAGTCCTTTGGGTATTAAATGAAATGGATTTTTGAGCTTTTTCAACTAAACTTGGTTTGTCCCACCTCACAAAGATGACTTGTGCTGGAATCTCTTAAGAGTTCAATAATGTGCCATAAGTCCAGATGTCGGTAAAACTTTGAACTCTTTTTTTAATTTCATTTGTTTTTTCCAATAATCTTTAAAGCTGCTGCCCTGACTGTAAAGACTCAAACCTGACCACGGTTATTCTGACAACTGCTATTAATGACATTGCCTGGAAACACTTGATCCCTTAAGCAACGCATGAATGCTGCTCGGAGGATTAAAGTGATCAGTGATTAGAAAGTTGTCTTGTTTGGGACTGCGTTTTTGCGTTTTTGGACTACGTTTTTCCTCCCTGAGAGTTGGGCATCATTGTTGACAAAGATGCCGAATGACAACCGACAGGGAAACGCAATGTTTGAGTGAAGCCCAGAGGGACGTCAAAGTACAAAATGAGGAATAAAGCAGCTCTCTATAAATCACAGACTTTAACTGATTTCCCATCTGGGCCTGCTGCCTGTCTAGAAACAGTCTCCCAAGCAGCTGGAAAACCATCACAACCATAATTCTCCGACACAAAGTTGCACACTTAAGAGGGTTTGAAGAGCAAAAGCAAGCCGTGAGTGGAGCGGACCACCACTTTGAGCTAGAAATTGTTATTTTGGCCCGTGATGGTGCTATGACGCTGCACACTGGTGCACACACAACTGTACAAATTCGTGCTTTGAGCACATGAATTAGGAACAGCAGACCCAACACCTCTACAAAGAGGATTTGAACAGTTTCACTTCCTGAAAGGGGACTTGAAAGAAACCGGGACAAAGACGGAAGAAAATTGGGTTTATGAAGATGCAAATAAAAAGTGGTGGTGGTGGTGGTGGGGTGAATGTAAACATGCTTATGATGGTTCGAACTTGTGTGAACATGCGTGTTGAAGGGGGAAGGTTGTTTACTTGGGCAGCCTCTCAGAGTGTCTGCTGGCTAGATTCACTTCCCCTCCTTGTGCCTGGAGCTGCACTCTGTCTAGTCAGCCACCTCAGACTGACAAGGAGACCACATGCAGGAGGACTTCTTGACCTACTTTAGACATAACACATTGGCTGAAGAACCATGGGGCTGGGACTGTTTTGAGGGGAAATTGAAGGGGGGGGGTCTAACTTTTTTTTAATAAAGCTTTCAGTCCTGCTCTCCCTGCTTTTCTCTGAGTGCTTACAGCTGCAAGGATGAAAAGAGAGATGGTGGTGGGGGGGTTGGTATAGCGGAACAGAGCGAACAGGCTCCATATAGAGAGCGCCCTTCACGGAGTCACATCTGGACCTTCACCAGAGAACTGAACTGAGCAGAGAGCCTAACCTATGCAACCGCGCTCTTTGAGCGGACGGTGATGTTGGCTCCACTGCAGGACATCCAATGTTGCTACTGTCAGGCCTGTAGCCGCCCATGCTTGGATGCTCTGCTGTGAGAAACTTGGCCCGTTAGGCGGAACAAATTGGGTTTGGCGTTCAGTTCTGTGGAAAAAAAAAAAAGCCCACTTAGGCTGATTGGCCCGTGTTCTGCTTTAGTTAGGACTGGCCGTCCAACAGCAGTGGAAAATCGCTAAAGTATGAACGTTTGAAAGTATAATTAAACACGGTGCACAATGGTTCCTTTTAAACCTTGTTCAAAGTGTAAACGATCGTAACGCAATTGTGTGCATTCCAGTTTAAGGCAAACACATGTCTGCTGCTGCGTTGTTGTGTTGAACTTGTGCAGTAAGGCTATAGAAGAGAAGAAAGAAACACTTTTGCACCCTTCCCTCCACAAAAGCTTGGGAATGATGAATGTTGGAGGAGCCAACCTGAGCTTGGATGCAGAAACAACAGTCGTCGGGAATGAGGTGTCCTGTATCACCTTCAGCTTTGATTTACCTTCCACAGCCGAAGGGAGAAGAAAGAGAGGAGACGCTGCTGAAATGAAAACCTCAGGAAAACCTGCTGGTGTATAAAGTGTCAGCTCATGGGGAGGGGGTGGGGGGGTGAACTTTTTGTGGCAAGATGCCAAATCCCTGAGCTACTATCACCTCCGCCAGTACAACACCACAGTGAAGAATAACAGTGACGGAAAGAAAGATGGTTCCGAGCAGCGATACATTACCTGGCAATTAGGCGAAGGGCGGCGGTGGTGAGGGGAAATGCGGACCATATGGAAGACTATGTGAGAGGCCACCTGACCCAAGGGGCCCACAACTCTCACATCAACACTCCTCGCCAGACCGGACCCGTTTAAAATCTTACATAACTCCCAGAAAACAACCCTGCTCTCCTCCTCGTCTACCCCATCTCTTAGACCAGAAATAAAGAGTTCAACTCTGAGCCAAGAAAAACCGAGCGCAGAATCAAGCTCCTCCGCATCAGGAGATGTCCTGAGTGCACAACGAAAGCAGACAAAATAAAGACAAAACCGTACCGAAGGTTTTCATCCATCCTTTGGTTTACATGTGATGCTAATTTTCAAAACACAGAATTTTCTGATGCGGCCTTTTAAAAGAATCTTTTGTGGGGTTCTATTTAAAATGACTCAATTAAAGTGGAATCTCTCAAATGTGTTTAGAAAACGTTGCCCGGAGTTTGTTGGTTTAGCAAACTGACAGAAAATAAGTGAGAACAATGCCTCTATCCAAAAGGAACAAAACCCCCTCAAAGCTCAGTAATTAATACTGAAATTAATCCTTTTTCAATTGTCTTAAAAATGAAAAATTAGGAGATTATGTAACTTTGACATATTTAAAATCTCAAAAGACTGGCAAACACAAACATGAAAAAAGAGAACATAATCCCTTTTGAAAACAACTTTTCAGCAACGCAATTAGACGAGCAAGACATCACACGTTCATATTTCTGCGGCCTTTCATTTGTAGAAGTGTATTTTTGAAAAGAAGATTAGTATTTTTGAGTTTACTATATTATATTTTTGATAAAAGATTCTTAGACAGGGCTGCTCCATGGTATAGTGGTTAGCAGCCTTGCCTCACAGCGAGGAGGTCCTGGTTCAGATGCCGGCTGGGTTCTGGCTTCCTCCCACAGTCCAAAAACATGCTTTATCAGTTAATTGAAGACCTTGAATTGCTCGTGAGTGTGTGCCTGTGTGGACCTGCAGACTTGTGACCTGTTCAGGATGTACCCTGTCTTTGGGAGCAGCCCCATGACCCTAAAAGAAGTTAAGCTGGTTCCGAAGATGGATTGATGAATGGACAATTTCTAAACATAATTTAAAGTAAAACCATTGCACTTTCGACTCCTCAGCTTTTATGTTCTCATTTCTTTTGCACTAGATCATTGACTATGTTTATTTTCAATTAAAAGAAAATCCAGGGATGATGTTGTGTCTATCACTCAAACACAATAGCAATTTAAAATGATGTAATCACATCTGATGCATTCCATCTGCCATGGAATAATAGTGTCTCCAAATTCGGACGTCACTTCCACTCGATGAGGTCACCAATAGTTGCCAGTCAGCTACGTCCAGTCCTTGAATATACATAAAAATATCTGTTTTATAACTTTAAAAAGGTCATGCTAAAACAAAAAAATAAATAAACATAAACTTAAAATAAATATAAACTTCTGTGCTTCAGAGCACACGCAAGTGAAGACAAGCGCTTCTCCTCCGCGGCGTAGCGCGACTCGGAAACCCCCCGGTGACGGAGGGCTCTGTATCCCTCCTCTTGGATGGTTAGTCCTTAAAAAACTATTTTGGACACCACTTCCACAACAAATGCCGCTACAAATGGAGGGGTAGGGGGAAGGGGTAGGAAGAAGTGAAGGATTTGGATTTGGCCTTAGAGTTTTTGGTATAACTCGGCCTGGATTTGAACTCATGACATTCCTGTCTCAGGGTGAACACTCTTCCACAAGGCCACTAAACACATTGCACTTAAACTATTTCTTGTTTGAAAAAGAGTATATACACATTTATTTTATTTTAATCCAAAGTTTTCATCATTAGAACACAGTGGATCCCAACTTTGTCTTCATGCAATGTTCATATTTATCAGGTTTTTACTTCTGTAAATGGGTGATGTCATATTTGGTGTTAAAAAAAAAATAAAAAGTTGTGTTCAAATTGCATTAAAATCTAGGTCACTGGTAGTTCCGTACTACATAGTCTTAAAAACCCTCTCATTTTTTTAATCTAATCATCTACAAGCGGATGCATCATAATGGTGCGGTGTAGGGATCTTGCGATCCACGTCACAAATAAGCTCTTTTTCAAACGGCATTTTGTTGTCTGCTCCCGATTCACAACAATTTCAATAAAAAAAAAAAAACAAAACTAAAAAATGAAATTTTAAGATAAATTTTCTTTACTTACATCCTCCATCATCAGAAAAATGCCACAAACATAAAAAAACAACATTTGCATCGAAGTGGGTCTTCAGGGAGTGAATTTACCAGTGTTTTTCTTCCACTTCCAGTCATGACTGTAAAGCTGATCACATTTGCTTTTTAAAGTGATAAGGTTTATTGCTGTGTGTGTAATTTTGGAGTAAACCTCCTTTAGTTCATCTCTTAACCCTCTCATGTTTGTGATGACATACTTGTGCAAGAAAACAGCTGATCAGGTCATTACCAACTCTGTGGAAACTCATTCATTTTTCTCTTCAAAGTGGGCTAATGAGAGAAAGTTTTTTATCATTTCAGCCCCAAACAAGGGAGCTCAGACAACCTTGAAAACGAGACACAGTTGTTCAACAACAAACTCAAGAAATCGACCATGAAGCACTTCAGCTCCAAAGTTTCCACAAAGAAAGCCCTTTGACAGAAACTCTGAGAGAAGCGTTCCACCTTTAGGGCACCAGTGTGGTGACCGGACTCAAGCTTCACTCACCTAAAAAGAGCCGCTCTGACCGAATTACAGTAGAAAAGCACTGGGTGAGGAGGCGTTGAGGTGTCGTTAGAGTGACGCACTTTTTTCACACTTTTTTTTTTTGCTCTTGCTGAAAGCTAAATCTTTCATCAAGTCGCTCAAACCCAGCCCAGAGCCAAACAGCTTGTACAGGTTCGTAAGCCATGGAGAATCCACACCACACGCAGACTGAACTTTTCCTTTTCCTGCAAATTCTGTGCCAAACGCTTCCCTGAAGTCTCGAGATTTTTTTTTTCATGCAAGACAATCTGACTTTCCACCAAAAAGAGGAACTAATCACTTGAGTGTCAAAGTACTTTTTTGTGTAACCAAAGGGAACAGGAAACAGCAGTGATAAAGGAAGTCAGAGAAAAAACAGAAACATCCACTGCTGAGGTGAAACCTGCACCAAAACTTTAGGCAATTGAACCAACTGAATGCCTGCAGGTTTCACATCCACAAAAAAAAGAAAAAACTAGAGCAGCAGTGGGTGTTTTGTTGCAAGAACCCTGTAGATGGTTGAGCTTAAACTGAAACGATGAGAAGAAAAATACATAGCAGACACAGAGGATGTTTTGTGAGCTCTGAAAGTTACCTGCATGCAATTTTCATTTAAGTTTTGGCAGAAAAAATATTGGCAGAGACTCTTAAGAAGTGGGAACGATTAGCCAAGCGCAGAGCAAGAATGGAATGAAGAGCTTAAAGGATTGTCCCGTCTAACAACAACTTTCTATTTTGATGTTACAGTGAGGTTTTTGGCCCACCTGACTTAGATTTTAAAGGCTCAACATTGTGTTGTTCCGGTAAACTGGCATCTTATTTTGGAAGAAATGGAGAGGTACATATTTCCAAAACACCAACTGCAAAAATATTGAGACCCACTCAGATGAAAATTGTGTTTTGGGTGTTTTTAACATGTTCTTGTGGCATTTTTACTGATGATGAAGGACATATGTAAAGAAAATTGAGCTTAAAATTAAACACTCCACCCATCTACCCCTTCTGTCAAATTTGAGAACTCTTTGTGGCCCCTGAGTGAAAAAGTTTGCCCATCCCTGGGCTATAAGCTAGCGGGAGAGAGTGGAAACTGCTCTCCGTTATGGTTGATGGGAAGAGGGGTGGGATTTCTCCACGCCAACTGTCCCGCCCACAACTCGGGCAAGTTTCTTGTGAACTCCTGCCGCCTTGCAGAAACTATGTCCTAGAAAATGACAAAGGTTTTATAATTTTGGCTAAAAACGTCACAATCATAATGAAATAAAGACCACTGGGAACACTTTTACTTTAGATCAAAAGATGATCGGAGCGGGACTTTGAGACAATTGCTGGATCTGCTTGAACTTGTGAGCTCAACAACCAAGACAAATTGTTCACAGATTGGTTCAGTAAAGCAGAAAGTATTTCTTTTGGTTTAATTTCACATCACTGTTTAAAAAAAAGTCAAACCATGCAAAAGTCTGTTGCTGTGTCCACACAGGAGTCCAGGGGAGCTTTCAGACCTGTAAAACAAAACCACTACATCTAAACAAATAAAATTAAAAGCATCTCAGCACTTGAAGGTGTTATGCCCAGCCTCCCTGCACCACAGCAACCCCCCACCCGCGCTCACTTCCCAGTGTGGGATCTGGTGTGAGTCTAAGTTGGAGCAGCTGTGTCCAGAGACCTCCTGTTCTCCAGGCCAAGTTCCATGTCCGCTCCGATTATAGCAGCAGAACAATGTGGGCCATTGTGGCGCGGAGAGTGTGAAGTCTCTGCGCCCTTCTCTCACACTCAAATACACACAAATTTGCCGCTGAAGCAGAGCAAAGCTGAAAGAGAGGCAAAGACTCAAAGCAGGCAGTTGAAATCCCTCACATGTGCAGAGTCTCAGATGTGCTCTGTCTGCAGAAGATCTCAGGCCACAGGGAAAGAGCAATCGCAAGTACCACACAGTGAGGCTTCCTCCAATTAGACGATCGCTTTTTCACCCCACCGACTTCTCCATTTCCACTTCTCTCTGTTTTCACAAACACACACCCAAACAGGCGCACAAAGGTGTAATCACTCACAAGCATGCTGCCAAACTAAAAACTGCTATTATCTCTCATTAGAGACGCACACACACACACACACACGTTCCACAGCCACACATTCCCTTCAACCAAAGACAGTCAGCCCCATGTGAGCAGCCCACAATTCCACAGAATTGCAGTAATTCTCTTCATAAATTAAGATGCCAAGACAATCCCTGCAGGGGGAGATAAAAAAAAAAATCAAGCACGACCTCCTGCATCCATGACCTTTGACCCCTTTCCGTTGGGAATACAGAGGTTTGATTTTGATGTCCAAAGAGGATACACATGGGTGCTAACTGCTCTTCAGTCTGTGCTCATGTCCGTTCACTCCGACTTGAGCTCTGCTATTCAGAACCTTTCAGTTTCAAATCATTCTTGCACATTGATCTGGGTGAGAGGTGAAAACACATGTAAACCGCATCACACGTGGAGCGGTCTGACCTTCACAATGTGAGAAACAATTCAACAAAAACATTTTGACTTTCTAGTTTTTCTCTTGAGATGGCAGTTAATGAAAAAAAAGTCATAAAAATGAGAAATTGTCATTTTTGAAATGTTTTTTTTGCACTTTTTTGTCAAACTTTTAATAAATAGAGCATTTGATAAATTAAAGAATGATCCATGTCTGCATTGCTTAATATGAAAAAGTAATTGCACCTTAAACCTGCGAACCAGGTTTCACCCTCTGTTGAAAATGCAATGTAAAAACAGGTCTCCTAGAAATGAGACAAAAATTCTTAGAATTTAAAAAAACAGTCTTTAAAAAAGAAAAACCTCTGTCACTGGGGTAAGAAAAGTGGTCTGACCAAGAAACGTTTTTTCTTAAATATTGCTTTTAAAAAACTTTCTTGTTTTTTCTTGAAAGACAGAAAATAAGACATTTTTCTTTGAAACAAGGTTTTTTTTTACTGTCTTAAGATTCTTTTTTTTTGTGTGAGTAAAATAAAAATGCGAATAATACAGAAAAAGATTGTTGGAGGCTCCAAAATACAGGACCAAACTGACCTAAAGAAGAAGAAGACAGTTGAGAAGACAACTCTACACGTTAACTTTTCAAAGCTCTGTTCTGCCAAATCAGAATCCTAAGAAAATTAAAGATCCTTTTTTCAAGAGTTATTGCTTTGTTTTGTGTCTTGCAAAAAAAAAAAAAAAAAAAGTTCTTATCACAAAAGTCTTTCAATAGTAAAATAATCTTAGCTTAAGAAAACATGTCTTAGTGACTAGAACTTTAAGAATTCTTGGTAAAGCCATTTTCTTACCCCATTGGCGGATTTAAAGAAATTTAAAGTAATTTTAAGACTTTTTTTTAACTTATTTCTACAGACCCTGTTTTTACAGCGAGCTGCTTGACAGGGAGTTGAGGATCCACAAAAGAGATCCAAACTCAACCAATGCAAACACTGTCATTTCTGTGTGGTGTATTTGTACAAAAGGAAGTGCCTGCGGTTCAAACCTGCCTGTGGGGTGTTCAGGCGACAGCACCTCATATTAGTGTCTCCTCTCACTCGTCTGATCTGTGTGGCTGCCATCAAAGACGGGCAGGGATAGGCTCAGCCATGCCTGCAGTGCACATACACCCTGAGCTATTTCTCTTGGTCCATAAAGATGGTTTGGTTACAGACAGGCTGCTACAGGCCAACATATGGGAGCATGATGGGAAGTCAGGGAACTCTCCAGCTTTGTGTATGTGTGCGTCATTGTGTGTTTGCATAGAGTGAAACTGATTTGTTAGAAAGGCCAAACGAGTTGCTGCATGTGGCCAAGATTTGTGGTGTTATATCCATATACAGTGCTGTAAAACAATTGTTTAATTGGAATAGTGCCACTACTTTACACAAAAAAGACTTCAAAAGGTGAAGGCACTCAGTATGAAGCAAAGGAATAAAACTGTATTCTGCCAAGGTTCTAACTGGTTAGCATAGGTGTGCCATAAAAATAAAGGTATATCCAAAAAGTCTGTATGAAAGTTTGTGCAGCTTGTTTCTTCTTTAACTCTCAGTTCTGGTAAACTTGTTTTTTGTTCCTAAAGATTAATATTAACTTTGAAAATATTCATGGATTTTCAAAAAAGAGATTTGTAACAACTTATTGTGGGTTGATTTGGTTACACCTCAAGCCTAAAATTTCCCTGGCTCGAACAGGAATGCAGTAATTGTAGCAGTCACTGAGGACGTGATTTGCATTAGGGCTTCTGGGAAAACTGGGTCAAAGCAGCCTAAGCATACAGAGGAGCTTTCTGGAGTTGAGCTCCTCTTATCAGGACCATTACTTGAAGAATTACTCACAACCACAACAAGATTACCAACTTGTGAGACACATGGTATCTTCTTTTTTTAAAAAAGGACAAACCACCTTCATTGTTTTTGTTGCTGCGTTCACACTGTTGACTCATTCAGAGAACATTTTGCATTCACCAAAGAAGTAGAAATGCATCCTGACTTTTTTCCTTTGTCATGCAAAGTGAAATTATTATTCTGACCGTTCAAATAAAACTTATTGCAACATGTAGCTATATAAAAGTAGTCAAAATTCTACAGAATTTACTTTGAAAATGTAAAATTATTGTTGAATTTAAATATTATAGATGTAAAATCTTTATGATTTCTCTAAAGCAGAAGCATGTCCTCATATTTTATAGGAGGGAAAAATATCATGAGAAGTTAGAAGCTGGTATACTACATCAGCTGCACCCATGAGTCCCACAAAAAAACGTCCAAAAAGTTCATCAGTGATTAATTAGCTGTAATTAGCAGTCATTAATAATCCATTACATTATACTTTTTGATTGAAACTCCAACTTTGAGACCTTTTAATGAAATTACATCCACCATTTTGACAGATGGACTCCTCATAAACTTTATCAACAAACACAGGAAATCAAATGTGAGCCAAAAAAAATACAACTAATCAAATACAAGGGATTCTGGAGTAACTTTTTATCATGAACAAAAGTGAAATTTGTTCTTGTATTTTTAGTTTTCATGAATTTATATTAGGTATAAAAGTCTGAAAGCAAATCTGATTGTGAAATGTAGTAAAGAGCAGTTAGTTTTTTAGAAAACCTGTTCTTGTGAATATAATTTTTATAAAATGTAACGTAAATCAAAAATTTTATATACATATATATATGTGTGTGTATATATATATATATATATATATACATATATACACATGCCATTAAATTGTTGAATAAAAGTCTCTATAATTGTTTAAGATTGACATTAAAGAAATACAATTAGAAATCAACAAATAGATGCTTAAATATATGTGGCGTTAAAATATTAAAATTGCCATTAAAAAGCACATTTAACAATTAATGACAGATGTATTTGTTTCTTTGTCCCAGTGTAGGCTGGAGGAGACAAACTGAAATAAATATAATAAATATGAAATATTTAAATAAATGTTTCATTAATTATTTAAAATCGGAAATAAGCAATTAAAAGTGCCAATATTTCAATAAAATTCAATTTTTAATTATTTAAGAAGCATGTTTTCATATTGTGATTTAATTAATAATTTCACGGTCCGGTTTGCAGCATTTCATTATGTTATCTGTCAAACTGTCCCATCAAACTCAGATGGCGGGCCTAACTCAGATCATCTTTACTCCATTGCTGTGACCTTGTCTTAACCTTTTCATGGCGGCTTCATTGACTGGAAATTTTGAGATCTTTATTAGCGACATACAGAGAATGTGAAAGCAGGACTCCTCATCTCATGAAACTAAGGAATTTATTCGTTTTTAAGGTTTTGTCTGGCACCTCACACACATTTCCTTCTCCATCCACATCTGCGGGAACTCAGCGGCACCGTCTACTTCCTCACGGAGGTGCTTGTAATTATTGACATTTTTATTGAACGATTTAATGACATATTTATTTATTTCACAATGCCTCTTCTGGACCTCCATAGTTTTTCTCACTTTATGTCTTTTTAGTGCTTTCAGCTTTATGTCAAATCTGATATTAAAGCGTCTCTGCGTGGTGCATTCACTGAACTCAAGAACATAGAACATTAACGGAACTCCAACAGCCACCCAACCTAACTCGGTCGCTACGATATTTTAATGAGGAAATAAAAGCCGCCGAACTTACTCTAAACCCTTCCAAATTATGCCTACCCGCCCAAAGTAATCTTTGCCCGCAAAATTAGAACCAAAACCAAAACAATTGGGCAGGAACATGCCCAATCTGGCAACACTGCCCATTTTTCATCCGCAGACAGCCCATGTCCACCTGTAAGTTGCTCAACTGACTTTGAAACCACAATCGATTCATACCAAAAACCAATGGTTGGAACCAATCAGTCCTTGCGTGACATTCATTATTAAGCATCAGACTGGGGGATTACCGGTAAAATCACCCAAATGGTTCCTGGTCATGGTCCCAGTCCAAATTCATGACTACCTGAAAAGATGGGTTGAATGCAGAGAACTCATTTGGAACACCACTTGTTAGCACACACAAGTCAAGTGTCAGAAGTGCACAAGTTGTAAAGTGCATTCATTCATTCATTCATTTTCCAATCCGCTTTATCCCTTTCGGGGTCACGGGGTTGCCGGAGCCTAACCCGGCTACTCATGGGCGAAGGCAGGGGACACCCCTGGACTGGTCGCCAGTCTGTCGCAGGGGCCACAAACACACAACCATGCACACTCACATTTACACCTAGGGACAATTTAGAGTGACCAATTAACCTATGAAGCATGTTTTTGGACGGTGGGAGGAAGCCGGAGTACCCGGAGAAAACCCACGCATGCACGGGGAGAACATGCAAACTCCACACAGAAAGGTCCCCCAGCCAGGACTTGAACCGGGAACCTTCTTGCTGTGAGGCAGGAGCGCTAACCACTGCGCCACCATGCAGCCTTTGTAAAGTGCAATCAAAATAAAACATAATTAGAAAGCTTACTACTGTATTGCCACAATAACTGAACAGTACAAACAAATACATTTAGGTGGGAATCCAGATGTATCTGTATTGTAAAGGTTAAACTAAAGTTGAACATGACAGACACCTTGTATGGTTTCTTGTCTTACAAATAGCTGCAGTCATTTTTCAGAAAACAAGCACTACATAATGCATGTGCACTTTAAAATCTGAAAGTAAAATTAGCTTTTTCTGGGAGTCAGTCATTAAAGCTGCGAACAGAAATCTCTCACAGCGAGCCGAAAATCATAAAGAGTCAGAGTTGAACCTCTCTCTCAGCAGTGCTCATTTGTCAGGAGGTTGTTGTGAAACGCTAGCTCACATCAGACACACCGTGACAGGTTTGATAAGACTTGACGAACCTGCTTGCACTTCATGCCTCAGGTCCTCACAGTGTGGCCAGGCAGCACCCTGGCAAGACCAGGCATGCAGAAGCTTATGAAAGACAGCACCAGAATCGCTTTATTGGCAATTACACAAACAGGATGGGATTTGTAAGAACATCAAGTCGAGTCCTCTTCTCCAAGAGAAGCCAGATAAGTCTAACTGCAATTGTTTAAAAAACAGCATTGCAGCAGTAATTTGTTTAACACCTGCCTTACCTCATAGAAAAAGGAATTTTATTTCAGATTCTGTTTACCAAGTTTGGTGTTGTCATGTTCAGTTGGGTGTGTGTCATTTTTGTGCCTCGCAGAAGAATCTCTGACAGCGTTCAGAGATACAATCAAGTTCCATGTGTCTGCTTGTGTTGCCAAGTTTGTGGTTTTTTTTGGAAATCGACATCTGTTCTTGCAACTCAGAAGACGCCAAACAAAATGACAATAAACATTTTTTTTGGACGTGAAAAGAGAATTTCATAAAAAAAAGTTGAATTTTTATAATTTTATAGAAAACTAAGAATAATGAGGTTAATGAGACATCTGAAAGGGGAAAAAAGTTATAAATGAGCTTCCCTCTTTCTAGTTATCCCCAAAGCTGCAGAAACACGTCTGTTTGTCCTCTTTTATTTTGAAATAATAGAAGGATCAATCAACAGGTAAAGACCACAAGGCTTTTTGGGGGGGTGGAGCCTACAAGGCCTTCTCCCAGGGAAACGTGTTTGGACTGGGAAATTTCATAATTGTCACGTATGACCTGATTTGCGCGCCCGAGGGCCTGTGCTCTCCCAGGTGTGTGCACGCTTGGTCGCTGACAGTTTGAGGTATAATTTAACTCTTAAACTTTTCAGTCAGGGACTACGAAAGAAAGCTGAAATGGAAATAAAGGTCACATTCAATTTCTTGTCGTCTTTTACACCCTATTACAGTCTTTTTTTTTTTTTTTTTTACTGTAAACGTGTGGTTAACCAAAAAAAGCTGCTGGTAAGGGCACGGGCGATTCCTCAGTAACGTGTGATTTGAGAGTTTTATCAATCCAGAAGGAAATGCAGATTTGTTTTGGCCTGAGCCCACATCTTATCCTAAACATGTGATGATCTTTGTGATAGCGTTTTTTTTTTTTTTGCTGGGATCACATACACATCGTCTCCCTCCCCGCCACCTCCCTGCAGCTCAAGTATCGTGGCATCCGAAGGCTGACGCCGGTCCTGCAGAAACAGAGTGGGAGGAAAGGTAAACGTCTAAAATCAAGTCTGTGAATGAAAGAAACAGATAGAGGGAGAAGAGGAGCAAATGACAGAAACAGCAGCAGTAGGGAGCAGCGAGGGGGGGGTGACGGAGCACTGCTTTTCAAGAGCAGAGAGAACAAAGGCTCTTTTGTGTGCAGTGCTGGGAGAGTGAAGTGGAGCCAGGGCTTAGGGAGTGTTTAACAGTGTACACTGACTGCATTCCTGCAATGTGATTACAAGACGCTTTTAATTTATACTCAGGAAATGGACTTAACTCTTCATTTTCCCCCCTCTACCTGTCTGTTTGTTTTCTCGTTATGCTTTTTTGAGTGTTTCAATAAGCTCTGCAGCTGAGCTTTTCATGCTTTTTGAAAATCTGTGTGACCTATTTCAGCTCACAGGTGGCTGAGCAGGAATAATGCGATAACCAGGATGCTGGGACTAAAAAGGAAAAGTTGTAAAAACAGAAAAGTTTACAGCAGAAGTTTCAAAAATCACTCTAATTCTTAAGTTTAAGGAAATTACAACTCTAAGCAAATTGTTAGTGTTTATACTTTGGTATTGTAGTTTTATAATGCATTGTAATTATACCCATAAAACCTGCGGGTACTTTTTTGTTGTAATTGGAGCTTTTGTAGCCTGTTGATACCAGTATAGCAGCAGCTAAAGTTCATATACTTTTGTTTTTTTGAAATTGGATCAGCCATGCCCAAAAATAAACTGCATGTGTTGAGCAGCTACAATGTCTGTTCACATAAAAACAGGTGTAAACATAAAGATTACACGTGTAAGAAATAGAGCAGAGGCGCATTAAAGATCCACTCCAATGAAAATTGTGTTTTTGGTGTTTTTAACATGCTCTTGTAGCATTTTTGTCATGATGGAGGACATATGTAGTAGAATTTAAGAATAAAACCACGTTTTTGAGTACTTCTTATTGAAAGTGTGTGGTCTGCTTTTTTCGGTCCTTGTGAGAACCTGAGCAGCAGAGTTCTGAGTAAGCTGTAGTTAGTTACCTGATTGATTTATTTGGTAGTCCTGTTAAAAACAACTGAAGATGAAAGCATGAACTCATTTTTCCAGGTCCTGCTTAGACTTAAAATATTTTTGATCTGATGGTAAGCTGATTTTGTGACTGCCTTAATGCGTTTATTAAAATGTATGTCCGAGTCCATGACAACACCCAAGTTTCTGGCCTGGTTGGTAGTTTTAAGATGAAAAGATTGATGCTCTGTAGCGACCTCCAAAGTATGTTAGTTAGCAAAAAAAAAAAAAAAATTTAAATGAAAAAAAAGGCAAAGGTGCCATTAGAAACACTTTTGGTAACTTGGTATTTTATTTATGGAGATTTATAGAGATTTTTGAGATTCTGTTTTTTTATTTGGTAAATGGCGTATATTTTACACATATAAAGCTTTTTATATGCAGTTTTTCTGAGGATGCTTACATCATATAAATAGGTTTATGGTTAATTAATGGTGCAGAGAGTCACCATAATGTGTTTTTTTATTTTTTTTATTTTAAAAGCCTCAACATACCAAATAACTATATATATTTTAAAAAGTTAAAATAGAAAGGATTTTTCACCCGCTCCATGCTTTAATTGAATATGCCTGAAGTTTTTGTTGCATTAGGACGCAGTTGCATTAGGACGCAAATTTGTAAGAAAAATTTCTTTTTTTTTCTAAATTTTTAGAACTAAGTCTGAATGAAATACTGTCTAACCCGTCTTTGTATTTAGAATCCAGTCACAGCTCTGTCTTCAAAATCCTAGGATGTGGAAACAGAAATTTTCTGGATCGAGTTTACTTCGCCATCGAGTCTTCTAATCGCTTGAAATAAATATGGTAAATGGCACGATATGCGAATGTACTAAGGGTGTCAAATTCCAATTACAGATGATGTCATCAACTTGTGTCACATTTTGCAGCGATTGTGGCGTTTCCCTTCCAATGGCTTTGCAAGCCGATTACTAATCGCTATGAAGTATAAACTAATAAGCAAATTAAAATATCTAAAATGTCCTTTGGTTAAAGGGATGGGACGTGTGAAAGGGTTGAGGGTTGTGTGGGTGCAAGAGGGGGACTCTAATTATTAAATAAATGGCTTTTTTATATTATTTATTTCAGTGTACAGCACTTTGTGTTACCTGATATGAAATAAGCTTTATAAATAAAGATTGATTTGATACCCCCCCCCCCCCACACACACACTCTTCTATCCCCCAAATCACAGGCCCCTGTAATAAATTGCTGCACAAGAGATGATGCATGAGTTTATGAAATATTTGATCCAATTGTGCTGTGACTTGAATTTCCAACAAGAACAAACTAGTCCAAAACAGCAACAAAAAACTTTCCTTTGACACAGGTTTCACAAATTAAATTAAAGTAGTGAACATGAACCAAAGTTAGCTGAAAACGTTTGTGTTTTGGGGTATTTTATTGCAGTTTTATTTATACTTAATCAAAGATACAGTAGTCCTTCACTATATCGCAGTTCACCTTTTGTGGCCTTGCTTTTCTGCAGGTTTTTTGAGTTGACACTGAATTGTTGACACTGTCAATCAACCTGTCAATCAACCTCTTCTGTGCAGAATGCGTTCAGCTTGACAGATCGACAGATCTTCAATCGCAGCCAGGTCTGTGGTTTCATTCTATAATACTGGACTTCTTTTTCTATGAAGGTTTGAACTTTGAGAGTTCAAACAAGACAGAAAAGTGTGTTAATGTTCATGTCTATTTGAGAAAAGTGTAGAAAGTGTGTAGTGAGGACTTTTACAGCTGTAAAACATCTTTAATTTTTGTTAAAAAAAAATAAATAAAGATGACTACTTTGCAGATTTCACATATTGCAGGGAACACTAAGCTTTCATTTAGTTGAAAGTCCAATATTTGGTAAAATAGGTAGAAAAGTTATAGAGAATGGTAAGAGTCACATAGTAACATTACATAATGGCCACCGTACAAGGTTTAATTATATAATAGTTTTCAGAAACAAACATGATCATATCAGTCAACCAATCCGAGTGGATGAAGTCAGAGTTGACCTGAATGCTTTTATTTGCATTCCTGAAGATTCACATCAGGCCTGGTGCTTTGGCCCTAAATTTAGCCTCAGATGGTTCATCTAGAAATTGTAGGGGTTTATTTTTCCCCCTTTATTTCAGCGTGGTGCTACAGGGTTAAGGTTGGAAGGTGTGATGCAACCAGGTGACCACAATCCTTTTTCATGCCTTTAAAATGCCAGTAAATTTCTCATAACCACAGTTCAATGGCGTCTAGCTGGTTTCATCAGCAAACGGCGTGTTTGTTTGATTGACTCAGATACTCCTCCCAAAAGAGTGAAGCAAGAGGTGGAGCAGAAATCTTCAGGATCTGGAGGCCAGAGGTCAGGGAGGGTGGACATCAACCTCTGACCTCGCTGCCGACAAAATCCCAGTCTGCGTCTGGAAGTGATCTTCTTGGCTACATGCTATCTGAAGGAAACATCTGATCTCGGATCATTGGTGCTTTTCCTCCCCCCCCCTCTTGTTTTCCATCGACTTGGAGACAAAAGCTTGCTCTCATTATGTCTCTTCTGCACGGCAGGACCACTCGCTGCTTCTTTTACAGCACCGTTCATTTCCCTGTCTTGTTATTCCACCCCTTCTTCCACTTCCTGAGACCCACCGTATTCATACCTTCAAATGTAAGATAAAACTCCTTTCCTAAAGCCTCGCATTTTTAAATTACAGTGACACACCCCCCCCCCCCCCCCCTTTACTTTTTCCCCTGACATCTTTGCTCAGAGCTCATTCCAGTAATGAGGCTTGGCATTCTCCAACTCGCTCTGAATCTTCCACCAACCACAGGAGAAAAAAAAGAAATCACTGACGGTCAAAAAAATCCAAAGTGGGCTGCAAAACAGAACACATGAAACAAGAAAAGGTTTTTTTTTATTAGCAAGAGAGGCCAACTCCCACTCACCACCAGATTAGGTTCTCCTCAGAAAGGCGGTATAAAGATTTAATTAGCCATCCTTTTTTTATGCCTCACTATTCAATCTGCTTTTCTTCTGGCTGTTTTTGAACGTCCCTTCTTTGCATTTTTCAGACCACCCTAAAAAGTCCTCATTCCAGCTTTTTCTTGTGAGTCTGCTTGTGGTTTCGTAGAGTTAATCTGATTTGTGGTGAAAATGAAGACCAAGGAGCAACAAAGACGAGGAGCAAAAAGAATCGTGAATCAAAACGAAGGTTAAGGTGTGAATGTACTGAACCGATGCCAAGTTTTACATTCAGATGGGTTTGAGAGAAAGCGTTAGGTTTGTTTGAGCTCCATGATCAGGTTTGGTTGGTCCGACTCCTTCATTTGGGTCACTGTTGAATCAGTTCTTGTACTGCAAAAACACGTGCTTTAGAAACAAGTCAAATATTCATACAGCATTGGCTTTCTTTAAATAAGCAAAAAATAAATACAAAAAAATCTATGGGGTAAAAAAAAGGTCCAACCACAAATTCTAATTGTGAGACAAAAATTCTGGTTTCCTCTAAGATTTTTTTCTATAGAAAAACTTTCTTGAAAAGACTATTTTCTTGCAAGACAGTAGAAAGACACCTTTCTTGAGAGAAGGGTCTTTTTACTCTCTTAAAAATTAGTGTTTCCAGTGTGACTAGACTCCAATAAAGAAAAGAAGCTGACTATTATTCTGTTACCAGTTCAGTCAACATCTCAAAACTCTTTGTTGTTTCCAAAAACAAACTTTTTAAAACTATTTTCTACTAAACTAATTCAAGTTTAGTTGTTGAAAACAAGGAAAAGGATGAGCATAAAAACTAAGCAAAATCCAGTTTTTACCTTTTGGTTTCCAAATAAAGCTAAAAATAGCATTTATGAATATTTCTTTATTCAAATGATTGTGATTCAGGAGCAGATGGATAAATGCAGTTGAAAACGAGCTGGATGCATCACTTCTAGACGACTAGATCCATGTATGCCTTTGATTTCCAGGTCTAAACTGAGATCTGGCTCAAAATTGTGTGACTGGATAGCTCCAAAATCGTGATGTTAGGTTGGGGGTGTGAGGGGCTATAAGCGAGTGGGAAAGCGTGTAAACATAGCACTCTCAGTTATGGGTACTGGTAAGGGATAGCTCCATGCCAACAGTCCCGCCCACAACTCAAAGGCAGATTTTTAAAGAACTACTGCCGCTCTACAGAAACTATGTGCTTGACAATTTTTTGATTTCGGCAAAAACTGCATAATGATTATTAAAAGACCACTGGGAATGCTTTTACATTTTTTTAAAAACATGATCAAAGTGAGGTTTGTGCAGTTGGTATGCTTATTAGTGTTGGTGAGACTGTGATAGCGCTAGCATTAGCGTGCATAATATGCTGTGCTAATGCCAAAGGTTATGTAGAAAGTGTTGCCAAAAGCTATCAACAAAAAATATACATCCTAGGCTCACACGCTGCAACTGCAGTCCAGAGTGAACAGGCCAACTCCACCTTCAATCACAGCTATTTACCCCTGGAGGCACCAGTGTAAACAGGAAATCAGTTGCATTCCAATACGCAGACAGTTTTTGCACCTACACGGACCATTTGTCTTGTTTTCAAAAAGAAATAAAAATTCTGCTTGGCCAGGATATATACATATTTAAGGAGTTCAAACCCATTGGTCAGGTGATGTCCATCTTTTTGTACAGCGATTGGTCTGAACCAATGAAAATGTAAATGTTTGAAGCTTTCAGTTCACTTCTTCTGCATATTACATTAAAGCCCAAAACAAAGCATGGTCGTGTTAATAAGTACTTCAGTATAAATAAATTATTATGAAAAACAATCAAGATATGAACCACTTGCTGTTTAAAACCTGAAAAAAATGTGAAGTTTTCATTACAATCCACAAGTTCCTGGCAAAAGAAGAAAAAAGGTGACAATAAAACAGTAAGGAGAACAAATGGAGATGGTGAAATCTTCCACTTCAGTGCCCTCAGCTGAAGGGGACACAGTAAGGGTGAAGGATGGATAAAGCAGTAGGGGATGAATGCTGGACGAGGGAAGGGAGGCTTGATGAAAGTTTAGCTGGCATTACTTTATTTCATCTTACATCAAAGTCTCGCCTGGTAAAAGCTTTAAAAGAGGCAATCTGCATTTCCATGGTTTCATTTTGACCCTGGGACCTCCCCCACCTTCTTTACTCCCAAACGTCTCCCAACAACTAGCAACTCCTTTTCCACCCACACCTTTCTCTTGGACTCATGCAACAAAACAAAAGCCAACTATTTGTATTACTCTGCAAAAGCTGCACTTTTTTTTTCGTTGTCTTATCTAATAAGCAGATCAACCAAAGACTAGCTGTGGTTGTTTTTTAATTTGCAATAATCTTCTGGGGGGAAAAAAACTGTTAACGTTAATAAAACTAAACTAACAAAAAACAAACTGCGTAAGAGGAAATATCAGGTTAAGATGAAAAGAACATGTTTAAAAGTAAGTACATTCCTGCCACCTCTTAATTTCCATGCATATTTCTCAAGAATTAGATTTTTAAACAAACGTGATAAAATCTCTTTTGCTGCATTTGCTGGAAAGAGTTTTAAGTTTGTGTGAAGTTTTACAGTGCACATTGTTTTGCTGGTACTTGCAGCGACTGGCTAATCTGTACTGCCCTACAACCTAAAATACACAGCTTTTGGCAGAAACACCAGGGATAGTTTGTTGGGCTTAATGGATCTCTGGAACATGAAATGAACTGGTTTGCTTCACCCATTGGTCTTATTTGCTCCGCCCACTTCCATCAATTTAGGAAAACAGCTATTGGATAAGCCAATAGGACAAGTCAAGTAAAACAATGTTAGAAGCATTTTATCAGGATGTTTCAGAAAGTAGAAAGCAGCCAAAGCCAATGACGAACCAACATCATGTGGATGGCTGTGACCACAAGAAGTTTCCCGAGGGCTTTTATTGAGGTCCTTCCAATGACACCCCCCCCCCCCCCCCCCCCCACCCCCCCCCCCCCCCCCCCCCC
>BSAI01000115.1:10739115-10769653 GCA_036245035.1 Adrianichthys oophorus | reverse complement strand
CCCCCCCCCCCCCCCCTTCCACTGCAGGACCCACTCTACAAAGAACAAGAGGAATTTCTCAAAACACTCCCGGATGGAAAGTATTATTCTGTTGCTATTCATTATATGATCAGTTTACAGTTTAGATATTTTTTACTGGCAACACATTTTAAAGACCTGCTTCACTGAAAATTGTGTTTTTAACAAGATCTTGTTGCATTTTTCTCACGATGGAGGACATATATAAAATAATTTAAGATTTAAAATGTGTTTCTGAGCATTACTTTATTCAAATCGTGTTGGATCAGGAGCAGATGAACACCGGCGGTTTAAAAAAGCTCAGGTTTGTGGCACAGCAACTACCACGGATGGGCCAAAGTCTCCTTTCTCCACTCCAATTCTGATGTATGCAGACAAATACATATATAAACGCCTTCATTTTGGAATCTGGCTCAAAACTGTGTGGCTCTAATTTTGGTCGCTGTAATTTTTTTTTTTTTTTTGCTACGCTAATGTTAGCTTGGACCTGTGAGGTGCTATAAGGTAGTGGGAGAGAGCGCAAACAAAGTGCTGGTTGGAAATTAGTAGAGGCTAACTTCTGTGCCAACAGCCCCGTCTACAACCCAGAGGTGAAATTCTAACGAACTCCTGCTGCTCCTCAGAAAATAAGGTATTACAAAAGGCACAGGTTTTTTAAAATTTGGGCTAAGAATAATCATAAAGCAAAGCCTTCAGGGAACCCATTTACAACAGTCGCTATTTTTTTGCAGACACTGCCATTTTGGAACCAGAAATGGTCAGGCAGTAATTGGTCTAAAATGGTCTGAGTCATCATTTCTATGGTAACCACACTCGCCAATCAGGAGTTTTTGACTTTGACTGTTCGATATTAGACCATACTTTTATTGGGGAATCTGATTTGCCAGTTTATACCTTGAATAACTTGCACTAAAGAAAACATAGCCTATGGTGAAAAAAAAAAAAAAGATCAGCAAGAACATATCCACTAATATATCCACTCAGTTCAGCTACCGACAGCGTTTTACATTATGCTAGAGTTTTTATCCTGTCATAAATTGTCAAGTTCTATCAAATCTGTCTGAGGCCTCCAGAATCCACAAAGCAAGCTGGTATGAACTGTTGAGCAAGTAGAGACAAACAGCTGCAATGGCCAATCAGATTTCAATGCTGTGACCACAAGACCAGAAAGATGGCTTCAGGCGTTTGTGTCCTCTTTGCATCGGTCTTGTACTATATTCAGTCAGCAATCAGTTATAGCCACAAAAAGCTCTCCTCCTTTGCTTGAAACTGATTATTATCATCCTCTTCAGTCAATAATAATATTAAAAACTGTCATGTCTGGAATTGTGGTCATGTGGCATAGACAGGAGATGGGTGCACTGTAAAGTCTAAATGTCTTGATCTGAATTTGGTTTTTGCAGCCAAATATACAAAGACAAATAGAAGATTGAAACCTAAAGACATGATAACTATAGATCAGAGGAAGAAAACAAAATGTTGAGTCTCTCTTGAGGCTGTCGCAGCCCAGTGAGACACGAATCTCCCTGCTCACCTGCTACTGGTGGTTTTGACTAAAACCTCTTTATTGCCCTGCGTAGGCCTGCTTCAAGCTTTGGCCCTGTCTGTAGGCGACAAAAAGCCCATTGGCAGATTGTAAAAGGTCAAGCCACAAATGTAGAACACCCCTCACCATAGGCTGATGGCCAAACATGCAGATTTCCATACCCTCTGCAGGAGAGCTGAAGCTCCTTTGAAAGACCTCACCACTATGCAAGATGTGGTCAGCTCTTTTGTGGTAGGAAAGATACAAGACGAGACCCATGACAAATGGCAGACAAAGTGCCAAACAAAGAAGGAAGCACATGAAGTGATGTAGAAAAGGCTCGTCAAGGAAACCACAAGGTTAACACGAGTTAAACTTTGCAAATTCCCCAAGAAACTTATTTTCTTTTTGAATCAGCAGTCATTGACAGTTCAGTGCTCACTTCATTCATGAAATAAACAGGGTGAATAGATGTCATAAATTAAAGGTGACATGGAGCATTGCAACACTCTAATGTATTTATGAGGCAATCATTACAGCAGGTTTTTCTAGTTGAAAAGTTGTCTTGTGTGACAGCAGCTTGTTGTGCAACGTGTGCCTTGCTCGTAGGCAGAGGTTGAATTGCTAATTGTTTAGTGCATGTCAAACTGCATATAAAAAAAGTCTTAAAAAGTGCACTCAGGACATAAAAGCTACAAGACATTTGTACTCCTTTAGCGATAACCTTTATGACTAATTATATTTCCTATATGTGTTGTGCGTGCACATCTGATCTCAGCACAGGGTCTTACCCATTTGGGTGCTGCAGGTTGTTGGATCGTCCAGACTGGTGGAGGGTCAGAGAGAGGAGCGGCCGCATCTTAAACGGAGCGCAAGTGTGTCTTGCAGTTTTCTTGAGGGTTGTATGGCCACTTTATGGGACGCCATAAAAAATGGAACGTACCATTGTCATACTTGTGGCGAGTGTAATGTGAAATATTTGTAAGGATAATGTAAGATGCTTAGATGACGCCCACAGGATGTCCACACAGACCACACTCTGATTGCCTAATTTCTTTATTTCTAACTGTAAGGTTACGTGTAAGCATTGCGCATGGAGCGGACACTTATGATTTGGGGGTCTCACCAACTTCACCCTTAAACCCTTACAGATTGTAGCAAACACTGAAACAACATGCGACTTGCAGCATGCTCGTAGTTAAAAATATGTATGACCAATTTCTCTTCACGGCCTCATCGAATAGTCTATGGTTTTACCCGTACAGGTTTTCCCATTTTTTGCCTGCAGACAGCCAGTATTCACCTGTATGGGCAGTTGTGACTAAGGCTTTACTGACTGATGAAACTCCAGTTATATCCTGTTATAAGGAAAGTTGTTAAGAATTTACCCGCCCCCTCCCTCAAGAAGATTTAACCAACTTTAATTAGGCCCGAGTCCTTTACACCAACTGAGGTCATGATTCAGTCAGATTCACATTATGATTAATTATAATTAACAAGATGAACAAAACTGAAAAATAAACTGAGACAAACTGAAGGAAAGAAGGAACACACACAACCCACATACCCAAACCGTGACAAAGATCTGGTCCAAACAAAAACTGAAACCACGCAGCTGCACTCACGCCGAGGAGCCATCAACGACAGGGAGTGTCTGTGATGGGAGCAAACTCAACCAGGTGTGAACAGGCCTTCAAAGAACAACAGTAGAAATTCAAAGAACAAACTGCAAAAACAAACACAAAGCATAACTAACATATCTGATCATCTAGATTAGCTCCAAGATTACATTTAAAAGAACTGAACTTCGATTACAAGTTTTTTCCGTAAAAGATGCTTCAATATTTCTTTAATATTTAGCCAAAGCTAATAAAGCCAATGATGCTTTATATGTCTTGGATTTTTCAAGTTATTGTATCTATTGTTTTTTATGTCAGAACTGGATCTGAGATTTATGACACAGGAAATCCAGGAAACTCAATCCTGATGGAAGAATCCACGAAGGAAGGGAAGAAACTGCTTCTGCGGTTCCATTAATTGTATTTATTTATAATTTTGTTTTTGACAAACACCATTTTACGTCACAAGATTCAGTTGGTTTAGGTCTCTGCATGAAATGAAAGTTATAATTAAGATAAGAATGGGCTATATGCACGACCTACTTCCGTGTTCGGTTATTGACCTCTCAATCATTTCCAGTTGAGGGAGTGGATCGCTGCTTATATGGGAATAGCCGAGTATTTAGAGTTTACAAGATGTCTTTTGGAGCTACCAAGAACTGCTATTAATGATGTCAGGCACATTGTCTTTCTAACAAAACACTCCAAAATAAGATGCAAAAAGGGTTTAAGTTGTATGTGTCATCCTTCATAGCAAACTTTGAAGGTAATTTGCTTGGGCTGATGTAATTCATATATAGCTCAAAAACTATAAATGAATAATATATGTAATATATATATATATATATATATGGCTAAATTCATGTTGGCAATACGTGCAGCCGAGTTGCAGGTTGCTGCAAACCAACCAACTTTTAAATGGTTAAACCCATGGAAAGTACTGGTCAACTAACATGGCATAGATTATCAGCTGAAAATAACAAGAAAAGTCAGCCTTTTGTTAGTTTTTGGTTTCACTCTACCGTCTTATCTTATTCCCTCTGTGTTAAATCTGATAACGAGCCCCCCCCCCACAACGGCCTCTCTGTTTAGACAATAGCAGGACCTGGAAGATATGGGTCTACTTGTCCAGATTTCACGCCTTCCCGCTCACAGATGAGAAGTGTTGACCCTCTAAAATTCTGGTCTTTGCAAGAAACCTTGCTGCCTTTAAACATTAAACTTTCACTCTGGCAGCATTTAGATTTAAATTCCCGAATTCAAGAATCATCTATATTTGTAGAGCAACAATTTTAGTTCGTCAGTTGAGGTTAATATTAAGCTGGGAAATATGTTAAACTCCCTTCTTGTTTATGCTCGTGACTATCTTTGCACACAGAGAACCACAGCTGACTAAAAAGACATAAAATTAGGCTGAACTGGTGGTTTTTAGTCATTTTAAAGGCTGAGTCTTTTTTTTCTAACCACAGTACTGATCACAGGACTGATGAGAGAAAATGAAGTTTTTACAAACAGAATCATCAGTTACTGAATAAATCAAACTATTTTTGTAAGAATCATTTTTTTAATGGCAAACAACAAAGCCAAATGCTTGGTTTTTATTTATACTCTTAACGTTTTTGTAAAACCGTTATTTCAAGCTGTCCTGCTCTGACCTTTTGACCAAAATAAGGAAAGAAAAGGAGCCCGGCTCAGGTAATGAGCTGAGAATAGATGCTCAGCTTTAGAAACCCCACAGGGCATGATGGGAGTGCCACATTTCACCTCACCATTGTTTTTAGTGGTTGAGGTGTGCCAATCCCTTGACTCATACGAGCCCAAACAGGAGCAAGAAGTCAAAGGGTGGATTTAGAGTTCAGTTCTAAACAAGGCTGAGCTTGAAGCCCAATTAGTTGTTCCACACAAACCACGTGTTTATTATTTCTTTGTAGAATGTTGTTTTTACCATAAGTCTTATCTGGACATTTTGATGTGCTGGGGGTGTTTAAAATAAACAGAAAAGCATGGATTTCATTGATGGAAGAATACATTTAGAATAGATTTACCACTGTTGTTGAAGAGAAGGAAGAGGAGCTGGAACATATATCTGACTAACTCCACAATACTTCATCATTCGGAACAAAAGACAAATGAAACTTTATTTAAACATATATCATAATTACTGCTATAATACAACATCAGAGTGACAGACAACAAGTTGATGTTTCAACTTGTGAGAAAGTTGTGCAGCAATTGTGTTAAATTTTGCAGATTTTTTTTTTTGCTAACAGAATTTTTCAGCTTGATAGTTTCTTCTTTTAATTCTGAAAAAAAAAATAACACAATTATTTAAACATATAATTACTTTGCTTTGTTTACTTTAAACAAACAAGTTTGTGTCTGAGCTACACATCAAGCTGAGATAAAGAAAGTAACCTTCAGTTAGAAGATATTCATTTTGCAAATCTATTTATAAACAACATTTTCAAGATGGGTCTCAGAAACTCAGACATTTGTGAACACCGTGAAAGTAATACACCTGACAGTTATATGAATGCGCTGTGGTTTTGTACGCCTGTCCAGGTGTCTGTCTGCTGGGTTTGGGGGCTGGGGCCGGGGCCTTCTGGTGCCTGGCGGGGCTGTGGAGGCTTTGTGAGTCAAGGGGTCCAGTTTGGCACCTGGGTCAGCGGGACTGGATGGGGTCTGGCCTGGCTTGGGGGGGCAATGTTTTTGCTTGCGCTGAGGGACCTGGTGCCAGGCCCAGGGGATCACTTCTTCTCTGGCCCTGGGACAGGCAACCTTCTTGGGGCCCACGGTTGCTCTGGGCGATGCCTACCGTGGCCAATTGCATCGGGGGGTGGGGTGGAGGTGTGTGGGGAGGGGGGGGGGGGGGGGGGGGCTGTGGGAGTGGGGGTCCACTATTGTTACTGGACCTTGGAGGTTTGGTGGTTTGGGGTCTGAGCCCAGGGGTGTCCATGTTCCTGTGGTGCCGGCTCTGGTCCTTGCCCATGAGCTCTGGGACTCTCCAATATTCCACCAGTGGGTGATCCTGGGTCGCACATGTGTACAACGCTCTTTGGGGCCCCCCAAAGAGTCATCCTCCTTCTGGGCGAGGGTAGGTGCCCCTTGCCTGGCTCTCTCTTGGACCTCCTGTGAGGTGGGTTGGTGGTTGCCTGGAGTGTGGGGCGGGTCTCCCTTGGGGGGCCCTGGCTTGTGCCCATGATTGGGGTGGGGGAGTGCCCAGAACTCCCGGGGAGTGGTGAGCTGCTCGTCTGGGGTGGTGGTGGGGTCTCCAGGGGTGGGGCACTGTGGTGGACCCCCTGGCGTGGCAATGGGCTATTCTTCTGGCTGGGCTGGAGCTTGCACTCTCCATGCTCCTGTGCCTCCTTGCGGTGGGCAGACTTCCTCTATCTGCTACCCCGCATGAGTGTTGGAGGGGCCCTGGCCACCACTGCTGCTTTGGCGGGGGTCTTGGTGTGAGGGTGATGCTTGGATTTACTCACATTCTTGTCTTAAACCTGACTATTTTAGTAAAAAATTTGATCAAAATTTGAATGAAAATGTATTTTGTTGGAGATGAATCACATTGATTTTCTCTCCATCAGAATCTTGAGATATTTAAAGGAAACTGAAGAATTATTAACTGGTGTCAAAGACTTTGCTTAATATTTGCTGGCAAAATGTTGGTTTTGTATGAGACATGGTAAAACAGCAAAAAAAGAGAATATTCTTAGATGAAATCATAAACTGGTAAATAGAATAAATAGATTCTGTTAAACAGAATTTTAAATAAAAATAAATAAAAATCCAGATTCAAAAGAGCTTGTACTGTGAGGTAGTTAAACCTACAAAAGCTACAAAAAAAAATCACAAGATCTGTTAATGACAGTCTATATACAAATGCTTTTAAATATAAAAACTTGCGGTTTTGATCTACTACAAAGAAATAATGAAAAAAAAAGAAAATTCATCATACTGGAGGGACGTATGAGTTTCAACCTCCAGCAACATTCCAGGAAGTCGATTTCTGTTGCAAACCTGGGAATAATTTTTATTCATTATAGTCTCTGATGAATTCAAAACATAGATTTAGAATTAATGATTGGATGGATTACATGAGTGGAAAGACAAGTGCACCTCCTCTTTAGGCCCTGGCCCATCCAAGTTTAACCGCCACTCCACTTCCAGCTTCATCATCATCATGCCTTCATTATCTACCCACGACCCCTTCTCCCCCCACATCACTCATGGGTCATCAGTAAGAAGAAAGAAGGATTTAACGGCTAACTTGGCCCAGGAAGGTCCGGAGAGGTGGGGGCCCGAGCACCGCTGGGAGAATTCTAATCATCAGCTGACTCCCCTCTTTTTCTCCTCCACCTTGCTCTCCCACTGTGCTTTTCTTTTTCCTCTTGGCACAGAGAGAAAACATCTCCCCTCGCTTTTTGGGTTGATTATTGGGGCTGGAGAAGCCCGTCTGTCAGAAGCCCACTGATGAGGAACAGGGACGGCCGCTCTTTCTCCTGCAGAGGAATGGCAAAAGATCTGTGCGGAAAAAATGCTTCAAGGCATACTTTGGCAATTTGAGCTTATCTAATTATTTTGCTGAAAGTGAGATTTTAAGGCTGATTCCACTGAAAGAAAAAGAACAATCAGGCTGGCTCAATCTGATAAAAACAACAAAACAAAACTACCAACATCCTAGTTAAAGTTTAGTCGTGGCATAAATTAAACAAAAAAAACATACATAGTATTTTTGTTTTATGTTCTAGTACACAACTTGCCTGTTAAATTTTCTATGCAGACATGAGAGATCTCTGTCCTTGTGCTCCTCATAGGAAAAAAGGTGGGTCACAGTGTTCCTTACTGTGGACCAGTTAGTGCTTTAACAAGCTCTGCAGGGAAAAAAATCAGGACTTGTGGAGGGAATTCGTGTTTTGTTGTCAAAGAAAAAAGGAGCAGAAGATTACCGGATTAAGCAGGAAATCACAAACACAATCTCATCTTTCCTCAAAGGAGCTTCATATCACCCATTGAGAGGGGAAATCATTGGAGGGTATTTGGGCCTTCCTGAACTCCTCAACCCGCTGCTTCACTTCTGAGGCTGAGCTGGTGAAGTAAGCAGGAGGGAGGGCTCAGCCTCCAGGCGGGGAAAACTTGAGAAAAGGGCTTGTAGAATTGGCCGAGCTTTATCAATAACGCTACTAAAGACTAATGAATTCGGTGGAGGCAGACCCAATTTAATTGTGAAGCTTTATTTGAACATGGCAGGAAGCAACAGCAGCAGAATCACATCAAAGGGCGGCTTTGTGAGGAGAGCACCAGACGAGAGCCTCTGACGTAAGGATCGACCCAGCCAAGAGAGGCCATAACACACACACGCGTGCCTATGCACATACACACATTCCCCCTCAGTGAAAAGTGCTTCAAGTTGCAGGCCAACGCACTGCCATGGTTTTCAATCTATCTCCAAATTTTCCATTCATTGTCGTTACATGCAGAGAAACATGTGCTTAACCCTTCAACAGCGGAGCTTTAGCTCATGTTATACTTTGAATTAACGTAGATTTTTAACTGTTTACGCAGTAACTATATACAGACTGATTTTAACACTGAAAGAAGCAGCTTTGGAGCGATATTCAACACTTCACAGTCATGGAAAGTTTAAGAAATAAACGTAAACCAACTGATTCCAACACAGGGAGAAGAAGCTTTACGCCGATATGCAACACTTTACAGTGGTAGAAAGTTGAAAAAACAAATGTAAACAAACTGATTCTGATGCAGAAAAAAAAACAACTTTCTGCCGATCGATTTATAGCAATAGAGAACTTCCCAATCAAAGTAAACAAACTGATCTGACAGAGCAAAGCAGCTTTGCGCTGAAATGCAACACTTACGATTCTGAATCCATCGGAATCACGTTGATTGCATACATGATTGAAGAGTTACAGTAGTTTGAAGCACTTGTGCTCTTCTGTGTCAAGCCATTTTTGTTATTCATTGACTGGAAAAAATGTACAACAATACATTATGGTGTACTAAATTCTGAGCTAAGATCTTGTAAATATGTCTGATAATTTTTTTCTTCAAAAATCTGTGAATTTTACAGATCAAACAGAACCAGTGGTCGTGTTTAATCAAGGTCTGTTGATCCCGCAAGAGTTCAACAGAACCTGCTGTTATGTGAGGGGTTACAGACCTTAACATGTTCTCTGCATCTGAATGTACAACTCCTATTTTTTGCAAAGACATTGAACCTGAAAGCATTCAAGGTAACATGAGACACCATCCTGACCAACGGCGTCCGTACCAACCTTCCTCAAACCACTTCCTTAAGTTCATCTGGGAATCTAGAGGCAAACATATACTTGCTCGATGATAACATCTTTCAAGCAAGTTTTGGATCAGTTTAAGGCTTTTTTCACTTTGGACTTTCAAAACTTTTTTTCTGGAAGGTAGTGAAGCCAGATGGCAAAACCACCTCAAAAGACCCATTTAGACAAATGGCCATCACCATGGCTTTTTAAAAGAAAAATCTCTCTTTGGAGCCTGTTAACATCCAGACTGATATTTGACTTCTTGGATCATTGTATTGCTCAAGTGTCCTGTGATAAATCAATGTTCTTAATCCAAGAACAGTAGTTACCACATAATGAGCTATCAAATTACTAAATATAGATTTCTATCCGAAAAGTAGATTTATTTCAGCATGTATGGTGGCGAATAATGTACAGTTTTCAAAGTATTGCATAAAGTTTTCAATTTGTCTTATTACATACGTACATTCTTAGCAATAAATCAGATAACAGACTAAAACATGTCAGCTAGGACTGTCTGACAAAAGCCCTTCATATCTGCACTCCAGCATAAATAAGAAAAAAAAGTTGATGCGAGTTCTCTGCGAGGAAGAAATCGCCATTACCTTAGTTACACGTGGTTCTCTCTAGAGTCACATCAGTCTTCTGCATCTTCTGCAAAAATGTCAACTGAAATACATCGAATGAAGGTGGAAACATTCCAGGAAGTATTGTGTTTTCAAAAAGAAAAAAAAACTCCTTTCGTCAATCCAATATGTCGTTATCAGATAACTGGCGTAATCTGAAAAAGGACATAAGATAAATCCAATAACTTGAGAAATTACAAAAATGATCAGATAATTTGGTACACATGTAAATGGACCCCCTCTCAGGATGGAGATTCTACACCTAGAGGCCTCAAAGTGTAACAGAGTCTCCTTCATAGGATTTGTGGATTGAACCAGCAACCATCCCTGTCTGGTCTGTAACCAGATCTATCTGAGATTAATAAACTCATCATTCTGGATTTCAAACCACACTTTCAAGGGGCCCAGCCAAATAGCTTTTGGGGTCGCTGACTTAAAAAATCTTTTTTGATGTATGTTGAACAAAAAATAAATTATTTCTTAGTAACTTAGTCATTACTGCCTAAAGATACAAGCCAACCAACGAGCTCAGACTTCCTTTGATTGAATTTGTTGGCCTCATTGATCAAAGCAGCAGTTGCAGAAGTCTGTTGTGAGAACTGCACACTCTCAAATTTAAAGTGACGTTTCAAATATCACACCAGTGGATTCAAGTGAACAATGTGGACACATTTGACAGATGGAAATTCCACTTTTTGTCTATAGATAATGAAGGAAGTTGCGACAGTGTGGTTGATAAAAAAGTGCGTTTTTAAAGAGCGTCTAAGACAAAGGCTGCCTTTTATTTTGCGCTTGTCACAGTCCTGAAACTGTGTGGGAGAAGGCTTAAAAGGAAACACGTTGATCAGAGAAGCTTTAGAAACCACCTGGCTGGACTAAAAATACAACAAAGCAGCTCAATGTGACCAAAACTGAATATTCGACAAAAACAAACATTCCACACTTCCCACCCTCCCACACCCCTCCCCTTGCTTTTACGATGCACTGTTTCCTAATAAACTTTTGTGGTATTTGGAATCCATTAGAAGCAATATCCCACTTCTCAAAACATCCTGGCTCTTTCTTGGGGAGTAGAGAAAGGAGCCGAGGAGCCACAGGAGGGGAGGGCCTCAAATTTCCATTTCTATTGAAGGCAGGCAGACCGAGGGGGATTTAAGTAAGGAGAGCTGAGCTGCACAGCGTACAGTGAAGAGAAAGAATGCCACATTGAGACGACCTCGGGGAGTTGGATTATTGCAAAGGTAGAAAAGAAAAGGTTTCGTTTACTTTGAAAGTTAACAGCAAACACGTATGAAAAAACTTTTCTGAGATTTACCGACCAGATAGTTGCGACCAGACATTTGGATCAGACCAACGCCTTACTGTTAAAAGCACAAAGAAGCAAAGATCAAACTAACAGGAGCCATATGGAACAATGAAACGTCCCTCAAATAAAACAAATGAACCATGTAGGTGTTGAACCAGCTCTTCAGCTGGTGATCATAAATCTGTTTAGCACCAGTAAGTTGAATAACTTTTGTCTTTTAAGTATACTTGTTGAGTTTCTCAGCAAAGACATTGAGACGTGTCTGATTTCTTTCCTCAGAACTCACACACACATGAAAAAAGGCAACATTACAGCACTAAAAGCTGCTTTAAAGGATCTGATCGCACACACTTAAAAAGAACTATCACTTTCTCCCCTTTTCCTATTATTTTTTCCTTCCCCCCTTTCCTTTGAATCCACACATGTTATGGGGAACAGTCACAAGCTGTTGTTATGTATTCCCACCATATCAGTTCTTGTGAGCGTTATCCAGATCCAAACAACCCTTTAATCCAATGCAGATATCAGGGACTCAAGTGTCGCAACAATTGTTCCGACTGTGTGAGAGTAAACCGCTATCTTAAACACAAGAGCCGTAAGACAAATGTGTGGCCGAGCGCCAGAGAAGGGAGGAGCAGGCGTGATTACGAACAAAGCGGGAGTAAACAGTGCCTTCAGATAAAAAAAAAAGGAAAATCACGGCCGTGTTCTTTTAACAATACTTCTTTCCTGGTGGGGAGCAACAACAAAAGCGGCTTCCTGTATGCGCGCCCTCTTGCATGCGCCCTCACTTCCCCTGGACGCTCAGACATGTGGCGCACTGCAGACACATCAGCACTTACTGGCTCTTACACACCAGCGACCTTTGACCTCGGAGTCGCTTTCTCACACATAACAGCTTTACTTTAAGCATCTAAGGGTGTATTCAAACGTAACATTTGGGTAAAGTGAACCAGAGTTTGTTTCCCCCGATAATCCAGAACAAATTTTCAGTTTGAATGCACCCAATTGGACCCTGGTCCGGGAACAGGAACCGCTCTGATCTGTCTTTTGAGGTGGTCTTGGTTCATTTCCAGTCGGACTGAGCTCTGTTTCGGTCTTAGTTTCCTCAGTCTGAATAAGCTCCATGCTTAGAGCGGAGCAACTGGACCAAAGACGCCCAGTGTAGCCGGGCATTATGGGATCTAAACAGAGAAGCGGAAAATCAATGAGACATAGCTACTCTGAGATTTGGTCAGATGAAATCAAACCAATTTAAACAACTTTTAATATGATACACATTGCTTCTCACACTGTTTTCCCGACAATCAAAAATGTCAAACACTTATCAGCATACCTTCCTAGCCGTCGTCTCCTCAGTAACCGCCTTACAGCATGCCTCCACTGCACCAAAACAGCAAGTAAAAAGGGTTGTACCTGATGTTGATACAGACTTTCAGACTTGGTCAGAGAAAATTTAAATCTAAATAAGTGAACTATCCCAACAGAGATTGCAAAGCTTAATAATTCCACTATTTTTTCTCCCGTTGCTTTGCCCTCAAAGATGCAATTTTTAGATTGATTTTCTTTATGCATGTCCTCCATCATCAAAAAAATGCCCCAACATTTTAAAAACACCAAAAACATAACTTTAATTGAGGTGGGTCTTTCATATATTTTTTAACTTGTATAATAAAGCTGAGCGTGTTAAATACTTTCACTTTTGTGGATGTTCTTTAACAGGCACAGTAGCGGCTAAAACACACACACACAGACATTGATGTATCATCAAAAATGAGTCTCTTTTCCACTCTGCGAGCTTCAAAGTTGCACAAACAGCCCATGAGGCAAACGGCTATTAACAGATGAAATGACAGTTCAGACTCCTTAACTGATTCATCATGTTGTTCATGTTGCTTTCATAACTTCTGGGCAACTCACAGTCAGGCAAAGAAACTGTGGATGTGCGGATAGCACAGCCCTACAGAGCCTAGAAAGCCTCTTCTCTTGAAATCATGACCATAAATGATGTTTGCTCACTGCCTACTTTTATGATTCTAGCCTAGGAGGGGGAAAGAGGATCATAAAAAGAAAAGAGAAAAGAAGAACACAGGGCTTGTGGGTAATTGTGGTAGGGAGTGGTGGGAGAGGGAGCATATGGGAAAGACTTGGGGGCCAGATGTGTGAGGAATGTTTTGGCTGCTGCAGAGATGTAGGTGGGTGGGTCAGTGGATGGATAGATGGATGGATGGATGGATAGATGGATGGATGGATGGATGGATGGAGGGATAATCAAAGGCTACGGTCTGCAGTTTGTTAAAAAAAGTACAATCTCTAATGTTTTACTGTTTTCAGTACCAACCTCAGATTTCTCACTGACAGTGTAATTATTTTTTACTTAAACTCTTATTGTTGTTGTTTCCATGGAATCCAAATTGTTGAAGAGAGTTTTGTTGTTAAAGTGGTTTTATTGTGTCATTTTAAGCAATAAACTATAAGTTTCTTACAGTTTTTGGATCATTTTCCGTTTAAAAGGCAACTTTTTCACCACTTAGGTAATGATGCACTGAAGTGCTAAAACCTGCAGTTCCTTCAATGACCACTAGGGAATGGCTTCACTAAGTCCCCACTGAGTTCCATGTTAAACTTTTCTCTGAAGATAAGAATATTTTCTGACTTTGGTCCTTAAAATTATATTTTATAGGCCCTATGGGAACTATATGGTTAAAGGACACATTTTGTGACTCATAAAACATTTTATTGCTTCTCAATAAATATTTCCTTGTTTTTGAATTAATCTCAGTTAATCCAGCTATAGTTTATTACATCATTCTATTCTGGTGCCCTCACTAGCTATGGATTAAAAAAAAAAAAAGCTCACTGTTAAAAATTATGTATTTTAAAAATGCTTTTCACATGTTCTTGTGGCCTTTTTGATTATAGAAAACATATGTAAACTAATTAAATTAAAATACCACAGAGAATGCTTTCAAAGAGCTTTAAAGATGATCGGAATGGATGTTTAGCACCAGAGTTTTAACTCCAGTGTTTACGTTCTTTAACGGCTGTAACTCTTCTACCGTTTACGTAATTAACGTGATTCCAGTGGATTCCGAAGCGGAGAAAAGCAGCCTTGTGATCATATGAACCACTTTATGTTGATCGTGTTGCATATTGGTGCAAGGCCAATATGAAAAGTCCCTTTTCTGCTTGGCAGAATCAGCTGATAAGCGGTTAGAGGTAATCAAGGAGTATGTGTTATGTAGCCGTCGCCTGCGACATCTCCGGTGTTAAAGGGTTAATGTCACTGTTGTCGTCCAAACTGAAGTAACAATTATATATAGTGGTGCAGGTTTACTTAAATTTGTTCATTTGCTGTGAATGATCACATTTTATAGTTTACGGGGAAAAAATAAATTAGCCAACTCATTAAAGTATAAGTAGGGTATCTTGTGACTCCTCATATTTGTCCAGCGGCTCATTATTAGAAAAAAAATGAATGAAATAAACCTTTGTTTTTTTTTAATTTATTGTTTTGAATTCATTTTTGTAATTTGTGCATCTGTTTTTCTTCCCAGTGCATCTGTGCTTTTGCTTAAGTGAAAGGTATAAAAATTTTCGTTCTTGCAGCTGCATCACTGCATCCACCCAATCAATCTACAACCACAAACAGCTTGCTATGCAGTCACTCAAACTACCCACAATCCACCTGGAAAACTCAACCTGCGTCACAAGCAGATAGTTCCTTTAAAAAAAAAGAAGAAAAAAACAGTCCTTCCATCTGCTTCTCATCATCCTCATCCATCTCCCCCCACCCCTGTCAAGCAGACATGTTCTCCCTCTCTGTTTCATGCTCTGCTTCGCCAACTCATCTAGCACGCCACGACCGCTGGAGCCGCAGCGTGGATAAATGGGCCTCAACAGCTGGGTCTGACTCCTGACCGGGACCACCCTTCCAGACTTGACCAGCAACAGCTCTTTTTCCGCCTCGCCACAACCACGAATACCGCCTTCGAGTCCGTGCCCACGTGTTTCAGGAGGAAGCTTGGGAGAAGTTTGAGCTTTTTTGTGTATTTCAGTGTTTACACTGCGGTGACTCTGTATGGCTTCTCCTCAGCTTTGATAACTGATCTGACGTGGATCGGTTTAACTTGTTGCAGTTTTAGACAGATTTTTATTATTTCACAAACACATTTTTCTTGTTTCTTTTCAAGCACTTTGGCACCAAATTTAAAAATACTTTAAATGTAGATGTTTTCAATAAATTCCTGATTGTGCCTTTAAGCTGAGAGCGTGCTGTTTGTTCAGCTGCTGAGGGCCTGAGAGAGAAACCCGGGGAGGCTGTGCAGAACTCATACCTTCCATTCATCACGGGGGGGGGGGGGGTAACAAAAGAGCAAGGAAATGAGACAAGAGTGGGGTTTTTTTCTTTCTTTGCTGAGTAAGGAGAGAGGTAACCTCAGTTTTCTGACAGCTGGTCTGTGCAACTTCTGTGTGTGTATTATCAACTGCTCATGCTTTCCTCATGTGACCGTCAAGCCACAATTCACCTCAGATTAGCAGCAGACATAAATGTCACACTTTTTTTCAGTTTCCACTAAAAAGAGGACGTGTTTTAGGTTTGTTTGTTTTGATTCTAGAAACTACTCAAGTGCAACCACCTTATTTCAGGACATAAACGGGGGACATTTTTGGCTTTTTTCTTTTCTTAACACGTTTTTTGTTTGGTAGCTATGACATACATTTTGAACTTTTTGATTAACAGAGCAAATAAAAAAAAACAAAGAGATGATTGAGGTAAAGGTCTGATTTTGTTTGTTGCTGTGACTAAGAGGAGGCTCCTGATAACTGATTGTAAATTTGATTGGCTCTGTGATTACACCAGTTGATATTACTAGGTGATGGCAGCACAGATTGCGTTTTCTCTTGGTGGGTGTGGCTTTTGATGGTCTCATAACTCATTTGTTTGTATTGTCTTTTGTTTTCTGGTCATCACTATTTGTGTAGGTCATAAGGAAATGTGTCAAAACACACAGTGAGTTCGTTGAAGACCTTATAATTAACGTTTAATCATCAATTTATAGCCAATACCCACAGCCATCTATAATGTAGAGGTCAAAAATGGAGATAAATATTGAAGGATGTTTAATTTCTTTACAGTCAAATGTTTTTTTTGGTTATAAATTCAAAAAGGAAAAAATATTCTCCAATTACAATCCTTACTTTCTTGCAGAATCACTGTTTCTTTTAAACACTGTCTTCTGCGTCTTGATTGGCTGGAGACCGTGTCAATCAATTTCCTCTATGTTGCATCTCATGTACGGATTGATGATTTGGCAGTCTCCAAATCTACGAAAATGTTCTGTTTTGATTCTATAATACTGACACACGTTTCTATAAAGGTTTGAACTTTGAGAGTAAGAGGGAAAAGTTTGTGAAAAGTGTATGGACCCTATAGTGAGGAGTTTTTCGGTCTTAAAGAATTTGTAATCCCATTTTGCAGACTTAGTGCAGGTTTTTTATGGAATATATCCCCGGTGATAAACGAGGGGACACTGTGCCTTTAAACTTTTTTGTAAACACATAACCCTCGTTTCCAGTATAGTCCAGTATTTTGAGCGTTTCCATTGTAATATGTATCCATTAAACAGTACAGACAGAACTATTCCTCTCGGGGGTCCCTGTCGGTTGTAGGTCAGTAGAAAAATGGAACGGAATGGTTGGAGTGGACCCTCTGTAGCCACCCATTGATTGGCAGAAAGTGATGACAACTATACACTGATGTTGACTAAAATAAAGAGCCAATTCAGCGCTTATAAGTTAGTGCTCATAAGAACGTTTTTCCTCTTTACAGCAGTATTCCTCTTAGCTGCCTGCAATCGTCTTTCAAACAACATTCAATTCCTGTAAGACTGGATGTACCAGAAGTAAAGCAATAAAAAGACAAGCTGCTTGATGACCTCAATTGTTGTTGCTTTCTAGTTGTCGCGCTACAATGATG
This sequence comes from Adrianichthys oophorus, assembly GCA_036245035.1. Taxonomy (NCBI): domain Eukaryota; kingdom Metazoa; phylum Chordata; class Actinopteri; order Beloniformes; family Adrianichthyidae; genus Adrianichthys; species Adrianichthys oophorus. Next base: position 10,752,283 of record BSAI01000115.1, on the reverse strand, counting down.
CAAACACGCTAGCATTCTACACCACGCATGTGAAAACAAACCATTCAGAGGAAGCGAAGTTTAACTGAGTGGAAACGCTCGCCAGAATTAACTGGACCGTACCGGACTACTCCTTACCGGACCATACTGCTCAATGGAGAAGAGGCAATCACAGCATGTTAGTGCTACTAACCAAAACATTTTATCCTTAAACATCATAGTCTTAGCTCAGGAGTTGAAATTTTTTTGACTACTATGACTCTACTGCTGTTTAAAAAATTAATTCACATGGATTTCGAAGCAGAGAAAAGCACATTCGCGCTGGTATACTACTTTTTACAGTGGTAAAGTGTTTACACTATTCACATAAATCAGCTGATTCTGTCATGAAGAATAGTAACTTTGTGCCATTTATCAACCCTTTACATTAGTGTGTTGTATATCACTGCAAAGTTGTTTGTCAGGATCAGCTGATTCCTGCTGATCTCGTAAACAGTTGAAGAGCTGCAGTATGTCAAAAAGTGTGCTTTTGACGTACTGTGCTTGTTTTATGTCTGTGTTTCTTTACTCACGATGATTTTTTTCAGGGTCGTTGTTGGGTCACTTTGTGCAATACATTTACGATAAACTAACTTATTAAGACGCTGCCTACAGCTGAGAGCTACAAGCATGCGACCGTGGCGGTGACCCAAAACCGGAAGATGCTCAGAATGTTTCCATCAACAAATCAAGACCCGTAAAACAAAATACTTTTGCCAAAAATTTGATTTTTTATGGCAATTAAGAAGTATATAAAAAGCAGAACAAGAACTGGATCCATCTCTGTTGGATTTGTGTTTCTGTTAAATCTAAAGGGAAATTATCTGAGTATAACATACTTTTACCTTCAGTTTCACTACAATAGAATGAGCCTTTGTGATCTAAATTACCTTCATTAAAGACAAAATTGAAAGCATCCTTGTAGTGAGATTAAAATACAGATATTTCTCCAAACAAACAGATTTTTAATCCAAGGGAACTATCAGACTAAGCTTTAACCTAAATGGATCGAAGTGCAAACTTTTTTATTTACATTTCACCAGATGTTTACTAAAGTCATTAAAAAATCCCAAGTTCCTAAAATTTTCTAAGGGAATTCCTTTATGAAGTGAACATAACAATCCCCTCTTAAACCCACCACACCAACCAAAAATCAATTTTCCAGATTGATAACCTCTTAAGTTAGAATAAAAGAAAATAACTAGATGTTTCAACTGTAAAAACAGCAGAAACCCCGAAGACCTGAGTAATGTCTACTCTTGCTAATGTGAAGACAAACATCATCACTTTCATAGTCACTCGCTTTATCTCTTTTTATTTTGCGGTGTGTTCTAAAGTTTAAACCACATGGGTTTTACCTGAAATAACTGTAAATTTACATAGTTCAACCAAAGTGCATCTCCATTTTCCTCCAACTTCCCCAGTTTTGTCTGGACCTTGCTTCATCCTGTTGGTCTAATTGCACAAGCGCTGCTACACAACTGCTTCATCAGCAATTCTCACTTCCTCAAAGCCTCGGTTACTGAAAACACTGCGGGATGGTTGCCTTTAGATGAGGAAGAACGCAGCTATTTTGGATACCATCCATGTGAACACATGTAGCACGTAGAATGTTTGCGAACCCTGCTGATTCAACAAAATAATGAGGTTTTTTCTAAGCGATTCAACCATGTTTTGAGTAAAGCAAGCGAAGTTTATATCCCGTTTTGTTTTATACCAGCGCTAGTTGGAGGTGAGCTAAAGTGGGACAGGAAAAATAAGGAAAGGGCGGGAACAAAAACATACTCTGAGGTTGTTTTGAGAGCCCCAATCATTTACTACCCTAGATTCTGAGAGGTTGAAATTTCAGCCTCACTGAGAGGAGAAACTTGAACCGGTGGTCCAGCTGTCCAAAGCTTGTCAGAATTGAGGAAAAACTCCTCTGCACATGCTCTCCCACACGCTCTATGCCACCCGTTCTTGCCTCACTCAAGCCAGGTAATCAATGCTCAATGAACACCCAAAACAATAGGGCTGCAAGTTTCATTGGGACAAGCTTTTTTGACATGAGGGCCCCACAAACAAATCTGTCTCTTGGCTCCATGACCATGTTCCCAGCTGTATGTTTCATGTTATTTCCTCTGTTCTCACTCTGCAGCAAAAACAAGCAGCGAGCCAGATTATGTAAAATACAACTCTTTTCACCAAGAGGACAAACTGTGCAATGCAGAGGGGTAAAAAAATAAATGTAGGAGGATTGACAGTAGAAAAAAATAAACTGCTACATTACAGGCCCTCACTGAGCATGTTAAATGTTGCAGAATGTGTGCACACAATGGAATGCTGAAAAGCTGCGGCTGGTTTGGAAGTTACTTTTATTTTCCAAGAAGAAAAATACGGAAAAATGGCTGGGGTTTCACAAAACTATATGAAACCACTGCACTAGTGGAATTTGTAGACAGGTTGGAATGTAAAGTAACAACCACACATGATGTTTTTGAAGAAACACATATCTGCTTCCAAGCATGGCAATGGAAGGGTGATGATCTGGGCTTGTTAAGCGTCCTCGTGAGATGAAAATATTACAGTCTTGGAATTTATCGTGAGATCATAAACCATGACATATGTTTTCTAGATACCAACCGTAAAGAAGATGAAATCACAGCAGCAGGTTTAGATAAAACTAGCTTAACAAGCCAATTAATTGAATTGGTTAGCTTTGATTAGCCTGTCAACTGAAATGCTTTGGCAAAACCTTAGAAGAGATGTAGAATAGAATTGGAGAAGAAGCTTAACTGCAATGCAGATAAAGTCATAAAAGAAAAAAAAAATCTTTGAACTGCTACTTAAACTTTTAACACCGGATCTGTGACACAAATTCTTTGAACTATTGTAACTTTCGACTTTCTACACAATTAACGAAATTCATATGGATTCTCGTGGAAAAATGCAGTTTTACACCGATATTCAACATTTAATTACAACAACACTTAAATTTGGTATTGTAGCCTATAACAGCGCAGAGCTGCTTTGCGGCACAATCATGTGGTTTACGTTGATTGCGTAAACACCTCACTACAGAAACGATTTGCATTTAAGCGCAAAGTTGCTTTTCTCAGCTTCAGAATCCAATGACATTGCATTATTTACGTAAACTGTTGAAGATTACGACAATTCAAAGAACGTAAACACAGGAGCTAAGGCCTGGTGTTAAAGGTAGATTAAAACATTGTTGTTCATGATTGTCTGTATTTTTCCTTCTTAATGTTTATGGTTTTTCCTTGAGTTGACATCATTGACTGGAAAGGAGAACTGGACTAAGTGACCCCTCCCAGCTGGCGTTCTAAATAGGAAGTCCCCACTGGTCCCAAAACACAAACAAGTATTACTGTTATATTTGTCCGACTGACCATAATTGCTCTGCTACCTTTTTTAACATGTGTTTGTAAATCCTAGTTTTATTTTATTTTTTCTGAAGTGAAAGTTATTCAAGTTATGAATTAGCCAATCGATGCCTCATTAGAAGTAGGTGGTGCCTGCTGAACCCCACGTCCAATGTTCAAAACGTTTGACAGATTTTATGTAGCCCGCTTTCAAGTGGGAGGGGTGTAGACTTCCAACAAGCTGACTACTGATTGGAGAGAATGGTTCCCATAGAAACTAAAATAGACTGACTTGGACCAATTACTGCCTACTGACGGTCTGTGGCCCAACATGGTGGCGCCCATTTAGCAAAAAAAAAAAAAAGCTGACTTCATTGAGTTTATTTTGCTGGAGCAGGAAGGAAGTAAGCCATTTTCTATGGGTGATGTCACCTTACTCAATCCAGTTTTCATACAGTCAATGGTTGTCATTAAGCTCCAAGCACAAAAGTTTTGTAATGCTAACACTAGCATTAGCATAAAGAGTTAAAGTTAAAGTTAAAATAGCACATAGCCAGCAAAAGATGGTAAAACTAATAATAACACTAGCATTAGAATATATGTATGTATTAATATAGGCTATGTATATATTAACATGAAAAACTGAGACTTATAGAATGGTTAATCGTCATCACTTTGAAAACAAATTTTTTCACATCAACCTCAGGAAGAAGTCAGAGACAAAATATTGAGACCTTGGTCACACACAGATTTAGTAACCTTGAGCACTGGACAATGAGCATTTGTCTAAACTGCTTGTCTTATCAGTCTCCAAGAAAACAGCAACAAACATTTTCAGACTAAACTCTCCCACAGCTTCCTGCAACTTGGACATGAAAAGTTTTCACTTTGGCAACACCTATGCTAGGAAAAAGAGTGGCGCGTTGTATCTAGTCAAAGGAAGTGTGTGAACAAAATAAAAACAATATATTAAAAATTCAATTAAATGTGTCACTGTTTTCAAGTTCTCAAGACACCCCTTTTAATAAGGGACTTTCGAAACATATTCCTCAACTTCATCTGTGGTCCAAAATAATGTTTTCCTTTCATGACAAAGTTCTCATTTGATTGGTAAATGTATGCTATGCTCATCCATAATGTTTCTGCACAGTTGTTAAAGTTTAAAATGTTAGCAGTGAGTAGTCAACAAGTGCCAAAGCAGAATGAAGGGAGGAAGGGGGGCTTCACAGGCCAGCAGATGTTTCAGCTTTTGGCTAAAAAAGGGCAATTAAGAGCCGCTTTTAATGAGGCCGGCAGCCAACCCATAAAATGTCTGGTTCAGTGAGAGAGTTGCTCATTAGGTGGAGCTGATTCCCACCCTCCCCCCTCATCACCACTGCCTTCCCTGGAACAGGAAGTGATGGATGAGACATTTAAAAAGTTCTAGGCTGCCAACAGACTAAGTTTGTTATATGGAAAGCTTGACCAAAACTAAATCCGCTAACCGTGCGGTTAAAAGCTTCTGTCCGAACATTGTCATATGTTTTGTATACCGGGCTGATGTGTGAAAGTGATGTACATTTTCCACGTGGCGACTAACTACCTAACTACATACCAACAGTGTTACTGATGAGGATTACAACACCAGAACATTTCAAGCTTTGGTTTATTTCTACTTTCATGTTTGTGCATCACAAAAATGAGCAACAGACCGATTTAAAGTCCCACGCCATTCATTTTTGATCTATTTTAAATGCCTTCCCAGTGATCTTTTTAGTCCAAATCCTGCAGAGCAGCAGAAGTTCATCAGTAATTCACCTTTGAGTTGTGGGCGAGACTGTTATGTCCCACCATTCATCTGTTTATATGAGCTTACAGTCCCTCACAACCCCAACCTAACATTGCAGGTGCAGCAAAAATGCTAAGCAATATTGGAGCTATCCAGCTGTTCAGTTTTGAGCCAGATGCCAACTAAGAAGAGGAAGACAAAGACGTACATAGAACTAGTCATCAATAAGCGGATGTATCAGAGCGGAGCAAGGAGCTTGTTGTCTGGTTATTATACCTTTTATGTCACAGCTAAAAGCTTTGTCCAACTGCATTTGTACTTCTGCTCCTGATTCACAACAATTCCAATAAAATATTCAGAAAAGCAATTTTAAGTTTCATGTTTATGAAACTCTTGTATAGAAGGGCAAAAATACACCTTGTCGGTAGGGTTTTCCTGATGATCTAGGGTTGTTCCTCTGGGATTCGCTATCTGCTGGGTCCTGTCTGGCATCAGGAGAACTTGGCACAACGCTCTCCATTGAGTCCTGACAAAAACTAGGCCATTTGCAAAGCTCCCACTGGACACGTGCAGTGGAAGGAAAATAAATGTAGAGATGAACGGAGCTCAACAGGAGGTGGACGAGTTTCCTGTGAAGGCCACAGAGGGATGCCGACAGAGAGGTTAAGAAAATCTAAAGCTGTGATAATGTAACACAGGTTCTGTTTTTTTGCTATAGCTGTGGAGATTAGCCTTTCTTCTGATATCTATGTCTTCCTCTCATTGTTTCATATTTTGCATGTGGTGTGGCTGTCCAAGCTTCCTCCCGCTGGCTTCAATAATATTTATCCCATCTTGTAAATCATGGAAGAATTCCAAATCCCAATTTGCTTTCAGAATCCTTTATCAGCACAGTCTGCAAACAAGCCCTAGCTCTTGCCTGATAGCAAATAAACTTTGGAGAACTTTAGAATTTAACAAAGCTACAACACTTGTGACCTTTTGTTGACATCATTTTGAAGCCCACATGTTGTTGTCATCTCAAGAGTTCTTGAAATATCTTGAGGAAAGCAGCCGTTCAGGAAGTGAGGAGGAAAACGCTCAGAGGAGAGGCAGGAAATCAGGTGACTTGAATTTGATAGTTAGGGTAGATCCACACGAACCCAAAGAGCAGGGCTTACACTTACACCTGAGAGCCATATTTCTCTGTGAGGAAATAATGAGGTTTTCAGTCGACAGTCCGTGGAGTCGTGGAATTGATCCCTGCCCCCACATCCTCCTTTCAACGTGAAACTCAAGCGTATGTTTGCCAGATGTCCAAAGCAAAGAGAGAGGGATTGGAAAGAGCTAAAGGCTGCCAGAGGTGTCTTATATCTGAGGAATTATTATCCTAACAATATAACACAACACTCACCATCAGCCCCTGCAGGAGTTCATTTCTACATTATAGCCTCTTTTATGGACATGAAAGTTTACAAGAACTTCAAGTCAAGATTGCCTTTGTGATTACTCCACGATGAAATATGTTTTTGCTAAAATAAAGATGTTTGACATCCTACCAAAGATCTTATAAACCACAAGCATGGACAGAAACTCAATCCTGTGACTCGACTGGAGTTGTACCAAACAGCACCCACATGTACAGACCCTGCTGGATGAATATCCACCCCACAGCCCCTGGAGCGTTTCGGTGAATAGATGAGGAGGAGGGTGGACAGTACCTGACATTTACTTACTGCAGGATACTGCAGGATAGAAAGTCCATTGTCTTTGTTGAAATGAGAAACTCAGCCTCAGAAGGGCGAATGAGGGAGAAAGAGGGTAGTGTCAGACAACTTGATATCAATCTAATGAAATAATAGCAAGTCTTCTGAAGTGGATATCTTGGGTTTTTAGACTTCACAGTGAAACCCATTCTAGAGTAAAAACTTACATTCTTGTGATGAACTGAGACACATTTTGAACTAAAATAGACCCTTTTGAACCAAAAACAATTGCAGATTTGTCTGAAAACGGAAAAGGAAGAATTGACATCAAACATTTTGGAGCAAGCACCTCTTAAAAATCCCATCTGCTCTGTGACTGTCAAAATGTTCTCGAAAACTTTAGACCAGGGGTGTCAAACTCCACACCTCAAGGACCAGTGTCCTACATGTTTTCCAATCAACCTGCTGTTGAAGCTCGTTATTGGCTAAACACACTTGATCCAGGTAATCAGCTGCAAATTCAGCAGGATTTCTGGAAAACCAGCAGGAGGCCGGCCCTTGAGAACTTGAGTTTGACACCCCTGCTTTAGAATATTCATCTGTTTTTGCTAGAAGAGTCAAGGATTCTTAAAGAAATTCACTTATCCAGTTATATAATCTGCAGCTATAAGTTTAGAACAAAATTTCTCCAGACTCCAAAGGCAGCTGACAGGTACCAGCAGTCAAAGCAAGCTGCGGTCTGGGCTGTTGTGGAGACAAAAACTCGATCCTGGGAGGAGTTCAAGGAGGCCATGGAGAAGGACTATTGGTTGGCCTCGAAGAGGTTCTGGCAAACTGTTCGATGCCTCAGAATGGGAAAGCAGTTTTCTATAGGCTCCGTTTTTAGTGCAGGTGGGGAGCTGTTGACTTCGACTGGGGAAATTGTCAGGTGGTGGAAGGAATACTTTGAGGATTTCCTCAATCCTGCTGACAAGCCTTCTCTAGAGGAAACAGAGGCTGAGGACTTTGGGGTGGGGCTGTCAATCATCAGGGCTAAAGTCACTGAGGTAGTCAACAAGCTCCTCGATGGCAAGGCTCCAGGAGTGGATGAAGTCCGCCCAGAGTACCACAAGTCTCTGGATGCTGTGGGAGTGTCTTGGCTGGCATGCCTCTGCAGCATCTCATGGCAGTCAGGAACTGTACCACTGGACTGGGAGACAGGGTTGGTGGGACCACAGGATTTAATCTCTGGTCTTTGCAGACAACGCTGTCCTGTTTGCTTCATCAAGCCAGGACCTCCTGTATGCATTGGGGCGGTTTGCTGAGTCTGAAGCGGCTGGGATGAGGATCAGCATCGCTAAGTCTGAGACCATGGCTCTTGACTGGAGAAAGACTGCCTGCCCTCTCTGGGTGGGTGGAGTGCTCCTGCCTCAGGTGTAGGAGATTAAGTATCTTGGGGTCTTGATCACGAGTGAGGGAAGATCGGAGCGCAAGATCGACAGGCGGATTAGTGCAGCGTCCAACGTTATGAGGTCGCTGTACCGGTCCATTGTGGTGAAGAGAGAGCTGAGCCAGGAAGCAAAGCTCTCAATTTACCGGTCGATCTTCATACCAGTGCTCACCTATGGTCATGAGCTCTGAGTCATGACCGAAAGAACGACGTCTCGGATACAAGCGGCTGAAATGACCTTCCTCTGTAGAGTGGCTGGGCACTCCCTTAGAGATGGGGTGAGAAGCCCGGTCATCCAAAGAGAGCTCGGAGTCGAGCCACTGGTCCTCCACAACCAGAGAAGCCAGTTGAGGTGGCTTGGGCATCTGGTCCGTATGCCTCCTGGACACCTCCTTGGGGAGGTGATCTGAACATGTCCTACTGGGCGGAGGCCCCAGTGAAGACCCAGGACATGCTGGAGAGACTACATCTTTCGGCTGGCCTTGGAACCCCTTGGGGTCCCCCCAGTGGATCTTAAAGAAGTGGCTGGGAGGAGGGAAGTCTGGACATCTTTGCTCAGACTGCTGCTCCCTCAACCTGGTTCCATATGAGCGGAGGAAGATGGATGGATGAATGTTCAGGAAAAAAAAAACCGTATACATACTGTGTCAAATTTCATGAACACATTTTTAACATGATGTAACTACATTATCAAGGATAATGAGCAACAAATGTTGCGTTCTTTCAATACCACAAGTAGTCATTTAAAAAAAATGAATAACATGAACATGGGGGCAGCCATGGTGCAGTGGTAGGGTGGTCGTCCTCTGATCGGAAAATTGTCCTTGGGAAAGACACTGAACCCCACATTGCCTCTGTGGCACCAGTGTTCGGCAGCGGAGCCGCCATCAGCGTGTGAATGGGACTGTGACTGTTAAGCACTTTGGGCTTTCAAGGAAGGTAGAAAAGAGCTATACGAGTATTCGTCATTTATCAATAAAAGTTATTCTCACCATACTTTTTTTTTTTTTAATTAGCAAAACATTTCCCGCCAAAAGTGTTTTTGAGATTTCATGGAGGCAGCCATTTTGATATGGTCAGTAAACTGCTGCCCCTAGTGGAATGATAATTCACTACAGGTTAGAAAGCATGGACCAAGTCATATCCAGTGGGTTTTTAAGAGAAGTTTTGATCATGCTAATGAGATAAAGGTCTCAGAAATGTGTGTACCAAATATGTTACAGATTATTAAATAAGGCTGAGCTGCTAAAAACAGACTTGTTAATATTCTTCCCCTTACCTTTGGAAACTTTCACAGTGAAAGCTTTTTCTTTCTTTAACGTACAGCTAAAGACCAAGGTATTTTGTTTGATCTTCAAAGAACTTTGGGGGGCACTCACAACCCCTTTGTCATGGTTTGGATAATAAATATGGTTTAGACAACATGTTACATTAGAAGTAAACAGCAACAGGCACGGGAGTTAATAAATGAATATGTTAAATTCCAGTTGAAGTCATCAAATCCAGTTGTGCTCAGATCTGGACTCTTCTCCTGCTTCTGTGCGATCACGCTTACACAGAAACAGCTCAAATCATTCAGCATCCAAAGAAGAAGAGGAAGGGAAAGAAGAAGTCAAGAGCCGATGAAAGGAAGTGAGACTGAGGCAAAAGAAACATCTGCTCTAGATCCTTTTTGGTGCAACATGTCCTCCCTCGAGCAGAGCATTTTGTTTGTCGATGAGTCAGGAGCACAAGCCACACACAAACACTCACGTAAGAGATGTGCTCACACAGAAGGAGGTTAATAAATCAATAGAACTCTGCTCCATAACGCATTGGGCTGCGTTGTAGAGAATAATAAACAGGGCCGACACAAATTAATGTTATCTTTTCGCTCGTGAGGGTAGAGGGAGCCAGGAAAGAACAACAAAGAAGAGAAGAACAAAAAAAAGAGGAGAAAAAAAGGAGGGAACAGAAGAATGAAAAGGCCCCTTCTGACTTGCTATGACCCACATGCATTTGCCCAGCTTTTCTGAGGATCGCTGTCTTGGCAACCAGCGGCCTCTGTGAAAGAATCCCAGCGTTCAGCCAAAGGCAAGGCCCATGTCTGGGGAGGGGAGGGCGGCACATCAGGAGCAACAGAGAGGGAGATGTGATGGGCAGACATCAGACCCCTCCTCCCCATGAAGCTCTGTTGCTCCTGGAGACCGAAGCTCAAAGGATTCCTCCATATGCAGCAGATGAGACCTGCAAACAATGTTTCTGCAACAGAATGTATAAAATCAAAGCCTGTGGGAGGTGACTCCAGCTTTTCTCTCCATGAAAGCAAAAGGTGTCACGTGTTTTTATGTAATTTAAGGGTTACATTGTTAAACTGCCTCATTTACACTGTTGTTTCACGTTGAACAATCATGCGATTATGCTCTTCTAACCAAAAACAAGATAAACTGGAGTTATCCTGACAATTGGTGCTTTAAAATCTAGTTTCCCACAATATGTAAACACTGGAGACCAAAAACTGTGGTTCAACCAAGTAAATCTGTCAGGCCATATGTCGCTAGTTTACAATATAAGATTTAATTCAGGACATCACTTAATTTAGCATCACTATGAATGAAAAAAAACAATGAAGAAATATATTTTTTATATCATGGTCTGGTTGAATACTCGATTTTGATTGACTGGAGGGGATGTATTAAAAAGAGAAAATGCACAGCGCCTATGTCGGAATTCCCTCCCTAATCCCTAGCTACTAAAAAACTATATAGTGCTGGACTAGCTAGTGCCCAGGATTTAAAAAGCTATTCAGACACCATGTTCACAACTTCTTTTTTTTTTTTAAGTTAAATGGTGGGTCACAGATTTCCCAAGGTAAGAACCTAAAAGTAAAAGCGTTTTATGAAAATGATTTATGAATCCACTGGGTTCTGATGATGTAAACTTGGATGGTTTATAAAAAAAATGTATAGTGCATTCAGACTGGAAAAGTCACTAAGTCCGGACCGAGTCCACTTAATTTTGTGTGAATTGAGTCCTGAATCTTGCATTTGGTCTGTATTCAGGCTGCCGTCTACCGGAGATTTCCGTTTTTAACCAAAGCTTGTGAGCAAAACCGTGTGACTAAAAATCTTTTCAGTCATTGGCCAGTACTTTTGAGGGCGGGGCAAAACAATGAGAGCAATAATAATGAACATTTTGCAATCCTTGAGGAGATAGTTCACTTCCTCAAACTTTTTATTGCTGACCAATGTTGAACATTTGTATCAATGTCAGGTTTCACACTTTTTACCGCTACTTTGGTACGGTGGAGGCATGCTGCAAGGTGGTCACTGAGGAGACGTCAGCTAAGAAAGTACGATGATGACTTATTGATTGTCGGGAAACCACTGACAAGCAATGCGTATCAAAAATTGTTTTATGGAGCCTGCATTCATCCAACCATAATTCCTGGAATTGCTTTGTCTTATTGTTGCTCCACGTTTGTCCGAAGTTCTCTGTTTACATCCCGTAATGCCCGGCTACGATGGCCGTTTGGTTTCGTTGTTCCACTCAGAGCACGGAGCCCATTCTGACTGAGAAAACTCAGAGCGAATCGGAGATCAGTCCATTGAAAACAAACTGAGACCACCTCTAAAGATTGGGTGTATTCAGACTGAAAATGTGTTCTGGATTGTCTGGGGAAAACAAACTCCAGTTCAAACTCCAAACCAAATGTGTCCTATTTGAATACACCCTAAAAAAAAATTTCCCACAAAGGTTGTTCAAACATGGTCTATTATTGCCAATCTATAACCAATCCAATAACCACTTTTGTTTGCCATTGTTTAAAGTCTGATTATTGGAAGTAATATTTTTTTTAAGTTTCTTTCTTTGTGATGTGCAACTGAAGACCTTTGATGTAAAATTAAAAACTCAATTAATGATCTCTTTCTTTGTAGCTTAGTCTTTCTGTCTTCAAATATGCAAAAAGTTTATTGTTGGCTTAAAAACACACAAAAGTGCAGTTAGGAAGGAAGCTTGACAGGGATATTCTAAGTGGTAGTTCAGACGTTTCTAGTGTGTACTAAATGGAAATAGTTACAGTATTTAAATTACATCATACGTGTGGGTGAAGTGATCTAAAGTGCACACTCTCCAGGAAAAAGGGAAAATTATCTGGTTCTTCCTTAGTTTTCTAAAAGTGCAAAGTCATGGTAAACATCTGCTAACCATTTATTGGAAAACAATGCACAAATGGAGTAACACTAAGGATAAAAAGAAAAGTTTTGAAATGACAGTGAAGCAGCACTGTAGGAGAATTTTGACTCATCCCTGCTTAAAAGTGTTCAGTTTTTTGGCTACTTTATTGATTTTTGTTGTCGTTTGAATGTGGGATTAAGGCTTAACTGTTGGTTTAAAAGCTCATTTCATCATCACATCACGATTGTGCTTGCCATTAAAAATGTTGTGTTTAAGTTTTTTTTTTTTTCTAAGGGAAGTTGTTTTGCACAACTCCTGTGGCTTTAAGAAGCAATTTTGCAAATCTAAAAAGCCATAGTCGTCTTAGAGAAGAAACTTCCTCTTGGCAACTCCTCTAACAAAACAAGCTTCATAAACCTTTTAGTGTCTTGTGCTTTCTCATGCTACCCGAGGCCTTCCGAGATTTGACATTGATTATCTTTTACAAAAAAATGGCAATTAACTCTGATTCTTTCATAAATGTGGTAATACCTACACAGTGGTAAAAGGTACTTTCCAAATACAGCAATCGCCACAGGGGTAGTTCTGAACTTGAGTCAGACTAAAGTCTCACATGCAGAGACTTGGGACTTGACTTGAGACTTGAGGTTTGGTACTTGTTGACAATGTCTTTTTTTTCTTCTTTATTTTTTTTACCTTTCCTGTCCAACAGCTGAACAAACATATCAAAGCTGAAGGTCTCTTGTGT
>BSAI01000115.1:10542609-10739105 GCA_036245035.1 Adrianichthys oophorus | reverse complement strand
GTTAGAGATGGTGGATAAGGGTTTAAAAGGAAGGGGAGAAAAAAAGGGGGTTAAGGAAGTTGGAGGATGAATAAGACTACAAGTACAACTCACACGCATATACTTATGGATACAAACACACACACCTGTGCTCAGCTGAGTGTTTGGGTTCTACTATGGTGGATGATGGTAAAAAAAAAAGAGGGGGAGTGCCTGGTTACCCCCACACAAAGACCCCTGCCAGATCGCAGTTGTAGCCGGGGCCCCCCCAAACACCCACACAAAACAGCAGATTGAGACAATGACAATGTTCATTTGTTTATTAGAATGTTTACTCAACAGGACCTCCATGAGCTCTTTTTACATAGCTTTTGTATTCAGTGTGTAGAAACACCAACTTTCTGTTTCTAAAAGTTGTTTTAAAGTAGTTTGATGAAAAGTTATAACAATGAAATATTAATTATAACTGAAAGTTATAAAACATGAAACTTGACTTGCAGTTACAGCGAAAGGCTTGAGACTGGATTGTGGATTTATCACCAAAGACCTGAGACTAACTTGAAATTTACACACAGAATTCAGATTTGACTTGGACCAGCAACAAGGTACTTAAGAGCATCGCAAGCACTCGAATAGCAGAAAACAATGAAAACACTTTCCATCTTCTCTCTGCTTGAGCTGATAATCCACTGATATGTTACAATAGCTGTATCTCAGTCTAAATCAAGTAGCAAAATTTCCTTTTTACCCTTAAGGTTCAACTGTTTACCTCAAACAAACATTTTAGCGCAGATAAAACTGAAACCAAAGTCACTTTAACAGCTGCGGTTTGACAACAGCCCGACTTAGTCATATTATTTGAACTGTTGGCACTTACGTTTTTCAAAACTTTAGCATGTTTACTTTAGCAGCTGCAACTTTGTTACTTCTACCTGCAGTAGATTTATATGTTTTTCAGCTTTAATTGATTCTGAAGAGATAGAATCACGTGTGCACGAAGCAGCTGCAATCAGTGAACAAACTGAAAGGACGGTTTTAATAGGCCGTTTGATTGGGGTGTCCAGACTTGCAGCCTAATGATAGATGAATGCAGAGCCTTCTGAGCAACAGTGACATAATCAGAGAAGTGTAGGTCAGCGAGTGACAACTGAGTGGCTGTGGCCGAATGGGAGAAAGAGCTCTTTCAGCCCCAACGTTCACGGATGCCGATCCAAGTTCATTAGCAGTCAGACGGGCTGCAGGCCCCACTGCAGGCCTCTGCAAGCAGTACATGACACACATGTATAAGCAAGCACTGACACACTGAACATCACATAACAGGCAGCTTTCTTCTTTAACTGAACTTGTTTTTGTTCGTAATGCTCCAGTGCTGGGATTTAACGCCCCTCTGCTCACCTCCCTAATGCCTTTGGCAATGCTTTTTATCTCAAAAACAATAAAGTTTCGAAGCTAAAACACTTTTCTCTGGTTTGGCCCCTTCAGTAGCAATCATCTATGCGCTCTTGCCTCTTTTCCTGCCATTAAGTGGTGGCAGAGCCAAACCCGCAGCCCAGTCAAAGAACCTGATAGTCGTGGAACCAATGCAGCTTTGCCCCCGTGTTGGAACCCAGTTCTGCTGCTCTGCACTTTTCAGCGTCCAGCAGCCAATGGATGCAAACCCCCACCGGAGCACCACCCACACCCTCACACTCAGACACAAACACACCCCTAAAGGCTGACTGACAGATGTGAAAAACAACAAGAACATTTAGCTCAGCTGCTTTTACCTTTATCTATCTTCCATCTTGAAATTACTCCTCCAAGAACTCAAACAAGTACAAACGGTCAAATCAGATTTACTTCAGCAGCAGGGCTGAACTTTATACAACAGGTTTTCAAATTTCCATGTCACCATCTCCTCATGTCTCCCAAAAAAATAAAGTCAGGGTTTAAAGGGTGTCCATTTCACTGTGTGGGTTTCTGTGCGAGCCTGTTAAACACTCACACCCTTCTGCTCATAAATGACCACAACTGAACAGAAACAAACCCCCCTCCCGTTACAGCATGACAGCAATCATGGTTGCCCAGAAAGCCCCCGCGGCCTTTCACTTCAGCCTGCACACACACTGACCTACAGTCGCTCCCAAATCTATCTGCTTCACCTTTCACCTCCTCCTTTGAATCATCAGTCCTGTATTGGCTGAACTGCAGTCACTTCTTCCTTTACACAGCAAACACACCCACTACAAGCTATGTTCAATAAGATGCAGTGGACATTTTTGATCTGTAAAATATGTTTGTAATTTCAGACATGTGAAAGCCAAAAATATGAAAAGAAATTATGAAAGAAAGAGTGAGCCCTCGGTTCCTGTGGAAATTATTCCACTGCCCCCTGGTGGTGGGAGCCTTCCTTTGTTCCCCAGCGTCCCAGACAGTTGCAGGAAAGCCCTTCTCCATGTTTCATTCATTCTCACAAAAGTCATTCTGTAATAAAACAGGCTGCTGTGCACATGTCAGAAAACGTCTCCTGCTCACGTTTGGGCTACATGAGCTGCGGCACGCTCATGCTGCAAGGGCTTTCCACACCCTGCCATGCTATACCCTTCACATGCACTCGCCTGCAGTGAAATAGACTGTTTCATAAAAGCATCAACTGGGTTATGACCTGGTTTTAGACTTAATGAATGTGGAGGCAAAGAAAAAAAAAAAGACATCTGAGACTTTCCCCCACCCTGGGGCTCACCATTGTGCCGTGGGTGTGTGCCTTCATAATGTTTCAAGTGAGACCTTAGATGTATGTGAGAAACTTTTTTTTTAACAAACTGCAAATAAAGTTGTAAAATGTGGGAGGTTTTCTGGAAATAATGCAACAGTGTGAGGGTAGGAAGGGGATTACTTTGCAACTCCTAAACCAGATTATTATTTCAATATAAATCTTTTGTCAAACTTTTATTTCACAACACAAACTTATAAGAAATAAGCACAAACATAAGAAAAAGACATACCAATTTAGACAGCATGGTTCAAAATGATGAACATTTATAATTGACTGTGCATATTGGTACAGTTCTTATTTTAAAAGTTATTTTTAATTTAAAACTCACAATCTTTATGTTAAGCACCTTAAGTTTTTGCTGTATGCTGACAAATGTCCCCCCCAGCCTGTTGGCGTTTCTGTGCATTAAGGTGCACTCTAAAAGTAAGGCAAATAAGAGACAGATCCTATTGGTACCAACCAATCAAAAGAGATTCTTCAGGTCATCATGGGAAGCATCCCAAAACAGACAGGAGAATCTATCTGAAGATGTGATTAAAAGTGCTTAACAACCTAAAAATAAATCTACTTTAACGTGTTTCCATTTTTGAGCTTTATGACATCAGCCGTCTTCGTATGCCAGATGTTTGCCAGATTAAAGTTTTTTTTAATTATTTTATTCATGCACTAAGTTGTTTGATTTGCTTATTTCTAGAAACTAATATCAAATTGAGCACCTTCAAAAGCTGATCACAAAACGACGCCCCGGAAATTAAAACATGCTCTCCTTCTTGTGCAGAAGCTGCGGGTTTTAAATGATAATGGTTCAGATCACAGAAGCAAGCACTAAAGGTTTGATTCCTTCGTAGAATAGTTGGGGTCTCATTTAGATTTAAGTGAAGCCATTTAGAATGAACTTAGTATAAAGCCACTATTACACAATAAGAAGAGCCTTGCAATTTGTACTTTTGCCATAAATGCCACCCGGAGAGGGAAGGTGTTAGAACCATGTGCAACCTGGAAGACACCTGGTGTCAGATTCCAGACATGCTTAATGCCTCTCTCTGTGTTCTCCCGTAATGCTGCATTGCACTGCACTGAATGCATCGACTCACGCTGAAGCAGCCGCTGCCAAAAAGAAGTTCACACCAATGTGCATAGAGCAGAATTTCAGGTTTCTGCATTCAGAACGCTCGTGATCGCTCGTCGCTGCAAGTTTTTTTAGTCCAGCATGCGTACAAATTGGACGTTCATTGATCGCGCTGAAAGTTCAACGGGTTGAACGTCTTGACGCTTAATCAACGTGGCACTGCGACAAACCAGGAACTCGGCTTTGACAGTGATGTGTGAGTAGCATCCTATTCAAAGCACGGAAGTGCCAACCGTTGTAAACAGGATCCCAAAGGAGGAGTTAATATTAGCCTTTTTCTGCCCGGCCAGAATTACATGACACGAAAATGGACATTTATAGGAACAGGAAACAAAAAACCTGGAGCAAGATTTGGAATGTTTGCACCGCTGTGACATTTCACATCAAGCTTCATCCCACTGTAGGTGGCGGGCTAGCATTAGTAACCAGTAACCAGGTGTGAACAGCACCTGCTGAATGCGTGTTCATGAAAGCGCAGACAGCGTGTTCTTTCACACACCACGCGGCTGGGGTGAATGCAGTGTAATTGGAACGCTGCCTGGAATAGAGGAGAGGTGGTAAGTAATGGAAGGACAATCATGAACAACTAAAATTGATTATAGAATTGCATTTAAAAAACAGCAGTATTGCTTTGTTTAAGTTGTTTCTGAAAAAAAATGCATTTTTAAAAATGTTTTAGACATGTATAATGCTACGTTCACACCTGGCATGTGACATGTCGTATGTAGAGCCCAAAAACTGTCAAATAAACTTGCGCTACGACGCGTAAATGTGAACGTTTTGAACGCCTGAAAGCCTGAAACATGCGTTCACATAGACCTTTGACTGAAAGTGGCCACTTGAACGCATGTTGCAGAGGGCGGTGAGAACAAATTTTAAGAAGGGTTTGAGAACACACTTTATACACAATGTGTTCGTAACGAGTAAAGAGTTTTAAAGTAAAGCAGGCTGAAAATAATTCAAGAAAACATGTTGCTGCAGACATTTGATCCTCATTACAAAACTCCTGAAGGTTTATTTGCTTAGTATGCATGTGCAAAAAAAAAAAAAACAGTTGTTTAAACTGCAAAGGTGACATGCTTCTTTCACGGCATCCTCACTTGTCTTGCAAAGTTTTGATACCTCACAAAGTTTGGGGTTGCATGAGTGCAGATGTGTGTTGTTGCTAAAATGAGTGTGTGTTTGTTGCTCTGCTCAGGTTGAGCCTGTGGGGTCTTCTCCCGGGTCTGCACTTCTGCAGGTTATGGGCTCTGGCTGCATTTGGGACAACACAATGGTTTCATTGACTCAATAACAAGTTCTGACCTGCCAGCCTGTTAGCTTTGTGGCCAAGCTGCAGAGTGAGCCTTAGTGTTAAAAGACTGTTAAAACTGCCATTAAGCCACATTAGGTGCATAAGTGAGCTGGGTTGTTGTTTTCACACATCGCAAACGTACAATCTGAAGAGCTTTTTCAGACTTTTTTTTAACAAGGAAAAATCACTTTCAGACCTATTGGAAAAGATGTTTCTTTACTAGTTTTCCAGTGAGTGTTTTTTCTTTTGTTTTCTGCTGATGAACATCACAATGAGATGCTAAAGTCGGGAAAACAAAATCAGCATTTTTAAATGCGTGGTCATGTGTAGTTGGGGATTTTTTATGTTTATCCAAGCAAATATAATAAGAGGAAAATGTGCCATATGTTGTGACAGTTTGTCCTAACCATCAGTTTTAGAAATCCCAAAGCTGAACTCCACTTTGGGGTCTGACTCACCAGACCACGAGTCAAAAAAGACTCCATCGGATCAGATGGTTTCCACGTCATGTTCTCTGGCGAAGGCTGCTGTCACAGCAGACACAAGGTTACAAAGAGACATGGATGGTGTTTACAGGGGGATGACGTCTTCTGAATCACCACTGAAACATCTGTACAACAGGGATGCTGTGAAAAGAACAATTTTCATCTTGAGACACCAAGCAGAGAATCTGTGCAATGACAACCATAACTCAACAGTTTTGAAGAGCAAACGAGGAGATCAACTTGAAACTGTTTCCTGTACATGTTTTGGAGCATGAAAGTGGACAGAACCCTGTCTCTGACAGCAGCATTGACTCAGTAAGTAAAACCTTCAGGAGAGACACAAAATCATCAACTCTGCAACATTTGGTGAAAGATAAGAGATAAAGAAGAAACAGAAAACACTGAGTTAAATAAAAAGAGCAGAATGAGTAAAGTTGAGATAAGAAGCTCAGTCCAAACCTGCAGTGGCCAGGTGGTAGAGTGTTTGTCCTGAGACTAATAGGCTCAAGGCTCAAATTCAGGATTGAGTCATACCAAAGACTCTCTATGAGGCCCAAGGCCTCCATGCTGGACATTGCTTTAAATTTTAGACAAATTGCAGTAGTTCATCCCCCGATCCTCATCCTTCCACTGTCCAAACCTGTATGGTTGACCAGTCCATTCCAGGGCCAAAACTACTCACACCTAAGAGGCAATTTTGAGTCACCAATTGACCTATGGCAGATTTTTGAACTTTTGGAGGAAGCCGGAGTATCCGGGGGGAAAACCAACGCAGGCATGAGGAGAACAAAACTCCACACAGAAAAGTCTCAGCTGGGATTCAAACCTTCTCACTGTAAGGTTAGAGTGCTAACCACTACACCACCTTGCAACCCCTAAATCACAATAGTAAAGAATAAAACACACACACACTTCTGTCCCTTTTACATGCAGTCACCTAGTGAAGAATCTGTCGATTGCTGAGAAAATAAATGTTCACATCAGAATCTTGACTCCAACGAACTCTGTTCTGTTTCTGTCTGTATCTTTATTAAATAGTTGATGGATGAGGCTAAAACACATTTAGCCACCAAAATGTTTTGTTTTGATACCCTTCCAGTTAGAAGATGGAGACTCAGTGTTTTTTTTTAAAATCATTTTCAAGCTGTCTGGATGCATCTTCAGAGTGGGAATGTAAGACTGTGATTTCATGTAGAACATTGACTCAATTAGACTCTTAACCTTACACTCTTTGCTGAGCTGCCAGACAGATGGATATATGAATTTAAAAACTACATAGAAATAATGAGGTAAAATGTGGAGGTTTTCTATTTAAAGGTTCGCAAGTGCTTTGAAATGAATCAAGTTTGCGTTTTCTTTTTTTTTTTTTTTTTATAGGAATGAGTAATCCTGGAGCTCCTGAAGGCCTAAATACACAAGGCGGATTACGGCACAGAACCAGATTCACAGGGTTCTTGGTTTAGGTACAGGCCCAAAGCACAGCAATCTGAGCTAAAGATAGACGTGGAGTTTACATTGCAGAGCTGCAGCTGCTGAGTCACAACAATTTCCAAAGACAGGATCAACAACATAAAAAGACTTTCATGACAGAAATGTTTGAAAAAAAAGCACATAAACAGAGAGCCATCTATTTTGTCCCTTTCTGGGTCACGGGGCTGCTGGAGCCTAACCTGGCCACTCATGGGCGAAGGCAGGACCTTGGACAGGTCACGAGTCAGTCTAACCACTGCGCCACCGTGCAGAACAAAGAGCCTTTAGGTTATGTTTATGTTATCTTAAGACCTATGAACAGAGAGCCTTTATGTTATTCTGAGTAAATGAGTGATCTCACAAGTCCTGCGGAATGGACTACACCTGATGCCTCTAAAGTGCACATTAAGTAACTCAAAATTTGGCTGTAGGATTCCAGGCCTTAAGAGGGAAGCGTCGTGTTGGAAAGATGGCAAACTGTTAGAATAAATTCAGGCCGATCTATTTGTAGAGCACTGTATTTTCCAGTGTTCTTGTTTGAAACCAAACAAATTGGACTGTTTCGGGACTAAATTTCTCTGAATCAAGGTGAGATGGGGGTCTCCTGGTTTTGGTACCATGAGTTCGGCTAAAGAATGCATTCCTGAAAACTCAAAAATAACTCCAAAGTTGCTCATTGTGGTTTCCATTGAACTGCATCACAGAAACAAAACCAAATGCTTTGGAAGTCTGAGTGGGTCTTCGTTTTTCCACAGCCCAGGTCCCCAAAAACCCACAACCCTGCCCGTTTTCCCTGAACCGCTTGATGCGGACTACCTAAATTAGATGTGTTCTGTCAATTCCGAATCCGAAAGCAGGCAGGAGGCTCTTGAGTACCAGGGTTGGCCAGCTCTCCAGGACTGCTCCAATTTGGAGGAGGTCCTCTCAGGTAAGTGAGGTCCGGGCTGGTGAGTAGAGAAAAACGTGAAAACCGTAGTTGCTTCTTCAGGTGCACACTAAATGCACATTTAAGAAGAAGTCACTTTCCCTCCACGCAGTATTCTCAATCCCCACAAACCTGTAAGACACCAGATGTAGAGCAGATCAGGTGAGGTCATGGACAGACAGCCATGGACATTTTTTACAGCAGCAGGAGCCCCTTATCTGTATGACACTTGATCTGATAAGCTGCCTTTTTGAAAGTGGGTCAACACTGACTTCAAAACACGTTATTTTTTTGTTGTTCTGATGTGAGATTGTACTAAAGTATAGACATATTTTTAAGACAATCATTGTTTTCTATGTTAACAGGTTCTCAATGGAAACGTATACATAAGAGTGTGGAACCAAATCTACATGGATCATACTTTAGTCTTTTACAATAAAAACTCTAAAAATGATCTATCCCCATCAGAATTCTACTATCTTTGGGAACAAAGCACTAGCCGACACTTGGCTTGAATGTTTACATCTGAACTTAATTAATATGAGTAAACAGCCAATTGGAAATGAGTCAACCATCTAAAAACATAAATGACTCAATTTGTTCCATTGAACAGAAAGTGTGTGACTCATTAGAGGCTGGTCTTACAGCATTGTATTGCTTACTTCTGCACAGAAAATCAAGGATGATGTGAAGACTGACATGTTTACAGTTCCTCTGCCAGCATGACTGGATGACTCAGTCATTTGTACCATTTGAGAACAAGTAAAACCAGGTGCAAACCACTTCTTCCTCATAGACAGGCTATTAATAACCCGTTTCGCAGTGAAATAGAACACAGGGGATAAAAGAGAGTTACTGCGAGCCATGAGACTGAAAAGCTGACCTCATAATTCCCATTGATGGTTCTCTGCAGTAAAAGCACTGGTCAATGTTATAGCTCAACACAAATGTAGAAACAACTTTGATGCAAAAATCCCAGATCAATTAGAAATGACAAACAATATATTCTACTACTTGTATTCATCTAAAATTTGGAATTTAAACCAATTCGAACATCCTGGCCTGAAAAAGCAAAAAAAAAAATTACTTTGAGAAATGATAGACCCACTGTCCTCATACAAGGGCACGTTTTTTTGCCAAAAGTTCTTCTTGTACAAACTCACACTTCAGGTATTATGGTTATTAAGTCCTACTTATTTCAGATACCAAGAAATACAAAATGCACACCAGACAAAAGCTTGGGGCTCAGGAGGATAAGGTGTATTATAAAGTTTTCAGGAGAAGTTCTCATTAAGCTAATTACTATATTTAATGGTTGCAATACAAAACTTTGAATGTGTACAGGGTGTAAAAATGCAAGATTCAGAAGGTTCATTGTCATATACACACAGCAACACTGAGCAATGAAATTCTTACATGCAAGTTCCTAAAATTAACTGATAAAATGAAAATGGACAACATAATTTAAAAAATTTCACCCTGATGCATCTCAGAGGAGACCCCGCCCCCACAACCCATAGCACCCAAAGGATCTGTGGATCATTTACTGAAAACTCCAGAGCTCGATGAGACGTTCTTGGCCGCACCCTGCTGGCTCACTGCTCCTTTGAGGTGTGTCATAGTTTCTTCTGCAACTTTGGGTTCCCAGTACAACATCACGAGGTTGGAAATTCAAAACACAGTTAGAGCTTCTGAAAAACAGCTGAGTGACTTAATTAACAACAATCAACCGTATTTGTGACACAAATGTGTGACAACACATATGAAACAAGAAAAAACCTAACTGCTGGTTTGCTTTCATCTCTTTAGGTTCTTTGCTGTGAGGATTTATGACACTTGGATTGGCAAAAAAACAGGATTATTAAAGTCAGACGGGACCTCTAAAACCTCAACAAAACAATGACAGCGACATGTCTGAAGTATTCTGTGCAGATGAACTCTGACTCATGTTACTGCACACTCATAAAATGACTAGCAGTTATTGGTAGTGAGAAAGCACACGTTTGTTTTCCTAGAACTGCTGTGTGCAGGGTTAGATATTGTGAAATCAGCTTTTAAGATCTAAGAATCGAGGCCAAAGGCAAAAAAAGATAATTCTGGAGGCACTTGTCAAAAAAAAAAGTCTTTGTATTTAATGAATGTTCTTGTAAGTTTCCTGAAAGAAGCAGCAGCTGAAGAAAAATCATAGTGGATTAATCCAAATATGTGTCATTCTGAGTTTGTTGCAGAGAATCAGAGGCAGGCTGAGCAAAAAAAGAAGAATTAAAAGAGGCGAAGCAGAATAAGCTTTACACAAACAAGGAACTGAAGGGGAAGAGAAACTGCAAAATGGGACAAAGAACTAAACAAAGGTAAGACATGTGGCACGGCAACCAACTACAGTTCTCCTAGATGTAAAGAGACTCGGACAAAACATCAAAATGAAAATAATAAAAAAAAGAAATCTATAACGCCGATTGGACAAAAATAAGATTCTACTGTTTTAAACCTTTTTTTGTTTGTTTAAAACCATAAAATTAAGATGTTTCTATTAAACAAAACACTCAAAGACCGGCACTGCAATAAGACATTGCAGAGAAGCAAAAGCCCCAAGTGACAAAAACTGAAGACCCTCCAACACCGAGGCCTGAAACAAACACACTGAAATGCTGTTCAACAAATTGAATTACAGTGCAGGCAGCTGTGCGCCACTCTGGGAAACCGATTGACTGTATTTGAGAACTGGACTTAATGACCCCTTCCCCCCCTCATGTGGGGTCTTCTAACAAGCTCACTCCTAATTGGAGAGAGTGGTTGCCATAGAAATTGTTGAATTAGACTGACTCGGACTAATCACTGATGATTTCTGGTTCCAACATGGCGACAGCCACATCACAAAAAAATGGCGACTGGATTGATTATACTGTGTTGGGACAGAAAGTAAGAAATTTTCTACTTCTATTTCTCCAATTTCAATCAGAAAGTATCACTCAGAATTCTTGGTTCCTTACATAAATCAATTTTTTTTTACTGTTATTACTACATATTACAGTTTGAACAAAGTGTTCTTGCATTGAAATGAATTCTAACAGTTTTATTGGGTGATTTAGTTGATTAAATAGACAAACTGTAAACTGTTAGTCATGTCCTTCCTATAACTTGAAACCCTTCTGCCCTCACATCACTTTAATATGACTTCTTCCAACTTCAGAAAGCAATTTTATGAATGAAAATAAGATCTCTCAAGCGCCGTCTCATCTCCAGCCTGTAACTTCCAACAGCCAGAGCTGCACACAAACAGGTGGAACTTCCTTCTCAAGGCTCTAATATTTAGGTCCGTTGTATCAGACGGCCCTCCTCCCTAACTTTTCATCTTATCTGCACAAACAGGCCCTTTACTTTTTATCTGTGTCTTTAACAGACCTGGACGTTTTACATCTGCTCCGACAAACTCCAATAGCACCGTGAAAAGCTGACCTGCCGTTGATCTGAATAAACAGGACCTGAAGACTTTGGCCTTAATGAGTAACTGTGAAATGAGGGTAAAGTACTCCAAGCTTGGGACATTAGGAGGGAAACACTCTCACCTGTTAAAGCTCCAATAATCCGTCTTTGTGGCATGTGTGGCTGTTATGAAATGAAATGTTTCATCTGAAACCAGAAAACGGGATATTAAGTTGCGACATTCCAGACTAAATGGATCCCTCAAGAAGAATGAATTGATTTTGCAGAGAATTTCTTCAGATGATATTGAGACTTTGGAATTAACTTTCAGAAGCTCTTAATTGTCCCAAATGATGAGGCCACACACCAAACACGCAGGCTCCGACCAGCGAGGTCGATCTGAAGGTTGAGAGGGGTCCAGATGGGACGAGCGGGGGGGGGGGGTGTCGGACGCTCAGATGGAGCGCATTCTTCCGAAAATGTAGACTGGCAGGACATTTTTTCACAGTTGGGTGGTCTGCGAAAGTGATGCGAAGCAGGCGAGGGGGCATGAAGGCACCAACTGTCGGCGTGCCGTGATGACCGGACATCAAAGGCGTTCTGGAAAGTGAGCCGCGGTACAGTCTGGCTCAGTGTGATGAAGAGGCGTGTTCCCAGCATCCTCGATTCCAAGTCATATCAAGACACCTGCTGGTTGAGACTAATTCAATGGGTTTGTAGTCACACCAGGATGCATTTTGATTCAAGTGCCTCATTCTATGCTGATGAAGTGTTCTAGCAGCAGAGACAAGCACAAGCTTTCTAAAAAGTGACAAAATTGGTGATAAACCCTTGTTGATTTAAACAGAAATCTCTGTGTGGTAAATAAATCTGAACGTTGTTTCTGATCTGTTTTTTTTTTTACGTTGATTCGATGATTGGCTTCATAAATTCACCTACAAAACTATGATACTTATAAAGATCAAAGAAGAAACAGAGTTATTACACTTCATTTAGTTTTTAATGAATATTAAATGTCTTGAATCAAAATTTACAGAGTTGTAAGAAGAGGAATTTGTTAGATTTAAAAGCTGTCTATGAGTTCTTGGTGTTTTTTTTTTTTTTATATTCCAGTTAATAATAAATGTCTTATTTTGACAGAAATCAGTGATCAAGATGTTAGGGAGGGTAGGTTAGGAGGGTATTCACAAATATTTAAGCTTTTTAATGCCCTCTGTTGTGAAAAATTTAAGAAGAATTACCTTGTTTTGAGTCCGATTTAAATGTAAAGAATGGAGTCTTAAGGGTATAATTGCAGTATGCGCACTAAAAGGAAATGGGAAATTTTTGAGCTTGGAAAATACAAAAACAAAAAATGTTTGCAAATAAGAGATTATTTTGACAAAGAAATGAGAGCTAAATCAAATTTAGATCATGGTATTATCCTAAATATTGCTGAAACCTGCAACTCCCAGAAACAAAGAATTATGTCAAGACTTTACAAACACCTAATGGAAATAAAAGGGGAAAAAAACCCACCACATATGTCAAACAGAAACGGCAAATTAAGTCAAGTGTAATGTATCAGAAGATGAATGGTTTCATATTTGGCAAACGTAGCAAAGCTCCACTTCTTCACGAAATTGGAGAATGCACTGTTGTAAAAACAGAATTAGATTTTTCGTAAGTAAATACACCTTGGCACCACAACCATGTTGAAGACAATGTGGAAAATGTACACAGAGCATTCTCATTATTGTTTGACCTACATGTTTATCTTAAATGCATTAAAAAATTAATAAAAAAAGAACAATGTATAATGTATGGACTTATAAAGGTATGGGTGATGCTATTGTATGGTGTCCCTGTGCCACACTAGTCGTAAGTAAGATGCGAGTACTGGCTCCTGATGCATCGGTTGGTGTAGAATGTCCACGCAGAGTGCACTCTGATTGTCTAAATTGTAACAGTCATGCTGCCCACAAGGAGTGCGCACTTATCACCTGAACACCATTAATGGGCCCTTTGCACAGTTGCAGGATTTAAGGGAGTTGAAAATGTGGAAAAAATTCATACGACACGCCCGCGTCTCACCTTCTTCACCCTTATGTGTTGTTCTAGTGTTTCCAATGAGCGGTCATCTGCAGCATGCGTCTACGGGCTCACTGAGTGGTCAAAACAGCCCCCAGCCCCTCGTCAGGACAGTTGTTACTAAAGCTTTAGAGGTAAATTTGATGTAAAAAATCTAAAAGGAGACTCTTGGTACTTTTGACCCTCCCATTGTGGAAGAAAAGCACAGTCATGCTGTACAACTTGCATTTAAGAAAGGATCTTTTCTAAATCAAATCAATCATTTAAACGTATCAGGGTAAGGGTTTTTGTTCCTCACCACCTAGCATGTGTTCATAGCATTTCAAGCTAAGACATGCTTAATGATAAACATGCGGGCTTTTCTTCTGTGTGAGGAAGCTGCTGCGCCCGGAAAAAAGTACACACTGTCAGTGAGAAACTTCCAAGAACAAAGAGAAGGGACGCTCTTCTGTGGCTTTCCTCCTCAAATATGTAACCAGTCGTCAAGGCCTTGGAAGTCACGATCAGAGACGGCAATTATGCGCTTAACCTGAATCTGTGTTTGTCGTTATAATAATATACAGCCACCTCTTTATTGTGTATTGCATAAAAGACGATCCCTGTCTTTTGTGAAGAAAAGGCTGTAAACAATAATGTTTCACAGTTGGTCATAAAAACCAACTTCCTGATTCTGGAGATTAGGGAGGCATTGTTTTCATCCTTAAAGCTCCAAACTATCTGGATTAATCATAAATAGAAATTTTTAGAGATTTTTCCAATTAGTTTTGTACAGAATTCTGAGATTTACATTCAAGAGGAAGAGTTTGCCACATGTGGCTTTTGCAAATTCACAAACAGCCTGAGTGCTCATCTCAAGTCAAAGTAAAACATTTTGACAGATTTTTGTGTGCCGTGTACCACAGATTTAAGGTCAGTAAGCACAACCACAACCACATAACAAGGAAAATAGTCTATATTTGAATAAATTCAAATATTTTAGGTGGTTAAAAAAAAAAAAAAAAGCAATGAGGGTCCCCTAGCGGTCTCTGAACTCTTCAGTATTTTTGCCAATCACAACAGTTTTAAAGATTCATGCAACACTGTAAAATAGTTGATTTTTTTAAAAAGCCTCTGAAAAAGGTTTCTGACTAGTTCTGATTTAGTTTCTGTCACTTCAATTTACGAACTTCTGGCTGAAATGCAACACAAATGGAAGAACATTCTTCAACATTACACTGTTCAACTACATTTGCTGCACTGAGATGATCCAGTGTGACCCAAGGTGTCTTTTATTTTGAAAGGAAGTCATGTGAACCTCTGTAAAAACTATTAGAAATTTTTGAAAAGAAGGATATTATCTCTTTATATTTACTTATAATGCTAAAAAAAAAACAATATTTCATTTACATTTTTTATAAGCATTAAAGGTTGCAGAACTCTGATTTAGAGGAAACGTTCTCCTTTGCAGAAATGCTTGTTTTTGCATAAAAAGCACGTTTGATAGGCATCAGCATAAATTGTTTTTCAGTCATTGTCTAGACGCGGTACTACTGGACCCGTGTGAGTCTGACCAAGCCGTTCCCAGAAGGAACTCCAGAATGAGGTTAGTGATAAAGTCAGGCACAGCTGCTTAGTCATCACGCTCTAGGATAGTACTTCACTGAACTCTTTCACACTAAAAGCCTCAAACCTGCCCTTCCAGTTCGTTCAACCTACTTTCCACAATTGCCACTAAGAGGCCATTGTGCTTTGCATACATATGGGTGTACGTGCTCTCTATCTTCTGAGATAGACAGGCCAGAATGAACAGAGTAAACATCTTTCGAGTGCCAATGACAGCTCAAAGGTGTGTCTGAGCATGCTCATGGCTGACATCAATCACAGCGTTAAGGCGCGATGACTCATGGAGGTGAAAACCCACCCCGAAAGACAAAGGGGGAGTCCTCTCGTAGAGTTCTTACTCTGACGTCACAATGGCGGCAAACTCACCATTCTGTCTGACCACTGGGGCTCAGCCAATCAGAGAGCTTCTTGAGGGAAGGGCCCTGACATGGTGAAGGATGAGGATTTAAGGTTATTAAGCACCAGTTTAAAAAAAAAAAAAAAAAAAAAACACTCAGCATGTCAGACCATGCCTCAGTTGTTTTAGTTCAGATTTAGCGTTTATTTTGCTGAACAAAACCACCACACTGGCTATTTTATGCACACACATTCGTAGTTTCTGTTCCTCTATGTATTGTAGTTTAATGCACTGGTGACCTGCGACCTGAAAAGAAGCAGCTGATCCTTAAAAAGAACAAAGGGGGATTTAGCAAATATGGTAGATAATTGGTTGTTTATGATTTACAAGACGCTGGCTGTGACAAAACACATTCTTTATTGTGGGTTTATAATACATATATATTATTATACAGAAACACTAGCAAAAGTGAACGAGGTTTACTAGAAAATGTAACTGGTTTATGGTACCTTTGAAGCTGATATTACACAAAACACCAGCAAAAACTGTTTTAAAGAAGGAAGTCAGCCATGGTGGAAACCACAACCTTAAGCAATACCTCTGCATTGATGTAAATGTTCAGATATGCCTTAATATTGAAAGAAACACAGAGCATGTTAGGTCAAAGGTGCATACAAATCACTTTTGGAAAGTTCAAAGTCACATGCTTGCAAAAAAAAAAGGGGACATTTACCAAACTATTATTTTTTTAAAAAGGCAGCCAACAGGGGGCAGTAGTGCGCATTCATTTTACATCAAAATAAATAACAAGACACAGCTATAGTTAAATAAAGCTACACTTTTTCACTTTAGAAGTCACTCTGGAGAATTAGTTGTAGCAACCAAAGTTTGCATGACAAAGAAATAAATACATACATAAGTCGATTTTTTTTTTTAAATACAGGAACAAGAATGGACATCTCATCTTTTAAGGCACATCATGATGACCGAATAGATAATAATAATAATAATGCTATGTTCACACCAGGCTCAGAAATATGCGCTCAAGTGACCGCTTCCAAAAGTCTATAAAGGCACACATGTGCGTTTTATTTTGGACTTCTGCATTCAAAATCTGGTTGGATCGAAGGAATAGAAATTGATTCATTGATTAATCATTACACCCCCAGCAAGTAGCATTATAGACTCAATGTAAGCACACCTCACTACTGTAGCACATTATTTAGCTTCCTGAAACATAGGAGGATGGAATAAGTGTCTAGTATGTTTGCATAACGTGAACGACTATTCTGATAGCCATAGCATAAATAACATGCTAACAACTAAACTCTTAATATCACAAAATGTGTTAAGTTTTTGTTGCTTTTGAACAACTCCACCAAGATTGATGAAAGACGGAGCGACGCTCCTTTTTTTAGTTTCCTAGGGATAGCAGTAGCACATCCTGACACAAAATATTGAGTAAAAGTTGCACCCCTGGACAAATTATGCAAAGAAAAAACAAACAAAAGAAAGCGCAACGTATAGTTTGAAAACATGGTAATTCAATATAACTAGTATGTTATTTGGAGTAGCAGAAAGCACTGTTAAACTGGCTGTTTTCCAAATGGTTTTTTTTTTGCTTTTTTTTATTTACAGTGTAAATGTTTCATTATCTTAAAGTGTGAACATTCCTGCGAGCTGTAATTGCATTTGTAAAAAAAACATTTCTGACTTTTAATTGATTAACACAACGAAAGCTGGACTTTTCCTGTTTTGTTTTTTTTCCCCATTTGTCCCTAAATGCACCATGTAATTATTCATCTGAATGGAGATGACTTGTAGAAAGGAAACTTTCACAATTTCTCCATGTTAACCCTGAGAAGGGGTCTTCCTTCCCGCAGCAAATCAGGATCACGGGACAGTCCACCTGCTCCTCTGAATTGCTCTTAAGCTTTTTTGCTAATCTCTTAGATTATGTTAAATTATGTTTTTATTTGTATTTTATCAAATGTTTTCTGACTTATTAGTTGTTTTTTTTTAATTAATATAAAAGAAATTAGCAAGTTGTCTTGTTTTTGGATGATCTAAGGCATAATAAATTATCATCAACAAAACTTAGTCACAATCAAAGGCTAGAATTAAAGAAGTTAATTTTTTAAAATCTAAAACTAAAATAACCTCAGTTGTGAACTAAACTAAAGTTATGCAAGAAAAACAGCAAACCAAGCAAAAAGTGAATTAAATAAGGTAAATTATCCTAACTTTGTTTAAATAATGCCTGTAAGCGATCAAAAGTTCTGATTCCTATTTATGTGCTGATTAAATCTGTCTTTTGCTGAAAAAACCTGACAGTTTATCTTCATTACAGCTAATGGGGCCTTTAGATGGCTGTGCTGAGAAACCGTTTCCTGCTCTTGCTTTGATTTGTGCGAGCTTCCATTACAACGTGCATCAAAGATAGGATTCACAAACCATTCAAGGACCTTTAGAAGGACATCCAATCTGTGGCCGTGTGTCATAACTACCACTGGCGTTGAAACCTTCTGCTGTCACACTGAAAAATCTCTATGCAGTCACCTGCAAGCAATCACTCATCCACCTTTAGACACAGCGTACGGTGTTCGGCGTGGCCACATGTTCATTGACAGAGAGGCCATTCTCCAGCCAGATGCTGGCGTGCAAGGCGCTCCGAACTATTTTCATAATGACAAGCAAGATTTGCAGAAGGTGGGAGAGCTGTTGTGGGGAGTGCACATGATGTAAAATAACTTAACTGCTTCATGAAAAGCTGCAGGGGCGGAGGAGGTGAGAGGAAGGAGAAGCCCCCATGAGGACCACAGTTGGGCCGTGGAGGCCACGCTCAGATCGGAGCCAAAATCAACACTGAGCATGTGCTTTTCATGACGCTAACAGTTTCTTTGCCATTCGGAGACACAAATGTTTTACTAGAAATATCTGAGAGTGTGTAATAGCAGGCTGTTTTAATCAAATAAGCATTACTATTCAAATTTGCTCTATAATGAGTTTGTTTTGGAACTCGATGATTGACTTCTCTCATGTCGGGACCAGGGCTGTTCTGTTCAGAGAGATCCTCCCCATGCAAGTCTACACATACAGGTGAGGGGGATTCGAGTGTATTTTACAGGTGAAACCATTTCACTGGGGTATGGAGCTATTTGTGTTTATCTTTTGTTCAAAATAAATATAAACTTTATTTAAAAAGAAGCCCATTTGTTCTGTCACACTTGAATGTTTAAACAAAAAGCAGACTAAAGGTTCAGATGGACTTCCAGCCCGTTAAAACGTTCCCCAACACAAGAAACAACTTTGTGGCAAATAGTGACAGTTAAAACAGAAAGAAAAACTTTCAGAGCAAGAAAATTTAACTGCGTCCACTGCTGCGTTGCATGAATGTTCTTTGAGAATGAAAAAGTAGTCTAGCCTCATTTTAGGCCTTCATTCCTGCCAGGTTTCTGTGTTGTCCAGACCCACGGAGGGTTGCAGAGAGGAGCGACTGCATCTTAGAGCACAGGTGTGTCTTGCAGTTCCCTTGAGTCTCGAACAGCTACATTAAAGGACGTTGTAAAAATGGAATGTACCATTGTCGTGCGTGTGGTAAGTGTATCATGAAGTATTTGAAAGGATACTGTAACTTACATTGACTTATGACGTACAGGTGATTTGGTTGTGCAGTACCCATAGACCAAACTAATCGTCAGTACAGTGCGCACACTGACTCCTTAATGACCACACACAAAAGCTACTAGCACGGGGGTGTTCACATGATGCGCAAGTGCCTGTAGGATGGCCACACAAACTATGCTCTGATTATCTTACAGTGTGCAGGACTTAGGGGGATATGAAACATTTTTATGACATGCCTGCATCTCATCTACCATTACTTCCCCTTGCGTGTTGTACAAGTGTTTTCTATGACCTGTCACCAGCAGCGTGTCATGAGGTCAGTTACAAATAAGTCTTAAGCAGCGCAGCAGGCACACTTATGAATTTCATTACATGCCGAGAAAATTGTGTTTCAGCTGCTGAACAAATTAGAGAACTAAGATTTTTGAACATTTTGTTGTAAATATGAATTATGTAAATATGTACATCTTAAAAACACAAAAAATTGAGTCTCTAAGCTTCTTCTAATCTCTAAAAGGTGGTAAAAATGTGAAGAATTATGATGAGCTCATTGGAATGTTGTGTTCATTCATCATCAATAATTAATGAAATAAAAAATGTCTGATCGCTGCACACAGCTACAGTATTATGAACTGTAAAATGTACACAAATACAGGGTTTGTGGTATTAAAAAAAAGGCAGAATAACACAACTGGTCCACAGGTGCCTCGCTGCAGATTTTACAGTGTTGGCCTCAGCTTATGATTGCACCTTGAAAAACATCAGCTGTCAGTCCACATATGAAAGCAGCTCTAAAAATAAACCCCTCAGTGCCCCTCTGCTTCCAGCCTCACCCACATGAGGGGCTGAAAGGGGCTGTGGGGTCTGTGATTGAGGGCTACGCCACAAAACTGACCTGGTCAGGAAATCAGACTGTTTGCCTTTATTCTGAAGTGGTTTTTTTTTTTCTTTTCACATAGAGCGAATGGAGGGAAAAGCAACAGCTATGAATGTCCAGCATATTTCATAATCAGATGTCATACTGCAGCACACCTGTACAAACAGCAGTGGTACTGTACCCTTCTGTGGAGTGGGCGCTCATGCTGGAAAGCCCCCTTCACGGTGAATTTAGCATGAAGTGAACGTCGCATTTGGCTTTTGTGTGAAATCCAAACAAGCAGCCGTTCTGGCCGAGAGCTGCAGGGCAACGGAGCTGCAGAACTGCAGAGCTTGGCCACATGTGCAGCATACGCCTGATAAGACATTTAGTTCCACTGAGATGCTGATGGAAGCGTTTTTGCCACAGCGGCCTGTGATGAGAGAATGTGGCTTCACTCAAAGTGAAACAGATTTTTAAAAAATATATCAAATTAAATTGAAACAAAAATCCATAAAAGGTGCTTCTATTAAGTCTTTAGATGAGTTACAGATTTGGCCTCAATAATTTACAGCGTCTTTAGACAGTCCGCAAGATTTTGAGATGAGAACCATCTATTTCATTCCTACATGTTATATAAGTGTTCACTATGACCTGTCGCCCGCAGCACGTCGATAGGAAAAGATGTGGATGAATACTTCCATTTTATGGACTAACCAAGTGGTCTACAATCTTGATTTTTTTGTCCGGGTCACTTGCATTTCTGTATGTTTACCCATCTTTCACTCCTAGACAGCCCATATGCACCTCTAAGGGCAGTTGTGACAAAGGTATTGCTCTCTCTGCAAAGCTGGTAAGGAGCCAATGAGCCAGCAAAAGTAAACAGGGAGTCAAAGTTGCACAAACTCAACCAAATGTCATGAGAGACGTGTCAGTTTGGCAGCTTCAAAACGCTTCTCTCTGCATGTCTACACAGCCAGAGAACATGACTGCAGCACTGCCACCAACAAGAAAGCCGAGGATTAGAGATACGGTTAGATTCTTATCTCTGCTTGTTTGAACTATGAAATATGAGGTGTGCAGATGCACGCCTTATTGTTTTCGCAGCTGGATTCAGAACAGGCAGGTGATGGAACAGCAGTGCCGTTGGATACGGTTAAGCTGTAACCTCAGATAAGACCATTTCTTCTTTACACAAACAGAGGATACTGACTTGATCTGCATATGGAAATTAAATGTTTATTTAATCTTATAATAATAACATACATTTGTAGGTGATGTGTTCTGGTTGCCAAATGAGCATCCAAGATCCAAATTGGTCGCAGTAAAACAAATTTTAGTACTTTCTTTTAGATGAAGATGAAAGGGGAATAAAATATGTTAAATTCTTGGAGCGAAGACAGGCCTGCTCTGCGTTTGAGCTTAGCGGACCATGTTAAGACACAACGCAGCCCTGGGCCCCAGAGCATGCTGGACTGAGAGGAACCTGGCTTCAGTAATATGGGACGAGTGAGAGAAGCAGATCCAAACCCTGACAAACCAACATGTGGAAACTAAGCTGCACTTGAAATGATGCAGAGCGGATGTGTGAGGATCCAGAACAATAAGGATATCCTCAGAGGTTATGAAGCCTTTTTAGTTGTTTAGTTTTAGCTTATTTTGTTCGTTGTCTCAATCCAAGCGAGCAGAAACTGTTACACACACCTGGCATTTGATTCAAGAACCCACATATACTGTAGCCCGTGGTGTTCACGCTGGACAATAAGGGAGAGGTTTCTTCATCTTTTTCTTTTGCCATTGTTTACCAACGCATATAGTTGAAGGAGTTTGGTGTGAGATGTCAAAGTGATGCAAATCTCGTGCTCTATAGGCTTTTTCTGTCACAGCTCTATTCCCATTTATAAAAGACTCTGTGTCACTGGTGTGAATTCTTCCTCACAACAGTCAAAAGTCTGGAAAATTATACAACTCCAAATTAAAAACATGGTTGTCAGAATAGAGTTATTTTCTCATTAAACAAAGTGAAATCCTATATATTTTAAATACAGTCATGTTGTCTGTACATTGTCATTTGAACTGTACATAAGTCACAATAGTTCTTTCAATACTTGCTCTCCACATGTGATTTAACTGGCTTGGAGTGTTCAATAAAAGGTTATACTACAAGTAAACTTTAACTGAATGAGTTCATTTTCATTATAAAAAAAAACTTAAATGCAACATAAATGTGATGCAATGGTCTCTGACTGAGAAATTGCAGGTTAATGAAGGAAGTGAAAGGAAAAAACAAATATTTGAGTAACCGAATACTGACTTTCTCTGTTTAATGTAACACGAAAAAAAATGTAAGTGTTTGGGTCCATTAAACAATTGTCTGAAACCATCGAAGAAGTTTAAAGGTCAACTCCCAAAGCTCACAATGAAATCCGGTCTTTTCAAAAAGGATTATTTAAGCAAAAAAGAATAGAAACTGTCAGTTAATAATTGCCAATAATAACACACACTTTATTATGAAATTCTGAGGAAATAAGGATGACAGAACGGAAAATAAAAGTACTCAGATTAACCACGCTGAACTTTGTTCCGCCCTAAAAAAGCATTAAAAAGGAGGGTGTGAAAAGAAATGGGAATGGAAAGGGGAATTTGCCTATTTTCTGATGTACTGGAGGATGGGATGCTGTATAGATTGATCATTTATTGTGCAAATAGGTCATTTGAATATGGAAACAGTTCAAGGGAAAATTGGCAAAGTGAAGGAACATTTGTTGGCGCTTTGTCTGTTGCCTTAAGGCACGTATCTGGTTCTAAACGTGCTTGTGAAAACGCTTTTTTTCCCCGAAACAACACTGATGTACTGCATAAATTAAAATCGCTTGCAACATTTTCATATATTTGTGGCTGCACAGCAGTTACAATTTTATGCATGCAATGAATCCTAGAAATCTAACCCTGATTTTAAAAAAAAAGCAGGCTTCAGTGTCACCTCCATTTATTCCTTTAATTGAGGCGCAGGATCGCTGTAATCTGCACCCAAACATGTCTAGTTCAGACAATTTAGCTAAAAAATAAAAAAAAAGACCCATGCAAAGCAAGGTGTAAAAGCATTTTTTTTTTGTTATGCAAAATACAGAAGGAGGTAAACTGCAATCGGCAAAACAGCAGGTTTCTAGAATGCTAGAGTTGCCAACAGCTTCAAACCGTCATCACAAAACCGCTACCTGATCAATCGAGATCTTATTTGCATTATTTAAATTCTGTCATAAAACCAGTAAATCTCCATGATTTAGAGTCTCATAGATGAGGCAAGGATCTATTTTTTTTTTACTTAAAGATACTTAAAACCTTCCACTTGAGGCAGGAGATCTCCACCCATCTGGAGAAAGCAGACCTACTTTTTTTTCGTCAAGAACCCTAGCCTTCAACTTGGAGGTGCTAATTCTCATTTCGGCTGCTTCTCACTAAGCTTGAAACCACCTCACAGCGCACTGAAAGTCCTGTTTTGATGAGGCAAACATCACAGTATCATCCGCCAAAAATATGAGAATGATTACTGAAAAAAAATCAGCCACCACAATTCAGACATTGGTTTGAAATTGTTGTTCAGTTTTAAAAACAAACTTGTGAAACAGGTCTGGAAAAAATGACGCTGCCCTTACCTTAATATGTTGGTGTATGACCTTTATAACTTCCATCATTCAGTGAGCATTCTGCACAAGCTGCTCCAGTTCTTTAAGGCTCGATGGTTGTCCTTTCCAGACGGTTTCAGGGTTTAGATAAAGCCCCCCTGGAGGGTCTCCTTAAAATGTTCAGTGTTTGGTTCTTCTCCATTCTGGTGTTTTTAGCCATTTGTGTTTTGGATCCTCTAACATGAAATGAAACCAAGCAGCACTTCTTGCTGCAGAATGTCTTCAGGTTTTAGTGGACTCTGAACAGATTTAAGACACTGTGACAGCAGCAGCCCAGACCATAACCGAGCCCCCTCCATGTTTCACAACAGCAGCTCTCTTTTTTTTCTTTGCTATACTATTCTTCCATCTTCCAATGCTTGACATTTAAAAAAAAAAAAAAAAAAAAAAAAAAAAAATCCAGTTTAGTCTCAACTTTCTTCCAAAAGCTCAGAGGATATGAATACAGAATGAGATAAATTCCAGTTTATCTTTTGTAATTTTTACTTTTATCAGTGATGCTCCGCTTGGCCACACCCCATTAGCCATCTCCAAGTGCTAGCTAGCGCCAACAGCAACAGATGGAATGATCTGATAGTGATTCACCTTAGAGTTCACCTCTTGTAACTTGGAGATTGTTCTTGACTCTGGAGTTACACCTGTCTCTTCAGTTTTCATCAGTTTGTCTCAAGTCGCCACATCCACAGAGGTTAGTTTTGGTGTGGTGGACCTTAAACTTAAGAATATGATATTCCAGTTGATGTGCTGCAGCCACAGGAACATCCCGATGCATGAAGGTCTCCACTTTTACCTTCAGCCTGCTTTCTCTGTGGTTTTCTGCTGTCCTCCTGAGGTGCAGCCATTTCTCTGTGTGATCAGTGTTCGGCATGATGTTTCCAAACATCGCCGTGACTGATGTCATCTTTAAATGGAAGACGGACTAATTGCAGGTTTGAAGACACCTGTGATGTTGATTAAAGGACACACCTGGGTTTTTGTCTCTTTGCTAAAATCATTGTCAAACTTTTCTGGAAGTTCTATCATTTTTGTCCAGGTTTCAAGATGTTTTCTCTTACCAGGACTCAACTTTCTAAAGTAGCTCACCTATAACAATTAAAGAGAGTAGGAGTTTTGTCATCTTTAATTGAAACTGGGGAGTCAATTATCTAAAATGTCAAATCACATACGACCAAGAATCTGAATATTTTATAACAAAAAAATACTGATTTCAAAATGTTATATTTGATGAAGTTCCATAATGTATTTGTAATTGTATTTTGAATTAAATCGTCTTTGACTTGTTTTATATCATTCTGTGTAGCTTTTTCCTCTTAAAATCTGTTTTATTTCTTTAATAACATAAAACCTACCAGGGGAACTGCAGATGGAAATGAGCCTTTGGCTAAAATCTAGATTTGTTCTTGTTTTTTTAATGTTCAGTCATGTACAATCTCCCTTTCCTAATAAATAAATGCTTAATGGTCAAAGCAATTTTCATTTGTTGTTTGTCAGTCATTTTTTACTTCAGTATTACAATGATAATTGTGGGTTTCTTTCCATTAACAGAGAGATGCATCTCTGTTTTATTGGTCATTGGCTGAAAGGGAAACCTGGAATAGCTTTTATTATTGTCACAAAGAAATCGTAAAAGTTTGGAAGAAACTAATAAATCTGTTCCCTCCTAAAACAACCTTTTGCATTTGAACATACCCTTTTTTGTGGGACCAGACACCCTTTACAAAACTAACACAAAAACTTTCTTTTTGAAAAAAAGCCATCAATTGAAGATAATTATGTGATTGACAGGTACTTTTGTGACACCAAATTGCAAATTAAACCTAATCACTTCATATTAAGCAGACTCCATGGCAGACAAATCAGCCCACATGCACATGAGCGACACAACAAACCGGCCACAGAACCTGCCCTGAGGAGGACACTCGTCACTGGCACCACGGTAATTGCAGGCTGCACATTTCCATATTTGGAATGGAAGTGACTGATTGGAGGAGGAATCAAGAAGCCACAGGCCGAAGGTGTCAGATGAGGAAACGCCACAGAGGTTTTGAGCCATTTGTGTTTCAGAGGGTGTTAGGTGGACACACCCTCCAACAAGTTGGTAGGCACTGTGCTGGTGGAGGGCCCCGGGGCCCCACATTGAGCATTACAAGCCAGTTGAACAATTTCATGACCCATATTGCCTGGGGGCATCCTCTACAGGCACAGAGATCTGTCATTGAAACTTTGTATAAATAAACACATTTGACTTTTATTATGCTTATATAATACTGAGCTCATAGGCTACCATTGATGCGTGATAAAAATAAAGACGGGTGTATTTTTCAAGTCCTGTGGAATGAGGGACGTGTTGGCTCCCATAAAGTCTTTCAGCTCTGCGGAGTAAAGTTATAATTTAAGCCGACTGTGTTGTTGCTTGAAAAGCCGGGTCATTGGAACAGCTCGCTTGACAAAGCAATTGTTCAGAGCAGACTGATGACTCAGGATGAGCCTGTGACCTCGGTTCAGAGGCTGGCTGGTCTTTCTTGGTCAAAAAGAGCCATCGTGTGGCAGAAAGCAGCAACTGCAGCTTGGATGACCCTTCAAATCACTGCACCTATGTGCAAATGAACTGTCTCCAGACATTAGAAAATCAAAAGGTAACGTTTAAGTGAAATACAATAAAAAAAAAAAAGACAAATCATGTCAAGAAAAAACTAGAAAAAAGTCCTGCTTTGCAACAATTTAGCCTCAAACTGAAGAACAAATTGTTTTCTCCTGAAACCAACCCCCAGTGGTCAATTAAGGAACTGCACCAGTTTGTTCTTTTACTTTTTTTTAGTTATGAGTGGGTTAGAAAACCTTTTTGTGGCAATAAAAGCATGATAAATATTCTTTGTGTTCCTGTTTTTAAGTTTATTTAAATAGAAACTGAAACAGCTGCAAAATATATCATTACTGTAGTTTCTCTTGCTGTTTATAAATCTTACCCCACTCATCTGTGTTTCTGTGAATAGAGAAAACAGGGAGTCTACTTTTTTTTAAGTTCACCAATTCAAAGACAGTCGCACTGAATGGACAAATTGGTGGTAAGACCAATCAAAGGAGCCCTAACATCAATGGCAGAGAGGCATCACCAAAACTGCAGGTGGCAAAGCAAAAATAAGCTTCTTATCCAAATGTACCAATGAAACAGAAAAATGTTGGAAATGAAGACCAGAGCGTTCTTTGTTTCTTCTTACCTGTCTTATTCTTGCGGTTCTAGAAGAGTCTGCAGTGAAAGGATCCAGAACTAACTGGATTTCTTCTTTTAAAAAAAGGATGTTTGAAATCAGCAAATAAAAAAAGAAACGAAGGGAAAGATGGCCCGGTGCTTCCTTAATCCTGGAGAACCCAAGAACATCTTTCTTCTGGGCTTTTAAAGTTAATTTGAACTAAAGCATAAGAAAAAAAAAAGTACAAAAAACAAATACAAAATCTGTAGCCAAATTTGACCTCATGGTTTCTCCCGGGTTAACCATTAGCAAACGACACACCAAACTTTCCTTCCTAAAAGAAGATTTAGTCGTTCAATCCCATAACTCTTTGCGGTCACAGCTCTAAAAGCAAAGAAAAAATTGTTTGTGATACAAGTTGAGAAGCACCAAAGATTTCCTGAACAATCAGTAAAAAGCTTCCCTGCAGAGAACTGTGTTTGCATGCTGTTACTGCATTGAAGTGTATTTTGGAGTGATTGATGTATTTGTTGAGTTTGAGTTGATTCTACAAATTTACAGATTTCTCTTTGCATTTTTTCTCTTTTAACTCATGACACTTGCCAGTGGGGTCAAAGAAGAGCGGACAGAACAGTAGACAGGAGGAGGGTTTTGAAAACACTTGGCAGTTTTTAGGGTTTGTGTGCTTCTTTTTGATGCTGCTTCTGTTTGGTGTCACATCTTCTGTTAATATAGTCTTCTTTTGGATCTTCCTGACCACCACCACGTCCAGTTCTTCCTTCATTATCTGTCTTCAGGGATGACGCCATAAGCAGAAATACAACTCTTTAGTATTTCATATTAATTACTGTCAAGACAGAAATATTGGTCTGGTTTCAAATTATTATTATTTTACTTTCTCAAAGGGAGTCAAAGGGAATCTGGTTTTAGGAAAAAAGACCCGACACATCCTGCGCTTTCTTTTAGATTAAGATCAGGTGGGGTTTTTTTCAGTTTTTTCATGCATGCTTTAACAAAAATATATTTAAATTTCTGTTTTACTAAATTCTGAATGAAGTCAGACATTTTTAGAAAATCCTAAAAAAAGAAAATCTCATTCTCATCACATTAAACAAAAACAGACAGCAGGAGAGCATAGTCATATTGTGTAAGTGTTTATGCCTACAGTTTAATCACATAAATAAAATACAAAAAAAACTCTCAAAGACACATATAACCATCAAATAACAAACAAAATGAACCCCAAAGATGCACAAACTTAAAATGAAATGTATAGCGAGTGAATTACAGCCATTCTCACCAAAACATGTACAGTTTTAGTTTAAAAAGTAAAAACACTTGTAATACAGAAGGGAATAAAAATCAGCAGGACAACACTAATGATTCCAGAAGTTTTTTTTTTAGACATGCACATTTAGTTTAAAAGAAATCTGTTTTTCAGCTCAACATTCTTTACATGCATATATTCATTCAGAGTTAGACGCCGTTGACGCTCCTCACTCACAAAAACACAGCAGGGATTATATTTTCTTTGCATTTTATGATTTGTTCATTATAGGAAGATAAATAGATCTGCTGTATATCCATTTTCATCATGTTACTCAGAAGATTTTAGGATTAATGGGTCATTATTACCTCTTTAGTATTGGTCCTAAGCAAAAAAAAGTGCATAGAAATATGTAAACCATAACTTAGCTTTTTAGTTTGTTTATCTTTCCTTTAAACATTTTTGTTTGCTTTTTTCTGCTAAAAATGATGTTCTTAAAGTCTCCACCAGGTGGCAGCAATTCACATAAAA
Source organism: Adrianichthys oophorus (assembly GCA_036245035.1). NCBI lineage: Eukaryota > Metazoa > Chordata > Actinopteri > Beloniformes > Adrianichthyidae > Adrianichthys > Adrianichthys oophorus. Next base: position 10,710,478 of record BSAI01000115.1, on the reverse strand, counting down.
ACCGAGCAGACTCACTTTGCTGCAGACACCGCTGGAAAGGTCACTATCTTCCACTTCCTGATTTCATTTGTGTCAACATTAACTTCCGCTTATGGGAAAGAATGTGAAAGAGTAAATATAGCCTCTTTTGGTTTTAAGGCTTTGTGTATTAAAATGAGAAACTATCAGAGGCAGAAGATAGAAAAACGAAGCATTTCCATCACTCTGCAGGTCCTGTATTTTTAAGTTTGTTTTTAATTTGAAATAATTTTTAAGGATTTTCTTGTTGAATAATTTAGTTTTGTATGAACCAGTGACTCACACTGAACTATAATCTCTGCAGCAGCTGCTAATCATCATCTCCCCACCTCCGTGTCAAACAGCAGAAATCTGCAACATACATTTCTTCATTTTGGTCTCATAATGAAAATGACTTACATGAAATTTCCATCTGTGCTCAAACATTTTTTAATTTTAACATCTTAAAAACTCACCTAGGCATGCAAACTTCTACCTGAGGCCTGTAGAATCTAAGAACTCATTTCTGATTACTTTTGTCTTTTTAAACAATGAACTCTGGAGTCATTCCAGCAGCATTTTCTCTCTTTCTACATTGATTCAGATCCTCTTCATGTATTTTTTTACAGCAGACATGTTTTTACTTTTTCTTGACACTTACTTAGTGTCAAATTCTAATTTAGTAAGCATATGATTGCTTTTTTACTCCATTAATGTAAAACTTTACAAAATTGGAATTGAATCAGAGTCAATGTAATGTCTGTATTTTATGCTAAAGCACCTCATCCACTGATTCCAAACTCTTCTTAAATTCTGCCTTCACTTACAAACAGGATTGTCCTGCATTTCCTAAAATATTTTTGACTAAACAGCAACAGAGGATTAATTGCAGATTGTGACCAACATTTACTCTGTGGAAATCATTTCTTCACCCGAGATGGGAGATATTTTCCAAAAATATAACTTCTTTGTTTTTGCTGAAAAATTCCAGCAGTCTGAAGCTGCAGAGGTCAGTGTTGATTATGAAATACCAAAATAATTGAGCGACGGAGATGGAACACCAAAAGAAGAGAATGAATAAATGCAGGTCCTTGGCAAATTTAGGATGAAATTAAGCAAAGTGGATATGCATAAAAGAAACAGCTCTAAGACATAAGCCTGCTGGCCGCCTGTCTGCCAGAGGATAGACTTTAAAGTTCTGTTACTGGTTTATAAAGCTTTGAATGCTTTAGCACCAAAATAATCTTCAAAATAATAAGTTTGCATCTGAACTCTGTATCTATGCTTGATTCAATTGATTTTTTCTGACGTTTTCATGATCCCCCTTAATACTTCTTTTGTTCCTGTTAATGTTTTATGTAAAGCACTTTGCATTGTCTTTGTACATGAAATGTGCTATAAAAATGAAACCGCCTTGCCTGAAAGCTCATGGTTTTCCTCCTCCCAAATGTGTCTGCAAATCAACAAAAAACATACAACCCTACACAGCCGTTCGTACGATGAGGGTGGAGAAGCTGCCATGCAAGCCTGTGAGCTGAGAGCAGACGGTCTCTTCAGCATGCCCTCAGAGGTAAAGAAGTTTGGAGGTCCGTCCTGATAACCGGCAGACAACCTGGCCCTCCTGAGCTGCTGTCATTCACAAACGCAGGCCGACATGATGCTCAATTACCTCTGTCTATGTTTAAATTAGCTTGGAAGACAGTTTCTTTACATGCATTATATCCAGGCATAAACTTTGGAAATTATTTGAAACCACTTTTTTCACAGGAAAGTAAGACTTTTTTTGGTGAGAGTTGGATATCCTGTTGTCCCTTTATGGGCAGACCTCTGATCTGCGTCTAATTGGTAGAGGGATTTGGGATTCCCATCTCTGATGCTTGCGGACAGCGCGGTCCTTCAGGTCATGACCTCCAGCCTCGGCTGGGATGAGAATCAGCTCCTCTGAATCTGAGACCGCAGTCCTCAGTCGAAAGGAGGAGGAAGAGCGCCTCCTCTGGGTGGAAGAGTTTCATTTTTCTGGTGTTTTGTTTAGGAGCGAGGGAGTTTTTGGGGGTTTTCTTGGAGATGAGGAGCAAAACTTGACCATCCCTGGAGGAACTCTGTGGCTTGGACAACCAGGGATAAAGTCAAAAAGGAAAGAGGCTCAGCTGCAGACACAGGAAACACTGAAAAGATCATCCACTTTGCTTGGAGCGCCTTCATATCCCCCCAGAACTGCAAAAGGGATTGCCTGAGGAGGGGGCGGAGTCTTAGCCTCCTTACTTAAAAAAAAAGGATGGATCCCAAACTCAAGCTGATACTTTTTTCTTTTTACATCAACTTACTAAAGTGCACCTTTAGGATTTGCATAAACAAATGCAGATGGAAGCCTTGTTAGGCTTTGGTTTGGTTTGTCCCTTTTGGGTTACTGTAGTCAAGCTTTAACACTTTAAATGTTTAGATTTAAAGTGCACATTATTTTGGAACAAAACTACAATACTAAAGCACACCAGACATAAGTATAATACTCTAAATCAGCCGATTAATCTTTGTAAATATTGCTTAATTGAACTTTGTGACATATTTTCAACTTAAGATAAAACGTTTTGATTTTTTTGTTCATGATCTGCAGATTTTTAAAGGCATTTTCATATAGGTGGTGGGCCCATAAAAAAAAGAAACACAAACTTGACTCAACTTTGACTAAATACTTGCAGCTGAATAAGATGTAACGCAGCTCTATGAGACGCATCTGCTGCTTCTCCTCTTAAAGCTATTCAGACATGAAAGCAGGAGAGTGAAATGCGGTAAAAATATAAAACTGCATCCTAGTTAAGCATCGGAAATACAGAATTGATTTCCAGTTGTTTTAACAAGAGCCGGTTCATTTTAACTCCATATTTTTAGGGGGCAGAACCGACTCTGAAGCATCATTCAGAAGGGTCGAAGAGGTGTAACAGTCTGACTTAGCTGGTTATGATTTTTTCCTGGAGCCACTTTTTTCATCTCAGTCCTCCTTAAGGTATCCATTTGCATTACTCCTCATCTCTCTGCTCCTTTCTCTTTGCCTTGCTCCTTCCAGAGTTCCTCCATCACCTCCTCCATCTTCTGAACGGCAGTTTGACCAGCCGTCCTCAAACCCCTCATGGAAGCGCAGCCGCAAGGTTTTGCGGATCACCAAACGCTCGACGATGAAGGAGGCGCAGAACCACGGCACAGCGTACTCAGCCGTGATCAATCCCATGAAGTTGTAGCGAAACTGGGAGTAGTCCCAGGGACAGGCGTCGAACTGCCGCAGAAGCAGCCCGGTCCCGAACTCCCACAGGTAGGTCCACAGCGTGTAGATGAGGCAGCGCAGCAGAACGGGGCAGCAGCAGCGCAGCTTCAGGTACATCTGCTCCACGATGAGGATGCAGGTGCCGTAGATGAAGAGCGCCCACACACTGGTCACACCGGGGAACTTCCAGTTGCAGTTGACCACAAACTCCCATGCTGCCGTGAACATCACTTCACAGAAGTAGCCATGAATGGCGTAAAGGTACCACCGCGAGAGAGGAGTCAGAGGAACAGGAACCTCCTGGGTTTCCAAGGCCACCATCCTTCCTCCTTTCACTCTGGTTTTCTGAGATCTGGAAGAAAAGAACAAGAAATAAAAAAAAATTTAAAAAAACATACCGCCTCAACAGCTCTGTGAAGATAAAGCTCCATGTTTCCGTCTCGTAAAAGGTCCAACAGAGGTAATCTGGGGTTCAGTGTCTTGTCCAAGGACACTTTGACAAGGTGGGAATCGAACCTGCAATCTTCTGATCAGAGGTCGAACGCCCTACCTCTGCAACAGTCTAAACTACGAGAAGAAATTCAGAGGAATTTGCTTTTAGTTCTTAGCTTGGTCACCAGATGTTGACAAAAATGTTTGTCAATTTTATATTTGTTCTGTAAACTTTGAAAACATTAGAATTTGTTTGTATTAATGCTTTGTTTTTAAATGGAACTAATCAAGCAGTTTACTGTTCTGTTTTTTGTTCTCTTTTGAAACTTGAAAGCTTTTCAGTCTAGTAAAATTTATGTTTGTTTCTTTTTTGTTTTATGGGGAAAAAACCTGTTGCATCACGTTTCTTCAGTGCAACTGTTATGTTTAAAGTCAGGTAATGCATATTTGTGTGAACACATTGTTCATATTTGACAGATATAGTTATTTGGTTTATATCGTGATATATATCGTCATCTTCTGATATGAAAAAACAATATCGTGACATAAAAAATTCACTATCGCCCAGCCTAATCTCATGTGTCTTATAAGAGTTAATGTGTCTAATTATGATTACGAGTATCAACTGAATTATTTGGTTTTATTTTTGTTTAAACTGAAATAAACCAAATCTGAATTCAACACAAAAGAAACCCATGCTTCACCTCTGACTGAAAGATCTCATCCAAAAGGGAATCAGATCTGTAACCAGATCAGATCTGTCTTCAGTCGCTCCGGATATCCTAGCATACAAGAGGCTGTTGCCACGGAAACCTGCCTTCTAAGCCACGGAGGTCATAAATACGCAGACATGTAGGTAGAACGATACATAGCTGGAGGTTTGTTAATGAAAGCAGAAACCCACAGTTCAAAATAATGGTGTGCAAATGATTTTAATTTTCTTTTTTGATATTTTTAATATATCTGATCCAATTTATACTAAGACAAAAACTTTTGTCTTGAAATTTATAGCAAAATTTCCAATTTAGTTGTATAAACTGCAGATAGAGTGAGTATACCGAGGATTATGCTTTTAAATGAAATTATAATCTAAAATAAGCACAGGGTACAGAATGATTACAGTGGAGCAAAGGTTAAATCATGTTTCTTCTGCGTCTTGTCTCTGCTGGTGCTGTTTACGGACGGCGAGAAGGGGGTTTCATGTGTAAGCTATAGCTTTGTCATGTGACTGCGCCCATCATGTGCTCTTTTTCCAGCTCCCGCGGCTTCAAGCAAACTCTTTGCTGTATCAGGTAACAAGAGGCCTACGCGAATCCTCCCACCGCAACACATCTTCTAAAAAAAAAAAGCTCAAATGAACTTTCTCCTCAGGACCACAGCTGGTTTATACTTCACCATACCACGTTTCCAGAAGACACTGCGGCTACCCAGCTGAGATTACAGATCATAACTGCTCTGCAAACAGCAGCTCAGAGCAGCCAGCAGCACAAAAGCTGGTTTGAAGAACAAAAGCCTGTTTTCTTCAAAGGCTTACTGAGGCCCGCGGGGCTTACCACATTTCTGCCCAACAAGGAGCGCGGGTTTCATGTGAGGAACTGGACCAAGGTGACAGACCGAGTGACCTCGCTCTGGAACGATAAGTCCATCCATTCACTTTCCTCCTGGAAAAGTCTCTGTTCTTGCAGAAAAGTGGGGCAAACCGAAGGAGGACAGCAACAGACCGTTGGCCTTAACTTCACAGATAAATTCGTTTGGATTTTTCCTGCTTTCATTTTTCAGAGACAACGGTGCCACTGTGTTGACAGCAGAGCTGAGGCCCTAAAACATGAAACGCAGTTGAGACGGCATCGTACGTGAAGTTGGTTGCTCTCTGAAGAAAATAAAAACCTTTGCCTTAACCTTAACCTTTTTCTGCAGACAAAACCCAAAAGTAACAGGATACAAGGAAACACCTTTTTACAGTGTTGTTGAAAGGGAGTATTTAGCAATGCATCAACTATTACAATGCAAACAAATTATTTTTGCTTTTGTTTTTTTCTAACGACATGGTAACATCTTCTTGCCATAGTTGATGATTTATCATAACTAGAAAATAAAAATCTTCGAATAAAAACTATTTATCTTAACTGCTTACAGACCTACTCCAAAAAAAGGGTGTTTTTGGTGTTTTTAACATGTTTTTGTGACAAATTGTTGTGAATCAGGAGCAGATGACAAAAACGCCATTTGAAAAAGCTTGTAGTTGTGATGTAAACTCTACAATCAGAGGCCACAAGCTCCATTCCGATGCATCCAGTCTCAAACACATAGTGTGCATTTTGTTTTCTTTGTCTTCATGTTTACGCTCAGTCCCGCCCACAACTCAAAGGCAAATTTCTGATGAACTCCTGCCGCTATGCAAAAACTATGTCCAAGAAAACAATGCAATTTTTTCTGCCTAAAAACACTATAAAAATAACCAAGTATTCTATTGTTAAAGGTGCAGGTGTTGAATGAAAAAATGAGAAGAATGTGAAATGATTTTACATTTTTGCCTCATAAGTGTACATAAAGTTGAAAGGATAAAGGGGTTGGAATGTTTTTTCCTGCCTATATTTACTATTTCTTATTTTATTTAGACTTTTTTTGTATTCATTATCTGGGCAAATCTGTTTAAGAAAGTGAAAAAATATCAACTTTCACCAGATACTATTCACAATAACTAAGTTCAAAGCGGTTGATAAGAAAACTCTGATGACCCAGCATTCCAGCAGCATTTAAATGCATCATTCACACACGAATCTGGAGATGTGAAAAGAGTCTCAAATCTGATCTGTGCATAAATGCAGTTCTGTGTGTGTGTGTATCAGATGATTGGCGCTTACTTGTAGTTTCAAGCTCCTGTAATTTAGAGTTGTGCATGTGTAAACTGTATTTTGCAACTTTTGTACATGTGAATACACAATTGCAAGAACACACAGTTATGCACATGTGCACAACGCAGAATGTAACAGATGAGTTACAAAAGAAGAATGACGCACACACAACTCCAGTGAGACTCATTTCTCTCCATGTTTTCTCCTGATCCATTCATTCCCATCTCATTTCAGTCTAAAGTGAGGCTGTGATGTCAGTCGGGGGGGCGGTGCCAGTTTTCTCTTTCAGGCATAATTGACCTGTCTTTGCAATCGATCAGCATCAGTTTATTTAGTGCTGCTTTGTAAGGCTGCCCCCCACTATGCTTCATTTACCCCAACTCTTTCACAACTCTCAGTGGACACGTGTTTGTTTGCTGACTCGCTTCCCTGATTAAAAAAACGTGATTATAATGTTTAGGAATGAAGCTTTTACACTGATCGTACTTTGGGTCCCCCAAAAACACCCCAAAACACGATTTTCTTGCACAAATGAATTGGTTTGTGTTTACTATAGTGTGCTTCTGTGATGCATAACCACTGCTGCACCTTTGATTGTTGTTTTCAACAGGATTTGAATCAATATTGATCTCAAATGTTTACTCTCAAACCATTTTTATAGAATAATTTTCACAACGTTAGTGATTTAAACTGAACAAATATGGAAATTTTTATTAATACAATTAGGAAATCTTACACTAAAAATTACAGACAAAATGTTTTTTGACAGCAAAAAAACATTTTATAAATATTTAATGAATGCATTTCCCAACTTCTTGAACAGAGGAGAAAAGTGAAGAGTCTTAAAGGAGATTCTATTGCTTTAAAGCCAAAAGATCTGTGACCTTTGTTTTTTTTTTAATATTCTTGTTTTTGATAATAATATTAAAATAAAACAATACAGCTTTAAAATGGAAAAAATATAAATATTTTTGTTGTTATGGATTTCTTTATGACATACAAAAGGTGAAACTAGATGTTTTTATGGCGCGATAAGCGTTTCCGTGCTGCACCTGTGTGACTCTCAGGTCACCTTGGTCCTCAGCTTTCAGCTGCATCCATCTCTGCTGGTCAGGAAATGCAGCTGCAGCTCTCAGGTTGCTTTATAGTGCCTGTTTCTGAGGATGATAATGGTTTGTTATTACTGTTGTTTGTGTTTGAAGCCGTTCGTCTGCTGGGCCCTGAGAACATCCTCCCTGAAGTTCTGAGGTTTGCAGGGCAAGCAGCTCATTCAAATCCGACCATCTGATCGCCATCAGGCTGAGCGGGGTTCAATAGGATGCAGCAGCGGCGAAGCGGGCCGCCGCAGCAGAAGCTGTACCGATCAATACGTTGGACTAATGAGAGAGCTGGCGGGGTGATAGGCTGGTGGGGGTTATCTAGCAACAACATCGGACTGATATCACTGCAGCACAGTGACCACGGACAAAAAAATGTTTAAAGGCGGGGCTTAACCAGGTCTTAACCCTAGAAAAGGACAGAGGTTTGTTGATTTTGGCTAAAAACGTCATAATCATAATTAAAAGACCACTGGGAACACTTTAAAAATAGATCAAAAAAGGATTGGAGTGGGACTTAAGGTTATATATGAACAAACTTTAAACTAGACTCACTCTTAGAGATAGGAGGAGAAAGGTCATGACTATTCCAGCAAGAATGTGGTTGTAGGTCCTACCTGACCTTTTCAAAATTAAAGAAAGATCTATTTTGAGAAAGATAAAGATGCTCTGAATGATTTTCCAGACCTTCTCTACTGTAGACCTTTCATCCATTCCATCAATTTTCCTAACCCATTATATCCCTTTTGGGGTCACCAGGTTGCCGAGGCCTGCCCCGGAAACTGTTGGTTGAAGGCGGGGTACACCATGGGCAGACTGCCAGTTTGTCGCAGGGCAATGTTGATGTCTCTTGTCTTCTGACAGATGCTCCACTGTTTTGGTGTTTGTCTCTTTCCTGCTCTCTTGTTGTTGTCTTGTTGTTGCAGTTACTAGTGTTTCTCTTTCGTGTTGTAACAGATCCCCCAACGCTTTTATCAGCATCTGTTTCCAGATCTTGTCAGTGCTGCAATAACGAACTTGTCTTCTCAGCTCTAGAACAAATGTTCCAGCTAGGATGTTCTGTTTGTTCATCACCTTCCTTTTCTCATATTTTGTTAATTACTAACCTGCCTGGTTGTCTTACTACAGTTTTTTTTTTTTTTTTGTCCCTTACTTGTCTTTTCAGACCTTGAAAGCTTACGGTGGATAGTTGTCCTTTCTGAATCGGGTTCTATCTGAGGTTTCTTCCTGTTCTTCTGTTTAGAGAAAGAATTTCCTCTCCACTGTCATCTCCTGCTTACTCGGTAAACAAATAACAACCGCTCTGATGCAATCTGATGGTTTTATATATAGCCCATTATCCATCCATACATTCATCCATCTTCTTCTACTCATCAAAGCAAAGATGCCCAGACTTCCTTCTCTCCGGCGATTGCCTCCAGCTCCGCTGGAGGGACTACGAGGCGCTCCCAGGCCAGCTGAGAGATGTAGTCTCTCCAGTGTGTCCTGGCTCTTCCCTGGAGTGTCCACCCAATGAGACATGCTCGGAACATCTCCCTAGGGAGGCATCCAGGAGGCATCTGGACCAGATGTCCGAGCCACCTCAACTGGCTCCTCTTGATGTGGAGGAGCAGCAGCTCTAATCCAAGCTTCTCAAGCCATCTATAAGGCAGCAATCAGGCCATTACAGTTTCGATCATCGGATTTTATCAGAACTATCGAACAAAATTGGTTCATAGCAATCATATTAATATAGCTCTGATATGTTTGCTTGTTCTGACACTCTTTGAGTCAACCTTGCTTCTAAACATACAGCTTAAAAATACATAAACTAAAAGGAATTGTTTGAAATTGTCATCTGGCTCCACATGCAGCGTCATAAAAAAAACATCCAAACAACATAAAAAAAATAACAAAAAACTAAGAAAGGGAACAGATGAGTTCCTTTTTCCAAATGTAATTAAAATTCAAGTTGGAATTCAATTCTCAATTGATAAATAAGTCTGCGGTTTGATCATTTTGTTTTAAAATGCACCTTTAAATTAAGAGTTTGATTTACAATGAAGTCTTGTAATTATAAAATTGGGGAAAATATTATTGTTATTATTATTCCGTTTATAATTCAAGATTATTAGTCACTTTAAGGAGAAAAAAAACATTGAAGTTTTAATAGTGGGGCCAAGAAATCTTGATGAATACCGGTAGATAAATGGAACTTTACTTGATTCCAAAACTGGAAAATTGCTTTGTTATCATGGCTAAAAAAATAACAGACAATGATAAAAACAACAAAAAATGAATAGAACTCTGATAAAATAACACTAAAATACAAAGGCAAAGGATTGCATTATTATGACAAATGATGACAAATATTTGAAAGATGTCACATAAGTACCATGCCAACAAAATCTAGTGTTTTTAAATTGCTGTAGTTAAAAAAATCCTGTTATCAAAAGAAAAAAAAAGCTGTTTCATTTTAATAAAAAAACAAAGTCTAAGCTGTCGCTTTATATTGAGTAAATTTAATGATGAGTTCAATTTGTAAAAATCTATTATAAACTGCAAGAAATGATCGCACATTGACTTTGTTTTGGTTTTACTTCAGCACGTCAATTTAACCCTTTTTGGCCCTTCTGGACTTCCGTAGATTTGTACTTTTATTTTTGTTTTTTTACTTTGGTATTGTTTTGGTGCCGTTTTTTCTTTATTTAGCCCACTTTGTGTCCTCTGGCTTGTTGGATTATGTGTTACTCGTGTGTGATCGTAAAGTTGAGTCTGGATTTCCGCACACCTGTCGGATTCCGTCACTCACCTGCTCGGAGTTCTCTCCGCTGCCTTGGAAATTGCCCCCAAACCCGTCACGCTCCCACCGGGAAACGCGTCATCCTATAACGCAGAGCAATGATTATCGCGCACTATCAAACTCTCCGCGTGGAATCCCGGGAACTCACCTGTTTACGTTCCTCGCAGTGACCCCGCTTCCTGGTTGGATCTAGAAGCCACGCCCCCACGTGGACGCTTTCACGGAGGGGACAGACAACAGCTGACAGCGGAGTCCTCTGGACATCTCCTGCTTTTAGAAATCAATAAAAATACAAATAAAAAGGGTTAAAATTCCTTTTGGTGGACGTATGGAAGTTGAGTTTAGAGTTTGGGTTTTGGAGATAAAGTCAGAGAGGCAGACTGAGATGGTTCGGTCATGTCCAGAGGAGAGACAGTGAATATAGAAGGATGCTGAGTCTAGAGCTGCCATGTAAGAGGAAGACCATGATAATGAATGTCAAAACTCCTCTGTTAGGTTTTCTTTTCTTCAAAAAGCTTCAGTTTACCAAAATGCAACAATTGTTCATAGGCAAGAAGAGTTTTAATTGCAAAAAAGGGGAAAAAAGTATTTCCGGTTATTGTTTTTGTCCATAGCTAATAACCCCAGTGCGGTGGGGTATAAGTCCAGCGCCTCTTTGTGGGTGTCCTCACGTCTCCCTGAAGCTCCAGTTTGCACAAAGCAGACGTTAAAGGGTTTGTGCTGTGCTTGCAAGAAAACCTTTTCTTTTTTTTTTTTTTTTTTTTGCATCCCTGCTGATAAATCCTTTGCGCAATCAGATCTTCTTTCAGTCCAACTGTGAGCTGAGATTGTGGTGGAAATCATATGCCAATTTTGTTTTAAACCAGTTTTTTTCCACTCACCCGTCTGCTAACTAAACCATTCCTATTAAAGCCTGTGTACTGCTTTGATTTTTTGTCAGGCTCATTTGAAGTTTGCTTAAGCTAAAAGCAAATGGAGTTGGATAGCAGAGCGCCCACAAGCAAAAAGGTCCAAAGTGTGACTGTATTTTTCCAAAGTAGATGCAGACAGCATGTAACAAAAATGTGGTTTGTAAGGGTGGTAACAGCAGTAACCTGTCCAAACACCGCGCTACAAAACACAAATTTTTAGCAGAGAAGTGCACAGCGTTTGACCGTCTAGTGCTGCGGTTGTTTCAACAGATATGGATGCTAACGGTACACACCCGGAGCACGTGACTAAAGATAAGGGCAGGAAATTTTAATATAAAGTAGGGGGAAATGAATGAGGTCCCAGTCTGGTCTCCAGAGCACTAAACTCACTACACTTCCCAGCAGCCTCAGCGCGCAGTCCCCAAATGCTGCTCACCTGACTGCAATTTGACAATCACCCACCTGTCTCTTGAGCAGCACAGAGCCTCGCTCAGTGCTAAGTTTTGTTTGTGCCATATAAATAAATACCAGATCGATAAGCAGTATGGATAAGAGGAGTGGTATCGCTAAAATCTTAACGATGCCCGTCCCTAACGAAGTGCGTACATCAGCTGATTCTGTCACAGAGAAAAGTGGCTTTGCACCTGTATGCAACACTACGTTTGTATAAAGCTGATATGAAAAAACACTTTTCTCTGCAGATTCATGCAGATCATGGAGTTAAAATCTCCTTTTTTTTCTTTTAAAATAACATTGGGGGCTCGTCCGGGATAATGGAGCGACTCTTTGTGTGCACAGGAATTTCTTGTTAAAGGAAAAGCTTTGCTTTATTTCCCTATATGGAGATGTATCCTGATTTTAGTCTGACATAATGATCTTTCAAAACTCCTAAAATATAAAAACACTGTTCAGACATGTTAGAAAAACGATTAACAAACAACATTTTTGCAACATTTCAGGATAAAAAAACCCCACAGAGTCGCTCTGTTTACAAGCATCCCCCACTTCCCTCAGCACTTCACTTTCTCTCATTTAGCTTTCACCTTGCAGATATGGAAAGCTGCCCGCCATTAAGTTATATGAGCCTCTCTTAGCTGTACTGCACCCGGCCGTTTGGTCCGTGCACTCTTGGCATCTCTCCAGCTCTGCCAGAGCTCTTGCTTATGGGTGAGATAGATTCTTTGGGTGTCACCTATAGAAACGTTATGCAAGGAGGAGGGAAAAGCGTTGTAATGAAGCCAGAATTTTAGCCAGAAAGATCCAAAAGGAGGAGTTTACTGATAAAAGCTGGCAAAAGCTCATGGATTCAAGTTTTTTAATGAGTTCTCGTCTCCACCAATCAAAATATCTATCTATGTCTCTATCTATTAGATTCTCCTTTACCTGCACACATCTGGCTTTGACAATCCAAGTCAACTTCTCCAGACCTGATGACTAAAATGATCAAAAGTTGCTTTTCATCCCATCCTGTCAAAGCTTTTATTTTTCACAAATGCATGTTGGGAAAATGCGGGACATCCGGTCAATCCCAGTAGATTTTCAGTATTTCTCCAGCAAATTTGCCAAAATGATGTGTAAAGGGCTCTGAGTCTCAGAATAGACGTTTTAATATGTCAACTTTAAGGGTGGAGGATGCAAATGCTGCTGTTAATCACAGAATTAACAGCACCTAAAATACCCTTGGGTATTTTAGGTGCGCTGTGATTAAGGGAAAAGCCCACCGTATGCACTCACCCGAGGGCGCTCTGCAGCTTTCCACTCAGAAGAGCAGGGTGATTCCTTTTCGGCAGCATTTCTGTGACGGGGTCATTTTGGGATCCCTCTCTGTGGAGGCTGCTATAAATAGGGTGGTGGTGGTGTAGTCTACTCCAGCACGCAGCGGGGATTATCTCACCCAAATGATTATCAACCAGCGGCTCTGCGCGGCGCAAATCGATGAGAAATGTTCGAAACCCCAGACGAGCAGCGGGTCCCTGCAGAAGCGGAGCAGCGCCGGGAGCGTGGCGGGGATGAGAGTGCGAGGCAGACTCAGGAACCCACGCATTCACCTCACTCCGTCCCCGGCAAGCCAGGAGGCCAGTGCGCAGGCCCGGCCGCAGCACAGATGCCGCGGCTGTCCTTCACCAATGAGGAGACGCTCTTGATTTGCTGTCACGCAAAATGCTGACTGCAGCAGCGCGCGGGACACGGACGGATGGAGCGGCTGCGCGTAAAATACGCAGGATGTGAAGCAATAACGACCGAAAGTGCAATTGAAAGGACTGGATACCTGCCAACTTGTAAACAAACATGAAAACATACAACGTGATTCCTCCTGAGAGCTGCTTCTCCGTTTTACCTTCAAACTGAGCGGCGCGCTGTGTGCCGCAGCGCAGGCCGGCAGATCCGGTACATTCCCCGGTCAGGTTGTGACGGAAGAGTCGGCGCCCCCTCCGCTCCTTGTGCAGGCTGGATTTGATCTCCTATGGACATTCACACATCTTATGTGACCGCAGCAGCAGCAGCAGCGCCGGCACCTGCTCAGACAGGCGCGCGCATTTCAGCGCGCAGCTTAACCGTTTGCGCGCCGCAGCTCAGGTGGAGCCGCAACCTCCAGATCCAGTGTCCAGCAGGACGGAGCTTTTTGCCAGCGTCAGGCGGGGGTGCGCGGAATCTAAATCAGGCTTCCATCGACGTGCAAAGACGACCCTTTCCAGCAGGTTTTCATCAAAGACTGCACAGATGGACAGCCTGTCTGGTCACATGACTCTGGATTTTTATAGGCCTCTTTAAAACCAGATTTTCTGCTTTAGGATGTTATTTTTACCATTACCCAAACTTTCTACATGTACGCAACATTGACCAAAAACACATCACTCGGGTTGATGTGTATCCTTGATATCAAGGAAAGACTTTTTGTCGAATCAGACAACCTCTTTCAAAAAAAAAAAAAAACACTGAAAAAGCTCTCAGTGGTGATGCAGCAACTAACATGTGTGGGGTGAAGTCTCCAGAGAGTAAACGAAGGGATGATGGGACATTAGTGGAAGCTTACTTATTGTCCAGCCCACAAATCAGAAGCAAATTTCACATTTCTGAAAATGTTTGTTTTAAGAAGTTAAAAATAATAATGGAAGATCTTCCTTTTGAGTAAAACTTTAAGTTAATTCAAATATTAACCCATTTTGTGTTATAATTATCTGATTCTCATTTAAATATGTCTATTTCCTCTTTGTTCATTTTAACTAACTACTTGGTGTAGCATTTAGTGGATACAAGTATAATTATTTACTTTGAATTTCACCTCATTTTTATTAGTTTTCATGGAAAAATGAAACTGTTCATTTTTGGGATTGCAGCTTTTTTCAATTTTCTTTAGATGAATTTACCTATAAAAAATAAATATCAGAATTTCTTCTATGATTTTTATTTCCTTTAAGTGCTTACAACATGCTGGGAGTTCAGCTTATTTAACTTTCTTTAGGAAAGCCTCAGTTTTCTAATTATCACGTGACATTTTCTGCTCCATAATAACTTAGATTATTGAGAAAATAAATCCAGTTACTGTAAAACTTGACAACAAAACTGATGAGACGGAAAATCATTACACTTTTACAAAAGAAAAAACATGCCTTTATTTTTGCAGCTTCTCCTCCAGGAGAACCAGAAAGCTCATCCAGCGACTGGGTGGTTGAGCTTGGACTGGTTGGATGATAAAATGGTTTTGGCTGAAGTCCATATGGACTTTTTCCACCTTAATGGATACCAGTTTGGCCTCCATGGTCTCAAAAAATATTCAAAACTTCGCGTACAAAATCCATTTCTACTTTCAGGTAAATTTAGTAGACACTTGTAGAAACTTTTTCACAATTCAGTGAATTTAATTATCTCAATTTAACCAGGGGTTAGACACCTGAGGCCCCGGAGCCACATGAAGTTTTTTTGATCCCTCCCATTGTGGCTCTTTATTTGAATAAATAACAATTTTGTACTTTTGGTTCATTTATTTTAGTTTAGATTTTAACTTGTTTATTAGAACAATCTGTATTCTTATCTTTTGCTGAACAGAAGTCCTTTACGTTTATTTTATTTACTTCATATTTGCATTTAATTTAAAAGATTTAAGTTCATTGGACTTTACACCACAATTTCACATTTGTATTTGATGGTGAACAAAGAAAAAAAATGAAATTACCATATCTGACTTTGTTTCATTTTTAATTTAAGTAAATCTGCTGCAGCAGGACCTTGTTTGACAGTGTTTTTTTAAAGGAACGTGCATGTGCTGCTGTCAAGAGAAATTAAAATTGTTAGATATTGAAAAATAAAACACTGTTATAATTCAGTTATTAAGATCTCGCTGGTTTGTAAGGAACTGGGCAAAATTGTTCCTTTAGTGTCAAAGACCCTCGGTTTAAAGTATTTATTAAGCTATGAGTAAATTTAAAAAAATGATTTTTTAAAATAGAGGAATAACCTAAAAGACAAATCAAATGTTGGAGCAAACCTATAAGATGAAAGATGATGAAAAACTCAACGATAGTTTGGACAAAAAGAAAAAAAATTGTGAATGATTCCAAGCTGGAGTCTACATCTAAGTGTGATAGGAAGACACATTTTCACTTAGATAAACCTCAGACAAAAGATTGATGCGAATCCTATTCATGAATATTTGAAATAAATCTCTTAAAGACCCACTCCAATGCAAATCATGTTTTTATCACTTTTGTTATGATGGAGGACATCTGTAAAGAAAATTTAGCTGAAAATTGGATTTCTGAGTTTTTCTTTATTAAAATCGTTGTGAATGAGTAAAAAATGCGATTTGAAAAAGATGGTATTACATTCTGGCTAAAAAAAAAGTTTAAAATACTATTGGGAATGCTTTAACAGCAGATCAAAAGACGATGGAGTGGGACTTTAAACATAAACTCTTTAAACAACTCCTAAAATGGGTTCTTTTGTTGTGAAAAGTGATTTTTTTTTTCAGGCGATTGTTCGTCTCAAACATTGCTGCAGTCACACCTCAGTTTGAAGTTCTGAGCACCAACGGTTGACAAAAAGATCCAATAAAGACACCGACAACAGGCTGGACATGAAAGCAGACTGTATTCCTGCTTTTAGTTTTTTCAGATGTTTCCTTACAAAACATGTTGCTGTTGAGCATCAAATCTGATCTAATACTGATAACATACAAAGCCATTAGGAATGAAAAGTCTCCGGTGATTTGCATATACCCTGTTTGCATACCTCTGAGGAGTAAGAAAAACAGGCCAACACCAGCTGGAAAAGAGAACAATCAGTGCAAAGTTTTGACAGCTTTCACCTCCTCCAGTACGGAGACGCCAAAATCAGAGGGAAAGATCCTTTAGATTGTTTTTATTACAGAATTGAAGCATAGATGCATTAACTGTGTAAAAGGTAGAAAAAACACCAGGTCTCCTTCAATAAGTTAAACCTCTCAGGCCGAAGAGCAGAACCGGCTCACAACGGAAAACGGGCCGCAAAACTATTCGGATTCAAAGGAAGAAAAGACGAGCTGAAAGAAAAGTGCGTCTCCTTTCCAACGAGAAACGGTTTTGAGAAAACTGACGATGCAAGTGGCTCATCTTTCCCTCCTTCCACCAGTTCTCCACAGGGTTCTGCAGGCGGTTCCCCCCCCAAAACTTCAGAAGTTTCATTATTTGATCGACAAACAATAAGCTGAGTTATAATTGGTAAAAAAAAAAAAAAAAAAATAACAATAACAATAATTACAAAGACAGTAATAACGAGAAATGTAAATAATAAACACAGTCCTGTACAGTCAGACTCGTCCTCTGAGAGACCCCAGCGAGCGATTATGGACTGGTCCTCCAGCAGAACCGGACCGACTGAAGAAAAGTGGCCAATGCTGTCTCCTCCTCTCTGCTCCAGCTTCCATCAGCTGCCTTCAAATGTTAAAAGCACGTCTGAAAAACAAACAAGAGAAGAAGCTTTTGACTCTGGGCCCGGTTCAGCGATGGCCTCCTGCAGCACATCACATGAGCAGCAGAAGCAGGATGGGAGAGGAGGAGGAGGAGGAGAAGCAGAGGATGAAGATTTGTTGCTCCTGTAAGCAATCGCCGTGGAAACGGAGAAGTCGATGCGGGCGTCCTTTGGATCCGGGCCAAATCACGCCGTTTCAGCACATCTCACTTTAAAACGTTAAAACTGAACAGTCAGAAACAAGCTGTGAGGATATTTGAGGCTGTGAGACAATATGTCTCTTCTCACACATGATGAGGTCGGAGCTTCACCACAGAGCACATCTGTGCAACCGCCTCCATCCGCAACATCAATTATGCAACAGTCGCATGTCAGTCCATCCATTGGATTAGATGAAGAATTTTCTTGGTTTAGGTCATTGACTGTTTATGAGAACTGGACCAAGCGAGTGGGACATCACCCACAGAAAATGTCTTACTTCCGGCTCCAACCAAATGAAGTTAACCGAGTCGTCAATTTTTCACAGTACGGACGCCTCTGTGTTTATAAGTTTATAACTTGAATAACTTACACAACAGACCAAATATGAAAAAATGAGTCAATGGGATTTTTGGCTTCTTGGAGCCAGTGGGTACTTTGTTTGGAATGCCAAGGGGGCAGGAGTCGCTCAGTCCAGGTCTCATCTACAGTCAGTGGTTTAGATCTGGGATGCCCAAATACATCGATTACAAAGGAAGTGTGGATAGATCCCAGCTATTATTGTGAACACGCTGACACAATCAAATGTGTAGCAGTGTCGGACTGTTGTTGTATTTTTCTGTGATTAACAATGTTTGGAGTTAGCGTAGTCATATTAACACTTGTTTTAGTGGTATCAGTCTGTTTTTTTACGTGTTGAAAACAAATTTGGGAGTAACAGATATAGTAAACACGCTAACGCTTCTAACATGGCTAACGTGAAGCATACTGAAACAAGCTGTTATATAGTCTGACTGACAGACTTATCTCTGTCTCTTTTATCTCTTTATAATTCTTAAAAATGCCATAAGTTCAAACAGACTTCTTTTATTGCCGGTGTGGCTTATAACCCGGCCCTCTAATGTCGAAAATATGTCAGTGCACGCGTTCCCACGAAACTGAGCGCCACGCTCCACAAGCAGTCTTGGAGTTTTTCTTCCTCCTAAACTTCAGAACGATGTGAGCGTTCAGTGTCAGACTCCATACCGTGTATTTAAGTACATAAATATCAAAATTTTCAATATATGCTTTTATTATGTGTACAAGTAGACCTTCTAGAGCTGGTTGTTTGAAAAGTAGCTTGCATGCTAAAAAACTGTGAGCACCCCTGGTTTAGATGTAAGAGACGTTTAAAAATGACCCAAAAAATTTGTGCTCATTTCAAAACCGGGTTCAAGATGTGAACTCTGAGCTGCCAAAACACTGTTTAAGAGATGGTGGGTTCGTCTGCCTGAAAATGCTACAAAAAGACAGACTAAAACTGTGATGATAAACTCAGAAGTCCAATGGAAACAGAATCCCAAACGTCCAGTGCTGTTGCACGGCTCACCTCACTCGTGTTTGCGGTCGACGCAGTTCCTGCAGAAACTCAGTCCAGTTCATGAACTTCCTCCTGCAGGGAGGCCGACGCTCGGCTCGCATCGCTGACCCGTTTGGCCATGATTTCCCACTGTGGAGTTAGGCCTTTAGATTTCCCTGCAAAAGAAAAGCAGCATGAGAGATTTTACAGGAAACGCAAACACGTCTGTCTCCTCGTGGCTCAACTTCATCTATTTACCAAAATAAAATGTTTTAATCATGAAAAACTGCCAGTGAAAGGAGAAGCCAACATGTAAATTGAGCTTTTTAGTTTAGCTTATAAATTCTGGAGAAAAAAGGATTATATTTAAAAAAGAAGTGAATTTAGAAACCAACAAGCTGGTGATAAAATTTAGACATACCGGTAAATTCGTTTAAAAAAATGAACATTTTTAGAAAGCTTCTCAAATATTTTTGGTGGCATTTTTATTTATAAAAATTGATAAATGGCTAAATCATGATGTTTTTATGGTTACATTTATAGAAAAAAAAGCAGAAAAATATCCTAGTTTGTTCAAATAAAAAAACTGCAAAAAACTTGTTTCTTAGTTTGTGTGGTATGTCATTATAAAAGAAATAACATTTCTTTCAAATTTAAGATTAAACAAAATCACTTATTACAGAAAAACAACAGACATTTGCTTTAAAGCCTTCATGCGTCAGTTACTTTAAAGTGGTAAAACTACTCCAGCAGGGGGCAACAAACACACAGCAGACTGAGGACAAACATGGTTTTTAAACATCTGCAGCAGATAACAGGCTGATGGAGATACAGTGAACTCTTATTGTGAAACTCTCCTCAATGTAAGGAAATGCGCAAATGAACACGGTTAAAGTTAAAACTATTGACACAATTTTTAAACTATAAATCCTAAAATGAAGCCGATTTAAATGAAATCTGATCTTATTCAGTCAAATTTGGTTTGATTTCATTTTACTGCAAGTCTCTCTGCACGCATCACCGACCATTCTCAGTCTAAATTCAGTTGTGAATGAAGTGAAATAAAATATGTTAAATTCATCAGAAAGACCATATCATTAAGTGTGCATTGATACTTTTGCTGGTTTGATTCTCAGTCTAGAGCTACTGCATCCTTTCTGCTATCTCTGCATCTTCATAATAAACCATCTGGACGATGCTTCAGCCGCCACAAACACGTCAAAAACATTATGTCCGTTTGTTTGGTTTACATTAGAAGCAGAGACACAATAAAATGTGAAATCTTTAAATCAAGTTAAATAACTTGAACCTGAGAATCTCTATAAAGCAGGTTTATAGTTAAACAGTCGCTTTCTGCTGTAAAATCTTTATTTCTTCCATGGTGATGCTCATCTTTTATCTATTAAATCAAGGATTCAGGAGAATTTCAAGACCATATAAATGAGCTAAAAGTTGATTTAATTATTTTTTATTTAAACCTTTTCAGATATTTGAGGTTTCTGCTCGCTTTCCGTTTCAGATCTTCGCAGCTTCCATGTCCACAAACCCGCTGGGACTCTGCCGGTTCTCCTCAAAATAAATAGTGGATCACCAGCTTTCTTTGCAATTGGTCTGCAGCCCACTGCAGTGGTGTGGGCCAATCTCCAGGATCTCTACTTCTTGCGTTCATGTTTTTAAAATCATTTCTGAGCAGCAGGTTTAGATGCCCGCAAAAAAAAAAAGCTGTAGAAACACCCCCCATCCCCGTTTAAGACTCCCATCAAAAACTGTTTGTAGATGCCAAAATCTTCCACAGTAAACAAGGTCTCATCTTCTTTGATGAGCTAAAGGGACCCGGATCAGACGGTGAGTCTGGCTGAGGTCCAACTCATGATCCATTATTCCAGCCCCAGCCTGAGGTGGGCTCGGAGACCAGGAGGTGCTCTCCTCCAACAAGCCCTTGCAGAACCCCCCCTCCCATCCTCCTCATCTTCCTCCGCTGTTACCATAACAACGCAGGCCGTAGCCTCCAGCTAAAACAGCAAGGCTGATCCCATCCTCCAGCAACCTCCCTCTTCTCTCAATCTTCCTCCCTCCATCACAACGCAGCCAATGAAAACAGGGACATAACCCCATAAAATAAGAGAAACTCGAGAACAACTTGGAGCAACCGAGGGAAAATTTTGAGCCGTTTTGATCTGAAGGATTCCTGCAGCCACACTCAAGCTGATGAAGAACCAGGAACCTCCCAAGAGGCTGGACTACTGCTGACTGTCTGCAGAGGGCGCTCACCATCTAGTCCGTTGTGCTGCTCATAGCTGCGTTTGCCAAGAATGGTGGGGGAGCCGTTGTTCAGGATGGGGGAGGACTTTATGGGCGTCAAGCTGCCTGTTGAGATGGAGGGTCCGCGGACCGGAGGGTCTGGCTTCGGAGGACGGGGATGTGCTTCTAAAGAAATAAAGAGTTTGCAGATTAAAAAAATATTCCTCAAATCTTTCAGCAAAACCTTTAAAGTTTTTTTTTTTTATTCAGATGATTTGAAAATAACTTCAAGCGTATAAACCACAACTTTCATGAAGCTCCGATTCTCACCTAAGTATCGAACCACAGACTCCAGAGGTTTACGTTGCACTGGTTTCAGTGGCGTAGGCTTTTTGGGCTTGTCCGGTAACCGTAGTGCGCCTACACAGCACAAAAAACAAACACTTTAAAAACATATATATGTACAATGTTAGAATAAAAAAGGTTCAGTTAAACACAAAATGAAGTCTTTACATTCTGCTTTGATGGATGCTGTGTTGACAGGGAGGTAGGGGTGTCTGGCCATATATCGGGGCCGGATGATGTCCTGGCAGAGTCGACGGGCCACTCGGGTCAGGGCGGTGGTCTGCAGAAAGAATGCCTGCCGGGTCTTCACTGCAAACTTGGGACTGCCGCTGTGCCGCATGGGGAGGCCATGGGGGCTCTGGGGGGACAGAGAGGTCAAACGGATTTCCATTTAGTCACTTCAATGTAAAGTTTTATGTTTAGTCTACAACAAGTCCACTAGAAATAAGTCAAACATTCTTAAAACTTGAAAATTATCTTTAAATAAGCAAAAAACATTTGCCAAGGAGGCAAGAAAGAACAAAAACTGTGTTAATCCCTGGCTTACTAAGGCGATATTGAATGCTTGTAGAAAAAATATTCTCTACAAAACTTTTATTAAACTCAAAATGAAAGAAACAGAAGTGAGATATTAAATATATAAAAACAAGTTCACAGATGTAAAAGGAAAAGTAAAAAAAATTTATTACAATAGAATATTCAATAAACAGAAATAATATAAAAGGAACCTGGGATGTTTTAAATACCATGATTAAATATGGCGCAGCAAAAGGAACATATCCTGATTGTTTTCACAGTCCAAACAGGGACAAATATGAATACAGTAGTAAATGAATTCAATAAATTCTGTGTGAATGTTGGCTCAGATCTAGCAGCAGAAATACCAGATAAAGATATTAAATAATTCAACGGAAAAATAAAAATCAATCCACACTCAATATTCCTCACAGTAACTACAGAACATGAAATCATAAATATTGTCAATAAGTTTAAAACTTAACAATCAACTGACTGCCACGACATAGACATGTCATTGGTGTATCAGGTTGTCAACTTTATTTCAAAACCTTTATCTTATATCTGTAATCTATCATTTGAAACAGGCCGTGTCCCCAATAAAATGAAAATAGCAAAAGTGATACCAACCTATGAAAGTGTAAATAAAAACACGAATCATGAAATTCTGCTAGATAAACTAGAACAACGTGGGATTAGAGGAATGGCAGAGAAATGGATACAAAGCTATTTAACCAAAATAATTCAAGGTGTCAGCATTGCTTAATATGCGTCTTGTAACCTTACTGTCCGTCAAGGTTCTGTTTTACGGCCTAAAATGTTTAGCATGTACATCTTTACATACATACATTTTTAGGATTAAAAATGCACTCCAAACTATCTTGTAAATTGCACATAAGACACCTAAAAATTAAAGTTAAAAGCATCTCAATAATAAATAAATGTAAACACTATCTCAATTATAATACACTTTGCACATTATATTGCTCATTGATACTTCCTTACCTCACATACAGTAACGAAGTATGATTAAATAATTACAAATCTGCAATATCCATTATACATATTACAAAACGAGCAGCTTTTTTAGGATTATACATAAAGTAGGATACCTAGAGCACTCCTATCAACTTTTCATACAATCCAATTTATTAAAGTTACAGGATCTCATAAATTATCAAACAGCTCAAATATTTTACTATGCAATATCCAGAGGCTCTTTATATTGATACAAACAAAAAGCAGAGAATTCTGTGTCGGGATATGAAGTAAAAATGTGGAATAATCTGGGGTTATAACAAAGGCAATGCAAAAACATATACATGTTGAAAATAAATGTATGATGTGGGCAAAATACAAGAACTTATGACATATGTATTACGACAACATGGATTGTATATATGCAAGAATAGACAAAAGACTTCGCCTAATGAATATGTAAAAATATATATAAAGACATAAATATTTAAATAAATACAAATATTGTGGTTATTATTCCCTAAATATTGTACATTTTGATGATAAAGACTATTGTAATGAACTTTAACCATGATTTAAAAGTTGTAATAGTTTATTTTTAATTAATGAGGTGCAGGCTTGAATAAACAATGATTTTGCCTGCTACCTTTCGAGCATGGTTGTAACATGTATTATAATCAGAGTCAATTGCATTACTACAGATGAGATTTTAACATTTACCTGTATTTAACACTAACATGCTTGAATAAAAAGAGAAAAAAATAGTGATTTGAGCTTGTGTTGTAGCCACAAAAATAACCTTTTTTTTTTCTTTAAGAAAATGCAAATTCTTGAAGGCTAATGTTCCAGAGGAAGTTTTTAGAATTCTAGACCAGGATTTGCTGCTGGCGTTTTATTCAAAACAGTGTCCAAAATGAGTCTAATGTTTATTATGCCAGAAGAAGAAACTTTGTATTTTCTTCATTTTCTAGGAACAATAATACATTTTGGGGGGAAAAAAGTAGAGTAAAGGCCCTTTGAGATGCACAGAAGACTCTCTTCAAGCTTTAACAGATGAGGGTCAGACAGAGCCAATGATGGTTTGGACGGTGGAAAATAGGGGTGGGCGTGATAGTTATCAAGTTGCTTACTTACATTTTTGCTTTTTTAAAATTTTGTGCAAGCTACTGTTTTCTTCCACAATATGCATGTTCTAAATCTGATGCATGCTCACTTCAGATTGTTGTAAATAATTAAGCATTTTTATTTGCCAAAAGCTTCTGTCCTGTGTTTTATTTTACATTTAATTATAAAAATTGTGTCTTTCAACATTTCAAGAACAAAGTATCTGTATTGGTATCAATATTGGCGACACTAGCCCTGTAATTACTTGGTATTGGATCGAATTTCCCAGTATCGCTCACCCCCAGTGGAAAAAAAGAGACCATTTGGCAGGGGCGCCTCATTTCTGAAGTTTCTAAACTTGTAGGAAAAAAAACTGAAATACCTATGAAAATTTGAATAGTAATGGCATTCTTTAAGAGGAAAAAGTGCAAAAAAATACATTTCCATTTGAATTTCACCACTTCAGAGGTTACCAAAGGTGAATATTATACACATTTATATTCATTTTAATATACCATATTACTACCTTTATCTATGTAAATAATAGAATAGAATGGAGCACTTGTTATTAAGGACCCACTTCAATCATCTTTTAATCTATTGTAAAAATGTTCCCAGTGATCTTTAAATTTTGATGCTGTTTCTAGCCAAAATTTAAAAAAGTAATTTTCTAGTTTCTGCAGAGCAGCAGTAGTTCATAAGAAGTTAACCCGAGTTGTGGGCGAAACCATTGACATGAAGCAACCCCGCCCACTCCTCCAATTACTGATAGCAGGGAGCTTGAGCCCCGCCCAGTATTTTCTAAGTCACAGATAAGCTTTTTTTTTTAAAAAAACAAAAAACAAAAAAACAGCATTTTTCATCTGCTCCTGATTCACAATGATTTGAATAAAGAAATGTTTTCTTATCTTAATTTTCTTTATGCATGTTCTCCATCATCAGAAAAATGTCACAAGAACATGCTAAAAATTTTAATCAAAGTGGGTCTTTAACACCTGTGAAGTTTCTGATGAAATGACAAAATAAAAAAAATAATAATTGAAGGAGCAATGTTTTTCTTCTACACCATATGAATTTGTTTATAATAAATGTCTAGATTTAGTTCAAACTCCCTTTATTGGAGTCTGCACCTCCCATCTTTCTGTGTTCCTGCAGAAAGGTTTTAAGAACCACAAAAGCTGCTGTTATTTTTACAGCCTGCTTAAACAGATTGACTTTTGTGCTTTTCTTTTTTATTACATTCCATGTCAAGTTTTTCTTTTCATTCATAAGTGATCTGTTCTCTCAGTAAATCCAAGATAAATTGTAGCAAGCATGCGCTGCGTTCTCATGTGACGTTCCTCCTCTGTGCAACAAGCTTCACCTCCTCCAAACCTGACATTATTTGCTCAAGTCTCCACACATTCTTAATAAAGGTTCATTTTTGTGTTCATTTGTACCATGGTGCTGCGGTTGGGTCCAGGCCTCTCCCCTTCCAGCCGTGTGGGCATCTTCAGGCCTCCGTACTTCTTCCAGTAGGTCCAGCATGAAGCGCACAGACGGCACTGCATGCTGGGGGGTCCCCAGGAGTACCACTGGTAAGAGCTGCTGGCTACAAACACAAATTAACAACATTTTTATTGAAGGTCTTTACTTGCATCCTAAACCACCAACAGAGCACTATTATGAATTTTTCGTTAGAAATCAGGTTTTGCTTAGAAGAACATAAGAAAAGTAAAAATGGATCTGAGAAAGTTCCAAGTAGGAATCAAACTGACTGCAACGCCAGAAGGACAAAAACACATCAACAGGAGTCAGAATAACAAACACATTTGCATGAAGGAGCAGAAACTTTAATAATTTCTCAGTAAATTAATTACATTCATTAAAATAGTTGAGCGCTTCAGGGCTGATGGTCTCATTTTTTCCATCTCCGATTTGTCAGCATGCTGCACCATTGATGAGTGGCAGATGGTGCAGATGAGATGATGGTTGGAGTGACTTACTGTAGCAGCTTTCACAGGCTCTGCCTGGGCCGGGGATCTGCCCCGAGCCTGGCGGTCCCGGGACGCCTCCACCCACCGCTCCGTTCAGAAGAGCCGGCTTGACATTGTTACTCAGCTGGTTTGGGTTGGGCTTGTTGCTGAAAGGAGCCGAGCACAGAAACAACATCAGACCAGAAGAAACGAGCACATCCAGGCTGGTGTAAAAGTTTAACTAACAAAGGACACTCATTATGGATTACCCAACACTTTAGGAGAAAAAATAACAAGTTTCCTTTTTTATTTCATAATAAAAAAAATTTAAAAACCAAAACCATAGAAAGTAAAAAGATGACACAAAAGAAAACGAATTAAAACAGGGAAATTGATGCACTTCAGCCAACTTACCATTTGAGTGTTTGTTTGCCAGTTTAAAGTATTTTTAGCATGTACCATTGGTTTGTAATTACTTCTTTTGTTGTATTTGGCAATTCTTAAATCAATTTTTGATTTTTTTTTTCAGGTATTTTAGAATTTTATATTAATTCAATCCCTTCATTTTGTTCTAATTGGCTGCATCTATAGAGCTGAGAACACTTGTGAAGCTTTGTTGCTTTGTGATGAAAAAAAAATTCTCTGTGTCTCAAACAACAGAAGTAAAACAGGTCTGACAATAAAGCCTCTAATTCTGACAGAAAACTCACTAGTTGGGGATGTAGACTTGCTTCAGCTTGCTCTCTGCTTCTGCTGCTTTTAGCCGTTTCTGGAGAAGTTCGAAGAAAAAGAAAGAAATCATAGGATTTTAGTTTGTTTTTTTTCTTTTCTTCTAAAAAAGAAACATAAAGATGTTAGTTTTTAAAGAATTTAAGCATGAGCTCTAAAACAGTGCAGAAATTGAAGTTACCTGCTGCACATATCTGTCTGTGGTCTTCCACATGTAGTAATACTCGATTATACTTGTCAGGGACTTCCAAGGCAACTACAAACAAAGATAAAAATATAGTCAAATAATATTAAAAAATATACAATATTAGTCATTTAAATATTAAAAACAGAAAAGAAATGTGACATTTTGATCTATCAAATGTAATAATAAAGTGCGATTTAAAGAAAACATCTTTAATAGGATTTTTATTTTTATTTTAACACAAGCAGGAGAAGTTTGAATGGAAGCTGCTGCACGCAGCCCTCACTCCACCCATTTTGTAGTTTTTTTGTATGGACTGAACAGACTTAAGAACGAACAGCTCTGTCAGGAGCTGGCCACCAGGGGGCAGACTATCTCATGGTGTGAAATAACCACATGTAAGGCGGGAAAAGCAGCTTCAATGCAGAATGTTCCATTTTTGACAGCAGATACTCAAATGCAGCTGTCCTCTGTTGCGTTTAAGTACCTGAGTAAATGCTCAGATATTCTTTGTGCGCTAAATTGAACCAGAACATTTTTATTTTTGTGCTTTTTCTTTATTATTTGGTTGTGTCTGTCACATACAAAATCTTGCTGGATATCCGTGAAGTCTTTGCCATATTTCTCCAGCGCCTCCTCAAACAGATTTGCCTCTGATGCGCTCCACTCCTCCATCTCGTCTCTGCAGAGGACGGGCCCCCCCTGAGGCACCAGCGCGGCGATTGCCCGGGTCATGTCGTAGCCGGTGGCATGGAGAGTGTCCATGGCATGAAACTATTGACAAGACAGAAAAAGCTGCGTCAGCTTGTTGAAGCTGTTTAACTCCAGCAACATTCATATAAAGATGCAGCTCTCATCCATCTTTGTGCTTAAAGGCGTCTCATCCATTTTTCATAAATAAGGATAGCAGAGCTGAGCTGCATGGCGCCCTAGGTGAAAAGAGATCTTGCCCCCTACCCACACCCTGCCACCACCATCCCGGAACAGAAACAGCATAACTAACTGGATTATGTTGCAATAAGTATCTATTTATTTTAATTTTCAAAAAGTAAACAAAAACCATTTATGATTACTATTTAAAATAAGGGTAACCTCCAGTGTTTCCAGTTCTTTCCATGACCCCATATTCCTTGTATGTTCAGGACTGTTCTGATGCAGTTTTTCTAGTCGTTAACACCCTCACTGGTTCTTAACTTCAAGGATTTTTAGGAGAGGAGCTGTTTTTTGGGGGGGGTAATACATAAACCATGTTCTTTTAATCATCTCCCCATTAGCTAACTGTCTGGAGAAATAACAGTGATGGCAACTCCTTCCATCCTGGTTTTCGGCTGCGTAAACACGACCGTACTATCACGATCAGCTGATTCACGTTAGTCGCGTCAGGAGGCATGTCAAAGAACAGATAGGTTTTGACAGAGGCATCTCCAGTGTCAAAGGTTTCATGATCAAAAGAAAAAAAAACTAGATTGCCAGTTAAATTTGTCTTTTTAGACAAAAACAAGAGTATCTTTCGACCAAAATGCGACGGGGGAGATTTACAAGCATTGAAAGAAAATCAAACAGACAAACCTCTGCTTTGAGCCTGTTTTGCCTCTTCTTCACTCCCTTTTACCTAAAAGCTGTCCCTGAGAGCTTGTTTTGCTCCTTTATCATCCTTAAAGTTTTAAAGAAGCACTAATAGCGGTAACCCCCCACCCCCACCCCACGGAGATTAGCAATTATTTTATTTGTTTTTTAATTATTACTTTTTTTATTTTTACATGAAATGAGTTCTGTGTCAAACTGTTTAAAACATAAAAAAAAAACTTTAACAGTGATTGAGATTTGGCACCCTCTCTAGCAGATGGTGGCTGCCTATGCCCAGGGCCGGCCCTGAAGATAAGATCTAGGCTGGCACAGATTGGCAGTAGTCCTTTAAAGCCCATGTTTGTATGCTATGAAGTAAATCCCTAAAACAATCCCAGGTTTCAAGTATATCTCACCAACGTGATGTCTCTAGAAGCTGCAGCGGCGCTCATGTGGAGGCTCGGCTGCCGCACCGAGCTGCTGCAGTCCAATGCTCTTGCGAACGTACCCACTGAGCTGCAAGACACAGATAACAAGTTATACAATCATTACTACAGAAGAAGAAGAGAAGCATTACCACAGGAACAGTTTTTAACTGGTTTGATGTGGGGTAAGATAGCGGTAAAAAGGAAACGTGCTTGTAGACAAAATATTGCACTTTTTTAAAAGACCCAGTCTGATCACATTTTGATATATTTGGTCTTTTAATTACGAGTACACCGTTTTCGACCAAATTTTAAAAACCTGCATCGTTTTTTAGGACATAGTTTCTGCAGAACAGGAGCAGGATAATCAGATTTTCCTGCTAGCTTACAGCCCCTTACACCCCCAACCTAACATTACCCGTGCTACAAAAACGGCGAGCAATATCAGACTTATACAGCTGTACAGCTTAAACGAGGAAACCAAAGACGTACACGGATCTAAACATCTGCAAATGGATGCATCAGAATGGAGCAGAGCAGGGAGCTTGTGATCCGCTCAGCATATTTAACATGTCACAAATGAGCTCAATGACATTTTTCCTCCCCTCCTGATTTAAAACAATTGTTATAAATACATTTTCTGAATTAGAATATTAATTTATATTTTCTTTATACATGTCCTTCATCATCAAAAAAATGCCAAAGGAACATGTTAAAAACACCAAAAAGACCATTTTCATCATAGTGGATCTTTAAACAAACAAAAAAGAAAAAAACATGTAAATACAAAATTTTGTTTTACATTTGACATGTCTGTTGTGTATAAGACGTTACTTTGATTTGAATACAAAACTTTCACCATACTTTGCTAATAACTTCTTTTTGTCTTTTTTATTTTTTAATTAGACAATGTGATTTTCTGTTTTTTTTTTCTCATTTTGTCCATCATAGTTGAGGTGTACCTATGAGGAAAATTACAGGCCTCTCTTATGTTTTTAATTGGAGAACTGACTAAATATTCTTTTCCCCCACCATACATGGATTTTGTAACCTGAACGCATTCTGTACAGGAGACATGGCACAGCAGAGATTAATTGACAATGGTCAACAACCAATACACAATACAACAATACAACACAATACAATGCAATGTAAAAAAAAAAATTTAACCAAAAAAAAATGTGAGAAATCGCGAAAGGTGAACCACAATTTAGCGAGGGACCACATATGACCACTTTAATTTTTCTTCTTTATCATGTAACACTTTTCAATATTTCCGATGTCATTATCATTTGAAAATTTTCCCAGTCTGTGCAAACCTAACTTTTATGCTACTTTTTATTTGCTGCATATAATTTTTGCTCGAATGTGCTTTTTTCCAGTGAAACTGGAACATAGCACAGTAAAGCACAGGTTAAAAATGATCAGAAGGAGCTGTGAGCAGAAACAATCTACAGTTTAATCAGCATATTTTAGAAGGGGAGGGGCTCACGTTGATTTTAATATGCATCTTTCCCTTTTTAAGAAGCAAGTGCGACATTTAATGAGTGATGAAAATTGATTTAATAAAATAAATTACTTTATTCAATCATGTAAATTGAGAGTTGAACTGTTTTAATGTGTGGGTGACTTAAACTGCTACAATTCAATGAATTAACTTTATACCATTCATTTAGGTGCAGACTGCACAAAAATGTAAATTTTTAAGGTAAAATAACAGTTTTTCACTCGTGAATTTCTTTAATTCTTTATTTTCCTTTCTATACATTAATATCTTTAGTGAAAAACTGTTATTTCCAATTTAATTTCCTGATTACTCAGTGGAATAATCAATAGTGTACTTCATTACAAAAAAAGTCAACAGGTTTTTCTAGTAGAGCTGGTAAGATAGCAGCACAGTTTTCCAGCCAGAATCATGTCGAACCAGTTTGTGTTTTAATATCAAAGCCTAACTGATGCCTGTCAGTCACTGTGTGGCACAAATGCAATAGAAAATGAAGGTAAACGAGTGCAGCGTAGCCAGAAAAAAGCTCATCTGCTTTGACTCACCGAGCTACGACCAGAAACTGGTCTATCTGTTTCTCTGTTAGTGAGCTGTTGGGGTCCCACACCTTCTCCTCCAGCTTGGCCAGGTCCCTGTCGTCATCTTCATCTTGAGACACAAATAAAGAAAAGAAACTTCTCACTTCCGACTGGTTCACTTGTTTGTTTTTTTTAATCTAGGTTGAAGAAAATGGAGTCGAACCAACATGAGATCTACCTGCTGGAGCTTCAAGGAGTGACGAAAGATAAATGATTCAAGTGAACTGCACAGCCTGAAACTTGAATGTTTTTCATGGCTTGTAAAATATCAAAAGGAAAGTTTTGGCACAAAAGGTTTAGAAAATCCTGTGGTCTGTTAAAAACGATAATAATTAAGCCTCATAGTACTTTGTAGAGGCTTGAACTGCATCGCATAAAAGGGAAAGTGAGAGTCTCTCCCCACATTTTTATAAATGACTAATTTGTTTTCCAAAGTCTGAACAGGAAAGCGTTGCAGTGGAGGACGAAGACAAAACAGTCGTCATCTCTGCAGGTCCAGTCGTTTGCATAGTCATCAGTTGTGCAGCAGGTGGCAAAATTCTGAATGCTCTGATTGTGTGCAATCACATGGCCACATTGTGATTGCCATGGAAACAAAGCTGAGGCGTTCTCACTTGTGAACAGCGGCTGCAGGCTGAAACACCATTGAAGTGTATTTGCTATAATTCCGAACCTTTGCATCGGAAGATAAAAATCACGACTTTTTGTGAATGAGGGTTTGCTCGCTGGTAAAGAACCTTCTTGGAGGAGATCGGTGATGTCCGCCTGGTATTTGTTTCCAACTCGAATCTCCCCCTTATCAGCCAGCAGGGTCTTCTGCTGAGGGTCATACACCAGCGAGTAGAAGAAAGCATCCTGGGAAAAAGAGAAAGCAGGAAGCCATGACAGGGGGGTGGATGTGAAGGAACAGGAAGCAAATGAGCGATCGAGAAGGGGAGGGCGGCCGGCAGATCAGTGTGTGTCTGCATGTGTGTGTGCGCTCGGCTAGTCTCTCGTCTCCTCATTACTGTCCGTGAAAAGAACATTCTGAGTCAACAGATTGAATTATTCATCTGAAAGCAAGAATCCCCACTTGGAAGCCTCTCACACCCCAGCCTGAAAACACAGAGGTACTCATAAGTTTGCAAAACCATCAGAATTTTGTTAAACCTTTCAGAAAATATTGTTTTTTTTCTCTAAGAGAACCAACCAGGTGAAGGCATTGAGGTCAGCTTCACTGACATCATCAACATGACTCAAAAGGATTATGACTAAGTCGGATGCACACGTCTGGGGGGCTGACCTGTACAGGTGCTACAAGTTTTTGGGTTGCCCAGGCCTGTGGAGGGTCGTAGAGAGGAGTGGTTACATCTTAAGGAGAAGTAGGTGTGTCTTGTAGTGCCCTTGAGGCTCGTACAACCACCTTAAGGGATGTCATGAAAATGGAACGTACCATTGTTGTGGGTGTGGTAAACAAGCTTGCACTTGTCACTTGAACAGCTTTAACGGGCAGGATTTAGAGGCATTTAAATAACAAAAAAAAAAATCCGTATGGCACACCATGGTTTCAATTCCATC
The DNA here is from genome assembly GCA_036245035.1 of Adrianichthys oophorus. NCBI lineage: Eukaryota > Metazoa > Chordata > Actinopteri > Beloniformes > Adrianichthyidae > Adrianichthys > Adrianichthys oophorus. The sequence continues at coordinate 10,677,983 of BSAI01000115.1, read as the reverse complement.
ACTCTTATTTACTCTTAGGTGTTGTTAGTGTTGGCTACCCACATACATGCCTATAGAAAAAAACTCCATGAACATTTTTGCTTTCTGCAGCTGCATCGCTCTACACCTTGCACCTTTGCTCTGCAATGCTGCAAGATGTAGAGATAGAAGCACCAATGCAACCATTTTTTTCATTCCAGATAAATCATTTTCTTTGGCCCTCTCTTTTCCAAAGTCAGAGTTGGTCCTCAAGGTTGATTTCCACTGGTCCTTCTGGATTGCATCTCCGTTACATTGACACAAAAAAAAAAAATAGAATGTTCATTAATCAATCGAAATGTTTACATCACCACCGTCATGTCTGCGCCTGACACCAGTCTCTGACATCCGTCTATCTGTACCGCAATGCAAGCTTTACGCAGGAATTTCTTTTTCAAGTTCATTGACGCGTCAATGTCCCGCCAAAAAGACAGAGAACCGGAAAAAGGTCTAGGTTTCTAAATAAAAACTTCCGTTGTACTTTCAAAATAAAACTTTATAAAATTTTGTTTTATATTTAAGGTGACGTGGCCATGTGATAACGCATGTTAACGCAGCAGATAACACCAATGTCAGATGATGAACGTTTAATTTTGGTAGTACAAAAATATAAAACATCATTTGTTACACCAAAAATGCATTTTACGAAGTCTCCGTGAGGAAGGAGAGGGCATGGGATAAAATAACTGACAATCGGGAGACGGTCTCCTCACACAACACAATGGAGAATGCACCGTAGTCGGACCAGTGTAAATTCTGAGTCAGTTCTCTCCTTCACAGAACAAACTCCATGACTCTAAGATGTTCCTCCGTCTGCTTCTTTCTCTCCATACAGCTGACAACGCTGTCCACAAACATCCCGTTTGTGATTTCCATGTTTGATTTGGAATCAATCTCACCCCCAAAGTCCTTTATGACACAATCCAGAACAATCATGAAGTCAATGGGCTTGTGCTCCCTTGTGGTTTCTGTAAGGTCTTTAAAATGACTGCAAATAAACGAGTATTTAAACACAAACCTCTCTGTCCAAGTACGACTTCAGGGCTTCAGTCTCGTTCAGCAAAGTCACGCAGCATTTTCCCCTGGGGGAAGTTGAGAAATGTAAGGAGCACAGAAAAAAAAATACCTGATTAACATAGAATAAATTATTTGAAATGATTAAGAGGAAAGGAGCTCCTCCGACCACAGTTTCTCCTTCTACTGTAAATGCCAGAGATGTACTCATTGGATTTTTTTGTCCCTGATCCGATTAAAAACAAATGCAATAGGCAATAAAGGATCAGAGTTGTTCCCTAATCTTGTTTTAAGCCTATTTTAAAATGTAAACTTAACCATAGCACTTTTATGAAGTGGCTTGAACAATCAAATAAAAACTGAAAACATTTGTTAACTAGTAAAAATAAGTGTTTATAATTCATGTGTGAAAGACTGTAGCTTTAGTATCTTCAGGGATATCTAAGAGTTTTGATCATGTGATTCATATTGCCTTTAAAAATTCTTAACAATGAATGCTGATTTTCTTACAAAATGATTGTAGCATTCATTTAATGATGAGTATTTATGACCATTTTATATCAATGAGACAGTTTATTTATTTTTGTTGTTTTTGAGACATTTTTTTTATTCCCATATCCCCAAGCTCCCAGTCTGTAGACAGTCTCTTGCATTCTGCTGTGCTTTACAACAATAAAATGCTGTGATGTGGTCATGATATGCCGATGAGAGACTTCTACTAAAGTATTTATTTAGTGGTGATCATAATAATGAGAAAATAGAGATGGAACATCTGATTTTGATCATCTGAAACTCCATGATCAGGCCTGATTTTTGACCATGTGATCAAATTGGGACATACCCAGGTAAACCTTAGTCACATACACTGATTCATATGGATGTAGAGGTTTCTTAGGTTGCCCAGGCCCGTGGAGGGTCGTAGGGGTGCAGTTGTGTCTTGTAGGTTCCCTTTAGGCTTAAGGGACGTCACAAAACTTTTCTTTTTTGGGGGGTGGGTGGGTGGAGGTTAGGGGGGTGAACATGAAAAATCCACACGACGTGCCCGGGTCTCACCTAGTTCACCCTTACTTACCCATACGGGTTGTTTAAGTGTGCGCTACAACCTGTCGCCTAGAGCAGGGAAAAACGTGCATGAGCCTTTTTTAACTCTTCATGCTCATCAAGGGATCTACGACCTTGATTAGTTTGTTTGAGTCACCAACATACACCATTCAGTCTTGTCCAATTTTCTCCCACATGCATATACCCGTATAGGCATTTGTGACAAAGGCTTAAGCCACACTGTTTAGATGTGAATATTTTGAGAAATCTTTGGGGAATAAATACTTAATTTCTCCCGAAACTGAGCATCATTACAGGAGCAGATGTTAGCTTCATCTTCCAGCTATTCCAAAGAAATGTCAGGTTCTAATGTGGTGATGATGAGGTGCGTTATCTGCGCTGACATTTAGTTTGCAGACAGCGATGAAGTGGTCTATTTAGAGTTTGAATCTTTATTTTCAGGTCTGACATCTGTTCACCTCAACTGGTCAATAAATATATTTTATCAAATCAATTAATGCTTTCCTGTTAAAACTACGTATAAAGAACAAAAAACTGTTGGGTTTCTGATAAAAAGAAGCAATAAATGATCCAACTGTTTAACTCGATTTTCTGAGAAATCCTCTGGATTTTTAAAAAAATCTTTTAGTATTAGTTGCTCAGGCAGAGTTAATTCTCCTTTGGTTTTAAATGTAGCAGCAGTGTCCAGCTTTACTGAGGAGAATACAGATTAATAACCAAAGAGCAGGGTATTAAAAGGTATTTATGCAATTTGCTTCCAGCATACAGAGAAATGGATAATTGATTCATCTTTTCTAACATTTTTTTTGTTTCTCTGCAGCAAAAAAAAAAAAAGTTCTGACCAGGAAAAAAAACAGAATTTAAATGGCAACCTTAAGATTCTGAATTGATTTAGCCAACTGATAAAGACCTTAATAAAAAGCTCATAATTCAAACTTTTGTCTAGTGTTTCAATTGTTTCAACACAGGCTGATTGTAGCATTGAGAATTGAGTGACAGGTTACCTGATGTGTGTGGCAGGTAAGGACTCCAGCTGGCGGGACAGGAACAGCTCTCTGTGTCGGAGTTGGTGCTTCTGTTTCTCAGGGAGAACGGCCATCTCTGGATTCTCCATTTCCTCCTCCAGCTCCCCTAGGAGGAACAAAAAAGGGTAAAGGTCCAGCATAAGTGCATCTGATGAGGCAGAAACAATGGCGACCACTGGGAAAAATGCAAATGCATCTCGCCACTTCAGCTGCATACATCTCTGGTGCACAGCAAATGGACAGAAAACCACAGAGGCCCACCTCTGATAACCCAGAACAATGAAGACCCCCAGAGAGAGTGCGAGATGTTCCCCAACTGTGCAGAAATAGTCCACATAAATCTCGCAGATTGTGTCTTCTGAGTCAGAAAGAATGAAGTAAACTAAGGCATCTTTGCAAATTATTTAAGACTGCATATTATTTAGGATTGCTGCTTTTTTACATCTTCAACCAGACTACTAAAACCACTTTATATGTTCAGAACAATGAAATGCCCTTAAATGTGCTTTAAAAAAAACAAACACTCAAGTTTACTACTATTGTTTCCTTTTAAAACAACAAAAACACTCAAAATAACTACCAGTTTCAGCTTCTAGATAAGGTGATCACAGCGCAGTATTACGGCCACCAAAAAAAGGAAATTTTACAAGATAAATATTGTAAATAACTTGTTAGTTACGACTTTAAATCTCGTACATTTACAAGATTATTAACCAAAAAAAAAAAAAAAAAAGAAATTAAAGTCTAAATGAACCTACTGTCAAGCAAGTGAATGCCATGTGCAACAGCGGACCAACTTCTTGGACATCTCAATTTGGTCAAACTGTCTTGGATTTGAACAGGTAAACTGAGTGTTTATTGATAACATTACTGATATTTGGAGTTCCTTTGTTTGATTTAGGGTTTATACATGTTTTATTCATTGATGGGTAGCTTGCAGGATCTCTGCAGTACCCGTTGATGAAGCCATCGATATCCCTGCAGCCATCTAGTTCCAATCATTTCCTCCTCCACCAAAGACAAGATCTCCTCCAAATCTGTGTGTGATGCTTCAGTCTGAAGAGGCCCAGTTTTCGCATACATCTTTTCAATGTTCTTATAGTAATAAAAAATTGATTTTGAGTCACCAACAGGTTGAGCATTTATTGTTTTTTAAACCTATTCAGAAATAAAGCTTTACAAAGTGCTCCACGTCTTTCATCTTCAAAGATAGCTCTGATAGACAACCTTGGTGTTTTTTCTCAAAAAGTTATGACTTTTCTCGTAAATGTACGCGTTTTTAAAGTTATAAATGAACAAAATTTAAAGTAAAAAATGTACAACTTTAAAAACGTAAATTTACTAGATAAAAGTCCTAAATGTAGCCTGACTTTTAAAGTTGTAAATATCCGACTTTATTTTCATACTTTAACAGTTACAATTTTTTTTTTAATACATTTACATCTTTAAAGTTCTCATTAAAAAAAAAAGTTTTTGTTTGTTAACTTGCCCAAATACTCCATAGTATTAGGGCGATGGTTGATGGGTGATGATTAAAACAAATCTGTAAAAAAAATAAACTTGTCTACACAACACACAAAAGAATGGTCTTATGAACAAAACAATCTAAGTGGCTTTTATAAAAAGACCTAATCGTCAAAACTTTATGAATATTTACTAATTAGTTTTAGTGCAGTTTGTAAAGATTAAATCTTGGCTCACTTTTTTAAATAATGCTTGAGTTCACTCTGGTCTGTAGGCTTTTTTGCTTAGGTACGGTGTATTTTTTAAGGCCCCACCAGTGATTACATCTGGATCTGGTTTGGACTCACATTGCAACACCTTGATTCTCATTTTGTTACACATTTTCTGCCCTGTTGGGGTTTTAGTGAAAAGTTAGAATTTGTGTTTTAAAATAGTCTAGTAACATGAGGGCTCTGTGTGAATGAGTGTTTTATCATCTGTTCTGTACTTGTTTAGTCTTCACTCTGACTGTTTACATGTACTTTGGAGCATTTCATTGTCAACTGAGGTCTGTAGAGTCTGAGATACAACTTGTCGGTCTCACCAGGGTACTCTGTGCAGTTGGCAAAGAAGACTGGGTGGAGCTTGGTCAACTTTTAAAAACTTGAACTCCTCCTCCGACGAAAGGATTCTCGTTAATAGAAACAACATCATGACGTGAGCTGATCTTTTCAATTTTCTACAAGGTGCTAGTAAATAGCAAGTCAGATCGACAGTTTGATTTTCATAGGAAGCTGTTGACTGAAGGTCACTCTTCCCACAGTCAGATCATTTTTAAAACACAACATTGAGGCGTTCATCTGGGAATAAAATTCATAACTTTCATCTGAACACAACATTCTGGTTTGTGTTTGGGAATAAGCTCAATTGTTGTTTACATTCTTTTTTGTTTTTTCGCTGAAGGAAAATTAATTTAACTTTCACATTTGCAATTTTTATAGTTTTTCAATTGCTACAATTAATGCATTTCTTGTTTTTTTTTTCTCCATGTGGTTTTGTTTTACTTTTACTGTGATGTTTTTGTAGCCTAAAGCAAATTACTTAACTGTTGCAATGTTGACCTCATAAAAGAAGTGACGAAATATTTGCACATGAACAGAGTGATAGGGTGGCAGTTGCAGATTGGGGTGCAACACCTACAGCTCCTTGCAAGCCCAGACTAACACTAGCGCAGCAAAACACAGTGAGCAATATCAGAGCCATCCAGCCAAACAGTTTTGATCCAGATGCCAGCTCAGATGAGGAAGATGAAGACGTATGTGGATCCATTTGTCAGAAAATTTTGAGCGGAGAAGGAAAAGCTTTTTCTACCTCAGGGTTTTCATATGCTCCTTATCCAACACGATTTGCATAAACTCTGAACACATAAAAACAATGATTTTCGTTGAAGTGGGTCTTTAAATTTTGGGGACATTTCTACACCGTTTTATCCTGCTAAATAAAAGAGTTTAATCTTAAAAAATATGTTTTAAGTGTATTAAAAACAAGTTTTGAACAATGGTTTAACTTTAGACAAACGGTTTTAATAAAAAGGTATTTTCAGACTGCTCCTAGTGTGTCTTTATATTTTAAATCCTGTGAATTGAAGAAATTAGTTTGCTTTTTGAACATGAACCAGCTCAGTGGCCTTTTGGTAGAGCGTCCACCTTGAGATTGGAAGGTTGCAAGTTCAAATTCATGGCCGAGTCCTACCAGAAACTATAAAATGGGACCCAATGTCTCCCTGCTTGACACACAGCCTTAAGAGATTGGACTGGGGGGGTTAAACCACCAAATTGTTCCTTAGCATGGCCGTGTCTGCAGCTTACTGCTCCCCCCCCGGAATGGGTCAAGTGCAGAGAACAAATTTCATACACCTAGATGCGTGTCAACTAACGAGGTTTTAATAAGGTCATTGTGAGCAAAAGTAATTTGATTAGAATAGAAACGATCTTAGTAAATATTATATTTTCTACTTGACAATGGCATTCATCTCTGGTCGCTCTGCTTCTGCTTTGGTGAGACTTTAACTTATTCTGTAGGATTTTCATAGTCTCACTTTATGACCTTCCTCCAGAATCTAATGACATCAACGTAGGATGTGTTGTTCATTTTCTGTTATTTTTAAATTTCAGAATGATAGTACTTATACTGGAAATTGTCCACTTTGCCATCACTGATTGACTTAAGTAAATATTGCTTCTCCAAATTAGTTTGATGAATGTTCCAGGCTGGCCATTGTCCACTTTTTCAAGAGGTGGTGACACTTGTCGGTTAAATGTATTTACTTGTCAACTCCTTCTGCTACTCACAGCATTGATTCTATGGAAGTAGTAAGCATGCAATAGGCTCTGCATTAGTAGATTTTTATCTGTGAGCTAAGCAATTGAGAAAGCGTGTCTATTAATTAGGCTTGCATCAATTTTTATTGACCTCCATTGAACAATAAAGAATCAAGTAAAGAAAACCTCTGATTTTTTAATAAAGCATTAAAAAAAAAAGGTAAATTGGATAAAGTCAGACATTGTGTTTAAAGTGTATACCCTCCTGTCAAATAATTTCCTTAAAAAAAACACAAGTGTTGTTTTAGACTGTAATAGTTGTGTTTAATGCAGTAATAAAAGCAGTTTTAGTGTTGTTTTTTCAGTTGTAATAAAACTAAAGCAGCACCACATAAAATATTAAACACCTGCTTTAATGTGAGTCATTGCAGGTTTAACTGATAAATGAGCTTTTACTGGTAAAATTGTTTGGTGAAGATGGTGGAGAATCCTGCACAGTCAGCAGTACACCAGTGTCATTCCTTAAGAACAGATGCGGGATGAAGGAACACAGACTTTTTACGTTCCCAACTATCAAATATTAAGGTAACTAACTGGCACGGATTTGACAAAAAGACCTGTCAAACAAGAGGGGAGTAGGTTTTTTAGAGGTGAAATACAGTAATAAAAAACCAAATTAGGCTATGATTGGAACAAAAAAACTGAGAAATCACGTTTTAAAAAAGCAAACGAGTGATTGTCAGCTGGAGGTTTCAGAGAGGTGGTGTGCAGAGCGCAGGAGCAGTTTGGTACGTGCTCCAATTCATTTGGAGTTTCATTAGAGGAGGCGAGAGAGGAGGAGAGAGACAAAGAGCAGAACAAAAGCAATCGAGGGATTTTCGGCAGAAAAGATGTGTGGAGAAAAATCAATAGGAACTCCCTTGGTTCTCTACTGTGCCCAGTCCTCAGCAGACACCACATCAATGCCCAAGAACAGCAGAGCGCATGAGCACACAACACCACCAGCTTTGGCACGTCTTCCATGAAGATGCATTAAGCCAAAAATGAGATCCACGTGCTTTGAAATGTGTCCGACTTACATGTGTGGAAAGTTAAAACGATCAATTTAGATAAAATATTAAAGTCAATTAAATAATATTTTTTAAATTGAGAACAGCAAGAGCAAATATGAAGTCATGTTATACAAGCAGAAACAGCTGAGAACACCAAAACAAAGCAAAAAACTACCCTTTTGTAGCCATGTGCTTTTATAGTGAACAAATGAGAAACAAGACCCCAAAGAATGAACTTTATGCAACATATGATACCCCTGGGTAGCACAACTTTTAGGATATTTTCTGTCAAATTAAAGAAAAATATCAATTTGCAGTCATTCCCTGTAAAATGGTACCAAAAAAATAGCGTACCAAAAAAATTCAATTCAAATATTTAAATGATTCAATAGTGAAAAGAGTTTGAGTTACATAATCTGATCTATGAATCTATCAAAAGTCTTAAAACAATTTCAAAGGTGGTTCAACAGTTTTCTAGCATGTTTGACACATTTTTGAACAAAAACTCTGTTTTTATGTGAAGTACAGTATTTAAACAGAATAGGTCGTTTACAATATTTTGGATTTTCAGGGTTTTTTTCAGGGGTAAACAAAAAAAAATTGCAATACTCAGTCTTACAATTCATATGTAAAATAATGTCATTTTACTATGCATTTTCTATCTTTTCAAAACCTTGAATAAAAGCATGACATCTAAAAAAAATGAATAAAATGTCTCTCATTTTTCCTCATCCTTATGCTAGCTCAATTTTTTTTTTAAACTTAAAAAGTAAGAATTAAATGGAGCAGAAAAGAACAAAACTGAAAGTTTTATGTTTTTAAAAAAGGGGGGAAAGACCAACTGAAGCATAAAAAAGCACAGTGCATTTCAAATAATTATGCAACGGCTATTTTGTATTATTTTTTTTAATGCTCAATGCAAATGACAGTCAGCAAAATAAGTCACCAACAGTAACAGAATATATATTAAATTTCCTAAAATAACATTATCCATCATTTACCCTTTCAAAATAACAGAAAACATCAACTCCTGAGTCACTAGAAGCTTCAAATATGTGCTTGCTGCTTTGTAATGGTATTTTAGCAGATGCTCTCTTAATCCAATCTATTTGTCTGGAAGAACCCTTCCTTATTCTGTCTTTATCTGCACCAACCTGTGTGTGCTCTGAATCGATGATCACACTTACATTTTAATGAAATATCCAAGGTTTTCATACCGTGCAATACAATGCGTTTACCTGTTTCACTTTTTTCAGCAGAAGGGAGACCCTTTTTCTTTCCCATACTGCTTGAAAATGTTGGTCTGCGAAATAATGTGGAACGTCCTTTTGTCTTAAGTGTTTTTTTCTTTCATTGAACTCACCTGGCAAAATAATGATCCCAGGTGTCTAAGATTGATTTCAGTGACCCAAAGAGCCCCGGGACACAATTTCTTTCATGAGTTTAACTGAAAAACAACAAATTTTATCTTTTTGACACTTAAATACAATTTGTATCATAATTTGGAACAAACTGTATAATCTTGCAGCTGTACCATCTCATTGAAATAAATGAGAAAGTTAATATACAAAAACTGAAGATAATTTATTGTGTTGGAGTTTAAAATATATTAAAAAAAACATGCTAATACACACACATAATTGTTTAGCTGTTCATTGGCTGCCAATCCTTGAATAGCAACCAAAGTCCCAAGCCTCCCCCCACCGCCATTTCGAGTCCTTCCCCTGGCAGTGCACCCGCTCCATACTCTACAAATTGCCTCTCCATCTCACCTGTCCCAGCCAATTATCAATTATTGATGAATGGGTCGCCTTACCCCACCGAGAGACAAAGAGGCGAAATCAGGGAGAGGAAAAAGAGCAGACCCATGGGTGAGCCGAGGAGAGCACAGCCGACAGTCATTACCTTAACAAACTGGCTGCACCTCTATGATGCAGCGTGAGTGTGTTAATGTGGACCGCTAACAGCTACAAGCGGACAAATTCACTTTAAATAATGTTGATCTAAAAGAAAATGGTCACTATTGCAATTCATTATTTCAGTAAACATTCAATTCCTGGACGGAAAACTGCACTTCCAGAAACGCCCTGATAAATTCCTGTTACATGTTCAACATAAGTAATTGTTTTTATGAAGCAACACTAAAAACAGCAAACAACCTGGACTAAAACCACATTATCCACTGTGTGACTGCAGCTTTGCAAACTGTCATTTCCACAGAAACGCAGCATTTTCAGAGCCAAGGGCTCTGCACTCAGACAGCCCGTTTGCACACAAGGCTGAGTCGAACAAAGAAGGGTTTTTCAATTTTGAATGCCTTGTCTGCCTTGCCCTAGTGCATTCAGTGCTCATCTTTTTCATTCTGTGCACACTTCAATCAAGAGCTGGAACAGGAATACAGTCTAAAAGGAAGACAAGGTAGAGCTACACAATATTTCTTGAGTCTGAGTTTTTAATCAGACTTTCACTTGGTTTGCCAGTGAAAGTCTGGCTTTGTCTCCAAACTGGAATCATAATCATTGTGTTTGTCGTTTTATTATTGGAGAAAAAAGGATTTAAAAGCAGGAAAAAGATGCCACTGTGTTTGTCAAAGTTTCCGAGAAGTTGATTTGAGTTTAGTAGATTCTTAAGACAATCATGATTTAAGACAATTTTCTCTACACAAGACTGTCAATGAGTTTGACACAAGCGTTCAAATGGCCTCAGCGTTAAGTCAAAGTTCCTGATAGTGTGGTTAGAAAAAGAGAACTTTGGCAATAAAACCTCAATTGAATGGTTGATGAAAATTTAAAAACAGTACAATAGTACATTCACAGATGAAAGTCCTAGTTCTATAGGATTATAAAAAGGATCACTGTTTAAAAAGAAAATGAGCACAAACCTCAATGAATTAAAAAAAAAAAAAAACAATATTTATTGTTTGCTTTTTTTTCTACAAAGCTTAGATTCCCTGAATCTGCTTTTGGCAAAAACTTTTGTTAATAAATACATCTTGGCTCGCAGATCTGCAACCAAATAAGCCTTTAGTATTAATCATTAGTCTTCAAAAATGGATGAATGTGTGGTTTTATAACTATGGAGTGTTTTAATCTTGTTTGAGCCACATCTCAATCAATGTCATATCAATAACAAAGGCACGCCTTCATCAAGCCATCAGACGCAGGACTGCTCACATAATCCAATTTCTCAGATTCAGATCCAGATTCCCATTTTGAGTCAGTCTGAAAACCATCGAACACTGATCTTCCTGCAGCCTTCGTACTGTGTTATACTTCGGAAAAATGGATGAAGCATCAGAGAGGGAAAAACGTTCATTTTTCGATGTAAAACACAAACAGTGTCAGCACTGCAATGCTCTGAAAGCATTAATTGCAGTCATACCTTGAATTTATTTATTAATTTCTTTTTCACTTGATCCATTACAGAACAGAATATGTCTCCTATAGAAGAACATGTCTATTGCTTACAGAAGAACCGCTACATCCCAAAAATAGAAGAAAAAAATTTGGGCAAATTTTAGTGCCTGAAAGGCTAAATGCCAAACCCACAACGCAAGCTGACCACTCAGGAGTCCCATTCACTCCCAGAGGAGGGACGCATGCCAGGATTGGAGGCCTATTTGAGCGAGCACCACAAAATTTCTGCAAGCAAAATATTTGATCACTGAGTCAGAGCAGACATGCATGAAAAGACACAGGCTCATGTGCACCCACATCCTGCTGCCATTCCCCACTGATCCATAATGAGTGAATTAAAAGCTCCCTACCAGCACGTTCTGCGACACCGTGCAGTTAACGAGTCGAGCCCGGCACACATATATAAACATTCAAACTCGGAGAAAGTGCGGCTGCAAAATGCAGGCACACCCATGAGGGGCAGAGTCATTTTTGCCGTTAATCTTTTTTTCTTTCAGTGAACTTTGACAAGGAAACTTGTGCAGGATTAAACCAATTTTTACATAAGTCAAGGTGATTGTTTCCTCGACTGCAGCTACATTAATCTGTCAAAATAAATATGCAAAAAGAAGCAAAAAAAAAAAAAGATGAAAAAAAATTAATAGGAAGAGTTTGAAATCATTTGTGGTTCAAAACCCTTCCATCGGAAACACAAACGCACTGTTGTTTAAAGGACTGTATGTTGCAGACATACAGATGTTCTTACACTTTACGCCTTCACACCCAAAGGCACTTTCTGTGCTCCACCCTGTCAAAGTCTGGGGTTTGGTTTGCAAACCTTCATGGCAGAACCGCAGAGCTCCTGATGTCAGACTGACAAAACTTATATGTGGCTCTGCTTTTGAAAATAAAACCTTTTTATCCAAAACCAACAAATATCTACTCATTTTTAATATAGTGTTAAAAAAACCTTTAAATTCAGAGTAAATGCATAAGACTAAACTGCACACTTCCACCTTAGCAGCTCTTTAATTACAATAGAGAAATGCAAACATTGAAATCTAAATCTAATGAAAAAGAACTAAAAAAAAAAATAATAATAATAAAGTGTGACTCATTAGAAATGAGGTCTTAAAAATAAGAGTTTCACTAGCATTAGTTTTGTTTTTTCCTAAATAAAATGTTTGAGCAATAAAACAGATCAATTTAAAGTTAAACAACCAACCATCTAAAATTTGAAACTTTTAAAAGATTTTAATCAGCAGTCAGAACAGCTGTTTTAGGGATGTTTGACATTCACTCAGCTTTAAGCCTGTAGACACTATCAACTGATGGAAGCAACAAACGTGAACAGGAAGCAAAAATACTCGATCTGGTCTGTGTGCTTTAGAGAATGCTTGCTTGTGTATATTCAGACAAAAAATGTTTTCTAGATTTTTGTGTGAAAACGAATTCTGGTTCACTTTAAGCCAACCATACGTGTCTACTCTGAATACAACCTAAGTAAAATGTTTAGACAAGCAGGTTATGTTCAAAAAGGAGCTATTTTCTAAGCGAAAATGCTTCATGAAAGCCAAAAAATAAAAAGGAAAGTTACTTTGAAAAAAAAAAAAAAAAACACTTGTTGCTGCGAATAAAAGCAAAAACTGTTGTTGAAACCACAATATACAGGAGCTAGAAGGAGAAGTAGAAACAAAAAACATCTGATGCGAAGCATCAACTCATGCCAGCTGACAGAAATATCCCAACTTGTCTTTATCAAATCTGTAAACAAGTTGTACAATCAACAAATTTAATTTAAAAAGCATTTTTCAGTAAAGCAAAAACTTGCTCTGATGGATCAACGGTATCTAAACTCCCATTTGTGAAAAGAAAAAAAGAGAAAAGACTGAAGACATTTTTATAACAGTTTTATGAACTTAATTGTTTGCTGTAAACTCACTCGCATGTTTGTCTGCCAGAGCGATGAGTGTGGTGGAGATGTCCCTGCGTCTGTAAAAACACACCACTTTGGCCTCCACGTTCCCATTGGCTGTCTGCAAATCAGAGAAAATCAGCGTCACCAAGGCAACAAGTGCTGCTGAACACAGAGCACCGATACGTGCATGAGCACGTGGATGAAAAGTTGAGCCCATCGATGATCAAATATCTATGTGAGCCAGCAATCAGAAAAGTGTTATATGTAATCGTTGTTTTTACACGTCTCAAATTCTCAATTAAAAAAATTCAGAAGCTGCAGAATTGAAAAAACCAAAGCTTTTAATCAGAAAATAATTAACTAAAACTTTTGTCCATATAGAAGATATATATATGTAAACTTTTTAAAAAAACAAAACTTATAATAAGCAAGTTATAATAGGATAATTTAGTGAAATAATTATAATATACTTGGATTACTTAAAAAGCTAAATGATCAGAGATTAATTATAAAATTCTATGTTCATACCAGCAAACATGCAGACAAAGAAGTAGATTCTTTTACAAAATAATCTAAAACATATGAAAAAATAAGAAAGAAAGATTCAACTGTTTTGCGGCACAATTATATTCTAAGAAAGAAAGATTCAACTGTTTTGCGGCACAATTATATTCAAGCATCTATTAATGCCTAACTCTTTTGTGCGACCAGTCGACTTCACAATACTCATCTACTACCTTATTTTAACATAATGGCTAAGGATCATATTAAACCCAGGAAAAACATCTTGTAATATCAAGCAAATACAACTGATATACCAGTACACAGTTATGCAGAGTCGTGCACCTACAGATTTACAGACAATTAAATATGTAGATGTTTTCTCAATGGGTAAAACTGCTTAATGTTGCCCCTCTCTTTGTCTACACTTGAATAGACTCATCAAGGTCCAAGCCAACGATCCCAGAGGACAAAAGACCAACTGTTGCAGGCAGGGTGGAGAATTCACTGGAAGATCTGTGTCAATCCCATCTACCACCTCAGTCCTAAAGGAAAGGATGCATAGCAGGTACCCAAAGCTGCTCTCCAAGAGTTGATTTGTTTCTGTGACTAAGCACGTTGAGCTTTAGTAAACAAGAAAAGCAGCAGCAGCAACAAGTTGATCAACACAACACAGTCATGTTCTGTTCTTTTTTTAAAGGATGAATTGGAATTTTGTCTCAGAAAACAACTGATGGTGACGTTTAATGTTAAAGCAGTTTATTGCTTTGAGCACATATTCAGACTGTAGGGGTGTTACAATTTAACAGTGATTCCATTCTTATCATACAGTGGGGATCGAAAGTTTGGGCACCCCAGGTAAAATGTTATATTTCAGGTCTATCATAGATTTGCAATGATGTTGAGGTCAGGTGATTGGGAAGGCCACAGCAAAACCTTCAGTTTATGCCTCTTAATGTAAGACAACGTGGATTTTCTACTTTTTTCTACTCTTGAAATCTTTTCTATGCCGCTGGCAGCAATACAAGCCCAAAGCATGATTGATCCACCCCCATGCTTAATAGTTAGACAGAGGTTTTTTTTTCATTAAACTCTGTACCCTTTCTTCTCCAAACATACCTTTACTCATTGCAGCCAAAAAGTTCAATTTTAACCTCATCAGTCCACAAAACTTGTTTCCAAAATTCATCAGGCTTGTTTCTATGTTCATTTGCCAACTTCAAAAGTTGAATTTTGTGGTGAGGACGTAGAAGAGGTTTTCTTCTGATGATTCTTCCATGAAGACCATATTTGTACAAGTATCTTTTGACAGTAGAACAGTGTACCACAACTCCAGAGTCTGCCAGGTCTTTCTGGAGGGATGGTGCAGTCAAATGTGGGTTTTGACTTGCTTTTCTCTCAATCCTGCGAGCTACTCTGTCTGAATTTTTCTTGGTCTTCCAGATTTTGCTTTAACTTCCACTGTTTCAGTTGACTGCCATTTCTTAATGACATTCTTCACAGAAGATATTGGCATCTGAAAACGCTTTGCTATGTTCTTATAGACTTCTCCTGTTTTATGAGCATCAACTATTTTCAGTTTCAATGTTCTGGACAACTGCTTGGAAGAACCCATGATGCTGATTGTTGGGACGAGGTCAGATGACACAGATTATTTAAAATCTCTGAGATTTTGCAAACGATAATTGAGAACAATCCATGACACTGTCAGGTCTCAACTGAAGGGGGCGGTGCATGCAATAACTTCTGCAATTATTTTGTTTTCTGCCATTTTTAAAAGGTTAACGATGGAAATTAAGCCCAATTTTTTTGAGATATTAAAAGAATGTCTCACCTGTAAATTAATGTCTTTAGGAGTTTTTTTTTTTTTTTTTTATATCTTTCCTTGGGTTCTTTATGCACAACAATAACATTTTACCTGGAGTTCTCAAACTTTCCATCCCCACTAAAATTTGAGGTTGACGATATGATTCATAGTCAATATTAGCTAATTTTGTTGTTCAATGCTGTTTTTCCCACATAAGAAAACAATACAAACAGATATAATCCAAATCCAAATGGTATTTTCCGATATGAATATAATCCATTTTTTTAGTATAAAACATCTGACAGATCAATCTGGTTGGATCGTAACAAAATAAATCTATTCATCAATTACCTCAATTAATCGTTACACCCCTATTAGATTGCAAATGTCTTACAAAACACTGTCATATATAAAGGATTATTAAATTATTAAAATGTCATTCATGTATCATCTATGCTCACTTGACCCTGAGTAGAATCACAGAGAAGGCTGGAGCCCATTCTGGCTATCATAAGGCAAAGAGTCGCCCTGGATAAGTCGCCAGTCCATCCCAGAGCATCAAACAGACTCATTGTCAAAGCCCAGTCTACGGTTACATGCTTTTGAACCATGGTAAAAACCAATTTAATGCACAGGAAGAACATATAAACTCTACACAAAAGACTCAATTGAGATTTCACAACCATTAATCCGGCCCTTGTATCTGTGACACAACAGTGCTAGCCACTACACGACACTTCCCTAAACTATATTTAGTAAATCAGAACATTCCAGGCAGCATGGGGGAAAACACAAAAACGTAAACATGTAAAAGTGCAATAGCGGCGATGGGATGTGATCGTGTTCAGTGTGCTGGATTTAAAGACAGAAGTTTACCCTCCAACACCCACTCACCTTGTTCAGCTCCTCTATCCTCCTGATCAGTAGTGGGTTACTGGACGAGTTCTCAAAATAAACATAATCTGCAGAGGAACAGAGAGAAGCCAGTAGAGAAGAGAGAAGAGCGACAAACAGGGAAAGGAATAGTTTTAATTAGCACTGTAGTCATTTAAATACAGACATTTCTACCATCTGGACAGCTCCATTAGCAAAGAAAAGTTAAGAATATGCTTGCACTAATCATTCACTTAGCCTGATTAGGCTAATTTCATACCCAGCTAATTCTATTGTAGTTAAAGAAAGACACGATCCATTAATGCACAGTAAGAAATCTGGCAATCAAAACCCTTCATTTGGACCGCAAACCATACATTCGTGTTCTCTTTGTCTTTTTTTTCCTTCTGTGAGGAGTTTGCATGCGCAGCGAGTCTGCATTTGTGCAAGCGTGAGTGAGAGACTACACATGCTTTCTTGTGTTCGTGCACAAAAGTGTGTGTGTGTGTGAGAGAGTCTTGGCTGCGCTCCAGGCTCACTAGAGGCTAAGCTCTCACCAGGATGTCCCCACAAGCTCCGGTCTTGGTAGGGCGCCTGGTCTTAGCCCCATATGCGTCTTGGCTAAATTTCTTCAGATTCTTTCCCACACTTGGTAAGATGCCTGATATTCAAGTAATTCTCCCATCACTAGGAATTTCAGTTCTGGACAAACATCAGTCTTTTGATCAATGAGCCATAGATGACTTAAACTTTAGCCCCACCATCCTCAGATGTCCATAATAAGCTGGTTTAGCACGATCCCATTGTACTGGCACACTAAGGGCGTTCAAATCTGACTACTTTTTCCAGCCACAACTGGAGAATAAACATTGCTCTGAAGGGTCGGGAATCTTCTAAACCACAGCTTTAATAACATAAATTATTAGATATAAAGATTTTGATGACTCAAAGGTTATTTTAAGACTTAAGGTTTGAATATCAAGTAAGGCTTAGGAATTACTTTGGTAATTAAATATCTGAAAGAAGATAAAACAATCAAACGTCTGGCACAGCCGTTTCATTTTACATCCTCCACTGCAGGCTAAATAAACAGTTCCTTGTCAAGCAAACAACTGCCATGTTGAATTGAACCGTTTGTGTAACCGATGTTCTTCCGGGGATGAAACAAGGAAATTAAGAACGACATGACACGAGCACAAATTATCCAGAACAATTGTTCTACATACTTAAATTCTGATTTGGCATGTACAGAGCAGCATTCAACATGCATTATGTATGCATGAGATACAGTGTGGTTCTGAGTATGGTTGCTGAGGAGAAGCAAAAGGAGAAACATCTCTGGTGCATTAGTCACTGCATGAGCAACTTGTGACCTCATCACAGCGCTATGACCATTTATACTGGTGCTGGAGGCATGCTGCACTCACTGCAGTCCTCCTCATCCTGAGCTGGATGGAAAACCCAACAGGGTGGGGTTGGTACAAGAACATGGTACAAGTACATCATTCACACAACTAAAATTTGACCTCCTGTGTTCTGTTTTAATGCAGAATTTGATTGATTCTGAAGCTCTGATAGGTTGACAAATCATCTTTGGACAATATTTCAAACTTTTTTCAGTTGCTTGTATTACAAAAATGCCAGTTAGTGTAACTAAGTACCAAAATCTATTTCAGAAAAGGAGGTCGGCTCACAAGCACCAAAGAGTAGGAGGATGGTTTAGAAGGGTGCAGTTCCCTATTTAGTCTACTTTACATGTAAAACAAACATATCTGCAGCAGAGTTGCAAAAGTTTAGGTGTTTGTGAGTGTGTGAGCTCAGCTTTGTGAAGGGCATGGTTTTAATTGGCATGTGGGCGAGCCCTTGGGTGGACACAACAAAACTGTATCTGCCCAACTGGCTTCATGTTTTGAAAAAAAACAGAGTTTTTTGTTTGCAACTTTATGCCATGAAATGCTTGACTGCAAACTTAGTACAGCAGTCCCTGACAGTAACATGGTTCAATTTTTGCAGCCTCAAGTTTTTATGTGCAATGTTGCATTGTGTTATGCTTCCTGATTGGTTGCAAGTTGTGTCTCCTTACCAGTACAGAAATTGCCAGATTTATATAAATATTTGATTGTTAACAGTACTTTGGTTTCATTCTAAAATATTGGACTTATTTTTCTATGAAGGTTTACTACTTTCCAGATTTTGTATATCGTGGGTTATTTTTAGAATAGAACTCCTACAATTAACGAGGAACCACTGTATCTCAATAGAATCTGGAACGAAGTTTACAGTGAATTTGGAGGAGGTTAAAATAATTTTACCACAGGTGTGGCCATCACAATACACATTAATCTAAAATAAATTGCTTTCATTTATAAAACTGCCTCTTCTTAAAGTTTAATTTAAAAAAAGCCCAAATCTGACATACAAAATGGTAAGTTTTGTAACTATTGTATTTAATGTTTCTGCACTTAAACTGTGAGAAATATACTACTGCTTGTAGAGCACAAACAAGAACCAATTTCTCCAATTAACTGCATCTGAGCACTCGCCACATGTGGAGTCTTCCACTGTTAAATTGAATGCTCTAGTATCCCAACTAAAAATTTGTTTTTCATACTTGAAATATACATATAAAACCACGATGTCTCCTGTTTTCAAGTAAGATATAACTGGCTGGGGTGACTTAGAGGGCAATAAACTAATCAGAGTTTTATTGAACTGAATTACACAATACTCTGTTGTGAATTAGGAAGCAATTGCAAATCAAACAGCAAAGCACAGTTATGTTTCATTCATGGCACCCAGACATCACTAACCTATTTTATGTGATCACTACTCTGCGTGTCACCAATTATTCTGGTTTCATCAGACTATCGTTATCGTGACATTTTTGCCCTTTTTCAAAAATAATAAATGGCCAACTGAGCACAAATAAGACATTTTAAAATACAAGACAGTCAAAGTATTCATTTTTAGATGCACATTGAAAAAAATTGCTGACAGATAAGAGCCTAACAAGTTTGCCTAAAACTTGTTCTCCAAGTTATTTGTTTAAAAATAAGAGAACAAAATATGTTTACTCACTGCAATGAAGACAACTAAGGGTGTATTCAGACTGGCAAACTTGTTTGGTTCAGTCCGAGTCCACAAACTTGTTTCAGATTGAGTCCTAAAGATTGTGCTTGGGCTGTATTCAGACGTCTACGGGAGATTTCTGCTTCGGACCAAAGCTTGTAAACAAAAACAGATGACTAAAGACCTCTTCAGTCAATGGCCAGGAAGTACAAGGTGGGTCAAAACACCAAGAGAAAGTCAGAGGAGCACCACTTTAAAGTTCTCATAGGTATGGTTTACTTATCAAAGCTTCATATTTTGATTACCAGTTTTGAACATTGGGAACAACAATTTTTACTTGTTACTTTGATACAATGGAGGAATGCTGCAAGACGGTTACCATACTTTAACTCAGAGGATGTTAGCAGCTTCAGTACTGAAGAAATGTCGACTAAGAAGGTAAGATGATAAGTGTTTGACATATAGATTGTCGGGAAAACAGAGAGAAGCAATGTGTATTACGTTAAAAAAGTTGTTTTGATAAGCCTGCATTCACCCAACCACATTTTAATAAGTTGCTGTGTCTCACTGTCATTGTCTCAGCTAGCTTTTAGGATGACATCACATTGTTTGATTGATTGTTTGTTTGATTTGATTGCTGATAACAACAATCAGTGCTTTACATTTGTCTGCTGCTCACCGGTGGCTTCATTCCTAATGTGTTTACATCACGTGATTACTGGCTACAGTGGCCGCTTTGGTCCAGTTATTCCGCTTCCGGAGGGTTTTGTATTCAGACTGAGGAAACTGAAACTGCAGACTAATCACTTGTAATACAGTAAGGACTTTACGTGTGACAGATAAAAGAGCTCTCTATGAAAAAAATATATGCGTCAAACTAACCAAGATTTGATTTTGATTTACAATCATTCTTGGTCAATGACAACATGTTTCCACACATTACCCAAAATATAATCTGACTGTCTAATAAAATGAAGTTAAATTACAGATTTTTTATTTTCCATTTCAGTAATTGCCCAACATTTTTTATAGCCATCACATAACGCAACACAACACCAAAGACAAATTTCCAAAATACCAGTGTCAATTATAACCTTGGAGTCTGTTTATAAAGTTGGCCCGTGACTTATATAACTCTAAACTTTACCATGACTACATACAAGTTCTTGACTTTCAGGATTGTCTGCGTAAAAAACTGCAAACAGTTGAAAACAACTAAAGAGATGTTAGAACTTAACCATCAAAGCAAAGAGGTTGCGAGATGGAACCATAAACCAAGCATTTTAACAAAAAGGCACAGGATTCTAACTTTTAAAAATTATTGGACAGTTTCAGTATAAACCCAGTTCCGTCGTGTGCACTAATACGTTCAATGTTTGATTTCGTCCTCCTTTGAAAAGAACATCTTATCCAAAATAAACATACCAAATACATGACCTCCTTCCAGCAACCCAACTCTAATGTGGTCTTTTCTCAAAAAATGAAAAGGGGGGATGTCTGCTTTGGGGTCTGTGGTTTCCTCGATGTGTGAACTCTAGTTGCTTTCAATCCATCCATCAAACTTCTTCCACTCATCTGGGACAGGGTTGCGGTCTAATCAACGATACCCAGACATCCCTCTTGTGGCGCACTTCCTCCAGCTCCTCTGGGGGGACCCCAAGGCGTTCCTCAACCAGTCAAGAGACGTAGTCTCTCTAGTGTGTTCTAGGTAGTTGCTAGGAGCTATCAACTCAAAATTTAATTCCTCCGGTCATCAAAAAAGTTAAGTAACTCTTTTTGTTCACCTGATTAAGTTGCTTTTAGGGTTTTTCATCCTTGACTTTTTGTCTTTAGAAAGAAAGGTAATATAATTACTATGACAATCTTAAAAATGTATTCAAAAACTAGACTGAATGTCAAAATAAGCTCAGTGATCATCAAATCCTGTTCCATCTTCATTTGCAGGAATTGGGACATGAATATGTCTCACTGGTGGGCGTCTTATTTTTATGACCCAGGAACAAAAATTATAATAAACCAATGCTTTAATTACTTAACAAGAACCTCTTCCACATCCTCTTATGAGAACAAATGAATATGAGAGCAAAACAAAGTGACTGAAGTAAGATGGAGTTTCCAGCATGTAAGAAGGTGAAAACTGGCAGAGAACAAGCTGGAGACCAACTCCAATGAAAGCGATTAAGAGGGAGTAAGGGCCTGTTAGTAGTGAGCAATATCACTCAGACTCTCTGCTTCCCATCATGCCTCCTGCCGCCTCACCCCGCATGCGACTGCCCTGCTATTCCCCCACCTCTCATTTTCATCCAATCAGAGCGTTCCTGTGGCTATGATGTCACTGAGAAGACTTTTTTTTTCAGTTTCTAGGAGCCTGAAAGGAGAAGCAGTTGGGGTGATCTAAACCAGACCAGACATTTAGATGAAAAGAAGAGTAAAAACTTATGATAAAAATGTATTAGTTTAGCTAGAAAAAGGCACAAAATTGAAAAATGAGTAAAGAAAACCAAACAACGGGGTGTGAAATCTGAAATGTTGTCAGAGGAGGGACACAACAATTAAAGTGGATAACAAATTAAAAAGAACATGGGTCCAAACCAATCAACAAATGTGATTTAACCCTCTTTGTGCAGTTACAACATATACTTCAATTTGCGTTTGAAAATATTACAAATAACACTGCAGGTAATGATTGTTCTTAAAAAATATTTGCTATTTTTGAGTGATAGTTAAGGCTTAACATTTGTAAATTGTTGAGATGCAGCTCTGCTTACACATGGTGATCGCATGACTGAGAAGCAGCACAAGCCTAGTTCCTGCCACTGGCACTCCAATTAAACAGTTGCCCACATCCTTGCTGCGCCACAATCTGCAACATGCCAGCAGCACAGTGGCAGGGCATTGAAGGAAATTGAAATTTGATTCAACATGTTAATAGTAAGAGCATTAATATAGTACAGATAGTGAATGGTCGTAATAATAACAGTAGCAGCGAATCTGCAATTTTAGCATGTAAATATAAATATATTATTAATCTAATCTAAGCCCACATAAACTCACTAAGCAGAGGGAATGGTCTGCCATGGCCCGGTTTGTCAAAACATCTTCCCTCTGCTTTGCTCCGCGGAGAAGTATGTATAATGGAAGTAATGAAAATTATAATTATTACCCTAAACTTCATTACAGTACGTGAGGTAGGGCAGTAGTAAGTTAGATATTCTCTGATAACTAGCTAGCCCGGTAATAGGCCTGTCCAAAGAGGAATGTTTTAAGCCTAACTTTGAAAGTAGAAACTGCGTCAGCCTCTCTTACATGAGCTGGAAGCTTATTCCATAAGACAGGGGCATGATGGCTAAAGGCTCTACCTCCAATTGTGCTTTTAGAAATCCTAGGAACCACAAGCAGTCCTACATTTTGTGAGTGAAGTGATCTGTTGCGTTGCGAGTGTCATGAGTACGTCGCGAGTCAATGAATGTCACGAGTACCAACCGTTTAATAGACCTTCAATTCCTGTGATGGAATGGCTGGGGTTTCAATGGCAATAATTTAATATTCTGAAATCAAACTCTCACCTTTTTGATTAGCACCCACATTCTCATTAATAAAAACAGTAGCACACATCTAAGATCATCACTATCTATGAACATGTGCAATGGCTAATTAGATAAACATTCTCCACTCTTTTTTTTTTTTTTAATTAAAATAAAATACATTTTTGGGAAAAAAAAAAAACACATTTTGAACATGAGAAGAGCCATTTGGATATTAAAAAATAAAGCTTCGATCATCATCAATAAAAAAATGACAACAAACTCCTTTATTTAACTTATAAACTAATAGTAATGAAACTGTATTCCATCCAAATGGTCATAATCTCAAAGCTTAAGCATTTAATCAACAGCGGATATCTGCAGGGGTTGGTTTCTGAAATGGAAAACTGATGAGTCAGAGTTTACTGTTATGAATTGTCGACAATCCATCCTATTTCAGATCTGAAAGAACAGACTTGAGTGCAAGTTTGTTCTCCATACCCTTTGGCTGCACCACATAAGCCAATTTTATTAAAAAATAAATAAAATAAACACTTCAATATAATAAATTATAACTGCCGGTGCTATTAGGGTCTCCAAAAAAACTCAAGTTTCTGATGACATCAATGTCAATCCGTCGTGACAGAGTGACTTTGGACCCTGCAGAAGCATTGATCAAGACAAGAAGACTTCAAGTTTGTTTAAATAAAAACCTAATCGACATTTTAATAATTTCTTTTCTCGATGCCAGTTTCTCTTATTTTATATGACACCAAGAGCATTTCAGAAACCTTAAGTAGATTGGCTATTCAACAGTAATATCTGCATTAAAATACCCAGGGGTGCTTTTACACCAGGAAAGTAGACTTGGTTCAATTGTCAAAAAATATCACATCTTCATTTAGTTTATTCTCCTTTCATACTTGAGCAAAACAAACCGGTAGAGACAACAGTTACTAGTTCATGAGTGTTACTAAACGAAATGAGCATTGATCAAAAAACGAAAAAGAAAACTGACGTTCTCTTCTAGTGTTCAGACTAAATTTTTGATGAGCACCTTCACCTTTTTCACGTCACCATGTTTACTATGGTAATATTTTCCTGTCTTTTCTTACTATTTTTCTCAGTTTTAATCATTTTTTAAATCCTATTTATACTTTTCAAAACACTTCATTTTGGTTTCCTTTTGTTTTCTAGCGTGATTGATAGTTTGTTTCCATTGACACAATGGGAAAAAACATTGCACAAAAGTTTACCTGAAAGCAAACCAAGAACTTTAACTTTATCAAGGCTCAGTTGTTAAGTCTACAACAGTTTAGGTAAATGTTTATATAAAATTCATAACATTGGTACCAGCCAAATGACCCAGAGAAAAAAAACGCCTTGTGAGTTTATTCATTTGACTTGTCAAGCTAAATGAATGCTTGACCAACTTAATCCTCAAGATTTTTTCGTTAGTTTTGTGTTGGTTGTTGGTCATAAAACATGACGTTTAACAAAGTTCTTATTTGTGTTGCAACTAAATGGCAGGAATAACATCCAACTAGAGTTAACAGTAGTGTTTTTTCATTTTTTTGCTCCCTGTTCCGCTCCTTTCTGATGCATCCACTTGTAGACAACTAAATCAATGTATGGCTTCGTTATGCAATTAGCCTTTTCTGGAAGTTTATGGAAGTTTTTTTAGGATATCCAATATGCTTTTTTGAACATTGGAAGTGCTCGCAGCAGAACTTATTGAAGCCACCCTCAAGATGTGGACGAGGGAAGACACGGTTCTGTAGATGTCTTCCCTAGTCCTCTTCCGGATGGAATCATACAATGTGATCTCGATTTTGTTGTGTTCCCTACATATTTAATTTTGGTGAGACAGAACTTATCCACTGCATGGCTTTAATCCAAAGTCTACTGCCCGTTGACACTGTAAAAGCCAAAATGCTTCCAAACAGTTGATTTAAGCGAAGTCGGGACCAGTTGCATCTGCAATGTCAGCTTTGATTGTGTGCTTTTAAAAAATTTTCGAGCAAAAAATGCTCTGTGTTTTGTATAATTTATTAGTTTTACTTTAAATCATTATAATTTTCCAATAATCAATTAATTTCAAAATTCATAAAATGTTTCAGAATCGATGCATCTAATAATAGATTTTTTCCAAATCCCTACAAAATAGCCCATATCACTGACACACTTTTACCTCTCAGCTCCATTTGGTTCTTTACATGAAGAAAACTAAAACCTCTGCAGTCATTTTCCTTTACGCAACACATTTGCATGAAGTCTCAGTGTGTCCTGAATTCACCTGTCTGGTTCAAAAAGAAATTAAAGCTGTGTTCACTTCTATGCTTTACGCATAGCCCATGTTTGGTAATTAACATTTTCTCGGGTGTGAAGCAGTGAGGAAAAACCGCTGTGTGCACCGGATGAGTGGCTTGTGGCCTGCGCTGTGCAAAACAAAGACATCAAGGCCAGAGGAGCCTGCTTTTGTCCGAGGCTTTTTCAAAGGAAGTCCTTCCTAAGATGGTCCTGCATTGTCTTGCAAAGTTGAAGGCAACATCTTCAGGTTTTGCTTTCTTCTGATGAGCTGAAACTGGTTTCAGGAGACGCAGAATACATTTTTCATAGTTTTTTTTTTAATCGAATTTATCACTTATTAATTTTTTATTGCCAAGACTATGTTTAGTGCTTTTTGATTAAATTGGACAAGTTTAATGTCCATTTGTTGTTTTCAAGTATTTTATAAGAAGCTAAAAGTATTTTATTCTAAATGACAAATTAGGGAGTTTGTGTAAACGGCTTAGACCCTGATTGATAAATTGAATTACATTTCCTGAGCTGCAGTGCAACAGAACAGAAGCAACCCAATACTGGCTCAATGCATTAAGGTAATAAATAAATAATACATCTGCACAGTTACTTACAATTTGCTCAGATGAGGAATTTAAGCCTTGCTGGATGGATTCTCCTCTAGAGAATGACGATGAAGGTTTGGACCAAATCGGACAACAGTTTGGCAGAGAGAGGGTTAACCTTCTACCCTGGATCTAGGCATAATCCTGTTGCCAGGCAGGTAGATCTGGTTTAATTTGACTTTAGCATCTGACACACTTCCATGTTTCATAGAAGTCCATCAAACTCCTACTACTCCTACTCCTTGACTGGAAGATTTCTTTTGGTCAAAACGTGTAACTAGATCCATAAAGTGCAACTAATTGTTCTTCCCTTTCTTTTCTCTTCCCTAGACATGCACACACTTGTTAGATGTACTGCAAAATGTGATTACTCAGCCGCTACAAGCAGTTATGACCAAAGTAAATCAATACATAGAGTAGATAAATAAACTCGGCTGTAAATTGCTGCACCTGCTGCCAGCTTTACAGGACACACTGACACATCTCAAGAAAAACGACAACTTTATCAGCGCCAAGGAACATCATTTGTGCATGCAACAAAAACCCACACAGCATCCCATCTAAAATCACTCACACAAAAATCACCCACTCAACACTATAATAATATTCTAGTTGTGAACTAATCCATTCAGTGCTTGTTTTGATGAGGAGCGATAGTGATGCAAAATCTAACAAATTCAGATGTTTTGAATGCTAAATTATTTAAGGAAGCTTTGATGGAAACTGAACTCTAGGGTAAAAGTACAGCAGAGGCATGCTGCAAGGCAGTTACTACGGAGGTGGCAGCTAAGAAGGTATGACGTATAGACTGTTGGGAAAACAATGCGAGAGGCAACGTGTATTACATTAAAAGTTGTTTTAATGAGCCTGAATTCATCCAATGACGTTTTAATGAGTTGCTGTTGCATCGCTGCTCCACGTTTGTCTGCGGCTCTGTTTGCATCATGTAATGTTCGACTACGGTGGCCGTTTTGGCTCAGTTGTTTCGCTCCAACGACAGACTGGAAGCTCGGAGTGAAACGGAGCTCAGTCCTATTGGAAACGAAAGATTACACTGCCTCGAAAGATGGGTACGAGAGCAGTTCCTGGTCCCAGACAAGGGTCTGCTTGGGTGTATTCAGACTGAAAATTTGTTCAGAATCATTGAGGGAAACAAACTCGGGTTAACTTTAAGCGAACAAAATGTGTTCAGCCTGAATACACATTAACATTTATTTTTAGCATGCCAGTTTTTATTAGTGAAAATGTGTCCTTTGTGTTAAAATTAAATTAAAGTGAAATGGTTCGGAAAACAAGTTTTCACCATATTTTAAATCCAACCAGAAAAGCATCTCTGTGGATTATTCTATACTGGCCAAAACTTCCTAGACAGCAAATATTACAATATATGAACACTATTTAATATTAAAACCAAAAACTCCCTAATTTCTGTTTTTTAAACAAGCACATAAACAGACATTGTTACCGTTTTAAAACTATAATAACAGACTTTATATATTTACAGTTTTTATACTGATATTACTTGACTTTGTGACGTGAAGCAGTATTGGTTTTAAACCACATACAGGAACTTTCACGTATCTTTTTTCCCTTTAGGATTTGAATGTGAACACAAGCAGATTGAGTGGGTGGGGAATCTTAGGTACTTTAAACAATTGCCTGTTCAAAAATATTTTAAAAAGTAATTTGAACACAGTTTAGCAGTACATGAGCGAAAAGAATCACTAAAGTTATCTATTTTCGTGTATTAAAAAAAAAAACCCACAACATGATTATATGGCAGAATTGAACTTTTTGTCCCAGCAGCTCTCTTCTTCTTTTGCTCCTGGATGCTTTACCTGTCTCCCTCAGTCAGTGAAGAACTCCTCCTGCTACTCCGAGCAGAAAGCAGTTTAAACGCACGCAAAACTTTGGGAAAATGTTCGCCATGATACCTTCAAACAGAAGAGGACCTAAAGCATTTCACGAAGTACGCATCACCACACTTAAATAGTTGTTTGGCTCCACGCTGAGCAACAAAACACAGACACAAAAGAAGCTAGCAACATTTCGCGAATAGAAAAAAGGAGATCTACTACTCTTCATCACCATCCTCCTCTTCACACCATCCTCATCTGTGAAGGCACAAAGCTCCTTAGCTTTCGGGAAATAAAAGATCTCGCTCTGTGAATAATGGCGAGTCCGCCATAAAAAAATGAAGAAGGGGGGTGTTCCAGAGAGCCGAACCCGTGTGCGCTTACCCCCAACCCGGTACATGTTCGCTGCCATGACTGCCCCGGTCCCTGGCTTCCTCTCCAGGTAGAGGGGTGGCTCTCTTCTCTGTGGTGCTGCCGGAGCTGCTGTGTGTTGGAAAATGGTGGATTGATCAATACGAAACAGACTGCCAGAGACGTCTTAAAGAGACAGTGCACCTTTTTGTGAAACTCAACATTTTGTCAAAGGGACGTGCATAATTACCAACCTAAACTCACAATTTCAACAAATATCACCGAAACGTAGCAACATAATACATATTTCACTAAATTAGTAATTTATACAACCAGAGCGTGAGGTAATCTCTCTTGAAATGTCTCCATATACGCTATTTTTATAAAAATGCCAGCTTCAGATTTGACCATTTTGTTGACACTTTTATTAAAAAGTCAAAATTTTGCCTGTAAACTAAGATAATACGATTATTATTTAAAAATTGCAGCATCGCCTTGGCTTTCTGCGGCGTAAACTTAAACTATCGCGATACTTTAAGTAAAGCAAAAGTTTGAACTTAAAAATGCGAACATTACTTGTACTTTTGAATAATTGTGTATTTTCATTTTCCCCTCATGTTATTTCTTTATCGAAGTTGTGAAATTAAATCCTAACTCTAACCCAATTGTCAAATATTGAATCATTTTCCTAATCGTCTTTTTCCAATTTGATTTAAAAAAAACTTCCCTAAAGAGTTGCCGTAGTGTGTTCACTAAATGCACGTGACACCAAAATGTGTAAAAAAAATTCTTTCATTTTTCAACAATTTTAAGTAAAAATCAATGGTTCTTCCAATAAACCAAAATTATTTTCCATATAAATAAAATGTTAAGTAGTAGCAGGAGTTGATCACTCGGGGAAACGATTATTTAAATGAGGCACAGATTTACCGACTTTAAATTGAATTGGTAACTAATTAGTGTACTCTTTGCTAAATCAAATAAACATTACCAAAAAAAAAATGCAGAACTGTTCAATTGTAATCAACATTTTTACTTTAAATAGATGAAAAATTTCCCTAAAACGTGAATCTAATCTAATAAAAAAAATTCCTGATATAATGACTCATATATTTGTAATATGGAGAACTGTGAGAACACAGTGAAGACTTTTAATAATTTCAATTTCTTGTTAATTTTTTTTTTTTTGCATACTTTGGCAAATAGCATCACACCTACCACACAAGAAAAAAAAAAGAGGTGTCTGTAACTCAACAATAGATCAACCAATTTAAACCAAAACAATTCTAAATTGTTATGTAACAAAATGCTTTTAATATTTTTTGACCTAAGCATGACAGAGTTATACCAAACAGTTGTCAAATTAGCTCAGTTTTCAGTGTGGATGCAAGAAGGAAGCCTCTGTGCTGCAGGAATGCTGTGGTGAAAGCAACATCTGATCTATACCATATGGAAGCTTCAATTACCATGGCCTAACACAGGGGCTCCGCTTGTGATCACATGAGTGAATCAGGCCAATCAGCTGTGCTTGCCTCATGCACTCCTACTTATGTGTGCAGTCTCAGTGTTGAGCTTCTTCGGAGGGATCCTGGATTATAACCTGGAGCTATTTTATGACAAAGAGCAGTGAGGGAGTGTGTTTTTCTACATAATGAATGTATACTAGCATTTATAGACTTTCTATACTGTGTGATTTAGGTTAAATTAGAGTGAATTTAAAATACATTTTAGTGCAAGGCTTAAGAGGGGCCTTCAGAGTCTTTTATTGCAACAAAGCTAAAACTCAAGCTCTACGATGTTTAGAAAAACACAAACAAATAACCGTGGGTTGTTTAGTATGGCTTATATTTGATGTGATTGCCTCTTCAACAGAAAATATAGAACAACAAAAAAGTGCGTCCGTTTATTGAGTTGCAGTTCTTCACAACAACCTGGAGAAGAATCTGTGCCAATGTTTAATGTGGTCTCAATTTCAGCAAAATAGATGGTCAGCACTGTAGCCTTGTATTTTGGAACTGGTCCTATTTTCATTAGCACTGTTTAGTTTGCTGCTTGCTGCCGTGCAGATGTTCACTTGCTCCTTTGCCAGATGTTTTCTTTATCCAGGATGGCTGGCAGACAAGCATGCGAAGAGAACTCTATTCAGAGCAGCGCGGCGCAGGTGTTCTCCCTGATGAGTCTCAGCCTGTGGAGATGGATTGGATCGACATGCAGCACATGTGCAGAAACTCACCTCTGCCTTCTGCAGTCATGGAGGAGGGCTCATGGTGGCCTCCTTTTTCTATCTCTCATCCTCTTCTTGTGCTCATCTCCTGAATGCAGTGGAAAAATGCACAGGAGAGACAAAGACACAAAGGAAATCAATTACAGACCTGTTTCCCTTCACAAACCAACATGGCTCTCTCACAGGATATGATGCATTGTTGCTGGAGCACCTTGCCATTCAAGGGTGTCTTCTGGATTAGGAAACAATTCACCTGTAAGTGGTTGTTGATGCTCACAATGCAAACAAACAGGTGCAATGTCAGGCTAATATTTCTAGATGCGATATTTTAAAAAGCTAACACCTTAAGTTCCAAACTGAATTCAGAATTTTGTTTTTATCTTATTATTATAAAGCTTTTTTAAATACATCAGGTGACAATAAATCATGTTTGCACCAGCTGCTCACTGTTTAAGCCTAATATATTCTTAAAATAACAAATTACCAAGGCAAATGCAGATGTGTGAGAGCATATATTCAGCATTTGAAGGATCTAATCAGTCAAATTTAATGCCATTTTGCAAAGTTTTATATATTTTATGTCACTTTGTATTTAACTATATAGTTTCAAGTCTGGTTTCATCTCCATTTCACATCATGCTGCCTATTCTGAACCTTAAATGTGGGCAAACACAAACCATGTTTTGTTTGAACAAAAATTACATAATCCATGAATAATCCAGACTTTTTAGTTTAGTTTATTTATTTCAAACCAATTAAAAAAGAACAACAATGGGCAAATTTATACACTTGCCGATAACTTTAGTAAGTCGTTCAAGAGTCTGTTTGACAGAACAATAAACATGTTTAAAAGGGAGATTGGCAAAAGCTGAAACTTATTTAAGACTACTCCCTTATGCTAATTGAACTACAACAATACAAAACAACAACAAAAACCCACAAAACATTGATAATATAATTATCATTATCTAAAAATGTATCAATTATCAGTATGTCATTATCACATCATGATTAATAAGTAATAAATAAATACCCAGGGATTCATTACAATTATCATGCGGCTCAGATGTCAACAGAAAAAGTGGCCATTTGACTATTATCCATTGAGTAATTTACTGTAAAGGTTGAAAATAATTTCTTTATGTCTGATTTTAAATTGACCACATTGTGGACTTTGTTTTATCTATGAGTGTAATTCATTCCACAGTTTTACTCTGGTCACTGTAATGCAGAATCCTTGTTAAGTTATTCTAAATTGAGTTGTTTTGAAATAGGGAGATTATTAGGGACATTTTTAATAGAGAGGTGCTGCATTGTATTACTGAAGTAGTTTGGCTAAAAGATGTCACCAAAGTTTACTTGTTTTTCATTAAATAATGTTCCTTTCACAAAAATTGAGCTGTAATGATTTATATTCAACAGCAGAGGAAGCTGTTGCCTTTCTTTTGTCAAAATAACCTCAGGAGGCCAGTAGATGTCAGTATCTATAAAGCCTTCCTTGCTCTCCTCAGTTGCTACCAAAAAAGTTGACAAAAAATGGGAGCAGAATTTGGTTTAGTAAGGAGTATCAGTGATATCAAACAGAAATGTAAATATTTAGTAGAGTCCTAATAACTTTCCGAATTTTCCATCTGCTCTTTTTTCGTCTTCAACCACACAAAAATCTTGGCCATAATCCAACGGGATTAATCATAGTTGACATGTGGGCTGGTGATACTCTGACCTTCACAGGATAAAAGAGGACACGTTGAAAGATGAGCTCAAAAGTGGGAGGCAGACAGTCAAAAAGTGGTACCCAAAAAGATGTCTGTTGTTTGTCCCAGAGAAGTCCAGCTGCTGGGTTTCTGCTCTCAAATGTGAAGGCGTGTGCCAAAATGCCGGCAGCAAATAAGCAAGAGAGCTGCAGGTTTCTTTAAACAATAAAAATAAAAACAGCTGGCGAGCCAAATCCTCCAAGAGGAATTGGCAGTTGGTGAGAGGACTGCACCCTGCAAGAGAAATCCACAACTGCTAGACATGGAAAAATGCATCACTGGAATGACAAATGTTCTTTAAGTGGCACATTCTGGATTTTGGCCTCACCTTTTCAAGAACGCTTTTGGCTTTCTTATATGCCCCGAGCTTCATGAACTGCTATTGAGATCCTTGTATAGTGAATTGTACCACAAATGCCAACATCTTAAAAGCTTTAAAAACACAAAAGCAACATCAGATATGTTCCTAATTTCTTTTAAGGAATTTTAAAGTTTCATTTTGGCCTTACAAATTTTTCCAAAAACCTAAAACTCTGGGGTGGAACCTGCAGAGTTTGGTTTGTTTTCTATTGCCGCACCACCCATGTAGAAAGAGGTGCAATTATGCAAACCACACAAGCTCAACGAGGAAAATGGCAGAATCCTGTACGTAAAAAGGAACTGATTTTTCATGGGCTGGCTTTGATTTTCCCGTTTAACTCGAAGAAAAGCTGCACAGGAAGTAAAATCCCACAAGCTGAAGTGAAAGGAGCAGAAAGGCTTTAATAGATGGACAGAATTAAAGTAGGAAGTGGGCAATTCTTGTCCGAGTGATTGCCAGTGTGAGCAGACTGATTTCATATCCTGAAAATACAGGATTAAATGAATGCTCCTCAAAGGATGGCTTTTTGAGCAGCACTTGGAGGGATGCAGTTTCCTTGTTTCAGGTTGCTGATTGCTCTGCTGTCTTAGGGTTGATAAATGAGTCTCATTCAGCACATTTTCCACAAACAGATCCGCTGAGTACAGTAGATGCTTCAAGACAGATGCATCATTGATCAGATCGTCGTGGACAGCCATTTGGTTACCCCGTCAAGCACATGCTGCCACACCAACAGAAAAATCTCAATTTTACTGACGTACAGATTTACCAGAAGGGCACAAAAAACCCACAATCTAACAAAGTAAGATTTTGTGCTTTTAAACTGAGTTATACGCTATTTCCGTGTCCCATGGTCAATTCTCGTGAAAATGAAAGGGAGGATTGCTAAACTTGTGGCAGCCCTCACTCTTCAGGAGCCATCATCGCCATGTCAGCTATGTCATGGGAAAGAAACACTCCACATCTCCAAATACATCACATTTGCAATCTAAAGAAACAAAGACAGACTATATTCTGGACGAATAAAAAGAGCTTACACTCAGAAGGCCTTGTAGGGATTGTGTGGAGCATCTGCAACCTGGAAGGTATGTTGCCAAACAAAACAGTAGCAGAGTCGTCCTTAATGAAAACTTCTTTTTGCTGGAGCTTATTGAAGGGAGTCAGTGGTGAATTTATTACAGAACATTACTCAAAGGTGGTCCAGAAGAGCATGAGACTAAATCAACTTTTTTTTCCTGTGAAGTTGTTCATTAAAACTTTATCAGTTCTGGATAATCAGCCAAAATAAAAGAGGAGAACACGGGGGTCCTGGAATGCAGAAGTCTGGCAGGAGTAGAGTAAATTAAGTCACATGTATGGATGGTTCATGGAGGAGGGAATGTAAACAGAGGGGAAAACTCATTTTGCACGCTTATGTGTACAAGAATGTGCAGAAATACTCTTTCCTGTTGTTCAAGGTGGCAAGATTTGTGAAACAAGGGGCTGAAACACACATTTTTTCTCACTTCTTCAGCTGTTTGTATGGGGCAATATCGCCCAAGAACAGAAAGGAAAAATGCCCAGCTACCATAAAAAGAACGTTCTTTCATCTTCTGTCAGAAAACAGTATTCAATTTTTGTTCATTTCAATTTCTTTAGTTTTCCAATTTGGTTTTGTTTACTTGAAATGCACAATTTGTCATTTCTTAAAGTGGTCTGCTTGTTGGGTTCTTTGGATTGTGTGTCTGCATGTATACTATAAACCACACCAAGATTCACTTGCAAGTCAACCAAAGTCCAGATTATCTGATGAACTAAGGAATCATTTCGTTTGCAACAGACTATCACAATTATTTAAAAATCAAATCGTGAGACTGTAGTGATGTGACGTTCCGAATCAAAGCTTCAAGGCATGTGCTGAAGCCAAAAACGATGACATCCGAATGGAGAGTTGTGGTCAGTGAGAGTTTGGCGATAGTTTATAGACTTTGGATACTTAGGAGGAACTTTTGTTTCAAAATAAAAACCAATGATGTGTCCCCCAAATACAAAAAACACACTGGCTATATCTCAGTGTTACAAAAGTCCAGTCATTATCCATACCCCAGTCACCCTCACCTCACTGTAAATGATCAGTTTCATAATTTCCAAACGATCATTTTTTTTCTGCCGGTAAATTGACTCTATCTGTCTCTCTTTCACATTTTTTGCATACATGCTGAGAGTTTTATTCACAAGCTTTCTGCAAAATGCCATACATTCCAAATTCATTCTAAACCATATTTTCACATCCATCAGATGTTCTACTAGAGTAGAGCAAATGAAGCTTCAAGAAGCTTTGCACTGGAGCGATGAATAAGATGCAAGGCTTCAGTGCTTCAGGAAGCTTCCTCTGCCCATCACTATGTATAGGAGCCATGAATTCAGGAGACTGGGCTTGGTGTCAGAAAATTAAACAAGACAAAAACTGGAACTAAGAGAGCAACAAAAGGGTGACAAACCATATATTTAAATAACGTAAAATTGATGATGAAATGTAAACAGCTGTGGATGATCATTCAAACGACTGACACAGTGACAACTCAGAACAGAGCATGCCTAAAACCAAGCTCAAGGGTACAATGTACAATGTTTAATTTGAATTGGAATGTTTTTTCAGGGTTCTGCTGCTTCTTTATGCAAAACTCCATGAACTACTTCAGTGGTTAAAAACTGAAAATGTCAGCAAGAGGAGAAATACTTCAATCAATTTAGCAGAACATCATGTATAATGCTTCTATGTTTTATAGAATTGTGATAATAGTTTTAGGAGCACATTATGCTAGCAATAATCCCAGTCTACTCTTCATTTTATCATTTTGACCAAACTGAGCTTGTTAAAATGAAATATTCTCTGATTAAAAGGTTAAAATAACACCCAGAAGCAAAAACAGTTCTCATTTATCTGATTTTATACTGAGCATTTGAGAGATCTGATTTAAATTTGCAAACATTTTTTAAATTGTTATATAAGTGTTTAACTTTTTGTGCTTGAGCCAATGGGATGCACAATTATTTTTTAGCATAGTTGTTACACCAAGGATTACATGAAAACTTCTTTTACAGCAATGTTTACTCTAATTTTTGATCAAAATTCAATGAAGGAACTTTTTTAACTGATCTGATGAGAAATAATTGCATTTAACAAACTGGTTAAAAAAGCAAAACCTTTTGGAACACAAATAGTTAAGTAATTACCAGTTTTTCAAGCACATTTCTTCTACTTTGGCTTTTGCACAAATTGTCTTGTGATCCAGCAACAAAAAGACAAATCTTCCAGATAAGATTTAAAAAAAGAAGAAAACTAAAAGCATCCCAGTTGTCATTGCAGTCTTATCCAGTGGATTATGTCTGTGTCTTTTAAACTCTCATTGCCCTCTCAGTCGCTCCAAACATCTTCAAGCGTATCACCTGCAGAGAACT
Organism: Adrianichthys oophorus; assembly: GCA_036245035.1. Taxonomy (NCBI): domain Eukaryota; kingdom Metazoa; phylum Chordata; class Actinopteri; order Beloniformes; family Adrianichthyidae; genus Adrianichthys; species Adrianichthys oophorus. The sequence continues at coordinate 10,642,068 of BSAI01000115.1, read as the reverse complement.
TTAAGTCTGGCTTCTGTCTTCTGACAGAGATAAACACAGACTACTGTTTCTAAAATAATCGTCCCTGTGGAGCGTGTGCTGTGGGTTTCAAATCTGGGATTTAAATAATTAATTTGCATTCTTTTTTTCCTTCCCTCTCACTCAAAGACGTGCACATGTTCACTCTATAGGACACGTGTTGTACACGCATGCTTACATTTGCAGAAAACCCACAGCTGTTGGAGCACTTTTAACCAAAGGGTCTTCAACACAGACCTCAGAATCCTTCAGTCCATCCTGACTCATGTGGTAAGGCACTTGTGCCAGTTGACAAGAATGGTAGGTTTCTTACTGTTTCATGTGAGAGCTCCTCAAAGCCTTTTTCACTTGGATTGTGTCATTTATGTTCAGGTTTGTGCAGTAGGAGTGTGGTGGGTGGAGAAGACTGGAGGAAAAAGGAAAGAAGGGAAGGTAGAAATAGGAGCTTCTCCCTGTCTGGGGGCAGCAGCACCTGTTTGACCTTGGGGCACTGAGCTGGTATATTGTGTCTTGGGGTGAGTAGTGTTCAAAACAGGTGCGGTGCTAAAACCTGTCAGGAAAGTTGATTCCTCCTGAGGTTATGTTTAAAAAACTTAAAAGCATAAGTGCATGGTCACTTTTTTCAAAATAAAAGCCTGTCAGAACCGTTGTTTCTCTTTTCATGGAAAAGTCAAATATTTTCCAGAAATCCTGAGAATTTATTAAAAATAAGATAACAATTCCTGTTGCCTGCTTGGATTTTCAGAATTATTTCTGATGCAAACATTTTTAAAATACATTTATAAGAAAATAATTTTTGTGTGAATCCTGCTGTGGCTATCTGGTTTTACTCTTAGTCACATCCCGGGTAATTCATTAAAAAAAAAAAAACATTTTAAATCAAAATGTCTTTTGTACTCATTGAAATTCTGCAAAAAGGTTTTTGAAAAACTTCCTAATAATCCACAAAACAAGTCTTATTTTGAAAAAATCCAAAGGCCGTATGGGTAAGCACCACTTCAATCAACCTGATCAATATTCAGACACTGAATAAATGAGTAAAACGATTATAAAAATGCTTAGTTTTGGCATCAAATAACAAAACTGATGGAAGAAAAACATTAAACATTTTATGTCACTCATGGAACATTCCAGTTCAAACCAAATGAAATTAAGTCCAGGAATTCTGGCAACATGGACACTGTCATGTTGGAGCCAGACAACTTCAGTAAGCAGTGTTTGGTCCAAATTGGTCCAAGTCGTTGTTTCTATGGCAACTGCTCTAGCCAATTAAGAGTGAGCTCATTGGAAGTTTGCACCACTTGAAAGCGGGCCAAGGAGAATCCGTCAAATTCCAAATGTTGGATGTGGGGGCCAGCAGGCCTACTATTAAGGCATCTGGGTGGTCAGTTTACAACATGAATAACGTACAATAAAGAAAAAATGTCATGAAAAAACTTAAGATCAGAAATAACATGTTGGAAAAAAAAGGACAACAATGGTTATTCTGACAGAATGAATGAACTAATAGCTATTAATTTCTTGAGAGAAATCCACAGGATTTTGGCCTCTTGGAGCCAGTGGGTACTTCCTGTTTGGAATGCTAGGGGGGAGGGGTCACTCAGTCCAGTTCTCATGTACAGCCAGTGCTTGCTACCCAAACCTAAAATCCACAGTAAACCTTGTCCTTAAAAGCATCAAATCCCCATTGTGACTAAATGAAATATAGGTCACAGTGCAAAGAGACATGTAAACAAAACCAATATCAATCAACTGGTAATGTTTCCTGTTAGTCCTGTGATGGACTGTGTTCAGGCTGCACTAGCTTTTGCCCAAAGACAGCTGGGTTAGACTCCCCAAGACCGCATCGATGAGAAACTAGAATGTTTTATTTTTTAAAATTGTTATCCTTGAGTCAATTCTTCAAGGAGGTTGTCATTTATTTTTCACTTTGCTTGTATTTTTCTGGTTGTATTGGCAGAAAATAGGACTCTAATAGGACTTCTATTGGAGGCAGATTCTGTCATCACTGCATATGTTCTTTTTTAATCCTGTTCATAAATCGGATGATATAAAGTTCTCAGGTGTATCCTAGCCAACCTCTCATTTTGTTTAGATTAGTATTTAGAGGTCTGAAGTAAAGCAGGTTGAGTAAAGCAGGAGATGGGACAGTAGTGTAGATGAGAAACTGAGATAAAAGACAAAGTTTTGGTTTATTATTTGATGTAAATTCCCACGCTGACCTTGGGTCATGAGATTTGGGTAAGTGAAAAGCATCAGATAGGATCTGATAAAACCAGCCTACGTATGTAAGTGCTGAGCATCACTATTATCATTGAAAAAAGAAGAACTTGTGAATGCTTTTTAGTCTGAGCAGTCTTATGGTGCTAAATATGTAAGTCATATTTACGTCCACCGTCTGTTTTGCACAACATGGTCAGCAGTTTTGTTTCTGATGTGGCTCCTGATTGGTCCTGCACAAACTTGCATGTCATCAGAAGTCATTTAATTCACATTATGGGGTTTGAGGACTCCGAGCAGATTTAGCAATCACAACAGATATTTTGTGTGTTAAAGTCCCATCTATCATCTAACCGGCTATAGCACAATCCACTGACGTGCAAGCACACTTGTCAATCAACACTTGGGGGTCTCCCTCAGCATGGAGGGCTGAGTGAGCACGCACCCAAATCAATCCAAGACCAAGCAGGTGTTTTCCTGCTTTTAAACACGATTGTCAAATCATCTTTTCTAGAAAACATTGTCTCAAAGATGCATTGCAGACAGTAATCTATAAAGCTTCCACAGCCTTCCTTTTCTATACTTGTTTTCTGTCCGTTAGAGGAGATCGATGTGCTCCAGAGAAGCAGACACGTTCTGCAAACACCAGATCAGAGCAACATTCAAAGACAAGCTCTCGGCCTGGATCTGTCTTCCCCAATCTTTCATCTTAGCATGACCCACTCCTTAAAAGCATCAAGTCAGGTTTTTCAAAACACAAGCCCATCAAGAACATCAATTCTCTTAATGACTACATTTTTATGTAAAAATTCACTGATTGCATCTATGTTGGTAAATAAATTTTCTTTCACGTTGTCATTGACAGTTAACTAAATAGGACATTTGGGCTTTTCTCTGCTGGTCTGATTGAGCAGCTGAAGCTGCAATAAAGTCAAACAATGATGAACCTGTGTCCTCTTTTGTCTAATCTCACTGTCAAATTTTTACGTTTTCATGCCAAAAATCCCCCCTCGAGTCTCCTGTTGACCGTTAGACTGACTCCTTTTTAAAACAGTGAACCCAGAGAAAAGGAAGGTTAAGTCACACACATGCTGACGGGTGATAATCAGCTGTTACGCAGATGTGGGAAATATCAGGGTCGCTGTTCCTGGATGAGGAATCTGGTTTTTGTCACTGGGCAGACAGGACACAGCACCAAAGTGTAAAATAGATTACTCTCTCCTGTCATGAGAGGAAAGAAAACTCTGTGAACTGATCACTTTTTTTGCTTAACGCTTCACGTGATGCTTCACTGTGCACAATTTGGGGCCTATTTTCCAGCTCGGCCTGTCTGTCTCAGTAGGCCTAATTTGTCTTGAAGCCAACAAGCCTTCTAAGGGGAAAGTCGATCCACCAGAGCCACGTTTCAGCGTATTCCCTTGCCTTCTAAATTCCTAACAGTCACTCTGAAAGAGAGCATTGTTGTTCAACCAAACACTGCCTACTCCCCTCATGGAAGCCGGAAAAAAAGGAAGTGGGTGTGCACCCCATCCTGGTGAACTGCTTGCCCAAAAGATTTCCCGCCTGGCCTTGCCTTAAACACCCACCAAGGCTGGCCAGTATGAAAAAGGATGCTTTCAAGTCCTGCTCGGAAAACAAAATATGAAGAGCTATTTCAAATTTGGCCTAAAAAAAACACGACAGTGTTCATTTTGTTGTGGTAATGACCCCATTTAAATTCCCTTTTTTTTTTTTACTTTGCTTTTTAAAAAATACATTAACTGGAGTTTTTCTTACCATTACTATTAGACAATAAAATGTGAAAAATATAACATTTTGCTAGATTCCTGCAATGTTATTTTTTTCTAAATTAAACACGTCCTTTTTTCTGATAAACATTATTTTAAATGAAAAAGGTGGCTAAACTCAACACAAAACTCAAAATATGTACTTTAAAAGACTCGTGGCTTTTTTAAAGCAAAATCTGAATTAAAGTGTACTTTCAGAACATTTTTATGTTATTATATCCTTGGGAAAATAAGTTAATAATTGAAAAGAAGTTGTTTTGCGGTCCAAACAACGAAATAAAAGAAACGAAAACAATACGGGATTTCTCGGCCGTTTCAATGAAGTTGGAAATTTCCGGTTGCCATGAAGGGATCGCGAGGATGTGGGGCGGGGCTATGTAAATGACATCTCGTCGGCTGAAATGATGCTGGAGCTTCTGAGAGCGGCGGGACACTTGCTGTTGAGCTGCTGCACGAAGAGATAAAGCGAATCAAACCCCTCAAAGAGAGCCAAAACTAGCCACAGACCCGACTCTCATTGGTCCAGTATGGCTTCAAAATGCCCCAAGTGTGAGAAGACGGTGTATTTCGGTGAGTGAAAATCGTTTTTTTTTTTAAAGCTTGAGGGTAAAAATTTAGTTTTGGCTGGTGATTTTGATCCCGCTTTTTCAGCTAAAAGCTTCATTTGTTGAATCATTTGAATGTATGGAGGGCTTGTTAGCATTTTAAACCGTGAAATTAATTTATCTTCACAAGTTGATTGAGTAATACCATTTGCTTTTGATTATTTTGTGTGTTTGTGATCCAAACATTGCTTTTTTGGGGTATTGTGATCAATTACTCATATTTAAATATTTATCCTATAAATCCAGCTGTGATTTAGACCCTTATTTTGGAGGGGAAAGTCCTTAATATTCTAACTTAATCTTTTGTGTGTGTGTGTGGGGGGGGATTATTTTTATTTTCACAATATTTCAAGCATCGAACTGCAAATTATTAACACAGACAACTGAACAAACACCAAAAACCGAAGAAGCAAAGGGGGTTAATAAACAAACAAAAAGTCAACAAACGGTCCAAAAGTAAACACAGCTTTGAATTTTCACTCCATGGCATAAAACTTTGTGTGCTGCGCTCGGAAGAATTCAGATCCGTCTCTTTTTGACACAGATTTCTGCGCCGCCTTTAATTTGTTGTGTTTGGTAAACATCCATCTTGGCAGTTGGCTTTGGAGAGGAGCTGATGGAGAGGCTTGCCAAGAGTGCAGACCTGCCATATGCTGAGATTGCCCACTCAAAGTGCAGCAACATTGCTGTGTCAGTGGCACGAAAAACCAGTGAAGCGCTTTGATTCCCTGTAAACAAAGCAAAAATAAAAGTCTAAACAGATCCCCGAGAAAAAAGATGCTGCTAAGATTTTCTAGTTACTGTAGGGGATGTTTGGGATGTGAGATATGCAGAGGATTAAAGGCGATTGAACATAAACAGTCATTTTCATCTTTAAATGCATCCTGTCCCATTTATCTCAGAGAAAAACCTTCTGAAGATTAAAGCTTTTGTAAGCCTATTATCAATGTTTCTCACATAACAGGAAAAAACAACTCCTTGTTCTTCATCTTTTCTGTATTTCACATCTGACACTGACATGGGAGCGAAAAACACAAGAGGGTGGAAGTCCTCTTACGTAACGGACGAGGCAGCCGCGTTACATCTGCTGCTCGTCCCGTGCTTCCAGATTCAGTGGAACGGAAAGGCGTTTGCACAAATAAGATTTATTTTGCTCTAATACAGATTAGATCCAGTATTAACGCGCTGCTGCCGGTGAGTCACGGCGCTGGGGTGATGTAGGATTTTTTTAATGGTGGAGTTATTTTAGGCTGGGGTGTGTCTTTCTGGGTGGAGAAACTGAGGGATGAGGAGGAAGAGCAGCGTCTGGGAACCGGCATGGGAGAGGAGTGAGAGGAGGTGTTGACGGTGATGTCAAAGTTTAATTTTGAGGGAGGCTGTGAGGCGTGTGACGTGACATGTGGTGGTGGAGGTCAAAGAGGGAGTAAAGTTTAGCCCTGCAGCATCAGCATGATGTCTAATTGTTGTCACATGTGGGAATGAGCTCCACAAAGTTCCTTGTTGGTCCTCAGATGAGTGAGAAATCCAGCGCTGAGGTGAAAGTTAGCAAATAGATGCGCTTGTGTGTATCAGAGGGTGAAGTTAAGCACAAAAACATTTTAGATCCACCCTCGTTCATGTGTTTTTGGAAGGAAAAACTGTACGCTTCCTCTCTTATTTTCCTTTTTACAGTTGTGGTTTGGTGTTTGCTCCAAAGATGATCAGCCCACCCTGCAGTTGATGCTGTAGCTCCTTTGGATTCACACCAAATGTTCCTTCAAAAGACGGCGGTGGCGAGCCACAGCTGATGTGGAAACTCCTCCGTTTATTGAACAGCTGCGTCACAGCGGTGCCGTTGCCACAGAACGGCAAATGTGCCCCTCCGTTTTTGTGATGCTGCGGCCTCAAGCGCAGATTTATTTTCAGAATCCTAAATAAACATCAGCAAAAAAAAGAGAAAAGCCTTGCTTGTGTTGGTATTTAAAGAATGCAGGACTTTTCAGCTGGTTATGGTTACTCGGATCTTCTGTGCAGTTGTGGTGCCGGGGATGCTTTTAGCACACAGAGGGTCATTGGCTAACGTGAGCAGGCCCAGAGGACAGCTTGGCTCTTAAATGAAGCCCAACTTTTGTACTCAGCAATCAGGAGTGATGCATTTTTGTGCAGCTAACTGAATAATAAACAGTCCTAGATGTTGCTCGCCTTTCATTTGTTTGCTTAGTGATGCCTCAGGCTCTGAATTCAGTTTTTTTTTTCCTCCTAACGACATGAAGTGAGGGAAGCCGATGGCTTTTCTTTAAGCGGAGATCCTAGAAGCGTTTTTCCATGATAATGAGGAGCGGCGTCTCCATTCACACAGGCTTCTTTCTGTCCCTGCAGACGGTTTTTGCAAATGGAGCACCTTGGTCCCCTCAGCCTGACGACATGAGCCAGAGCTGCGTTTCCCACACACTGCTTCTTTTTCACCATAACGTTCACACAATGCGCTCTTCCCCTGCCTCCTCTTCTATTCCCTCAATGCTCGAGAACCCTGTTTTACGCTTGGCTGCCCAGTGGGCTGTGTGAATGTGCCTTTTCCATTATGTAACATCATTTCTTGAGTTGTTCCCTCCTGCTCAGTGGTATTGCATAACCCAACAGCTTCTGTGTTCCAATCAAAGACTTTTTCTTTCTTTCTTTCTTTTTTCCTCTTTTGAGGTACAAATATGATCCCTTAATGGAGATGACATTAAGCTAGGTGCTGACAGCCCCCTCTCTCCCCCCTCACACAGGTGAGCCTGCAGCATTGTGAGCCATTACACAACATGGAAAAAAGAACTAGGCTGCTTTTATTCATGCAAATGTTGATTTTTGTTTTATTGTAGGTTTGCGTTCTGCTTTTTTATTTGTGCAAAAGTCGTCTGACCTTCACGGACACTTAAAAATGTTTTAGGTTTTTTTAGTTTTGATTCAATAAGTCTTCCGGCCAAACATATATTTTATCAACCAAATTCTAAAATTATTTTGACACAGAAATGCCTTAAGCATTTTACTGTTTTTAAAATTTTCAGATTTTTTTTTTTAGGAAAATGAAATTGCATAAAATAATATATAAGTGGTATGAACACATCTCTACTGTCATTCAACTGTAAACTCAAATTCAAACATGCTGAGAAAACGAGGACAGATTTATTAGAGATTTCATAATTCTACCTCCAGGTGATCACATTTGATTACAAATCATAACAAAAACGCCTGAAAACAGTAAAAAGTGTTGGGTTATTGTCATTATCTATTATAATTGAAATTAAAGGTGCAGCTTGAAGGAAGGCGGAAGGATTGAGCACAACATCTGACAGGTCACAGTTTTCAGTGTAACACAGACTCTGTTATGCTACATATATGCTGCTAAAACAGTGGATTCAATTCTGTTATTATTTAGAAAATAATGTTCTTATTAACGTCCTCCTCTGAATTAATCTTGTTGTTTTTATCTGCCGCATCTTACAGACCCGTCTGTGAAAACACTGTCCGACTTTAAACCGGTCTGTGATCACACAGGACACAGAACAGCTAGTTAGCACCATAGCATTAGCGGCTAACAGCGCTGTCTCCAAATCAACACATTTTATTAATCTCTCTGTTGCTGCTTTAAGTGAAGCATCTTTATCCTCCAGTTCTGACTGGATCCTTTTATACATCTCCACATGTTCTGCTGTTTCAGAAAATGTTCACGACTGGCACGTGTTAATTTCAGACCCTTCAAAATAAAAGTCTATCGCGAAAGGCTCATTTTACTATTGAGGAAAAAGTACTATCGCCATATCGATAGCTATCGTTTTATCACCCAGCCCTACTTGAAGTGCTGTTTAGCCATTTTGTGAGATTTGACTTGCTTGAAATGCTATCTGAAAAAAGATGGATCAGTATTTTTCTGCATCTCCCAGTATCACTTCTGCCTTATCCTGCACATCACATGACCAGAAAAGGTGCAAAAGATGATGAATAAGCAGATGATCATTTGGGAACATAACTAATGCAAAAGTTTAGAGTTTTTAAATACTTGAATTCTGCAGCATGTACCTTTTGGATGTGACATAGATGGTAAACTGTTCTGTGTTTGTTAAGGACACCAACGCAGAGTTCTGCTGAAATAGCTGGATTTACATTTTGTTTCTGAAGGTGAATGAAAATGAAATGTTCTGTGATGCTGCTTCTTTTACAAATGTCTGATTTCTCTTTGATTCTTTGGGTTTGGTTCTAAAAGCAGTGTGATGATGCTGCAGAGGGATGCTTCACACTGAAGCACCTTACAGGAATCAGATGATTTCAATTATAGAGGTCCTATTTATTGCTAAGTTTTACAGCTCTTTCATGTGATGTTTTCCCAGCAGGTTCTCATTATCAAATTACAGCCAAGCAAATAGATCTAAAGGCAGAATTGTAGTGATGCTGTTCATTTTTCAACGCATTGTTCTCTAAAGTTGAGGAGTCCAAAGCCTCCACAGCTAAAAAGTGGCATCTTCTCTGCTTTAAAGAGAAACGTGGAGTGTAGTTAGCAGCCTCAGGGGCTCAAAGAGGGCAACAAAACCACAGACGGACCGCAGAGGGGTTGATTGGCCTGCGGTTCATTCAGCCAACGCAGACAGGATGCAAGTTAACTGCAGTCTATTTATGTCAGCCAGCAGGATTCACAAGGTCAACCCCTTTATTCTAAGGGGGAGGGACAAAAGTCCGGGGAGGAAACCTCGCTCTGGCAGAGGTGACAGATGACCTCCACAAGTTTGCAAAGCGGTTGCATCAGTCGCAGGAAGAGTCTGGTCCAAAAATGCCGTTCAGTGCGGCTCTAAAGCACAATCACAGTTGAGGAGATGTGGAGTGAGTCTGTCTTCAACGATATGATAACATATCATTATCAGTTAATACTGACCTTAAAATAGCAAATGGAATGAAAGCAAAGACAACTGACGTCACCACTGAAGCTTGAGGATACTCTCAACACACAATGAGAAGACACAATGTGCACCAACCTCCACCAGATAAAGCAGAACTCAAAATATAATAAAAGCAAAAGTTCAGGTGTTTACCAGAACTAGTAAATTCTGGGTGACGGTGAACACAGAGTAACCGAGGAGTTCTGGAGTCAAATTCAGAACCCTCATTTGGAATTTTTAGAGGACTTTGTGGTGGCAAAAAAAGGAAAACAAAAAACTAAATTTTTCATCAAAGCAAGCTCTGTATGGTGCTGTGAAGAAGTATTTGCACCACTTTGAAGTAGTAACACCAAGAAAGCCTTAATAGGAGGCTGTCTGTTGCAGCAGAAAAGCAGAAGTAAACTCATGTTTTAGTCTAAAAGGTTTTAACCGTTTAACACCAGAGGTGTTGCTGGTGACTCCGAAATAACACACACTCTTTGACCTTCCGTGGTTATTTGACCATTTACTCGATCAATGTGAATCGGCTGCTTCTAACGTGGAGAAAATCGTCTTTTAATATTGACTTTTCATATCATTTTTGGAGCCGCTTTTCAGAATCCGATGGAATTCCATTGATTGCATGAACGGTCAAAGAATATGGTAGTTTAAAGAGCGTGTTTTGTTTTGTTATTGCCAGCGACAGCTCAGATAAAGCAGGTCCACAAAGAGAGACTAAACAAAGATGTTGAAGCCTCCGGTGTGATCACACTGTATATAAAGAACTGGACCAAGTGACCCCTCCCCCCTCGCATTCTAAATAGGAAGTATCTTCTGGCTCCAAGAAGCCACAATCCCATAGACTTCTATCGAGAAACAAACAGCTGTTACTCAGTCATTCTATTTGTCAGAAAAACCATTCTTGCTCTGATACCTTTAGCTTAGCATCTTCTTGCTAATCCAATTTTTCACAATATTTTTTCTTCATTGCATGCACGTTATTCAAGTGATAAATGGACCAATCAGATATCTCAGTAAAAGCATGTGGTGCCCACTAGCCCCCACCGCAAATATTTGATTGACTGATTCTCCAGAGCTCGCTTTCATTAGCAAAGATGTAGACTTGAACAAGCTTACCCATGATTGGCAAAAGTAGTTGTCATAGGAACATTGACTCTGACCGACTTGGACCAATCACTGTCGTTTGGCTCCAACATGGTGATGCCCGTATCACGGAAAAATTGCGACTGAATTGGCTTCATTTGGCTGGAGCCGGAGGTAAGGCATTTTCTACAGGTGGCATCAGACCCACTTTGTCCGGTTGTCTATATACAGTCAATTGATTGAACCAAAGAACTTTTTGAGTTGATGTAATGTCTCATGTATTTCATTTGTATTCATTCCGCTGAAATTCAAAATACCCCACAGTAATGAATAACTGGACTTTTCCACAGTTTGAAACTTCCATCAAAGTGACTTTCTGGGGTGAGGCTGAATTCTTCTGAGATGAAAGGCCATTGTCTTTAAGTTAACCGTGAGGTCACGAGTCTTGAGGGTGTTTGTCCTCTGGAGAGCAGAATAGTGAGAGGATGCAAAGGAGGAAACGCTTGTTTTTTTTCTTGGCTCCGCTTTGTTTCTCACTAGACACAAGACGAGCATTTTTCCTAAATGAACAGATCAATCATGTTTTCGGTTGGTCTGCAAGTCAGGTGTGTGTTTTTGTAGGACATGCTGACTGCTGCGACCCCCTCATGCACTCATCTGTTACTAATGGAGAAGAGGAAAATGAGTGTGTGTGTGTTTAGGATGAGTGGTTTTTTTTTTCAGGAAGAGTGAACAGATGGGACCAGGTTACCAGAAGGTGCAACAGAGCAGGAATTAGCCAGCCGAGATATATTTACTATGACATCTGTAACATCGCGAACGCTATAGGAAGTAATTGCATCTCTGTTTGACAAATTAGGGCTTATCCAGTGGAAAATAATTCAAAACAATAAATATGTCCCCTTTCTTTAATCAAAAAACCATTTTTATTTTGGATATTTAGGATCTCTTTTATGGGGACTGACACTGTCCCTAGATGGACTTTACCTTGTACATTTGCAGGAAGTTCAATACGTGTCCGAAAAAAAGTTTGACTGAATCTGTAATGAATCATAATGTTTGTTTTAACTGTTGTGGATGTAGAAGAAGGATTTCTGTCATTCTGCTACCAGTCTATGAGAATGAGCAAAACTTTTAATTAGGAAACTCAAGGACTCAAGTCCAAGAGAGGGGGAGATGGCCAGACAGAGGTCACCACAACCGTATGATACCTTGCGATGCTGTAAGCTGCTTAACTTCATCTGTAACGTCCTGATCTGAGCTCATTGTTTTCTCAGATTGAATTGGAAGTATGGTCTGTCATTGAGACAGATTTAAGCATTTATGCATTTTTTTTTTGTGTAGAAATAACCATGGTAACCATAATATACAGATTATATGGAAATAATATTTGGTGGAAGTTGAACTGTTGCTTTTTTGTGAATAATATCAATAAAGTTGAAGTTTTTAGATGTTTATTGAAAAAAGAAAAGCTGGAAAATTATGAAATTTTTAAGAAAAATTAGCGTAATTGTTGACTGAAAATTTTGAGTGGAGCTGGATCCTTACAGAAAGAACATTTTTCTTCACAGATAAATAGACTGAACATGAAGGGGAGGTGGGTTGAGCTTTACTCTATTACAGCCTAGACCAAAAGTGATTATTTAACGTTTCTATGGAAAAATTATTGAAGTTATGTACTTGAAAGCAAAACGGTTATTCCCTTTATTTATAAAGTTTCAGTTGATGATTTTTCTCTCCCAAAACCAAAACACTAATAATAGTAATGGCAGTGTTTAATAGCATTACATACATGCAGTTTGGATCGAAAGTTTGGACACCCTAGATAAAATATTATATTACTGTACATAAAGAACAGAGGACATTGGCATCTGAAAAGGCTTTGCTTTCCTCTTTTAGCCTTCTCCTGCTTTGTGAGCATTTACTATTTTCAGTTTTATTGTTCTGGATAACTGCTTGGAAGAACCCATGATGCTGATTGTGGGGGCAAGGTCAGATGACACAGATTATTTAAATCTCTGAGATTGAAGTCACCTGGTCTTTGCAAATTATGACTGTGAACAATCCATGACACTGTCGGGTCTCAGCTTTTCCAAAGGGGTGGTGCATTTAATACATTCTGCAGGGTGCCTAAACTTTTGCACGCGCCATAATTTTGTTTTCTGCTATTTTGAAAGTAAATGATGGAACACATGACATCTTTTGCCTTTATTTTTATAGTGAATTTGGTGAAATTAGTTTCATATAAGTATATACAGTAACATTTTTTTTTAATGTGTGAGGAATGTGATGTTTGAGAGCCACCTTTGTTTCTGCTTTGCAGCTGAGAGCAAACAGATGGGCTGACAGGATTTGACTCGCTGATGTTGACAAAGTAAATGTGATTTTTGCACTGAAGCCTTCCTGCAAATAAATGCTGGTTTGTTTAGACGAGTGTCTGTCATGTAAGGAGGTAGAGGAGGATGCGGTGGGCTCTCGTTTTCATCATTTTTGCCCACGTTTACTATTCTGGGATCTCAGGCTGTTCACTTCTTTATTATTGTTTTGAGTTGTTGATGTGGCTCACCGTGTAAAGACGGAGAATACTGTGTTTCCTTTCAGTGGATGTGAAGATTACAATAATCTCCCACAGCACATTATTCTGGTGGACAGCCCCGCTCCTTTAATGAAGACCTCTGTGCTTTGAACGGTGGGCTGCTGACGTGGGTTGCCTTTCATGAGGTTGCTTTTTAACTGTCTGGCAGTGTGTTGGCGCCCGTGAATCAGTCAGTGACGCTAACACAACATGCGCTTGCGCTCCGTTTATGCAGTCTTTCTTGAAGATTGCAAAGGCGCAAAGGTCAAGAGGATCCTTATACGTTGGAGGGAATAAATCACACTCAGAACAGAAATCGGAAAAACACTGGACTTTCTTTAAGATTTCTGGTTTTATTCAAAATGAAAAACGTTTTATGCAAAAAAAAAAGGTATTTCTTTACAGTTTTAGTTGTTCTTTTTAAGTTAGTAAGCCTTGAAAATTGTGGCAAACTCTTAAAAGTTGTGTGTTTTTAACAGAAGCTTTTGAGAAAATGTCCTTTTTTCCACCACTTATTTCAGATTATTTTCTAAAGATGATTTCTTTTAACACCCCCTGGTAGCTCCCCAGATCGCTCTCTCCTTCTGATCTGATCCCCAGGGCTTACTCTTGTTTTCCCGCCGTTGTAATCGATGTGAAGATTAGTTGGTGAACCGGAGATCAAACGAAGAGCTCAGCATCAAGCCCCACAATAACAACCCCTGATTGTTATAATTCTTGTCATTCAAATTGGATCAAATCCCATTTAACCTCATTAACCGAAGAAGGACACTAATTTTGACCAAATTTGCAAAAATATGAAGAAAGAGCCAGAAAGGTCATGGAGGAGATGCCGTTCAAACAAAGCCGAATATTGCTGATAAAGGTTGATGTGGAATTTGACAAATTGAACTGCTAACTTTATTTCTGGAAATCAGTTTTTGCTCCATAAGAAAATGTAATTTGAGCTTTTTTGGATTTGATGGGCTTCCGTTGTCAAATGTCAAAAACAAAGAATGTTTGTTTACTTCTGTAAAAAAATTAATAGCAGTCTGTTCTGAAGGCTCCTTACATTAGATCTGGAGCATTATTTGGCATCCTCTCCTGGTTTCCTACATTTTTTAAATGTTTGTGTTTTTTTGACTTGTAGGAATGTGGCTGTAGTATCCGGCTATTTTTGCCTTTCCTTGATAGGAAAAGGAGTTTCCTCTGCTGCCCCCACGACTCCTCAGGGCCCATTGTGCTGTGATTTATTATTGGAAAGGGCATAACCAGGCTGTCTGGAAGGGCTGCTCACTTTGTCCTGTAAAAAGAGGGGGGGGTTACAGTGAATTGGTCAACAGAGTGATGGGTGGACTGTAAACTGGGGGAGGGGTGTATATTATACAAAGGATCCAGGTTAGATGTGCCCCCCCCATTCCAGCTGGACCCGAGCTAATGCTTCTGAGCGTGACGTCACCATATGTGTGCCACACAGGCATTCCCATTGGCCCCGCCTCCCCACAGAACACAATCACCCAGCTGGCATGATGGGAGGATGTCCATGGAGTTCTGGGACAGTGAAGCTCAGTCTCCCCCGGGGTGGGGGGGGTGGGGGGTGCAGAGTGAAGCGGTGACGGGCGACGCCCCTCTCTGATGGAAAACCGTGTAAATGCTGCTGAGTGCTTGCATTCATGCTTGCTCTTTGTGTCTTCTGTGCAGCTGAGAAGGTGTCATCGCTGGGGAAGGACTGGCACAAACTGTGCCTGAAATGCGACCGCTGCAACAAGCTCCTGAACGCTGGAGGTCACGCTGAGGTCAGTAAGACCTGATGGAGAAGAGACTGTCTTCATTAACCCTGAAAGAAATTCTATAAATCGTGTTAGGTTCTTCTTTTTGAAGTTAAGCTAAAACTACATAAGTCACAACTTCCCCGATGGGTGGATATGAGCTGTCTGCAATTGAAAAATGGTCAAACCTGTATGGCGCACACAGGAAATATCAAGATCGTAGACAAATTGGTGAACCCGTAGATCATTTACACTTTTTTCTATGGCCACGCTTTGGACGGCAGGTCGTAGTAAACACTTAAACGACATGTAAGGCAGGGGTGTCACCATTTTTTCAAAGCGGGGCAGATTTGGTGAGGTGAAAATGTGAGGGCCAGCATGAACCCTAATAAAACCATTAAATGCAAATGAACTATTTAATGACAATTTTATCGCAATTTTCATAAAACAGAAATACATCTAAAAACATGTATACTAAAATTACTGTGAATTTCAAATTTGAAGACCAGAAATAAAATACAAGAAAAAAAACATTAAATCTAGGTTTATGAAAAATGTTACAAATTATTCATAATTAAATGCTCTCAGTAAACCTCTAAACATGAATCATGCAAACAGGAAAATAACGCAAAAGCTATCTTACTCAGAAGTGCAAACATTGTGGTTCTGATCACATAAAATACATACATACAAATACATCTGTTCCTCTTGTTTGGCCCTTAAGGCTCTGAATGTCAAGTAACCACAGATTTACAATGGCTTATGACATAATTTAGTTAATCACAATCAAGTTAAGTAATTCTGCTCATTTTTTGTCTTGCTGTCAGTTTATGAACTTTTTCTGCTTGTTTGTTTTGTGTGTTTGTTTGCTCTGAAAAAGCAACACCAGCTCAAAGGTTTGTTGACTTTTATTTTGAAATGCAACCCTCAGAATGCCTCAACTGACTCCGTAAATACTCCTTAACAGTTCATTTTACATCAAAATAACTTCAGTGCAGGATGCACATCCTGTTTTTCCCGCCTTCCTTTGTGCGCCTGGTTGCATCTGTCAAGTATATTGCACCCTCGCAGGAGTTTTAACCCCAGGAGCTCAGCAGTGTGACCTGCTCTTGCAGCGGAGCAGCAGCATCGTGCCTCAGCATTGATTCCCCTGACTGTGTGCTGCTCACTCTTTGATTCTGCCTTTCATGGCAATAACCCCCCCTTATCTCTGTAGATGCTGAAATATCTCCTCTCTTATTTTGGTCAGAGGATGTGATCTCAGCCTTTTCCTTCACCGAGCCCAAAGGATGCTGGTCTGATGATTAATCTTTGCAGGATTATAGTAATGTAGTCACACAGCCTCTCTGCTCTCTTATAACCCCCCCATCTCTCTGTGGACTCCATCCAAACCTGGCCTCGGGCTGCAGCGCCATGTCAGTCGGAAACAAAGCCCTGCAGTAAGTTGACTATCGTCATGGAAACGAGCTGAAGCTGCCAGACAATTGTTTTAAAAAAGAGAAGTGGATAAAACAATCCGAGGTGTTTGTGGATTATCCTGCAACCAGACTTTATGGACCTCAGCATGATTCTGGCTGCTTCTGTTCAGTCAATCAGAGGATGCAGCTCAAAGAAGTTTGGGAGGTAAAGAAGAACAGCAGGCTGTGGTGGAGTGGCCGCTCCGAGTTGATCCTCGAATGGCATCATAGATCCTCACTAAAGCAAATGGACTCCCCTCCATAACTCCATCCTATTCATGCTGCTAACAAAATGAGGCTAGCAGTTCTTACTGTATTGTTTTTTGATTGTTTGCATCTGTTTGTGATGAATTTATGATATTAAAAAGTGATCCTATTAGGAGAATTGACTTAAGCCATTACAGGACATGTGTTATGTAACATCTCGTGCGTCATGAACTGAAATGCTTCAGGAGTCGAGGCGCTGGCGTGCATGTTGCACAGTTACAGGCCTTATAAAGGGAACACAAGGTTACACACACTGATGAAATAATTGTATTTACACTCATTCTCTTGCTTTCACAATTAAGGACAGAACATCAGATTGTCAAACTACTCCCCAAAATCCAGAATCTGGAGTTTTGTAGAAAACGTTGTCAGAATTGCATTTATTTACTATGATTGTGTTGCTTCTGGTTGAGTTTTTTGGATTCTCAAAGTCAATCCATGCATGAAAATGTTCCATTATCCCTAAATTATTTTCCCTTTTTTTTCCTGTTAACCCTACAGAAGTGGCACAAATGAGATAATCACATTAACCACTTTCGTACTTCTACTTTGAAAGGTTCTCACCTGTTTTTTTGGTTGAATTTGATCTTTTAGGTCAAGTAAAACAAAACGTTTAGTTTTCAGACCTGCTTCCACTCATGTTTGCTTTTATTTTGTGCATCTGTAGCAGTCCTGGACTGCGAGGACCTTATTGTTTTTCCAATTCTTCCTTCTTACTGCGCCTTTGAGCCAAAATTTTGGCCCTGCCACATAATCAGAAACTCACCAAAATTTGAATGCTCCTACTAGCTGGTGAAAATGACAGTGAATGACCCACACAATCCCCTAATGAAACCGAAACACACGTCGGGATATTCAAAGGAAGTTCTAAAATTATTACAGTATGGCCACAGGAGCTTCGGCTTGGTGGCTTTTTTTGTGGCAAAACGGTAAATTTGGTGATTTTTCTTTTTTTTTTTTTTTTTTTTCCACATTTTAGCAAAATGTTGATCTTTTGTTAAAGTGATCTTAACAAAATTTCACATGCACACCGCCAGATTAAGCCTACAAGCACATCGGAAGTTTTGTTGACCTTTGACCTCAGGAAGGGGGCGCCATCTTTATTTGCCTTCAAACAATAAAATTGTTGCCATGGACATAAACCAACAGAAATGCTACCAGTTGAAAAAAAGTAAATTAGTCACCCTCTGACCAGGGTAGCAGCCGCTCAGCCAGTTAGGGTGGATCAAAAGGGAGTGGCGAGGGCGGAGGCAGGTAGCACCAGTGGGCCATACAACTCCACTGGCGTCTTTAGTTTGTTATTTCAAACTCCTATCTCGTTTTGCCCAAAATCTGCAAATTAGGTTTCCAGGAGAGGTTACGAAACTGTGAGATGGTTTTCTCAAAAGAAGCGGAGTCAAGATTCTGAATCTGGCTCCGCCCCTAAGAAAACGTAAATGGTTTGTGAATTTTGTTAGTTGGGAAAATCTGATCCTAAAAGAGAAGCGAGTTAAAAGTTCAGCCTTGAAGCAGATCCATTTTCATTTCCACATAAACTGTGATCCGGCAGAACCGTCTGTGCTGGTTGAGGACTTTAATGGAAATGGAGGTCTGGGAGGCTTCTGGGAAAAGAGTGGGATGTTGTGAGGTGATCTCAGCCTTGATGCTGTGGAACTGAGATCTGAGAAAGTCATCAGTGGAAAAACCTTCACGGATCCCATAACAGGAAGTGTGAAGGGAGCGTCTGGCTACTCGAACAGCAGCTGATCCCGTCACAGTTAATGCATTTTTAAAGGTAAAAACAATCCTCCTTTTTTTTTTCTCCCTCAGTGGGAAAAGAGACTTGAGTGGCTGAAGCGCTGAGGATTATGGGTCAAGTTTAATGCTGTTTTTTTCCTTTGGCTGTGCAGGCCTGATGCCTTTCAGGAGAACTTTTTGGAGTTATCTGAAGCGGCGGGTTACTTGGCCGCCAGCCCTGATCCTGGGCTGATCACACGCTCTCACAGTCATCCCAGCATGCATCAGCAACACAAAATATTTCCCTGAGCAGTGGAGACTGAGTTCTAAACCCCTAGATTATGACCCCAAAGTCACTATTTTAATAAAAATCAAATCAAAATTAGAGAATTAACGCTCTAAAAACTTTAACAACTTGTTGGTAAATCTCTTTGGAAACATATGTATCTCTGCATCACACCTGTTTGTCCCTTACTTGATGCTTTTTGTGTTGATTTAAAGTGTTCTTTGTCCTGCAGCACGATGGACGGCCATACTGCCACAAGCCATGCTACGCTGCCCTCTTTGGGCCGAAAGGTGAAATGCATGTGATTTAAAGTTTCTACATTCTTTCACATTAAAAGTCCATTTGAACATCCATCTGTCTAATATTATAGATAAACTCAGACTTTGACTTTCAGAGTGTGTGAAAGTTTGTGTATTTTTTATTCTTAAAAATAAATAAAATCTATATAAAAAATGACATTTCATGAAAGAACTTTTAACTTAAAACAGATTTGATAAACATAACGAGTTTGAAAATTCCTACACAAAAGATTTTTTTTAACAAACGCATCACGTAAATGGATTTGTTTTTTTTTTTACAGTGCCTTTTATTTATTTGCGTGTTTACCATGCATGTCCTGTTTCAGGTGTGAACATTGGTGGAGCCGGTTCGTATGTATACGACGCTCCAGCCAACAACAATGCGGCTCCCACTACAGTGGATTCGGCTGCAAAAGCAGAGGACAAGCGCATCTATGCACCAAAGGTGGCTCCAAAAGGTTGGAAACCAAACTACAAAATAAAGCAAACTAGTTGTAGTACAAATTACTTACATTTGTTTTTTTAAAGCTTGAATATTTAAGCAGCTGAAACACCCAAGTCCTCTAAGGACTTTCTCTGGCAAAGACCTTTTTGGTACCAGCAAGTTTATATTCACTCTGCAACTTGGCAAATAATGTACATTTTGCAAGCAAATATTTGAATAACAAGATAACATTTTGTGTTTTACATTGACATTTTTTGCTGCACATGTGGACAATCTGTGACTTGCAGATTGACTAAATTAAATTTCTTTGCTCCTTTACTAGCTTCTCTTAGCAGTAAACTCCATGGAAAAGTCCTTTAGGAAGGAATGAGACATGTGTTGGAACTAAATGCAACAAGTTTTCCTTGAAATGTGTAAATTACTGACAGATGTTTGACTCGTTTTCTTTCCACATTAATTTTGATTTTATACCTAAGCAGAAAACCCTCAATCCTCCATCAGCCTGGTTTCTTTATACAGTGTTGCAGCTGTTTTTGTGTGTAAAATGTGTGTTATATTGTAGCAGCTGGCAGCAACATCACTTTCTCTGGAGAGGCTAACCTGTGTCCCAGATGCAACAAAAAGGTGTACTTTGGTAAGTTTTTCCACGCTGCCATTGAGGAAAAGGTTAGGGCGTGAGCTCGAGAGGCGGTTGTTAACGTGCACACGTCTGTTCTGGCAGCTGAGAAGGTGACATCGCTGGGAAAAGACTGGCATCGACCGTGTCTGCGCTGTGAGAGGTGCAGCAAGACTCTGGCTGCTGGCAGCCATGCAGAGGTGAGAAAAGACCACACCCCGGTGGGCTTTTTAACCGGAGCTGTAGCTCCTGTGTTGTTCTTTGAATTACCATACCTCAAATCAAGTCCTCAAATTCTTAATCAACCAATTAATGTAGTTCCAAAGAATTCTGAAGCGGAGAAAAGCAGATGTTGGAATTAGGTTAATTGCTCTAATTTGACCTTTAAACTTGTTTCCATTTATAGATTGATCAAAAATCAAGGTTTAGAAATGGTTAGAAGATGAAAACGTTCCTTCATGATCCACAAAAAATTATTTTGCATAAATCTAAATCTTTTTTCAAAAGTTTCTCCAGCTTTAGGTTGGGGAATTTGCAGGTCTGTAACTGTATTTAAGGGCTTGGAGTTTTGTTTTCTTTTTTTTAAAAAACATCTCTGCCCTCCCTGCTGCTGGTCACCTGGATCTGCTGTGTTTTGCTAGAATGGAAGCTAATAGGTTTGGTTTGAAACGAGCAGGACCGCAGCCCTCAAAGTCTGATTTTGACCCCTGTGGCCTAAACCACCTCCAGTCCTCCAAGGCAGGTGTCCCACCTCCTTTCAACCCCTGCCGCTTAGTGGCCAAACACACCTGGCCCAGGTGAATCAGTAATAACTGCACTGGAAGAACATTCTCAAAGCAAATTAAAAGTTTAGAATACAAGATCAGTGATGCAGTATACAGCGCCACCTTTAGTTTAAATCTATCATTGCACAACAGAAAATTACCAGATTGAACAGGTTTTCCTACATGTTCAACTTTTGTTCTTTCTTCTTGCAGCACGACGGCCAGCCCTACTGCCACAAGCCCTGCTACGCCGTTCTCTTTGGGCCCAAAGGTAACCGCTAGGGGGTGCTGTCCACCCAGTTTTCAGCTACATTTGAATGTCCCACGTAAAGAGCACATTCATCGCAGCTTGTACGCAGCAGGCAGGAAGTATCTGCTGACCTGTCCGTCTGCTCACCTGTCCCTCACTCCCACTGCTGTCCCTGTGGTTTTTCCAGGCGTCAACACCGGTGGTGTGGGCAGCTACGTCTATGACAAGGAGCCCAGTGCCGTGACCCAGCCCTGAACCTTTGCCTCTCCCAGCCTCACCCCCTTCTTCTTGACACAACAACCTAATCCGCAGTATTACCTGTAGCTTTTTGTCCCCCTTCGTCTCCACCGTTTCACTCCTGAGATGGATCTTATCCTTCACCCTGCCTTTGAGCTGAGTTAGCAGCGCAAGGAATGAAATAAACACTGCCTGAAACATGTGCCACATTAGCATTTTAGTTGTTTTTGTCCCAAAACACAATAAAGCTGTGCAAACTCTTTAAACGTCATTAAAAAAAAGCAACTGTGTGAAGAAAAAAAAAAGCAGGCTGTAATTGATTCTTGTCTGTCCAGGTGGATGCATTTAACTGCACCTGCTGCATGATCATGTTTGTGCACAATGCCTGTCAATCCTGAATCCAACTAATTGCATTCTTTGAGGAAGTCCTAACTCATGCTGTTTCTGCTCGGTTACTTTCATCACATCTGGAGACGTTCGTGCAGTTTTTCTGAGAATAACTGTTTTATAAAACATTTAATAACCATGGAGGTATTTAATCCCATATGAAGTTTGTTTTTAGAGGCCAGACAGGTTCAGGAATAAAAATGTATTTATTGATTTACATCTTCTGATAACCTTTGCAGGTCAGGTCTTAAAGGAGAGATTAAAAAATGCCAGTTTCAGCTGTAAAAACTAATACAAAAAAATTCTTTTTTTTATTGATAATTTCATATAAGTAATCCTGCTGTTTTTTCCAAGAGAAGTTATTTGAAGTATTATCTATTTTTTGCCACTAGTAGTTACCGTAGTTCAGCTTGTAGAACTGAAGACAAGTCATTCTGTAAGAATGTGCATTTTGGTTGTTTTGTTGGAGCGTTTTCTTGTTAGTTTTAGACTGCAGGGCTTGTTGTTTGTAGACTTGAACCGCTGCACTCCGGCCCATTTTGTGAGTAAACATTTCTGAGATCTGTGTCACTGCAGGAAGATGGATTCTGAAATCCTTGTCTTCATCCACTGCAATAAACAAACACTTCATGTGGTGCCAGTTTGTCTCATTTGTTCGGAGTTTTCATTTTGGTGTCTGCTATTCGATTTTTAAAGGTTTAAAAACAATATAAGTCACATTTAAAACATGCTTTTTGTTTACATCCTTAAAACACTTGTAATATTGTAAATAAATGAAGAATATATATAATAAATAAGCTCATTTACATTTGTTGGTGCTAAAAAAAAGCTAAAAGACCCACTCTAATCATCTGATCTATTTTAAAAGCGTTCCCAGTGATCTTTTAATAATAATTATGCCTTTTTTAGCCCAAAAAAAATAATTTTCTAGGATATAGTTTCTACAAAGCAACAGTACATTGAAAATTTGCTTCTGAGTGTGTGGGACTGTTGACGCAGAACAACGTGGCCCCACCTTCCCACTCCTAGTTGCTGAGAGCTCTATGGTTACACTCTCTCCCACAAGCTTACAACCCCTCTTACCCCCAACTTAACATAATTGGTGCAACAAAAATGGTGAGCAATGTTGGTGCCATCCAGCTGTTAAGTTTTGAGGTAAATGCCAGTTTGGATGAGGAAAACATGACATGGATCTTGTCGTCTATAATGCATCAGAATGGAGCAGGGAAGGGAGCTTGTGGTCCGTCCAGCCCATTTTCTATGTCACAAGTATGATCTTTTTCAAACTGCATGCTTTGTTTGCTCCTGAATCACAACAATTTGAATAAAGAAATACTCAGAAATGCAAATTTGAGCTTAATTTTCTTTTTAAATGCCCTCCATCATCAGAAAAGTGCCAGCTGGGTTCTCTCCTCTTTCTGGGGTGGGTTCACACTTTGTTAAAAACACGCCTCTTAGGTCGTTTGCAAGATCTCACCACTAGATGACTTTTTTATAATATATAATAGTCTTCTATTTTTGTGCAGGAATGAAGGTCAGATGACCCTTTCTTTCAGGCCTAACTTGTTAAAACTTGTCTTGCCGTCTACTGACCTTCAAGTATGATTTAACAGGAACATTTTTTCCATCCATATTTTTGTTTTGTCTCTTAAAAAGATTCACGTAAATGATTAAAAAAAAAGGGGGGGGGGGGACTGAAAAGAGTTCATAAAGCAAGATAGACCATTAATTAAATCACATATGGATGAAATTTAAGATAAACTGGGAAAAAGTGTACTTTAAGGTGGAAATACTTCTGTTAATTTTTTTAATTGGATTACAGATAAATTATACCTATTTTCTTTCATTTCAACTCTTGATTAAAACTGACACTACTTAGAAGTAAGGGATAATTAAATTAAATATTTTAAAAAATCAAATGTTACAGTAAGTACATCTATAGAACCATATTTGCCTCAATTGTCATTTCTTAAGTAACTTCAGACTGTTAGCATTGTTGCTGCTTGGTGGAGTGGTGCAAAAAAACACATCTGCAGTTTTTGGAAGCAGGGTGCAGGTGAAGAGAAAAAAACAAATAAAAAAACAGCACAATGCAATAAGAAAGTCAGAGGGGTTTGTAGACATACCCACTGTGTTTTTGACTGATCACTTAATCGATTTATAATTTTTTTTGTCATATTACTCCTAAAAAATGCTGTCCAGTAAACAAACCATTTCACGCTGTTCCATCACCCACACACGGATTATCTACATCCGCTTAATCCCTTTTGGGGTCACGGGTTGCTGGAGCCTATCTCATCCACACACCAATGGAAAATTTAGAAGCATAATATAACCCATGAAGCCGGTTTTTGGACTGCTGGAGGAAGGTGTAGAGGACTCACGCATGCACGAGCAGAACATGCACACTAAAAGGTCCCAGCCAGGGTTAGAACCAGGGCCTTTTCACTGCAAGGCAATAATGCTAACCACTACACCTTTGGCTTCCACATTGAAGCTCATTGAAAAAAGGAAAGTAAGCTAAGATACATGGAATTCATAAAGTGGCCACTAGGGAATGATGATATTTCTTATTATACAACACATACACACCTGCTTACAGGAATCAAAATAGACTTTAGAAAGGTTTTTATGAAGTTGTTTAGTGGTGTTTTTTTGTGAAGCCCTTTTAGTTAAAGGCACCATAGGCTTATAATGTTAATTTCCATATCAAACCTAAAATATCTACATTTATATTACAATCCTTGTCATTTTTCCCCCCAAAAGTCATGAAAAAGGTCTCCCCCACTGATCTTTTTTGGACCGATTTCCTTTTACTGAGGGAGCAGGATTTTGTATCACATTATAAAACAAAATTTCCCCCATCTTATTCCCTAAATAGGTCCTGCATTCTTCAGTAAACTCAACCCATCTACCAGATGTCTGAGAGCTGCATCAAAGTGACCAGAGGAGCCACACTGGGCAGAAATAGAGGTCACTTTAATAGAAATCCCTCTCCAGAGATCTATTAGTCACTTTCTCTAGCAAACACATCTTAGAAGCACACCACTGCGGTTTCCTATGAAATATTATAGTTTATGTAAAGAATCTGAAAATGTTTTTTAAATTTGGCAAACCCTCTTCTTTACAGGAACATTTGGATGTAAACTAGTAAATATAAGCTAACAAATTAGGAAAATATTACAAGATAATAATTAAAAAAAAAAAAACAGATCCAATGTGATTCAGTGATTTCTAAAGGCACAAACTAAAGAATGCAGCCAGAAACTTGAAGGTGGTGCTTTTATTTTGAAGGGTAAAAATAATTCAGCTGCTCATCAATGAGCAAAAATCATGTATAATGTCAGAAATCTCAATCTACTTGCAATTTACCTCCAGTTCCAAACAAATGAAGTCAATGCAGTCGCCATTTTTCTGCTATTTTTCGTCCCCCATGTTGGAACCAGAAGTCCTCGGTAAGCCATGATTGTTCTGTGTCTGTCTTTTCTATCACAACACAAGCATTCTCTCCAATCAGTATGCAGCAACTTAAAAGGTCACTTCCCTTCCACTGAAAGCAGGCTTAGGAGAATCTGTCAATCAAATGCGTCAAGGCTACTTTCTTTAATTGAGGCATCTGATTGGTCAGTTTATAACTTGAATAACTTGCACTACAGCAAAAAATATGAGAAAAAAATTACGATCAGCAAGACAAAAAAAGATGGCAGATTATAAATGGTTTTTCTGTTAGTAAAATGACCGAGTGACAGCTGTTTATTTTTCCCAGTGCCGGTCTTTGCTATGGGCATGGGCAACACAGGCGGCCACCTAGTGCACCCCATCTGCAGGGGGGCACCGCACCAGCATTATTATACAACAAGGCTTTTCCCGGCCAATTGCTGGAATTTACAACCAAAATGAAAAGTTAAAAAACTGTGTGCTTCAAACTTCACGCGTGCTAATACCAGTGACATAGGAAAATTGTGATTTTAATGAGCTAATTTATTTGGTTAAATATTTATGTGGAAGCATTTAAAAGTATTTTATTTAATTTTAATATTTCAGATGCACCTCAAAAATGTCTGAGTGGTT
This sequence comes from Adrianichthys oophorus, assembly GCA_036245035.1. Classification (NCBI taxonomy): domain Eukaryota; kingdom Metazoa; phylum Chordata; class Actinopteri; order Beloniformes; family Adrianichthyidae; genus Adrianichthys; species Adrianichthys oophorus. The sequence goes on along the minus strand of BSAI01000115.1, from coordinate 10,616,345 downwards.
TGAGTGTAATCAGCATTATTCTCACTATGGGATTGGCTCTTGTAGACTATGTGATGATGTCATTGAGGACGTTGCAGCAAAAAAGTCAAAATCTGAGTTGCTTTAGTCTCTTTCCACAGCCTAGCAACTTTGTATATGTAAAAATATATTTATTTGAATAATGCTTTCGGTCTTCGCTGTTCCTTGTTAAAAGCTTATCGACTTGTCAGACAATTCACGGCTGATTATCACAAAACATGCAAAAAAATTATTTTACATGGGAAAAATATGTGCTGTTCTTTACATATTTTGTTTTGAGGGGAGCCATAGCTTCCTCATTACCTTTGACCGGCACTGCTCCTATACAAAGTAAATGTTTTAACCTGTGACATTATTAATTTTGAGTAAATATCACTCAATCAATCAGTCAAATATTTCTTACACAGCTTCGTTTTGGTTTATTTCTTTGGCTCTTTCTTGCCAAATATGTCTAATTCTTGACCTTCTGAATCAGGTTCAGGACCGATGGGCTGACCTTTGACTTCCGAGCAACTGTACGGCTCAACCCTCTGTACTAAGGTGTTACTCAATCATGTGATTCTCCAATTATTTCCATTTGAAATAGTTTACCGGCGTCATTATCGGTATATTGTGGTCTTGTTAAAGACGTCAGTCACCTGAGTTTAAAGAGGTTTGGTGTTTTTGATTGGCGTGTGAATGACAAATTCTCAGGTCCAGAGTACCGGGACGTATTGTGTGTGTCCTAATACTGTCAGCCTCGTTTTTGTTTCCTATTTTTCCAGATCAGGGTTTGGCAATGTCACATCTACAAAAAGTTGTGTTAAAAAAAAAGATATCTGGCTCAACTGGTGAGTCAGTCTACCACAAACGTCCAACAGGAATGCTTTGAACATTGTTCTGAAGCCGGATCAAAGGTGTGTAGGCTTGAATCTTATCAGTTTTTTTTTTGTTCTCTGGCAGTTTGCTTCATTTGCTAACCTGAATTCTTATGCGGGTCAAACAAGCAAACCCTGACCAGCCAGGTTCTGGGACTATGTCTGGAGTCCCTCACCATTGTCCGGTTAGTGTACCATAAAGGGCATTCGCCACTTTTTCAGGAACTCCAAATCTATAATTTCAAAATCCAGTGTCCAGGAAATGTCCCAGAAGTCTCTGCGAAAAAAAAACTCTGTGCATTGATGCCCAATAAATTGGATTGGCAAAAATAGACCACAATGCATTGGATTTGAGCGAATTCTCATTTGACAAACATATATTTTCAGATTGTGATGAACTGTCCGCATGGGAAAAAGCACGGAGCATCACTTTTTACTGATAGTTCCAACCAGATCCACTTTGGTACAATGCATTAGAGAACAGAGTCTCTTTCCAGAGAAATCTGCGCTGGACCCGATGTGTGAATCCGAGTTCTGTTGCTGATGTGCAGCGGTGCACGTTCTGAAACAGCAGAGTGAAGCGGCGGAGCTGAAATGCTCATTGCACCGGATCTCAGCTGCAGTTGCCTCACTGATGCTGAAGTAGTTCCAGTAGCATCATTACTGCTGATGCATTCCGGGCTCTCTCTCTTTTTTATTTAGCCTAATGTTTTAATGTCAAGTTTTGACAATTTTATGGTACAACAATACCAAGTTCAAAACAGAACCGATATGGTAGCACCTGTCCCGGGGGCCCTGATTTGTGAATTCCTAACCTTCCTCTGTAATAAGCTGTAATATTCTCCCACAACATTGTATGTGCTCTGCTTGTTCTTGCTGTTGTAAAACACCAGCTCAGTTAGAAACACAGAGCTGCCTCACCCAATGGAAAAAAACTGCACGAAAGTTGCGCTCAAAGCTGCAGGAACAACGCCCACGCTATCACCATGTTCATTCATTGTACAACCAGCTTGCCTAGCCTCCCCTTCCTGCTGTGTGTAATAAAAACAAGTTTCTCTGAAGCAGTTTCACTGTGACAGAGCTGCTTTCCTTCTGCAGAAACTGAAAATCTCTTTGTCTCCTGTTCGTGTTTTACAGATTGTGTTCAATCCACCCCAATACTCTGGCGTGAAGCTGGTGTTAATGCTTTTAACTAGCATCCTCTGCACATTTTAGCTAAGTCCACAGGACTATCCTGATGTTAAATCAAAGTGAAACTTCTCATTGGTCCACTTTTGCTGCTATAAATTCCTCAAATTGTGCTTTTTTTGGCCAAAAATCACAGAAAGCCGTAGTCTTGTTTAAGATTTCCATCACAGATCTTCTCAGTCCCTCGTTTTTCTGCGAGTGCAGTCTGTATCTGTGTTTTTCTGATGTTTCAACCAAGCGCTGCATGAGTTTTAACAGCAGTTTTCCATGGCTGTTTTCTGCATTGGGGATCTGGGATGTCACCATATGGACTTACGTAAGAGTCATCATGTTTAAGGAAAAAATGAAAACTTGAACTCCACAGCCACCCTGTTACCCTGGCAGTCCAACTGGAAATGCAGTTTCTTCACTCCTGCTGCTCCGTATGAACAATGACCCGACACAGGTGGGCTGAGGGCAGTTTTGAACTAAACAAGAACAGCAGCACAAAGACATGAGCCTATGGCAAGCTGCCACTGTCTCGATCTGAGGCCAAGTATTCCCCTCCCTTCTCTTCATCTGCAAATCCCCTTCTCCATCTCCAGCCTCCTCCACCCACCAGGAGTGGATTTTTATCATGTGTTTGGTGGAAGGGAGTTTTACTCCTTTCTGCTCGCCTTAAGTGAAAATCAGGTTATCACACACTCATGACAGGAGAAGGTGCTGGTCAAAACAATGAGGAAAAGGTTTGTTTCTGTCTCTCCCATTTTCCATCCCCCAAAACATTACACAGATTAGTTAACGAGAGCAAATCCAAGAACAACACTGCAGCTTCTGCTGCCATCCATCGAGCTCCAACAGACACAGGAGGAGGAGGAAGAGGATTAGAAAAACAGAGACGCGTCGGCTCTGAATGGATGGTTTGTGTTAGTCTCATCTTTCTCTCATAAACTTTCCTGCCTGTCCTTTTCTGTTCAATCTGAATTGAAGAGTGAATAATTACTCTTGTCCGTTGAACATTTAGGAACAGTTATGCAATGTACAACCACATGCTGCAGACTGGCATGAAGCAGCTGTTAGACTGATCAAAGGGTGTTTTTAACGGCTTCCTATCAGCTTTCTTATGAGATTTGTTCACATTTTTGTCACTCTTTCCTGTTTATTGCAGATTTCCCCCACACACATGGCGATTGCTGCATGTCTTCACAAGGTTTTTTTTTTATCAGTCATAAAAAGAATCAAAATCTCAAAAACCAAGCAGGAAACTACAATATATCTCTTGTTTTTTTACCACAGTAAAAGTTCCAAACGTAAAATTTTTTTCTTCTCTTAATGCGAAGCAACATGCAGACTGTTGGAGGGTTTTGAAATTTCATTTCATTCCTTATCTAATTCAAAAATGAATCCGTCCTCAGCTTTTGTGATGACTTTCAGAACTTGTTAGATTCTATCCTTTGAGAAAAAAGCACAGTGTTAGTAACATGAAATATAAAACAAAACATAACAAAAAAGTAGTTTACGCACTGCTCTGTCATAATCATAATTGTTTAAGGAGAATTTAAGAATTTTAGCTTAGAAGGACAACAGCTCCCCATCACTGCAGCCGACTGTGAATGGACTGGAGGGCTTTGGCAACAGACTCAGACACACTCAGTGTAGGAAAGAGTATTTTCTGCAGGTATTCCCGCGTTCATCGGACTGTTTGCTTGTTTTGTAATTTGTAGTTTACTTGTTTTTCTCTTGAACTTAACGTGTTGGGTGAATTTCTCCTCTGTGAGATTGAGAAAGTTAATTAATTGAAAAGGTACTATTTTATTTTGTAGCTAAATTAGAATGAAACTGCCTTCTCATATGATTTATGTTTTTCTGACAGTTTTGGGACGTGATTGCACAGATCGCATGCTTTTGGCCTTTTTTGACTGGCTGATCTCTGGTATTTCCTGAAATAAAAGTGACACAATATCCTTGTAAGTAAATGCTGTCACAATAAACTCCACCTAATTCTTATCTTTGGGTCTGCTACAAAAAGCCTAGAGGCACCACACCAACATTCTCTGACAGAAGACCATTCATGTTTTGTTCCTCTGCATGTTTGTGGAGTCATTTTCAGCTGCATGTTTGTCATAAATTCTGATCATTTTCCAGAGCGAGGGTGGATGCATTCATGGGCACACCCGCCTGACATCACCTCTAGCGTCTCTCTTTGTGGCGTATCCGGTTAACGGGCCGAGCCTGTGCGTGCACAATGGACCCAGTGTGCAGCTGCCAGGCTGGGAGAGAAAACAAGAGCTACAACAGTGAGGAGGATGAGCGATGACACCAATGTCAAAGCCAGGAGATGACAGGTAAAAAGACAACAGCAGCAGAGGAGAGTGCAGAAACCGGATCTACTTCCTCCTGACATGAAGTAAAATAAAAGTATTTAACCAGAACAGGAAATAGTACATAGAAACTATGCACAGTTTAAAATGAATTTACATTCAGCAGTTCAAGCATCTGTAATCCATCGCAGCCTAACTGTAAATCTACTGTAGATAAAACATTGGAATAACCCTCACAGGATTCCTGTGGTGGCTGGAAAGAGCCCAGCTGCTGCTCCGATATGATCTTACAGACTTCCTCAGTTGTCACAAAGAATTCCATTATCACAGAGGATGACCACGGGGACCTCTCATCACGTGGGAAAACAATTTGTCCACTCTCGCCTGTGTTAAGCAGGAATCCAGGCCTGTTTTTGTTTTGGGGAGACGGTTGCCATGGGGACCGGGTTGTCTGGAACGAGGGGTTGTTGCAAACATCTCCAATTTCTTTCCTGCTGTATTCACGTAACTTCTGCTGAGACAATTAGGAAAAGTATTGGTTGTAGATGTAATCATATCTTAAAGTTCTTACTAATTACAGGTATAAATTGGTGCTTGATAAGTTGCTGGTTAGGGGCTTAACTTGCTTTGACATGTGGTTAAAGATCCCCATGTTTGGTTGAGAGCCAGAAGAAAAAGTTTGGGAAAACCGCAGAGCTTTCACTTACTCCTATGGGATGGACAGAAGTTAGAACTGCAAACAAGGAAAAGAATTCATCCAAGAAGAATTTTCTGGAATAAAACTATTACATTCTCTTGACTACAATATTTCTTTGTGGAGTTGTCCTCGATTTATTGCGAGAATTCATGAGTAAAACCTTATGATCATAGCAACTTTTGCCGCAAGGCCAATGTCATTTTCAATGAAAAGCGATATTTACTGTTTACTGTTTTTCTAATAACAGAAAAAGGGGAAAAGAAAATATAAAAATTTGAAAAACTATTTCCTTCCAAAATGCAACAGCTTATAGATTCACCTCATATTTTACTTGACATATTATCCATCATCTAACCAATCTTTTTAAAAATTAGAAACTGGTTTTATAGGAAAAAATGAACAATGAACCGCCACCTTAAAGTGGTGGAGGGCTTTGACTGCTCGAGTGATCTCAGGAGCTTTGCTGTCTGGGGCTTCAGCTCCTGGTAGGGTGGCAGACAGGTCCTGGGTGACAAGCCAGACAAAGAGCGGTTCAGAACCCCCTCTGGAAGAAGAACTGTCATCGATCCAGTTGCGTCGCTCGGATTGGCTTTAACATGGCCCCACCCTAGAGCCAGGCCTGGGGTTGGGGCTCGCAGGCGAGCGCCTGGTGGCCAGGTTAGATGGATTTTCAAGAGACAGGCCTAAAATACAAAAACTTTTTGTCAAAATGAAACTAAACCTACACTCGGGGTACTTAAAATATTATCGATATGTACTACAAAAAACTTCAACAAGCATCAAGACATCTTTTTCAGGACATGTTGAAATCTCAGATTGATTGAAGTAAGAAAAACTGTGGGGTTTATCCATCCATGAATCCATCCATCCATCCATCCAGGACAAAACTCAAACCTTATACTGAAATAAAACAACGTTTTTTGTGTCTTCAAGGTTAGATGATCCCAGAAAGCTTTAGTTTCTGCTTAACCCTTTAACTGCCAGTTCAACCAAATGGTAGAAAAATATTAGAAAACACATTATTAAAACATTGATTGTGTGTATTACTACCTCATCCAATAAGGAGCAGAAAAAAACATTTTTAGGAGGTTTTTTGTGTAGGTTGGGTCCTTAAAGGGTTAACCTTTCAGCATTTTTATGCAAGAGAAAATGAGTCAAAATATAATTTAATGTGAATCGCAGAACCCTTCCTTAGACTAGGCTGCGGTTTAATACAGTATGCACTGCACCCTTAACATTTGAAGACTTTAGTGAAGTTAATTAGCTGTGAAACCACAGTTTTCTTTAAAAAGCAGCTACGCTTCTCAAAAACAGCCCTTCAGCAAGGCATTGAACTATCAGCCAACACATCACCATTCAGCATGGCATCAAAGAGAAGTCTTACTATTTCCAGTGTTGCACGAGCACTATTATGTCATCAGTGTAAATGAGCACACATGCGCACTCAGACTTTCCTGGACAGCTTTGAGGTTAAAATCGCCCCACAAGGGATCAATTTCCAAGTTAATGTTTGTCAGAACCCATTTGCATCTGCACTCCACTTCATCTCCGAGTCTGGCCTTCAGCAGCCAGATCTGGTGCCGGGATCCAGCTCACACAGGGGCGTTACCGAGTTGCTCAAACTGGCCCCGAACACACAAGACAATTACAAAACCTACCGCACAGAATCGACAGAAATGAAACTAATTTCATCCATGTGGAGCTAAAGAGAGGAGCTTTATGAGGGAAAGTGTGCCGGTCTGTGCATCGTCAGAACAAAAGCTTCAAACATCAGCAGGGAGGGCAAAGTAAACCACCTTTGAGATGATTGCCTTTATTTGAGAACAAATCTTTTCTGCACATGTGCAGCATCACACAGATCGCACACATTTTCTTGACTTACTGTCCTGATGATGTCCTGAAAAGAGAAGCAAACAGGAAACAACTTTGCGATAATTGTAGAAAGATTTGAGATAAGATACTGTTTGGTGGGCAAACAAACAGCACAAAATATTTACGTTCTGCAGCTTGCATGAATCCAGTCTTTGTACGTTTGGTTGAAACTTTATCTGACTCTCCAGAAAAATGTATTTAGCAGTTGTTGCACCAAAGTTACGAGCTTATAGTGGTACGGACACAGATGGGAACAAAAGCAATTTAAGAGCTGGCAGATGCTGCAGATTTTATTTAAGGGGGTGTTGATGCGTTTGCCAGGACTCTTGAGGCATAAATTATCAAAAACTTTACTTTTTGTTCATGTTCTTGAGTTATCATATGCGTTTATGATAGCTTGTACTGTTTGAAATTATTAAAAAATAGTCAGCATCACTTCCGTTCGTGACATGTAGGTAGAGGACGCGCACGCAGAGGCTCCTCATCTGATGAAGCACAGAAGTTCTGCGACCAGAAGTTTGGTAAGGAGTAGGACTTCATCTGACTCTGTCTGCAGTGTTACTTTAAGGGGTGTCCCCTGTGTTAGAGGGTGGGGGGAGGATGTTTTATTTATTTATTTTTATTTGGGGGGGCAGGAGTGAAAAGCAGGATTGTTTGTACAATTTGACATATGACATATGCGTGTATTTATGCTTAAGCCTGTAATGCTTAAATAAAAATGATATATTAAAAAAATATGTAGCATTTAGTGCTACAAAAATTCTGCAATGATTAAAAGAGCAAGATGAGTGAGGAAGGTTAGTTTTATGAGTTTATCTTCAGGGTGAAAATACATTTGACAGTATTTACATGGACTGCTTACATTCAGTCCACTTGGGGGAGGAAAACATTACGATTAATGACCACTGAGTACACATTTCTTTTGGGGTTTGACTAATTTCTGAAGCACTTACAGTTTAATAAAGCATAACTGTGTAGTGTGTTATCATTCCATACATCTGAGCATGAATAACCGGTTACATTTACAGTTCCGAGCTGCTGCTGCTGCTGCTGCTGCGGCCGCGCCTCCACCTGAAATGAAAGGACAGGAGAGCGAAAGCATGTGATTTTGGAGAATCATTAGCCTGGTGATTGATTTGAAGTGAAACTCGGTGACATTTAAGGGATAAAAACGTTGCCCCTTCAAACGTGCTGAGGTCAACTACCACTTACGGCGGACACGGTTGAAGCGCAGCCTCATGAGAGGCTCAAACCGACCGTGAAGCTTTTAAAATATTCAAAGCAAACCACTGAGTGGTGTCTGTTAGAAAGCCATGGACTTGCTGCTCTCACTCAATGTTTCTGCGTCTTGTAAAAGTTTCCTCATAACCATAAAACTGTCACCCTCACCAGAAACCATTACTATTCCAAGCCCAGCAGGTTTATCTGCTTTAAAAGGTTTCTAATTTGGGGGGACATGTTTATGCAGCAGCTCAGGGGGTGTTAGATTTATAGGAGAGTTCAGACTGAAAACGCACAGATACAGCTTTTCATAAGGTCTGTAAAATTGATGGAAGATCATCTGAGGTGCCGAATCTTGACCTCACTGCAGTCAATGAGCCACAGAGAAGCAAAGTTGGAGTCAATCCAGTTTATTTGTTGATTTAAATGATTCATGATGCAAAAGCTCTTGAAACTTGCACACATGCTGGCATTCAAATTAATCCAAAGGTTTTTAGACCTGATCTCCTGACGCAGCTTTATGGCAAACCTGTGGAACAAATCCCAAGAATTATTTCTGCTCTTTGTTTTTATGTGATGGCTTAGTCACAACTGCCCTTATATGAGGGGGATATGAGTGGATGTGAGCTGTCTGCGGCTGAAAAATGGCCAAATCTGTACACATAGGTGGTCTGCATGGAATCTCAAAGTCTTAGAACCCTTGGTGAGCCCGTAGAGCAGAGGTCTCCAACCGTGTTCGTCATGTAAATCTGCTGAACATGCAAGAAAACCAATGACTTTAAGAGTCAGTCAATGGCAACATTTTGACGAAACATCACCGAACTCTTGAAATCTCAACAATTTTTGGAACATGATCAAAAGAGCTTTTGGTGAACCAAAGAGTTCACTTTTTTGCTAAAGAAGGCTTAGTTAGATTGCTAATTTAGGATCAAATATCAAATAAATGAACAAATCATAAGAGCCTAAAAAATGAGTCAGAGAGCGGTTCTTGCTCCTGGTCTAGGATTTATTTGAGTGTATTCAGACTGAAAGTAAAATTACCAGATTAAAGTTGTACATTTACAAGCAAAAACTAGTAAATTTACAACTTTAAATCTCAGAAATTAACAACTTTTTTTCTCGTAAATGTACATGTTTGAAGGTTGTAAATTTACAATATTTAAAGGCATAAATTCACAACTTTAAAACATGTAAATTTACAAGATAAAAAGTCATAAATTAACCCTATGACTTTTAAAGTCATAAATCTACAACTTCATTCTTGTAATTTAACAGTTACAATTTTTTCCCTTAAGTTAATGACTTTTTTTCTCGTAAATTTTTGTGTTTTAAAACAGTAAATTCACAGTTTTTAAAGTCATGAATGTACAACTTTAAAACAATTCAATCAAACTAGCCCAATATCACAACCGTACCCGTCTCAACGGAATTCATACTGGTATTTATGCATAAAGTCAGTCGTAAAAATATAAACACACTTAATTTTACGAGAGAAAAAGTAATAAATTTAGTCTATAATTTTTAAATATACAACTTTATTCTCACAATTTACTAGCTACAATTTTGTTCTCGTAAATTTACAACTTTAAAATTGTATTTATTCATTGATTTTTTGCTGACCGGCTCTAACATTCCAGCCTACAAGAGAAATGCTACAGAATTTTTCCGTTTTAATTTTCTTGTTGCCATAAAGTGAAAGAAGAGTCCAGAAAGCATAAATCCAGTGTTTCACTGGCTGACTGAAGGATTGAAGAGGTCTGGTTAAATAACCGTAGAGTATTTAAAATCCAGGGAAAAAAAGCATTTCGTCATTTGTCCGCATAACAAGTTTACAGTACCTTTATAGCTAAGTAGATGCGGCGCCAAACTAGAAATTGGTGGATTATTAAATAAAGCATTTAAAGTTAACAATGAACATAAGTTTTACACTTGTGAAAACTTCTTTTTAGACATCTATAGCTTCAGGTACAAAAGAAGGACTCCAAATGCTCAAGTTCCATAAATGATGCTATTATGTAAAATCTTTTTTTTCTCTTTTTAAAGTTTAATTTCTTTTTGCTACCACCACCGTGCTTCATTGTGTGTCCTCATGGCCCTTTCAGATCTCACTCTACAGTTATTTTTGTTGTTTGGTGTAAAAGTCACATGTAACCAGGTGCAAGTAAGACAACCAAACTCTGGTCCAAATAAAAAAACAAGAAACCCCTGCGCGGTGAAGCAGCAACAGAAATCCAAACAGAAGAGAGAATCAATGGAAGTACATCAGAGATGGAAGGATCTAAGATTGATGCGTTTGGAGAAGAAAAGAACAGGACTATTTCAAAGTAGGATCAATCACAAGATGAACCAAATTCTTGGTGTATTAAAGACATCCAGGCTGGTCCCTACCAGTATAAGACAAACTGCAACCAAATAAGCAGCTGTCATGGCAACAGACATGGTTTGGTTCACCTGATGTCTCCAAACAAACCCTTTAAACGAAGGTGAGACTTTTTTTAAGTGAAACATGTTGGTCTGTGATGTAAAGTCACCCAAAGAGTGTGTGACTAAAAAGTCCACATTTTAGCTCATTTAGTCGTCTTTATCCAGTTAGCTTTTTGGTCACTTTGTTGATGAAATCCTGGCATCTATCAACAGAGATAAGGACTAAAGGTCAGCTTTCCGACTGCTAAACCACTAAGGAACTTATCTCTGCTGTTGCATCCTCTTTACTTATTTAAAAAAGAATAACATACAGAGTTGGAGTTGTTCTTTTTTAGAACAAAACTCCTTAATCCTTAATCTGACTCGCATGCCTTTCAGATGGTTACCATTTGGCTAATGGCTTCCAGAAAAGACGCTTTCAGCTAAAAATTTCAGCTAAAACAAAAAAAGAATTTGGAAATAATAAGATGGGGTGTGGCAAAATACTGTTAATTGTTAAAGCTCATTACTTTACAGGCAAACAGGATGAAAAGAAGATTTAAACCAAAAAATGCTCTTTTTAACGAACATTTCTATGAGAACCAACAGCACAAACCCAAAACTTACTTAGAGAAGAGTGAAATATGAAGTTTAGAAAAAGCTGGCAGGTTACAGAAGAGGCAAATATGTCAATGTAATCTCATCTGAAAGGCTCAGAGGGATCTCAGAATAAATGCTGGAGTCAGAAATCCAGATGTGAAGAAAGGTGAAGAAAAGAGCAGCAAAAGATAAAAAAAACATCAAGAAAATGATCATTGTTTCTTAATCTCTCTGCTTTAAATTTAATTCATGTGTCCAATAGCTTGGTTACCTTGGATCGGAGGAGCCTGATAAAAACTCCTCCTTTCCTTCATCTGAAGACAAAAGTTCTATGAGGTTTTATAGGTTCTACATTTCATCCATCTTTTTTGGTTTACAGAACCGCTCCCTGAAGCACCCTCTCCATCGTTTTCTTCTTCCCTACACTCAGCAGGAGACCCGAAACCTTTTTTTTAGGTTGCAGGTGGACTTTAAGGGAAACTTCTTCCTTCTCTCAGACTTATGCTCCCTCCAGCAGCTTTTCAGGAAAGAAGAACTGAGATCTCCAATTTCTCCTTTGAGGCTGCAGTCAGTCTTGAGCTGCATCCTGAGGTCAACCAAAGCCAAGGATGAGGAGCCGTCACAGGCAGAGGTCACGCCGGCAGATCAGTGGTTTTACTCCGTCTTCAGCTCAGACTCTGAGGAGGAGTCCAGGAGGTGATGCTGAGAATGATATCTGTCATTTTGGGGGAAATTTAGTAAAACTTTGAGCCAAAGAAGGCCAGAGAAGTGATGTTTATTCAAGATTTACAGAATGAAGAACAACGTCTGCTTCCTGTTGGTGCCTCGAAGAACTTCAGCCTCAACCTCTTCACTGAAGATAAGCTGCTTCAGGTGACGGAAATCCTTCAGTCAGACGTATTGACAAAACAAAAAACAGAAGAATGGAGGTTGTGCAGTTTGATATTGTCATTAGGATCAAATGAAACCCTTTCTATTCAACATCTTTGTGTCCTTCTGGCTTCCTGCTTGGTCAGCTGAAGTGTGACCTCAGAGCAAAAAGTTTGTCATGTCTTTAAAAGGAATTGTCTGAGAAACGTTCAGTCTCCCCATTTCCTGTTTTGGAGGACGTTGCCGTTACCATGGCAGTGGACACAACTATTTTAGCAAACAGCTTGTTGCTAAGGAAACTCCTCTTTACCACATTGTTTATTTGTTTGACATTTCTATCTTAAACTAAATAGTTGACTCTATTCCAGATCCCGGTTTAAAATTAAACTTAATGGAAACATTTCAACTCACATCCGTTTGCACTCCATAACTCCAACACCGTCTGCATCTTTTCATTTTGACAAGTTTCAGTTTGGCCTGGTAGCACCCAGAGTTCCCATGCATATTAAAAATGCACAACCTCAACTGGCACCAGTCATGCAACTTTGTGTAACTGTGTGTTTGTGTAGTTTGACCCAAAGCTGATAAACTCTCAAAATAAACACGGGCTGAACTTATCTGCCATTGCTGACTCGTTGCACAGAATGTTCAAAATATTTGGGTGACACTTTACAACCATGGGAGAAAAAAGTATTTAAGCAAGCCAAGAATCACTGATGATGGGGCAAATCTGCAGAAAAAAATGTAGAAAAACTAGAAAAAAATGTGAACTTCTGGGAACATAACTGCTGTATTCAGCAGATCGCAATCTAGATTGGATCATCGAGCTGTTCTTTTTTTTTTGTTTTTTGTTAATTTCAATTGTCTGGTGACATTTTGTTGAACTGAGATGAAAAATGAAGCAGGTGAAAGTGGGAACACTCTGCAGTCAAAAGTGTACATACAATCATGAAACCATCAAACTGCAGTGATGGGATTGATAAGAATCATCGCGGCTTTCTAGAGAGACCTTATTTTCCATTAATTACAATCCTGAGTGAAAATTGAGGTTTCTAACAATCTGGACTGAGGATTTATAAAGGTTTTAGCTATTTCAGACAGAGGAAAATAATCACAAATGTTAGAGTTTTTCTCTGTTTGGGTCACAGGAAGAGGGTGAGGTCATGACAGATTCAAAAGGAAGGAAGATTAACTCTGGGAACAGAGAAAGAAAATGCTTAAGACCATCAAATGAGTTACAGGAAAAAAGAGAAACACATGCCTAGTGTCCAAAGAGTTAACAGAAAATTATTTGTCAAAGAAATTGAGAAATTGAAGTACAAAAGTTTACAAATAAATGTAAGAGTTGAGTTTTTGTTTTGGCATGACTTTTTAAAGTTATAAAACCGGATTTTCCGAGAGCTGGCAGCTACGCACTAATGTAGATGACGACTATTCATGACGCCATCGAGTGGGAGTAACGCCTGAACTTGAAAACACAATTTTTTTCCATATCTCTCCACTTGGAAGGATAAATGTAGGGATAGGGAGAAGCTAAGTAAGGAGACAATGCGGATTCAGCCTTATTTACCCTCACGTGTTTTATAAGTGTTCTCTACAATCTGTCACCCGCAGCGTGCCCATAGATAAAAATGTCAACATTCTCACTCTACATGTCAACGAGCAGTCTACAACCTTGGTGCAGGTCACCTTTGTGCCCATGCAGGTTTGCCCATTATACATAAAAATATCGGAGAATATTTATAATTTATAATTCAATTCAGGCACGAAGGGGTTAAGGGACACTAGACCTAGTTATGAGTCGGGATTCTGGAAAGACGCAACAGTAAAACCTGCTCCATGGGTCGCCTGACTACTCAGGTGTCACCAGTCAAACGAGACCTTTGCATAAATGCAGCAATGATATATGCTGCACATGTTTCTGCTTGTGTGAGTATGTACATGCGAGCCGATCTGATCTGTTTTTGCTCCCCAAATAACTGACAGTTCCTCTAATCTCGAAGTCTGAAATTGGCTGACGTGAAAACCAAAGAAGTTTGACAAATGTGAAGCTGAGATGTAGGTCAAAGGTTGCAAATCTCATGGTTTTGACAGATCTTTTGGCTTGTACTTGTCCGAGAACACAAAACCTGCACTCTGTGAATTTTTCAAATATAAAATTCAATCCACTGATGGAAAAGTTTCTAAGCATGAGAAACTGAGGCTTTTCTTTTCAAAACTGGGCTGCTTTGCCAGCTTGGGATTTATGTGGTGGTTTGTTCTGCTCACCATCAGACGTCTGGAGGAGTTCTCTTCATTCACCGCCTGCCTTTCATGGACTCTAATTATCAGTGCTTACAGTTGACATAAATGTAACAGAACTTTTAAAGAATTTTAATCAAACAGACATTATCTTAAGATTGATTGATTCATGAAGCACCAATCCTACTGTAAATGAGGAGGCATTGCTCATTCTCTGGTCTATTAAAGTCACCGATCCAGAAGTAATTAAAATATCATAAAATAAGGGCGCAGGTAATGATTTCATCAGAGAAACACACGATACCTAACAGAAATAGCAGCTGGGAGGTTAAGCATGGATCAGGTGGATTTATTGTTTCACGATCTGCATGTGTTTAAAAGATGGGATGGAAACTTGAAAGAGCAACTCATCCCCACATCCACAGAGGAAAATTCATCTTTTAGCACAAATATCTGAAAGACTGGATCTTTTTCTGCTGTGCATTAAAAGCTTTTCAACCTCTAACATGTGGGGGAACCTAATAGCACTCTCTTAAAGTGATAAGCTGCAAGAAAATATCAAGAGAAAACAGAACATGTAATTAAGATTGAGAATTGTTTGCTGAAAAAAGTTATTCTTGGAATATTAAACCAAAGAAAAAACATGAATACCTGTTTTGTTTTGTCATGCTGACACTGATGATTGTAAATTGGTTTTTGGGGCCTAAACAACATAAGGTGTTGGAAATCTATAAAGCACAATACAATGTCTCAGGCCCAATAGCATCAACACAAAAAACTTCTTTTTTTTTTTTTGTCAAAATCTTCTACATTTCAGAATTAAATGTGGAGATTGTCCTGCTTTCACTTCCTGTTTCCCACCATCCAACCACTAGGTCTTTATTTAGCTTCTGTATTGAGTGCGTATGGAAATCTTTTTCCCGCAGAACTTTCAATACATTTTACATTTATACACATGCATCATAGTTTTGCACATTCAAATGAGACAGACTTCCTTCATTTCAAAGGGAAAACTGACCATATGTGTTTCTGGAGAAGCAGAATAAAGTAACAATAAAAGCATAAAATCCTCCTGATCACCAGGAATGCACATTTCTCAACCCTAATATCTCCCAATCACTGCTTACTACTGACACAACTCCTTTTAGTATCCACAGGGACATTTGGGGCTTTTCAACGATACCAAATGTTTTTCGTCTGGTAGTCAGGAGGACAATAATACAAATCTGAACTTTAAATGGAATGAATGCTACACACAGAATGCAAAGGTTTTTGCAATAAACAGAACCAATATAAACTGCTGCAAACTGCAGTTTTATTGCTAAAGTTTGGAATAAAAGCTAAATTGTGACTCATTTTGTTTCAATTTTCCAGAAGAATTGAAGTTTTGCAGCTTTGACCACTAAAACTATGGGATATAAAGGTTTTTCACGACTAAGTGAGTTAATGATCTGATAAGAAAGACTGATTCTGAGGATGGAGAAACATTTTTTTTTAATCTATGAGTGTTTTCTGCAGTGAACCTAATAGGATTTGGCGCTCTGTTTCAAGAGACAGCTGGATTTACTGCTGCTGTTTAACACAGGGCTTTTTCGCTGTTTGTATGATGGCGTCTGTCTGAGAATTTACCCAACGATTGCTGCATCCCTCCCTAAGTGCAGGTCTTTACTCCATGAGCACATTTATGTCATGCGGTCATGTTTGATAAGAATCCTCCCTGTTCTCTGATGTTCTCTCTGATGAAAATGATGTTTTCATGTCTTTAACATGTTCTTGTGGTATTTTTCTGATGACAGAGGACATATATTGAGAAATCTAAGCTTCAAAAATTACATTTCTGAGTGTTTCTTTATTGAAATTGTTGTGAATGAGGAGCAGAAGAAAAAATGCTGTTTGAAAATACTTGTAGGTGTGAGATAGACTTTACGCGGAGCGGGCCATAAACTCCCTGCTCCGTGCCATTCTGATGCATCCTATTCCAGAAAAATAGATCCATGTATGTCTTCGTTTTCCTTCGAGCTGGCTTCTGGCTCAAAACGGTACGGCTGGGTATCTCACATATTGCTTGCCATTTTTGTTACTCAGGTAATGTTAGGTTGAAAGAGGGATGCTAAAGATGGATGTGTGCTGCTGAAAGTCCTGCCAGCTTTATCTGAGAAAAGTCACATTTCTGTCCTTTGAGGTGATTTATTGCATGGGCAATAAAAAAAGTTTTGCAATGAGCAAATTCTGCTGGCAGTTAGTTACATTTAATGATTTCTAAGTGGGAAGTCAGTGTATCTTCAGACAGTTATCACATGGTTCCAGTCTCCAAACAAAATATCAGGAAGTCACACTTCCAGCATGGGGATATCTCCTGCGTTTTTACCTGACACCGCTTTACAGAGACAACCTTGATGATGTGTTTGAGGTGAGATGTTTTCAACACCCATGTTTTGATTTGACCCTGCAATGGACTGGAGAACCATCCACAGTGTGTACCGCCTTTACCCAAAAGCTGGGATGGGCTCCAGCAACCCCAAAAAGTGGGTTTAGAAAGTGGTGGATTGGCTCAGATTGTTTTCAGGGAGTAAAAACACGAGGCGCCATGTTTCTATGTCATACTGTAGCTCAGCAAACCTCCTAGATGTTTGTTTGGTAGTCACGGTGATTTCATCGCTTTGATCTTCTGAGAGTTTGCTATCTTAGATGTCACTCATTTGCGGAGCAGAACAGGCTGAAAACTCTGCAGGTGTGTTTAACGTGTAAAGACTTGAAACTATGCACACACACATGCACAGACAGGCTCAACACAATCTTCCGATCAGGTCAAAAGTCAACTTGCGCTTGGGTGTGATCTGCATGTACAGTAATGATTAAACTCCCTGAGGGCTCAGAACCGCATGACGGACACCTGACATCATCTCTATTATTGTGCAAGCGAAAGCACTTATAAAACCCCTCTGTCATAGTATCAGAAGAAATTCTTGCCTGCAGGTTGACAGTTTATCTGCAGGCAGATTTTAAGTCCCACTGCAATCCTCTGTTGATCTGTTTTCAAAGCTTTCTCAGTGGTCTTTTAATAATAATTATGCACATTTTTTGTAAAAAGTGTCATTTTTTAAGACATAGTTTCTGCAGAGCGGCAGTTGTTCATTAGAAAGTCGCCTCTGAATTGTGGGCTGGACGGAGTAAGCCCATCCCCACTTCCCCTCACCCATCTGTTTACATTCTCTCCCCGTAACTAACAGCCCCTCATATCCCCAACCCAGCATTACCGGAGATACAAAATTGAGCCGTACCGTTTTGATCCAGCCAGCTCAGTTTTTTCAAACTGCATTTTTTTGTCTGTTCCTGA
Source organism: Adrianichthys oophorus (assembly GCA_036245035.1). Classification (NCBI taxonomy): domain Eukaryota; kingdom Metazoa; phylum Chordata; class Actinopteri; order Beloniformes; family Adrianichthyidae; genus Adrianichthys; species Adrianichthys oophorus. The sequence continues at coordinate 10,598,741 of BSAI01000115.1, read as the reverse complement.
TTTACAATGATTGGAGTGAAGAAATACTAAGAAATGCTTTTTTTTTAGCTGAATTTGCAGCAAGAACAGGTTAAAAACACAATTTAAAGTGGTATTGTCAAAAGTGTTTCATAAAAGTTCTAATAATTGTCCCCTATATAGTCTGTGCAATCATTTTTTTTCTTCTAATGTCTTTAATTTGGTGCCAAAATGATAAACTGATGTTAAAGCACAAAGACCATGGTTCAGTTTTTCCTCTGAGTTTGAGTATCTTACATTATTTGATGGATTTTCCTGTTTTCTTGGTGGTTTCTCATGAAAATCGTACTGAAAAACTCACCCAAAGATAATTTTGAGACATAAATGGCCAAAAGACATTCCTGAGAAAAATTCCTCTGTATCTTTGTTAGACCTTTCAGAAAAGCATGGCGTGTTTGTTAAAAGTTGTGACGTTTTTCATTAGTCTAGGAGTTGATAAAGTGCATTGTGCTTAGTTTTTTAACACAACGAATGCTGTTTTGCCTTTAGTGACTCCAAGCCTTTTCATGCAAAACAAAAGTCTGTGTTCAGCTCTGTTCGTTCACCTCGCCTCTGATTATTTATCATGCATTTCCTTTCTAGTCAGAAGTGAATAGATTGGCGGGGCCATTTCTCCAATACAAACAGCATTAGGCGGGTCGTTTTATGACAGACAGAATAAAAACAACAGAGGAAAATTCTCAAATTAATCACACAATTGTTTTTTTCATGTGGCTAATGCAGCTGCTTTACACTTATAATAGATTTTTACAGTAAATTAAATGTGAATGGAGGATTGAAATAATGCTATTTGCACAGGCCATTAATAATTCAGTGTTTGCTCTGCAAAGGCCTTTTTATTTGTTGAGTAATGTGTGACAGGCATCCAAATAAATTATCTTGTTGGCTTTCTAAACCAGGCGTTGACACTTAAACTTTGATCTATAGGTACAAGTGAAAAAAAAGTCACATTTAGAGACTTACAGTGGGAAAAAAAAAACTGTATGTCGCCAAAACTTTTATGTAAAACATGATGGTTGAAGATAAATTAGAGAAAGGGTTCGCAACATGTGCTGATGATCCACATTCCCAGACCTTTAAAAACAGTCAGTCTCCCAGATTAGAATTTGTTTACCTCTTTGGGTGTGGCCCAAATTCCATTCTAATTTTGGTTAAATTTGGCCAAAGCAAATATAGATTCCTTTTGAGTGTGGAACAGTTTGCTGATTTTATAGCTTTATGATAGTACTGAACTATTAGGATAATGGAGTGTGTTCTGCACTGGTGTTTCATGGGAAATTATTCAACTTCATCTAATTGGTGTAAAAATATTTACCATTGGCATTGGCAAGAGATCAGCTCCCTTTTTTATCCAAGCAGGTTTCACAGAATTATGAAAGATCATAAAATACCTTATTCTTTGTGTTTGATTGATTCTTACTTAAAATTTTAATAAGAACGAATATACATTGTTCTGCAGTCGGGTTGCCTGATGCCTTGTTTACACTGACCGGTCCGGTTTGGTCCGGTAAGAAGTGGTACGGTACGGTCCAGTTAATTCTGATGAGCTTCCACTGAGCGGTTTGTTTTCACAGTGTAGGCCGCTAGCGCATCATCGCGTCGTTGTAGTGCGACGACTGGAAAAGCAACAACTATGGAGGTCATTCATCGTCTTTTTATGGCTTTACTTCTGGTACATCGTGTTTTACAGGAAATAATGTTTTTTAAAAGAAGATTGCGGAGATGAATACAGTCATAAATAGGAAAAAAAATTGGTGCTTTCTATTGTTGTCATCACTTTCTGCCAATCAACTGGCGACTACAGTGGCTCCACCCCAACCGTTCCATTTCACTTTTCAATGGATCTGCAACCGATAGGGCCCCCCAAGAGGTACAGTTCGGTAGTGTTTAATAAGTCCATTTTGCCGTGGAAACGCTCCGGACTGTACCGCACTGGACCGCTCAGTGGAAACGAGTAATCGGGAGGGGGCAGTTGCATTTTTACATGCTGTGCAATGGCTTTAAGAAAAGAGAAAAAATTTGCGATTTTTCTCTAAAAGTTGACATCGGTCGGTGGCTGCCCACAGGCGGATCGCCGGGCGGCAGCAGCCCTGATTGGACAATGAGTAAATGATATGGCCACCAGCCATCCATATCAAGTGCCACCGGCCGGCAACTGCTCGGTAGCCCAAGGCCGGGGATATATATAAAAAAAACAGGCCATTTTGCACAGCTAACAGGAACCGTCTACATTCATGACCACGCCAATGGTTTTCAGAAAAATCGAGCAGCGGCATGAAATCGTTGAGATTCTACCGATGCCTCCCCATAACACGGCGACAGTTGTATTTGTAACTGGAGCTTGAAGGAGGAATGAAGCTATTTTTCCACCAAAAACAGCTTTTGAAACTGGGTGATATTTACTTCATACCACATTGCTTGTGGGGCACCACAGGGTCAGTGTTGGTAATTCGAAAGTTTTAAACTAATTATTTATCTTAAAAGGGGAGGGGGGGAGGGGAGGGTTAAACTCTAAACAAAATTGATTTCCCAAAAAGATTTTTAAAAAAAACTAAAATATAGAACTACAGTGAACACATATATAGAATTAGACTGCATAGATTATGTTATTTGGGTGAAAACAGTGCGTAGAAGGCGGACTCCTGAGTTTCAGCGCCCTTTGTGATGTCTGCAGCACAAATGCCTCTCCCACTGCGAGAGGGGAAAAAAAAACGTTTCGGTAGAAGCGCTTCTTGTGCGGTATAAAAGCACGAGAGCACATCTGCACACTGCGAGGCGTGATCAGTCACAGCGGGCAGGTGCGCCGAAACTCTTCTCCTTTCTGCAGGAACACACACTCAACAAAATGCCCAAGTGCCCGAGTTGCAATAAGGAGGTTTATTTTGGTAAGTTTTTCTTGTTTTGGACTTTCCTGTCCGGTTTGTGTGCTTTCAGAACCCGCGTGCCTGGTGCGCGCGGCAGCATTTCCTGGTTTGTTTCAATTGGCGGTTTATTTATTTATTTACTTATTTATCTGTAGATAACAGGAAGTAAAAGGTCATTGAAAAAAAGGGTGAAAAGTGTTGCTAAAAGAGCCAACAAGATGCTAGACATTGATAAAGTTACCAAAACTGCATAAAGTTATTTTAATTATAGTTTTAAATGTGATTACTGCAGCCTGCAAGGTTCGACTTTATGTTGAAATGATTATTAATGTTATCCCACGTGTTTGTCTTTTATTTTATAATAATTTAGAGTAAAACATCTGATACAGAAACAGGAAGTATAAAACCGTTATTTTTTGCCACAAACCTGCACATATTTGTCTGACTTGTTGACTGTTTTTTTTTCTTAATACTTTTAGTTGTTTGGTGCTTTTTATGCTTTTTGTGGTTGAAGAGAATACCTTTTTGTCCACTTTTAGTCTCCGTGATATCTTAATTGTAAACATGTGTCATTTACATGTTGATTTTATTATGAAATGTTGAAACAGATAGAAACAATTCATTTAAAAATAACTGGATTTGATGCAAATGTTTTCCCATCATACTCTGCAGGCTCCGAGAATACAGCAGAAGACAAATTTGTTTACTTTGTGCGGATGCTCTTTTGTTTTATTCTCCTACATATCCTATCCCAGATCAATTTTTCCTTTATTTTTTTTATCTTGAGCCAGACTTCTGTCAGATCGCTGTAGCTGTAAAACCGTCCTTCTATTAGGTGTTTCCTGGCTTTGGGATCAAAACAAAGTTTTCCAGTTTTCACTTCCAGAGCATTTGAGGAAAATCGTCCTTGACTCCTTGGCTTCCCTGCCTCCTTAGACCTTCATCACTCTCATCACACCCAGCCTCTGTTTGACTCTCAGATGGAAACAATCAGGCTACCGCTGCCCGTCCCAATGATGGAGCTCCAAGTCTGTTTTTCCTGGCTGGAAGCTGCAGACAAATGGTGCATTGTGCAGTTTCGGTCAGGCAGGGAGCAGAGAATTTGTTTTGCAAACCACAAAGCTGCATTTATCTGGACAGAAATGGAATTTGGACTTGATTGCGATTCGGTGTAATGAGACTCCTCCACTGATCCTCTGCTTGATGGGAGGAAACACAGAAGGAGCTTTTTCAGACGTATCTAAGTGTTTATAGTTGTTGGCGTAAATCCAAACAGAAGTTGGTGGAGATGGAAGATGAGACAATCCCTCTGTCCGTTACTTCATATCTTTCGATCTCGTCAATTTACATTTTCATGGCTGCAAATCAGTCCTACAGCTTGACAGAGTCATAGATATTTCCTGCTAAGCTGAGCCCTCTGTTTATCCAGCTTAGTGGTTTGTTTCTTAAAGCTAAGTTCAGTCATTTTTTATGAGTCGAACTTCAGCTTCAAACTCCTCGACCGAGCCCTCGAGCGATTGTTTTCACTTCCTGTTGTGTAATCCAATACAACATCTTGTTTTTTTTTTTTTAAAGGAAATTTGTCATTTCCTGACATTATGTTCGAGTTTGGAGCTTCAACGACTTCCCGTGTTATTCTAGAATCTCCGTTTTCCCCTTTTTTTGGTTGATTTCTGCTCTTGAGTCTGACATTTCACCTGATTCAATCCAGGTGTTTACTGCTCTGCTGATGGGAGTTTGTGCTCATAATCAATTTTTTGAGTCAAGAGGAGGAGAACAGATTCTTTAGGGACTTTTTTTCTATTTTTTTTTTCTCAAACCACAGCTTCCACACCCAGCTGTGCTCTCAAGCTAATTTGCAATGAGAGCGTCTTTGTGGCTTTACGCAGGCATTAGGCTGGAAATTCCTGCCGTAATGAACCGATGTGGACTGCAGTGTGACTCCAGGGCTCCCACCTCCTCTCCAGATAACATCATCCATGTTTGTGGCTCACCGTAAAATACTCTCGTCTGTTTATTTGTTTGTTTCCTAGCCGAGAGAGTGACTTCCTTGGGAAAGGATTGGCACAGGCCCTGTTTAAAATGCGAAAAGTGTCGCAAGACCCTGTCAGCGGGCTCACATGCAGAGGTAACCTTTGAACTTGAAATAGTTTTCTAATAAGTAAAAACTCAATGGTAACTTCTTCACATTCCTGTCTCTTGCAGCATGAAGGTAAACCCTACTGCAATAATCCCTGCTATAGTGCCATGTTTGGACCTAAAGGTAAGGCTGATCCTCTGAAAACCAGTCCATCAGTCCACTATCCAAACAGTTTAGCTTCTGTTGTGAAAGCTCATTTGTGCAACCCCTGTCTTACAGGATTTGGACGCGGAGGCGCTGAAAGCCACTCCTATAAATAGACAGGTATCGTCTGTTCAGTTGCCTGTGAAATGCAGGCTCATTACATTTGCATGTGTGCAGGACTGCAAACAAATCCGTCTTGTCTCATCGTCTTTTCTTTACAGCGAAGATGTTGCTGGGAGACCAAGGCAAGAGGCGGTTGGTGTCGCAGTTGAAACCTGCAAACAAACTGCTCTTGTCTCGAGAGTTTTTTGTGCGCACGAGCTCTTATTTTATCACTTTAGACTCTGTTTTATGATTTTTATATTCACTTAATTTGAAAAGAGGGCATCGTCCTCCAGTCTCATCTAGTCAAATTAAACACTTTTTTAAAAAGTTGTTAGCTTTCTTGTTGTCTCTCTGCAAAGTTTCTGCATAATGCGCTTAATAAAAGTTAATGTTGCACAAATTGAAATAAACTTTTCAGATGTTTTTTTTTATTTTAACATTTTTTTTAAAGTCTTGATTTGCCTTTTTTATGATTTTGACCATTTTTTATAATCAAATTCTTTGTTTCGGCTGAATATTCAAAGCCAAAATTCTTTCTCAAAAGACTTTGGAAAGAAAAATTATGTTCAAGATTTTTGCACTAGATGTTCCCAATAACCTGCCCCGTGTGGGGCTCCTTAGATTCCAGCCAACCACAGCCAGAACCCAGCAGCACAAACGGACACAAAAGGAACTCTACAGTTTTTCAAAGCAAGTATGCAGAGCAGAGAATTATTTTTCTCAGCCCGCTTAAGGATTTTTGCTTCTGTTCTAAAGTCATAATTTATATGGAGGCAGGAAATGATGACCAATGGGATTTGATGAGGTGCAGCAAGCTAGTTTCTATTTCTGGAACTACAAAAACAAGCCTTTTCACTGAGGAAAAAAGCATTTCTGGAATTTTTCAGACAAGTTCAACATCAGTGGGAACTAAGGCCTAAAGAACAATAAATATCTGTAATAAAACTACAAGCAGATAATAGAAAATGGTTAGTAAGCTAGCTACACCTATAATTCCCATCCTATTTATGTAAGTTTAAAAAAAATCTCTTTTCTGTAGAACTGACATCAAATTTCTGTTGAAATTTACAAAATAAAGCTTGCTTCTAATTTTGTGCTTCTTTTAATTTGAAATTAGTGTAGCCCCGCCCCTCCGTCTGCAGCTGACCCACCGTGACTATCTGCACATTCTCGGGGTGTTGCCGCAGATCAACCAGATGCTTCCTATTTCGCCCTTTCGCCATGCATGGCCACATTCACACAGGCTCTGCCGTCTCTGCCCTGCTGTTGCTATAGCAACAGACACAAACAAGCACCAAACAGAAAGCCAGCGCATCCGGCTGTCACCCTTTCATTCTGTGGAACAAAGGTGCTCACTGTAACGGATAAAAAAAATTCACGCCAAGGTAAAAATAAATCCTTATTTTCGTCTTCAAATCTACAGTGAAATGCAATGAAGGGCAGGTCCTGTCTGAAAAGTCTACTAAAGGGTACGAAAGCTGAATCTTTCCCCACCGTTTGGATGTGGACAAAAATCTTCCTCTGATGATTTTTCTGAAGCAAACATCTCTCCTGAGGCCTTGTGCACAGGAAATACCATGCGTTCATAATCGTAAATATCAGTTCTGAAGTGAGCCTGCAGGATTAGTCAGTTTCAAGCCTTGATGCTAGACCTGATCTCTGATATTAGGTAAGAAAACATAAACAAAAAAATCCGCTTTACAGATTCCCAAAGCTGCACAGAAGAAGCAGATAGTCTGTTTAATTCGCCAAGGCAGTTGAGAACCTTGTAGTCTGATGTTTTAAAGGGAAGATCAGGTCCAGACATGAGCATAATGAAAGCTTCATGCAGACAAGAAAGCACTTGTTTTGTCTTCCTATGCACCTAAACCAAGCTTTTTTCTGTCAAAGGTCTGCCATGTCAGCTGGAATCAGAATCCCTCAGCCTTTAATTCGTACAGTAAACTTCTGACTCTGTTAGAGGCTGGAAAATAACTTAACTCTGACTTATTGCACACGGCGGACTGCGGAGAAGAAGGTGTGAAATTGTAAAAAAAACGGAAGTTTTCAAATGTTAAAAACAGGAAACATGGTTTTGAAGTTGAGCCGAGCTTCTGTCTTTGGTGACTCCTACTGGTGCAAAGAAAGACGCATCATCACCTTTGACCTTTAAAATATTGCAGTTTTTGTCTTTTCTGCCCACAGATGGAGGATCTGACCCCGCTAAAGTCAGAAGTTGTTTGGTTTCTCTGTCCTGAACACTTTTTGCTGAATTTACTTCTGAATTATCTGGGGATAATCAATAGGTTCAATAGGTTAAATTGTCTCTCTTTCGTGACTCTTTCTCTTCATCCCTCACTGCTCCTACTGCTTCCTTTTCCATCCATCTTCACATCTCAGCTGTCACAACCAGACTGGAGTTGATTAGTGAGGTTGGATGGATCTGTTTCCACTGCGACTCTCCATCTGAGCTCATGTGTAGAAATAGTCTCTGGCAGTGGAACTGTTAACGAGGATCCAGTGTGTGCTGAAACCCTCGGCTTCTGCACTGCGAGCCTGCTCCAGGATTTCACCCACTCTGGCCCATCAGGATGTCCCTTTAAAACTGGGACGGCTTTACAAAACATCTTCAAAACGTTGTCTCCAGTTGACCCCAACAGCGTGTTTCTTCTGTTGCGCTGACTCTGCCTGACAGTGCGGCCCGTAATTGAAATCAGACGAGTGGATCTAAAGCCAGGGAGGCAGAGTTCAAACCTGACTTTCAGCTTTTGGCTTTTGCCAACCCTCCTCCACCCCGTTCTCCACCAGGAACGGAGCTTTCTCATGAAATGGCCTTTAACCATCATCAGCAGCTTTTTGTTTCACTAACAATTCTTTACTCCTTATTGAACTGCACTGAAATAAACCTTGATCCCAGGATGAGGAAAAGGGGATACAGAGCAAAACAGAAAGTAAAGACAAAGAACTTCAGAAAATTGAAATCCAGAATGTGAAATAACCTGCAAAAATGACAGATAAGTTTGGTGCAGTGATGAGTTCACGATAAGAAGCTCCTGCAGAAGCAAATTACTCCTGATTTGAAATTGGTTCAGAGGTTCTACTTCAAATCTGTAACTTTGATCAAATCTGACATCTGTAACTTTTATCAGTCACACGTCGGCTGGAAGAAGTGCAGACATTTCATTTGATTTCCTTTTATTTTCAAACCCAAAAGAAAATAGTGGATAAAAGGGGTGAAGTGCTTGAGAAAGGAGTAGATTTATGAAAAAATGTATAAATTCCCATTATGATCCTACAATTTTACATGCTGAACATTCATTCATTCATTTTCCAATCCGCTTTATCCCTTTCGGGGTCACAGGGTTGCCGGAGCCTAACCCGGCTACTCATGGGCGAAGGCAGGGTACACCCCTGGACTGGTCGCCAGTCTGTCGCAGGGGCCACAATCACACACCCATGCACACTCACATTCACACCTAGGGACAATTTACAGTGACCAATTAACCTGTGAAGCATGTTTTTGGACGGTGGGAGGAAGCCAGAGTACCCGGAGAAAACCCACGCATGCACGGGGAGAACATGCAAACTCCACACAGAAAGGTCCCCCAGCCAGGACTTGAACCGGGAACCTTCTTGCTGTGAGGCAGGAGCGCTAACCACTGCGCCACCGTGCAGCCTTATCCAAGATTTTCCCTTTGTATTTTTTAAACTGTGTCACATTGGTGCTCATCTTAATACTTTCCTCCATTTGCTTCCACAAGCTGACCCCACAGACCCAAATGCACAGACCTTTTTGGGGTTGTTTGATGATTTTTCTGTCCCCCTCTTTTTCCTTTCATAGCTTCTGTATGTCCTGTGGAAGTCGTTTTTTTCTTGTGTTATTTATTTAATGTTTTTATTGCATATCAATATGTTTTATATCTAATTTAATAAGACTTAGTTAGTTTGATTTATAGAATAAATGCTGGTGTGCTCATAATAATCAACTTCATGAATTATGAAAATATTAAACCTTGCTAAGAATCCATATACTTCTTGAAGTTTTTATCATTTCTTTTAACTTGGGCTTTCCAACTTCATTCGGAGTCAACGACAACACCTTGGAATTGAATCTCATCTTCTCTTTTTATCTGCGTGTCCAGACCACCAGTTTCCCCTTTTGTTTTACTTTTATTCGATCTTTCAATAGATGTATTGATCATTTGATGATTTCCGTTCTGATAGTTTGGCTGTAATCACATCTGGGGTCATGTTCTCTCCTGCACAGGAAAGATTGGTGTCATCTGCAAAAAGGAATTGTTTTATTATGCGGGACACATTATAAATATTATATTAAAATTATTTTGGGCCCAACATTGATCCTTGCGGGACTCCACAAGTGATTTTTTTCCGGTTCCTGAACTAGTATCACCAATCTGCACAAACTTTTTATGATTTCTCATTTAACTTTTTAACAAGCAAAGTGAGACATTTCTCACATCATTTTGGTTCTTGAATAAAATGTGGCCAAATAAATTAAGTGTAATATTAGAAATCAATTTGATTCTAAGCAAGTGTTTTCAAATCCTTGAAAACCAAATCCTGGGTCAACCAGTTGACAGTTTGAGTTCTTCTTGGTGATCAAAGCAGTTGCTTCCGTTTCTGTTTTTGCGTCCACAGGGGTAAACCAGACTTCTGTCGCAAAAACGAGTTTAAAAACAGTCAGGAAAGAGCTGCAAGCCCCTCAGATAGAAACTTGTTGACATTTCAGCTCTTCTTATCACAGAATCTTAGGTCAAACTGATGGAAAAGTTGAGTTTATTCATATGTAAAAGTTCAGAAAACAGTGTTTTGATCTGTTGGTCACAGCGGCATTCGTCTTTGGCACCGTTCATAAAAATCTCATGAATGCAGGCTGAGGATGATCACAGCACACCTCCTGTTGAGATTTACACACCCACATTCCAGTTTCGGCATAAGGATAGACATTTTTAACGAATCGCCACAGTCACTTTGTCAGGAGGAGCACCTGGCCACAGTTGTCATGTTTCTCTGAACACATGTTGCAGGATTCTGACTTAAAACCATGACTTCTCTCCATTTCTGTGATGAATCTTTGCAATATCGACGCAGAAACATTCCTCAGACGTCTGTGAAATATAAAAGATGAGCTTCCATTTTTTAAACTGAAACAACCCAGGGATGCAGTGAAATTTCTTGTGAATCTTTTGATCCATCTTCCAATTCTAATTCTCTGCAGATGAAGGATGATCACATAAAGTTTCTGTGCCAGGACGCCTCTGTTCTCTTCCCTCCTGTTTTCTTTGTCCTCCTCCTCTTCTTCCTCCCACGAACTGGAACAGACAGAGGAGGCGAGGACACATCTGAGTTGCATGCTGCTCCCTTTGGTTTTCCCAGACTGCCCTGCTGCTCGCTGTAGTGCTAACAGGAGCAGGGAATGTTTCATTTGCATTGCTGGAAACATGGCTGTACAAACGATTTCACGTGCTGCACGCCATAACTGCAGCTCCGGGACTTAAAAATTCCACAAAAACTAAGCCAAGAGTTCATTATTTGTGGATTTACCATGGAAATAAAGTAGAAATGACTATAATGGCTTACTTTCGGGTGTGTGTGCTTCATTGGTGTGCATTTATTCTGATGCTGTTTCTAAATTAAATTAACTTCACTCTAAGAAATTTAACATTTTCTCTCGTTTAACTAGGATTTTATGCCTTTATCACAATTGTAATGTATAGTAATTTTAATCAAATAAAAAAAAACTCTTATTACCTCCACCTTCATTAACGCTAAAGCCTAGACAAACCTATTTGGTGAGATGTAGAGTTTTTGCAGGGAGGATGTTTTAATGTTTGCTGAAACGCGCCAATAAACTTTAATTGGGCATCAAATCTTTGCATGGGGCTCATGGAGGAGAAGTTTGAAGACAAATGAGCACATTTACAAGCTCTCCGGCAGAGCAGAGGAAACCCCTGTCAGACACAGACCAACATCAGGTAAAGGTTGATTATCGCCTTGGGCCAAGAGTTGCTAAGGCCCAAAACAAACATTTAAATGAAACATATACACTACCGAGACATAAAACAGGTTATATGATGGATGAATAACAAAAAACTAGATGAAAACTGACGAAAACATATATCCATGAGTTTTAAAAAGCATTTAAGCTTTAAAAAACTCAAAATAAAATAATCTGTGAAGCTGAGCTGCAGCACAGCTAAACCACACCCTGAAACATAAATGTTAATAACTGTTTGGCTGTTCATACAAATAAAAATCTGTCTATTCTATACTAAAAAGATTTTTTTCATTAATAAAGTAATGCAAAAATCACAGATAAAGTACAGATATTGTCTCTGACCCCAAAACAAAACATAAAGGACAGTTGCAGAAGACCCAAACTGATCCTTCTAAGAGGAACCTGCACTCTTATCATCTATAGTGCATCCATACTGCTGCATGAAACAAAACAAAACAAAAAATCATTTATTTTTTTATTCTGTTTCTATCCTTTTGTTTTTCTTCCCTTTCCACTTTCCTGTAGGAATTACTGCAACAATGCCGCCCCCTTGTGGACCACAAACGATTTACAAGTACCAAGTCTGTTTCTAAGACGCTTTCTCCATCTCTGCATCCTTTGCATCCTCCTCACTCACACCAACAACGCTCCTTCTCCACATCCATGAACCTCCTCTTTGGTCTTCCTCTCATCCTCTTTCCTGGAAGCTACAACGTCAGCATCCTTTTATTGTTGTCAAAAATGTCCATTGATTTCAGTTGTTATTTGAAGCAGGAAGGTGGGTAAGTTGGAAGTGATGGTGGACCTAAACGACCACTGGTGTATATCTGTTTAATGTAGATTTACAACAAGCTGTTGGTTTTCAGAGCCAAAAACATCCTAGGTTGAGGAACAGGACTGGCATTCAAGAGTTTTGTGAGAAACCAATGTTAAGGGGTACAATTGACCCCTAATTTATTTATGTATTTTTTATTTCAATTCATTGTTTTGCTTTAAGATTTTTTTTTTCTTTTTTTTTTTTAAACTTGTCCTGTCCAACAGCTGAGCAGACAGATATGAGCTGAAAGCCTCTTGCATTAGACAGATTTTACTCTTACAATCGGGGGTTATAAATCATTGGGAACACAAATTGTATGTTGGTATAAGCCCCTTTTGTAATTTAAACGAAACTTTATTAATATTAATTTTGTTTGTGTTCTTTTTGTTGGACCGGACGGAAAAAGAAAGGGGGAAAGAGGGGGGTGGGGGGTGGATTATAGATTTTAGAGGATGACTAATGGAAAGGGAAAGTAGAGTTGCGAATCTACAGGCAACAAAATGTTGGAGCCTATACCCATTAAAATAGTGAATGTTGGTCTAAAATGGGCGGGGCCTGTCCACACACTCAGCTGCCACAAACATACCTGCCGGCTCCAAGAGTGTTCACAGACTTGTCCACATCCAGTTCACACACACACTTGTGCATACCAACCAACACATGTAAAGCACTACCTTCTGACACACACACCATTTGAAGGTGCAAAGGTGAGCCGACGCCTGTGCTCAGGTGAATGTTATGTTAAGCTGAAGTGGATGATGGAATGAAAAGAAAAAAAAAAAGGAGGGAGAGCTCCCAGACATCCCCGCACCAAGACCCCCGCCGAGGCCACAGCGCCGACCAGGGCCCCCCCCCCGCACCCATACTGTGGGGTCAACGGAGGAGATCCGCCCGCCAGGCAGCCCGGCCAAGCACCCAGACCAGGGCCCGTAGGACCACCACATGGGCCCCCAACACCCGAGCACAGTGAGGTACGGAAGCGCAGAGTGCAAGGCCCAGCCCAGCCAGGAGAGCAGCCCTCCCACGGCGCCAGGCGGCCCAGCACGGGGACCCACCCCCGAGAGCCCCACCACCCTAGACAATACGCCCACCACCACCCAGGAGTTCTGAGCATCCCCCCACCCCAGCCCTGGGTACGAGCCAGGGCCCCCCAAGGGAGACCTGCACCGAAGCTCCAGGCAGTTGCGGAGATCCAGAAGAGAGCACAGCGGGGGTCGGCTACCCCCACCTAGAGGAGGGATGACCAAGAGAAGTGGGGGTCCCCGAAGGAGTACATAGCCTGACCAGGCTATCCTATGTTGTGACTTAGAAGGGACCCGGCACCCGAGGGTAAGGACCAGAATCCGCACCACAAGGACACAGACACCCTCCAGGCTCAGGTGGAATATGATCCCCCGCTCATGGACTTGCCAGAGGACTGAGGGATCCCTCTCCCTGCGTGGGGAGGGGGCCGCCGGGCCCAGGAGGCCGACACCCAAGAGACAAGGCCGCCAGTGCTGAAGGTCCTGTTCCCTCCACCGGGGATGGGGTAGGGGACAGAAGATCAGTAGTCCCACCTTCCTAATGTATTTGTGTGTGTGTGTGTGTGTATATTGAGGTGTGTTTCTTGTGGTACTTGTGGTGCTCTAAGATATTTTTTAACTGTTTTACTTTTTGATTTTTTTGAAAAAAATGTTTGGATACTACTACTGTTGGCATCCGCTACTGTATTGTATTGGGAATTTTGTCACAATCAAAAATAAAAAATATATAAGAATGAGAAAGGGTAAAACAAAAAAAAGTTACAAAACATTCCCTGTAGGTGCTTCATCAAAAAAAGGTTACAAATTTATTATAATCTAATACAAATACAATGTTTAAAAAGGTGTTTGTTAAAAAAAAAACTTGTGTATAAAAGCACAATAAAGAAAGAGATATTTCAAGCTGAGGTGGTGCATTCAAGGTAAATTTATTTCTCTCAGAACTGAACTTTTTAAAAAAAACACTTCTGATAGCAACCGTATAGTATAAGAATCACTCAGCCAGGACATGTCTTGATTCTGCTCTTTTGGTAATTAACCTAAAAGACGTTTTCTGGTCATCTGAGTTTCTTCTTCAGTTCTCAGTACGTTCTAAACTATTCAAAGTTAAACCAACAATCAGTTTCAGCAAGTTTACTCTACATTTTCGTTTGTTTCTTTATTTCATTCTGGTTCTGAAGATGTTCAAGAGGAAAATGAGGAAGACTGCTAACCCAAAGAGCACGTGACTAAACCTCCAGACATCCAGGCAACCTTTTTGTTCCTCTCAGGAAGCAGGACATAGCTGAGCCAGTTCCTCTCTCAGCTTCCCTTTGACGAATGAGAGACTAATAAAAGGCCAAAGCTAACATGTATTGATGCTATCAGAGGAGCTAGATTTGTGTTTCTTTAAAAGGCTACAAATCTTTAAAATAATGCAATTTTCTTAAAACAATCCACTACTGCTCACCTTTAAGTTTACTTTGTCACACGGCCTGTTGTCCGTGTAACACCTTCCCCCTGAAACGCGGACAAAACCGCCGAAAGAACCGCGCGGCAATAGTTCCGGTCTGATGTTGTGTTTGGAGGAAGTGGGAAATTGCAGTACTTCGCACTTAACCTCAAACTGTAAAATTAAAAAAAATTAAAGGAAAAGCTGGCAACGCTGCAGCTTGCAATTCTTTGGAACCATAAACTCAGATTTTCTCATAGATTACACTCGAATTTATTTACCATACAACTACAAAAGGCATTATCCTTTCAGTAGAAAAGTCAGTGTTGCACATTTTTATTGTGAAGAAATAGTAAGGAAATTATGCAATTGTATGAATTTAGCTAATTTAAACGTGACTAATTTTTGGCAACAATAATTTTTTTTAAGTGTACATTTTTGACACAAACTTCTTCCTAAACAGCCTAAGGTTAAGTGTACTACAAGTACATTTAGTCTATGATAAAAGTAAGACAGTAAAACATACCATCTATATTTTGTCAACTTAAAACTTCCCAATTTAGTCTGAAGACGTCTTCAGTTAGTGTACTTCCTATACTATACGTACATGGTGCATAGTATACTTACTCTACTTACATTTATACTTTACAAAGTACATTTCAAGTGTGGTACTTTTTGCTAATAATGCTGATAATCATTTCATTGGTTTCTCAAACAGCACATTAAATTGTAAGAAAATATTATTTACATAAAGCATGAGCTAGATTCGCTCAGAATTTGTAACATTAACAAATTATAGAAAAATAAAACAGTCATGTGGATGTTTAAAACCTTTAATATACAGTGCTTCATAAAATTATTACTAAAAAACACAGGCGTAAAAATCAAATCAAAACAAATACGTAATAAAAAGCACTTGAAATTCCTTTCTGTTTTCATCGTTAGTGTAAACCCTCTAGGAAAATAGCATAGAAATTATGCAAACATAGAATTGCTTTCAAATACACATATTATTTTTAGCTAAATAAACTTTTTTGTCCCCTTTAATTTCCCTTAACCAACTGGTTTACAGCCAATATTTTTTTTGTGAACCCCTTAAAAAAAGAGCCTCAAGACAAAAAAGAAATATAAATAACATATCAAAGGTGAACAGTCTCCAATTTTTACTTGTTAACTAGCAAACGTTTTATTTTACAGCACTCATACACAAGTCTAAGAAGATAACTCACTCGCTCGCTCACACGCAACGGACTCTGCATAGACCCAGGGTAAACTCATGAAGTCACCGACCCCCCACTATGTTTTGTCCTTTGCAAGAAAACAACCCTTTAACCCATCTGTTGCCACGGCAACACACCAGCTCCGGGCTTAAGGGCTTAACATATAGATATGTTCTGATTAAAGAATCTGGGGGGGGGGGGTTCAGTTTGAGCGCCGTCCGTAAATATCCGCTCAGAAAACGCTAAATTACTTGTTTTTGGCACAAGTGCATTTTGAAAATCCAACTGCAGACGAATTTCAGTCTAAACTTACACTATTTCAGAGAAAGAACACCAGCATGACGGCATATGTCCCAGGAAAGGGAGATCTCAACGTGGTAGAACCTTTTGTGTGGTAAGCAGCAGAAAAAAATGTTATAAAAGACGCTAAATGTCTTTAAAGGAGCAAAATTACCAAAAGGACCAAAAATAGGTAACAGTCTGAGGGGGGTGCAGAAGCAAAATAACAGGTAGGAAAAAACACTTTCTCTCTAAAACCAACAGATCCACCTTCAAATTTTGGAACGCTCAATGTTTTGAATTCAGCCACAATCTCATCTATGAAAGTTTGTGGGGCCACTTTTTGCCGGTTTGCAGCAAACTGTGTCTGAGAGAAAAGAAGAAACAAACCCCCAAAAATGTTTTTCAAGTAGGGAACTCTGAAAGGAGTCTGCAGCTGGACCGGACTGCTTCTGGATCGTTGCGTACGTATGTAGACACCAATGAAGCCTCACCATCGGTCACAGGATGGGCAAAAAGGCTTCCACAGCAGCTGATTGACAGCTGGGGGGTGTCGAAGGACCAAACCAATCATAAACTTCAGGAGGGGGGGTTTCAACCTTGTTCTATTGCACATACGCTTCTGCTTTTTCTTCAATGCTGGCCTCCAAAAATATTAACAATAATAATAATATTAACTCTCACAGTCATAAACAGGCAGCAACTAGCATTAACTCTGTTTTTAAATAAAAAAAGAAAAGCATAAACTTAAATTGCAGCCAAAACCAGGATATAATAATATTAATAAAATCACCAACTGGAATATTCACTAATGAACAATAACCAGATAGAACTACACAAAAGACAGTAACAAATGTTTGCGTTTTTATAGATATATGTTCACTTTAACAAAAGGAAAACACCAAGTGTAAAAACTGATTGTCATTCCGAGATAAAAAAAAAACATCAAAACATCCAAGGCGTAAACAGGAAGGATGAGGAAATGTGATGGGAGCTCAGGTGGAGGGGGGTTCACAGAAGGAAAGCCCAAATAAACATTGCATGCGTCAGAAAAAGCTCTTTTGGCAGCGGTCGGCTCATCTGCTGTCGTCCGTTTGTCTCGGAGCAGCATGGCGCTGTGGTCGCCGCAACATCCTTCCGTGTTTGACAGCTCGTCGGAGAAAAGACTTAGAAAAAAAAAAAAAAAAAACTCCAAGTAAAAGAGGCGAGGCTCAAAGTGCAGAGGAAAGTGGCGGGCGGCAGCCGGAGGAAGCGGCATGGCTTTTGTTTCAGCGAGCCCTGTGACCAAGAGAGGAAACTGGAAAACAGCTTTTCAGGCAGAGTAAAGGGGACGTCTGCGAAAAGTTCAACGCTTACAAAAATGGAAACTCCCACAGTCGAAAAGCTTTCGGGGTTCAAGAGTTTGTGTTGCCGAGGAAAAAGGGATTTCTTCAAAAACGTTAGACGTCCCGCCTCGTCAGTGTTTGCGACCTTCCTCCAACCGCCAATCCTCCTCGTCCTCTCCGCCCGAAAAGTCCTCATTGGTGCTGTTGCTGCCCAGCTGCTTCCCGTTCTGGTGCCTCGCGGCCAGGAAGGCTGCTGCCTTTGCCGCCGCCCGCTCCTCGGCTTCTTTCTGCCGCAGAGCCGCCGCCTTCTTCTCCTGCTCGGCGTGGCTCTTCATGTGGGCGCTGCGGCTCTTCACCTTGTAGAAAACCCTGCAGAGCGGAGGAGGAATCAATCAATCAATCAATCAATCAGTGGGTCGGGTTCTTCAGATCATCAGGATCCTAAAGGATGTCACAGTTTGGATACGTTCACATTTCTGCTGCAGTCTAACTCAAGTATTCTAAACCAAACGTCTCCAATTTTTGTCTCTAAAAATATATTTAATTTTTTGAAAAAAAAAAAAAATATTTGCATTAAATCATATAACTCTTAAGGTTACATTACAATAATAAAGATATGAACGTGTCCGACAAACAAAACAACAACATGAAAAAAGTACCGGTAAAAAGCAACATTAAAAATGAGTTTCCCATAAAGTAGAGAACGCTGACAGTATTTACCAAAGATGCCAAATCTCAAAAGCATTTAAAGTTTTATTAAAATAAATAAATACTATAAGATAATTGCTAAACTACATAAACCTTCCCTTAGCAAAAAGTAGTACATTTGAAGTTATTTTTTTTAACTACACTGAAGTGCAAGCATAGCAATTATACTAAAGAACATAAGTATAACGTAGGAGGTATACTAACAGAATACTTCTTCAGACTAAAATTGAACTGTGGCATTTTGGGATATGCGACCGTAAGCCTTAAATGGACTGCTTTTTGTTAAGGGATAAAATATATATAAGATGGGGGAAATTAATTCGTGTTCCTTTTTCCAATTAACTGCTAGAAGTGCCGCGCTAAAGGTGCAATTTGTCCAAAAGTAAAAAAATAACAGCTTTATGTTGAAAACTGTACAAAAAAATGACATTTTTATCTTACACTTGTGCCTTACTATCGTATAAAATTTGTTTTTAAAAAGAAATCCTTGATAAAAGCAGAACTGTGGACACTTTATCATCTAAACATTGTAACTTTCAATAGATATGAAGTTGTTAAGCATTAAAAAATATTTTACATTTTAAAAATCTGTAAACTTGAAGCCTGAATTGTTTAAGTCGTCAAAAAGGATGAAGGGGTTAAAATGTGCTGAAAAAGTGTGAAAAACTGAAGTCGGCGTGCTGACTCAGCTTTCACACATTTTCCTAAAACTAGATTCAGCCTAAAGAGAGAAAAAAAAAAAAAGGAGACATTTTGAAAAGCGCAGCATGACGCTCTTTTCAAGTCACCAGGCAGAGTTTCATTGATGAGCAGCTCGCTCAGCCTTATCTGAGCTCCTGTTGCTAGGACACAGTTGGCAATAACAAGGCCGGCGCTGCCGCAGGACGAGCTGTTATTCAACTGAACCACGACAGGATGGTTTTCTTCTCCATCAGACACCCATCTGTTTACTCATTTATACTCCAAGTGGGCATTAGTGCATCGACTTTTGTTTGACGGCAGAAAAGGCTGCTACCGGCCTGATGTGCGTAAACGCCGTCATGTTGGCGGGACTGACCTGCCGCACTTCTTGCAGGGGAATTCCCCCTCCTGACCAGTGAGCCCCTGGTTGCCTGCCGAGGGGCTGGGGCGCCGCGGAGTGCCGTCGTAGCGCGGCTTGGCGTTGGGGGGAGGTGGATGGATGACCCTGGACAGCGGCTGATCTCTGGCCACATGCTCCTGGTTCTTCATGATGAAGACCGTCCCAGACTGCACACAAACAAGTAGAGGCGTAAAGACTTTTGTGCAAACCGTGTGGGGAGCGTGCAGACCGGCGCCCGTTAGCGTGCACCTCCAAACACTCGTTTGCACACATAGCGTGAGCAACAGTAACTAAAGGTTCTTGTGGAGTCATGCTGACTGACATCCAGAAGTCGATCAATACAGAGGTGGACGCGGAGCGTTTCCTCTGACAGTCCAGAAGGGGGCAGCAAACCCAGCACACATGTGCCACGTCTGGAGTTCAAAAGGGCAAATGGGAAGAAACCAAGAACAATTTCACAACCGGGAGCCTGAACAACATCTAATCGCCTGATATTCAGCTTTAAAAGTTAAGAAAACACAATAATCTTTCAGTTTTCAACTTTTCAGACAGAATCGAACAAGTACCACAAACATAAAGGTGTATTAAATGGAGCTGAGATCACTGTCTTGGTTTGCAAAGAGGTCGCTTACCACCGAATTATAAATTAATAACTATACAGGCTAAATGGGGTGGGCGGGGCTTCACAAACCTAAAAAAAAAAAATCCATATTTTAGTGTGACAAAGGTGCATGTTTTTACCTTTTTGTCCAGTCATTTTGTGAACCAACAGTGTTACAGAGCAGAACAAACATTTGGTTGTTAGGGGTCAAAGGAGGCCAACGGCGTTGAACAAAGGCTGTGTATGAATGTGAAACAGCAGGACGAAGAAGTCAAGCTGTTTTTATCCCATTTCTGTTGCTACTTAACATTGTTTACTAATGATAAGGACACAAGCAGCTGCAGGAAAAACAATGCAAACACTGCAGCCACGCAGAGCCCTGCAGAGCCCTGAACACGCTTCGTTTTGGACTTCCAGAATTAATCCTTGTTGAGTTTTTTGAGTCATTTTGATCTCTCCGTCATTCCTGGGAAGGTCCACAGTTCCAAGTACAGTGTTCCCTCGTTTATTCATCTAAAAATAATGCGCAGAGGAGGATTACGATGTCTTTATACGCTTTTCTCAGACAGACAAGAAACATTTCTACTTTTCTCTCCCGTTTTAGCTCAAAGTTCAAACCTTCATAGAAAAATAAGCCCAGAATTATAGAATGAAAACAAAGATGATCGTGATTAAAGAATTTATGTAAATTAGGCAAACTGAACGCATTCTGTACAGAATACACCGCAGAAAGGAAATTGATTGACAAGGAGACACAACACAATGCGCTGTTAAACGGAATAAACAATTGGTTTTGGTTCTGTTAATTTTTTTCAGTCAATAAAGTTTTCTCATTTTTGTTTCGATTTTCAACTTGTCGGATAACTGAGTAAAATTTTAGTAATTGGTTTAATCTACTGTTGATACATACTGTACAACATACCATGTTTGATTTGGCTTTTTCCATTTTTAATATAGGTAAATCTGCTGTAGCAGGAAGACCTGTTTTGACAAGGGGTGCATTTTATTTTGAAAGGAACTTGGGTGTAATGTAGAAGTTAAAATTGCTATTTTTAGAAAAATATAACCCTGTCACTTAATGATGGTAAATATTTAAAAGCGAGTTTTAAAGAATTAAAAAAAGCTTACTGGCCATAAAAACATAAATGGTAGGTTTTTTTTAAACATAAAATAGGACGTTGCAGCTCTGGCTGTATGAAACTGAACTTTATGGCTCTTTTAGCTCTAAATCTTTCAATGTCCTTTCACCAGGATCTAGGATGTAGCACAGCAGGCAGTAGAATATTCACATTATTTCAGAGTAGTTTGGAATATTTTTCCTTATTAAATAAAATCAGTTATTAAACTTGTTTTATTTTTGTTTATTTTTAAATTTGAACCATTTAAGTGTGGAAAATTGGCAAATAAAAAAAAAACTGAGAAAGGGGAAAATGCATTCTTAAAATCTTGCAGTCAAAATGTAAAAAAAGAAATGGAGGTCTTGTAAGATCTTTTTGTTGGTGTTCCTCCATAACTCCAGAGTATTCAGTCGCACTCACGTTCTCGGTGGATTGCAGCGTGTGTGTCACCCCAGTGGGACAGACATCCGGTTTCCTGTCAGGCGAACCTTCCCACTTCCTGCTGTCCTCCTCCGGCTGCGGCTCCGGTCTGTGAAAGCCCTGCTGACCCACATGCACAGTTAATGAGAAGAGATGGGGCTTTTTTTCCTTGTGAAAACATTCTTGTCTGCATCAGCATAGATGTTTAGAATATTTGCAGCAGCAGAGGAGGCATTGATGGGACTGACCTTGAGGTCCAGCTCCTCCGCGGCGGTCCGGCTCTCCGGAGGCTCGGCCACGCCGTAAACGAGCGTCCCGCTGCGACCAATCTTCACCTGTTTCTTGTATGTATAGTAAAACTCCACGCACTGTGCTACGGTCTTGGTGGTTACCTGCAAACCAGGTGGTAAGTTTTGAAAATAATTCCATAATTTTACTTGAGTAGCAGAAAGAGCTTCACTGCATTGCAAACTACCAGATATGTGCCAACATTTCAAACCTTTTTTTTAGACATTCAATATATTTTACCAGGTTTGAAGTTGTTTGCGCTGTTTTAACTTTCCAAACTTTACTCAAAACCAATGCATTTTGTCTCATAAAGCTCTACAAAATAAGGAAATCATTATTCAAATGACTCAAAATCCTTTTGCTTCAAACTCTTGACTACAGAAAATCTTGATTTAAGACTCAAAAAAATGCAAATTTCACTGTAAGGATTTTAATTTAAAGTTCAATAAACGTCGACAAGACTGGCATTCACTGGCAATACTCTAGAAAACAAAAACATTGATTTATGTTCTAAGAATAAGTGCTAGTTTTACATTTTTTGAGGATTTATTTATAACTTGTATTTACATTTAATTTACTTTTTGTTCTAAAATGAATAATAAACTAGTTTTTCCTCACTAATCAAAACGAACTACAATCAGGTCCATAAAAACTCAAATTTACAATTTGCTCAAAACACTGTATAACATTGAAGTTGAAGTAATTCTATCTAACAGTTAGCTCCTTTAGCATATTTTTCTTTTTTGAATACTTGTATAGAACTCCTTAGATTTTGAGATTTTATACAATTTCTTGCCAAGTAAAAAGGACTTTCTGCATGGACAGATCATTTTACTCATTCTAGAGATTTTATTCAAAATAATTTGAACTGATTGAGCTACAGAGACAGCTGTACAGCGACTGCATTTCCCTTCTCCCTGTCCATAGAAAGCGAAGCTTCTGTTTAGTTGTGAAGGTCTCCTCTGAAACCACTCGTACCTGTTTCTGCACCATGAAGAAGTCCTTCTTGTACGTGCCGATGCCTTTGTTGAACTGGCGTCTCTCCGCTGCCGTCCAGCTGTCTGATCCTGCAGAGGCACAAATGCAGACTTAAAGACTCACGCGTGAAGAAAGATGAAATCCTTTTGTGGCAAAAAAAAAAAAAAACTTGCTGATTTGAACCCGTAAAAACTTTCTGCAGATGAGTCCCACCCCCAGTCCTTTAAACCACGCGCACTGCATAAACAATGACTCTCCTGTCTTCTCCCTGGGATTAGGCACATGCTGTAACGCCCCCCTTTCCTCAAACTGACCCTGACAAGCCTCCAGTCATCCAGGACGCCACGCTCGCTCCACTGCAGCTGCTTTGAGGAACGGACTCACACTTTCAAAAACTCCCCTTCATGCAGAACAAAGGGTAACATGTGAGGCACCACTTACCCGAGTAATGGTACCTGGACAGGTGATGAGACCTGGGGAAGATTGGATTCTTCAGCAGGAGCATGGAAAGAGCCGCCTGTGAAGAAAAAAACAGCATGTTCATGTTTTATGTGACCTTAAAGCAGCAGCAGCTGCACAGAAACAGACTCGAGTCCTGCAAACTGCTTCAGTTTTGCTTTCAACAATTTAAAAACAGAGCCAAACAATGACTCATGGTGGAATCTGTGAGATAATAGCCTCTCTCTTATCCCTTCATTCCAGCTAGAATCGCTCTGCAAAAGTCAAAGTGAGAGTTAACTTGTGCTCTTTGAGAGAAGCCATCCAACTGTGCATGAATTATGCCGTTTGAGCCGGACTGCTGCAGAGTGGGCGCTTTGACAGCCCCCACCAAACCTTTTTGCGGTCTCCTAGACAACGCTGGACCAGTCCTGGTCGCCGGGGCCTCAAATCTCCACCAGTAAGACCTCAGAGCTTTATAAATGCTGCCGTCCGATTCCCCATAGGGTTCGATGGAGCTCAAACCAAAACAAAAAAAACGCTTGCAAACACATGTGCATCATGAACATGAATACGGGTGTTTCTTATGGAGTTTTCAGGTTTCTATGACAAAAATTGCTGATCAGTAAAAGGCAAAACATTTTTTTGATTTTTCATGCAATCTTTAAGGCTTAGCATGCACAATAACAGAAAAACATCTGAACTGCAAAATGTGGTTTTCATTACCTCTTCTGACTTTTGCAAAGCAAATTTTAAAACATATATCACACAAGAGACAAGGAGAATTCAAAATCAAGCTTTTGTGATTCTTTTAGTTATCTGTTTACAGTTAGTTTTGTATCAGTACCTAAAAATCCATTCATATACACTAGAAAACATGCAACCTACAGATAATCTATTCTTACCTTAAAATAAACTCATAAACTGAGAGTTTCTGCTTCTATCTGCCTCTCTGTTTCTCTCTCTTCTAGCTTTTATGGTTCATAAAGGCTGCAGTTGGTCAGTATTTGAGGTTTGTTTTATGTTTCTGCACAATTGTCTTTTTTCCACTTTCTGTACATAATCCCTAAAATCACTAAAAATAACAGAACAGTTCAGACTTTGATTCCTGCCTGTGAAATTCTCTTTAGATCCATAAACAATGACATTTATTAGACTGTTATTAGTTTGTTTCTTTTTTTTAGTTTCTCTCATTTAAGCAACACGGTTATTTGGGTTTGCAGGATAATCCTATAGCTGTCTGAACCTGTTAAAGCCGACAAAAGTATGATCCCACCTGAGAAGTCTGTTCCCAGGATCTGGGATGTGGGTGAGAGGCTGAATCCAGCTATATTTTTCACAGAAAGCTCCAAAATTCTCAACAACACAGGCAACAGTTTGTTTTGTTGCTAATTATCTTAAATAAAAAGCTGCTAAGATACCTGAAACCTGTTGAATAAAGCCAGATTGCTTCAATTTGAGCCAAAAAAAAATTCCAGTCAAACTACATTTTCTCTCACGTTTAAAAAACTGCAGCTAATGTTAGGATTATGCTCTCATAAAAGGCTAAAACTTATCTTTTTAGAATAGATTGTGGCTTATTGATACAAAGGGCAGAAGGTTTCTTTGAGCTCTGGCAGCAGATGTGGCAGCTTCTGCCTGCTAAAAAAAAAAACTTTAAAACTGTAACTGTTACAGTCATCTCAGACCTGCCGCAGTTTCAGAACGAAGCGCAGTGAAATTCTGCAGATCAGTCATTTCCGCTCAGAAATCAGTGACAGTTCAACGGACAAAAAAAAAAAAAAAAAAAAAAAAAAGTTATTCAGGACTTTAGCCTCTAAACCATCATTCACATGCAACTGATTAGCAATCAGATCAATACATTTATTTAAAAACAAACATAATTTAGGCCTTAAGATGAAACAATGTTTTTGGCTCCGTCTACTGCCAGAGAATTCATACAAACTTCCAATCAAATTCCAGTTTTTGTTAATACTTTGTCTAATAGTTCACAAGCTCAGAATAAAGTTTTGATAAATTTACTTAATTGATTTTTCTTTTAAATGCATCAATTTAATGAGAGCTAAAACTAAAACTTGAAATGAAAAAAAAGTATCTTCATCCCCCAAAAATAAGAGAATAAATGTAATTGTTTTTTCCTAAACTGAAAAAACAAATTATCAAAATGTTCTTAAAAGCTCAGAAGAAAATTGTTTCATAAGTTCTGTAGGGTTAATAGCTGCTAAAATCTTCCAAAAGGATTCAAGTTGGGTGGGGTCGAGGCCCAGCAGCGTTGATCCCACACTCACGCTGCCCTTGAGCAAGGCTCATCTGTTTCAATAAAGGTGGTCAATAGCTGCAGATGATTCTGTAGCAGGGTTTGCTTTCCACTAA
This sequence comes from Adrianichthys oophorus, assembly GCA_036245035.1. NCBI lineage: Eukaryota > Metazoa > Chordata > Actinopteri > Beloniformes > Adrianichthyidae > Adrianichthys > Adrianichthys oophorus. The sequence goes on along the minus strand of BSAI01000115.1, from coordinate 10,573,375 downwards.
GAGCCCCCCAGGTTTAAAAAGAAGCAGAGAAATGCGGTCTGATCAAAATTGTGGAGAACTGCAGATTTAGGGGACTTTTTGTTGTTTAGGGACAAAGTAAAAGGCCTTTCCACAAAACAAAATAAATGATCAGATAACGCTTCAAAAAACCCCTTATCAAAAGTTAGATCTGAAATGTTTCACATCATTAACATTTAAATATTCTCGTTTTGTTTTCTTCTGGATCAGGAAGGTGGACGTCCATGAAAAAAAAGAAAATGTGTGTGAACATTTTTCTGGTCTTTGTGGGAATTCCTGCACAGCGAGTCAATATGGATTGTTCTGCCCAACTCACCGTTATGTCCCCTTCACACTGGTGCAGACAATGGTGAGCTAACTCCTGGTTGGTGCCTCCTCCAAACAAAACGCTGGAGCAGGCCAGGTGCATGAGGTCTTCCACTGTTAGATAGGATTGTTAGAGTCAGGAAATCATTTTCTAACTGGGTTTTCAACAGGAAGTCTCCCAGTTTCAGATAATGGTTCTGTCCGAGTTGTTTTTCTGACCTTTCTGCTTGAAGTCTGATTTCTCCTCAAGTGCACTCAGTGGAGTCCAGACCAGCTCAGCTCGATGGTGATCCAGCTCGGCGTCGGACCATGGCCTCAGCTCTGGAATCTCCGCCTGGTACCGAGATCCAATATTTATCCGTCTGGAAGGAACAGCCGTGTTAGAAAGGACCCAAAAGGCGTGTTTGATGTCCTTCCGAACAGGAACACGGAGGAAGTTCAGTGTGAGGGATGTTGCTGCTGAGCCGAAGCATTTCACGAATTAAAGTGTGGTGCCTTTTAAAAGCCTCCACTTGATTAAATGACTGTAAATTAATGAAAACATTTTTATTTGCAGTCAAGTGGAAGAAAAAAGGTTAACGTGTGTTCCTCTCAAAGCTGAAAGACCCACTTTTTAATTTTGGATAAAAACAGCATAGTTATAATGCCAATCAAAAGACCACTGGTATTTGACATCGAAATTTGATCGGAGTTGGACTTCAACCACAGTTACAGTTGATAAAATGATGCTGCTTTCAGAAAATGCAAGGATCCCTCCGACCTCTTGCATTTCCAGTGAGCCTTCTGCCCTATGGAACCCCAAACTGTTCATAATTACATAAATAAATATGATCTTGTGCAATCAGACATTCAACCAAAAGAATCTCATAAAAATATTTAAAAGATCATTAAATTGTGAAAAACCTGAACATAGATATTAAATATTTTTAAATACATTTCATTCTGATTTAAAAGCTCGTTATAAAATTTGTCATTTTAAAAAACAGCAAAGTGAAATTAAAAAAGCTACTTTGAAAAATACTGATTTTGAAATCAGTGTTTCTGAAAAAAGACATATGATTATAGTAATATTCAACATGATTAAAAATATATATTTTAAAATGCTGTTATAAAATAATGAGAATGTTATAAAGTTGAATGAAATATATTTAATAATATTATGGCTAATTTAATATCGGTTTGCAGGTTTTTCACAATTTAAAGATTTTTTTAATATATTCATGAGATATTTATATATTGTGTGTCTGATTGCACAAAATCATCTTCATTTATTTAATTATAGAGTAGTAGATTACTTGAGAAAATGAACTGTTACTTTAGTCTGTTTTTTTTTGTGGCTACTTTGTACTTGTACTATCAAAAATATAAGCAACTGTTATTCTCTCCTCGATTGCATGTTATGATTGAATATTTGTGCTCTTTACTCCACTACATTTGAATGAAGACTCACATTTACTCATTAAGTTTACTTGAGTAATTTACTTGAGTTGATTAAATTTGCTTATATTTTTGATACTTAGTACAAGCACAAAGTGGCCAAAAATCATCCTGAAGTAATGTAACAAAGTGAATTCACTCCAGTACTTTACAACGCTGTTTAATTTTGAACAGTTTGGGACTCCATACTGCCCTCCCAGCTCAAATTGTGCGATTCTGGCAGCTTCTCTGAAGAAAGCTAGGCTGCTTCTCGAAACAAACTTGAGAGCAGAATTTATGGGAAGGCTCTATGGCTGCTGGGCAGCTGGCCTCAGTAAACCAACACCGCTCTCTCTCTCCCACTCTCTGTGGTGATGCAACTCCAAACACACACCCAGCACTGCCGAACAAGCCAAACACATCCAGCTGTCAGAGGGTGTTTACAGGCGAGGCCTGTTTTTGAGCATTGTTCCTACCTTTATGGATTTTTCTTAAAGATAAATATAAAGCAGACACCCTTCAAATGTTTAGTTACTTCATTATTTCCATCCACACATTTATTCTTCATCCCTCTGTTTAAGTCCCACTCTGATCATCTTTTGGTCTATTTTAAAAGTGTTCCCACTGGTCTTTTAATTATGATTATGCCGTTTTCAGCCAAGATCAAAAAACCTGCGTCGTTTTCTAGGACATGGTTTCTGCAGAGCAGCAGGAGTTCATCAGAAATTCACCTCTAAGTTGGGGGCGAGACTGTTGGCGTTGCCCCATCCTTCCCCTCCCAGAAAGTTCAAAACAAGAAATACATACAAAGGCAATTTAAACTTAATTTTCATGTCCTTCATTGTGAGAAAAATGCCACAAGAGCTTGCTAAAAACAATTTTCCTCAGAGTGGCTCTTTAATCTATCTGGTCTTTTTCAAACAGATACAACAGCCAAGTCAACAAACAACCACTTGGCATCAGGTTTTGCTCTATGAGCCAAGTGTGTGAAGGTGGACCGCCGCTCAGCAAACATCATCCAATCAGAGGTCTTCACCGTGTGCTCAAAGCTTCAGTTTGCCACTTTAAACCCAAAACTCAGTGAAAAATAATCGTTTCATATCAGGCTCCTCCTCCAAGCCTCTGCTGATGACACCAAGCAGGCTGTAGCTTCTCACACATCCTGAATACCTTTCATAATGGGCATGTGACTGAAGCAGTAGCCAGACCCGTGACCTCCAGAGCACGTGCTCCAAGTGGGATCTAATCGAAATAAAGGAGGCTCTAACAGACATTTTAAAGAACTCGTTTGAGTTGCAGCCGACTCGGTTCAGCTGTGCTGCTGTGGAGTGACTGCAGGTTCAGGCTTTAGACTGCAGATCTGGTCCAAGCAAAAAGAAAACAGCATGTTTTTGAGGCCATGGCAGGGGTTCTGAGATAGCAGATTATTCAGATTAGAGATTATTGAGACAGTAGATTGAATAAACTCCATTCTTACTATGGCTAAAGAAAAGAATTCAAGAAAAAACAAACTGTGGCACTATTGTAGAGTTTCAGGAAAATGCCAACAACTTTAATCCTCCTCGTGGAGCCAGGGCAGTACTGATCATTTTATGCAGGAGCCGGCTATCAACAAGGTTTTCCACTTCGGTGTGTGGATTTGAAATCCATGACAGCAATAATGAGTCTTTTACATTTTCAAAATTCATCGTTTTGTCAAATATTTGACCTCAGAACATTGTATAAGTGACTGAATAACTGCTGCGCTTCATTGTTCCTTTTTTTTTACATGAAATCAGAGAAGTCATAACCAAAACGATAACTACAGAGCTGAAAGACTGCTTTTCAAACAGCTCTTAAGCAAACCTGAGTCAGGTGACTTTCAGTCATCTGCATTCCGCATATACCGCTCCTCCAACAACCAAATACAACTTCCTGTTTTCGATTTTTTAATAAAACTCCTAAAGAATACAAAGTTTTTCTTGGTTATTTTTAACCATCTTTCAGTTCTTCTGAAACATTGAAATTTACTATATCCATGTTAATTTTATCTTTATAAGACACCATCTGATCATGGGGATTGCTGCTGTTACTATGGTAATCAAGCAGCACATTTTCAGTGAGAAAACATGTAAAGCAGCTATAATGATATTCTGTTTCGACATCAGGCTGCGTGCTTAAATCCAAAGCCCTATTGCAATACGGAAATGAAAAGACAAAGATGTGCAGCACCACAAAAAAAACCACTTCTGAACCTAAGGAACTGGGTTTACTGTGGCCATTGACTGTAAATGAGAACTGGACCGTGTGAGTGACATCACCCCTCAGAAAATTGTTTACTTCCATCTCATAGAAAATTCAGTCACCATTTTTTTTGCAATACAGACACCACCATGTTGGAATCATAAAACTAAATAAAGTGAACCAGAGCTTGTTTCTCCCAATAATCTAGATAAAATTTGCACAGTCTGGATGCACCCAGCCAGAAACCACTCTCAGATCCATCTTTCCTGGTGGTCTCGGCTCAATTCCAATCGGACTGAGCTCCGGTTCGCCCTGAGATTCCTCAGTCTGAATAGGCTTCATGCTCACAGTGGAACAACTGGACCTCAACGGTCACCATAGACGGGCAGAGTAGGAACGTAGCAACTGTTAAGCCACAGAGAAACGTGGAGAAACTATGAGACACAGCAATTCATTGAAATGTGGTTGGTTGAATGCGGGCTCATTAAAACAACTTTGAACGTGACACACATTGCTTCCACACTGGTTTCCCAACAATCAATGTCATAAACACTTGCCAGCGTACCTTCATGGCCATTGTCTTGCTAGTGTTGTCTTGCAGCATGCCTTCACCAAACCAACGTACCAGTAAAAAGTGTGGTACCTGACGTTGATACAGACATTCAAGCTTTTTCAGAGAAACAGAAGGGTGTCTTCAAACTGGAAATGTTGTTGGTTCGGACTGCGTCCACTTAATATGTTCCGAAATGATCCCTAAAGATTGTGTTTGGTCTGTATTCCGACTGGCGTCTACCGAAAATTGTGGACTGATTTTACCGTTTTGGACCAAAGCATGTAAACAAAACCACGTGACTAAAGATCACTTCAGTCATTGGCCAGGAACTATATGGGCGGGTCAAAAGAAGAAAGTCGGAGGTGCAGCACTTTAAAATTCTTGTCGGGATAGTTAACTTTATAAAAATTTATATTTCGATTAACAGTTGTGAATGTTAGGAACAACAATTTTTACTTGTTACTTCTGTAAGGCGGAGACGTACTGCAAGAGGTTTACTGGCAAGAAGACGTGCCGTGTGTGCTTTAACTCAGAGGATGTTAGCAGCTGCAGTACTGAGGAGACGTCGGGTAGGAAGGTACGCTGATGAGCGTTTATGACATAGAGATTGTCGGGAAAACAGTGAGAAGTAATGTGTATTACGTTAAAAGTTGTTTTAACCAGCCTGCATTCACCCGATCACATTTCAGTTAGTTGCTGTAATGACTTATGAAACCCACCCTTCCCAGAGTGGTGGAGGAACTTACGGCTCAATGCTGACAGGCGTGGCCTCGCTCATAGCGGACAGGACCGGCGGTGTGATGTCACAGCTGTCTAAAAATCAGCAACACCAAAGGCACACATGTAAAGAAATACTCCTAATTCTCTGACGTCTGTTTTTTGTTTTACTCACTGGAATGCAGCAGGCTGCGCGTGGCCGACTTTGGGGTTGCAGGCGGCGGCAGGCTGGCACCGCCTGCTGCCACGGATGACAGGAACGTGGAGAAGTAGAGGCCCGAGCCTTCGCGAACAGGGCTAAGAATCGGCGGCGGTGTGTAGGGGGGCATAGTGACTGGGTTGTCGGTAAGGCGGACCGGGGAGCGCAGGTGACTTTGGTACGAAGTGATGCTGGAATAGACGGGTGGAGCAATGAGTTTCGGTGGTGGGATGAAGAGCGGGTCGGGCCGGGGCCGCCGCTTTGACTTTTTCCCGTCGTCGTCCTTTTCTCCCTCCAAACCATCATTCTGGGGCACAGAAGCGTTCAGATAAAACTTTAGTTTGTGTGTGGAGCGAAAATAAGAGCTTTGACACAGTAGTTTGATCTGAAGCAGGACAGCACCCCAACACTCGACTGTATGGAACATAATGTACGTTTTTAACGCTCTAAATCGTAGTAATCTGACTGATCTGGGACAGGGCAACCAGTTCAACAACACCCCCACCCCCACCCCTACCCCCCCATATGACAGAGGCAAAGGCAGAAAAGTGAGCACAACTGAAATGGGGGTAGGGAAGACGAGGATGGTGGGGGGAAGGGAGAGTGAGGATTTACAGCTCGAATGAAACCAAAGAAGATGAAGGGGTATCAAACCATCACCTGTGTTTTTTCAGATCAATAGTGGAGGATTTTGACAAATATTGTTTCATCAAACTTTCAAAAAAACCTGAAACTTTAGAAGGGAAGAAGTTAACATGTTCATACCGGCTCTGAGCCTTCCGATAAAGAATTCCTAAGGGAGCGTCTCCGAGTGACGATCACAGACGGCTTGTGATCCCGCCGGCCCAGGTCCTGGGGATTCGCAGGCCCGTGAGTCCAGCTGGGAGCCAGAGCTGCCTCGTTTTGTCCAGGAGATGATGGTTCCTGCTTCAGGACCGGAACAGATACGGGGATGACGAGGGGCAGGAGGTTGTCATCTCGGGGGCACTTTGTGTTCAAGCCCTCCGTGTTGGTGGGACTCCACGGCCTGTGCGATTCCTTAAAAACACAAAAAGCAGAACGTCAGCCGGGTTTTGGTGGGGGCAAACCGCTTTCATTTTTAACATCACAAAGGACACCGGTCCAGAAAAAAACTGCACAAGAGCTACAGGGAATTGCCAGAGATTTCCCAATCGAAGCCCATCTGAAATCAAAAGCAGCCGCTGACAGCTCAGTATACAAAGTTTCCACTGGCCGGCTACAAAAGCAAATCAATCCCCATTTCTTTTTTTAAAGAGTAAAATTGTCTAATTTTGTAATAAAAACAAAGCCAAGTAAAGTCTCTATTGACAAATACTTTTAAAACTAAAACAACACTGACCACAAAATAAGAAAGTTTGTTTCAAACAATCCCAAAAAAAAAACCTGATAGATAATGGAATACAAATACAATTAAAACTTCTAAATTCAAGCTTTTGGGGACTTTTAATACAGACCAATTCATTTACTTCAATATCAATGAAATGTATATTTATAACCAAAAAAAAGTTTTTTTGACTAAAAGGTGATGTAAAATCAACAAATACAAAGCCGAGACACAAGACGTCAAACACATAGTTACCGACTTGAATTGTGTGGAGAAAAAAAAACTATCAGCTAAATGTTGATCATGAAATGATTTATAGGAGACGTTTCAATCCATCCAAATATGTACATTGTCATTTTTATGTAATAAACCCTTAAGACCAAAATAGACTAAAAACAAGCTAACATTTGATATGAATAACAAGTTACCGGTATTTACGAGAAATAAAACCTTCACCAGCTGATCGTAGTTCAGATCCCATGATGTTTAGCTTACAGCTATAAAAGCGGCTTCAACTCATCCTTAAAGATGCACTCTGATCATCTTTTGATCTATTGTAAAAGTGTTCCCAGTGATCTTTAATTCTGATAATCCTCTTTTGAGCCAAAATGTTTTAAAAGAAACCTGGCATTTTCTTGGACCGTTTCTGCAGAGCAGCATTAGTTCATGAGAAATTCACCTCTTGAGTTGTGGGTGGGACTGTTGGCATGGAGCAATCCCGCCACCTCTTTCCTCTTCTTGAGCGCTCTCTGTTTACATGCTCTCCCGCTAGCTTACAGCCCCTCACGCTCACATGACAAAAATGGCGTGCAATATTGAAGCTATCCAGCCGTACAGTTTTGAGTCAGATGCCAGCTGATTCAAAACGATTTGGGTAAGGAAATACTCAGAAGAAATGCTTTATTTTCTTAATACACGACTTCCATCATCAGGAAAAAAAAAAAAAAAAAAACATGAAAAACAGCAAAAACTCAACTTTAACCAAGACGGCTGCTGATCTCACTGAGATGAAACAAACAAAACCAGCAGAAAAACCTAAGGTTTTATCACAGAGTAGAAAAGCTACATTATTCAAACAGATAACCTTTGCATCTTTCAGGTCCAGCTCTTTAACACATGGAGGGGATAAGCCCCACCCCCCCATCTGCATTCTTTTCATTTTTCCTTTAAGAAAAAGTGATGAGCGGGGGCGCAGTAAACGGCCATGGACAGGCGGTCTTTCCAAAACCCCAGCGTGGCGAGGCAGACGCTGATGGGCGGAGAGGCATGCAGCGCCGTGGCTGGATGACTGCTGGTGGAAAACTCCAGCCGTTACACTGCTGGTGGAGAGATATTCTGCTGAGCGCTGCAAGGCAACCCAGCAACCACCCCCCCCCCCTCCCCCCCCGTAGAGAGGCACGGGGGAGGGAGGGCGAGCATGGCCCATCCCTCATGTAACCACACCGCCTCTGTGATCCGCTCCTTCAATTCAGGGCACCAAACGCTGCTTAGCAACAGAATTTGATGCAGAATCTCACATAAAGAGTGGGGAAAGGGTTAATCCATCAAGTTTCTTTCCCACTCTGGAAAGGATATGCCCCCCCCCGGAGCAACAACTTCAGTGTAAACTCTTGCTTTAGCTCCAGATTTTCCCCTACAGGCTGATCTGAGCAGCCACGTTTGTTGTGTACACTTCACTGGTTGCTGATTACACACAAAGTCTCTTCCAGCAACATGTTACTCACAAACAACACAATCTTTGGCACATTTTTTCTTCCTGGCAGTCACATTAAGCCATTTGTTCCATTTTCTGCTCCTGAGCTGGGAGTTGAAGTCTCAGCACAATTATTCCCCAGGATAACGGAGGAAAAATGGGTTTCTCAGCTCTTGTCAAAATTTCACAATTGTGTTTTTTTTAAAACTCTCAGCTACAAGTTTCAAATGGCAGCAGCACAAAGTTTCAGAACATCTGGTACTTTTCTCTGAACATTCATCTGGGGTCAGCAGAGGAACAGACAGAAAAAGGAGTTTTCTTTACCTTTTCAAGTGACGGAGGCTTCCGGTCCGACGCCTCCTGAGCCAGCATTTCCAGGTTGACCTCCTGAGACATGCAGCGCTTCCTGCGTGTGCTTTGGATGACTCCCGTGGGTGCTGCCTGCAGAGCGCCGTTTTCGGGCTTGTCCTGCTCGGAGGAGACCGGGAGAAAAGGGTTGTCGGATGGCGCCCCCCCTTCCTTGGACAGTCGTCGGGACCTGCGGGGCTGCGATTGGGACTGGAGCTGCGTCAGAGGGTGTGACGGCAGGTCAGGCTGCAGGGGATGCTGCGGCGGGTGGGAGGGCTGCTGAGGTTCCGGGGTGATGTCCTGGATGATGGGCTCCTGTGCTTTTGGTGCAGCCGGAGCGGAGGACTCTTGGGAGTGAACCACAACAGGCTGCAGTTCAGGGTGCGCAGTTTGTGCACCAGAGTAAAAGTCAAGCACATGGGGGTTTTGTTGTTGCAACTGCTGATGCTGCATTTGCTGCTGAATCTGGAGCTGTTGCCGCTGCTGGATCTTTTGTTGCTGCTGCTCGTGCTGTAATTGTTGCTGCTGCTGCAGCTGCTGCTGCATGATTTGTTGTTGTTGTTGTTGCATTTGTTGGTGGTGCTGAATCTGCTGCTGGATTACGTGATGCTGCTGCTGCTGCCGCTGCATCTGCTTCTGTTTCTGCAGCTGCTCCAAACGATGTGAGGGCACGGCATTCTGGGCAGAGTAGTTCGGCGGGTTGGGTAGAGTGGCCCGGGTCCCCTGAAAGGTCTGATAGTAAGTCGGTAGGTGCTGTTTGGGCTGACCGAAGGCCAGCTGGAAAGGCTGCAGAACCGAGCTCCCTCCGGGGTGGGGCACACCCTGCTGCTGGGTGTTGAGCACTCCAGGTTTCAGCGTCTCCTGAAAAACCTGCTGCTCCCACTCCAAGCCCCGGGGCTTGGCTGCATCTCTGTACGCATCTGCTGCAGGTTTTTCTGCAGCTCTGTTCGATGCCTGTAAGCCAGAAGGCTCGTGCATCGATTTGACAAATGCGTTTTGAGTTCTTGCGTCTGTTACGTTAAGTCCTCCCAGATAGTTTGCAAAGCTTTGCCCCCAGTTGGGGATGGCGGCCCAAGTGGTGGCCCGCTGCTGCTGGGACAGGGACGGCTGCTGCTGAATGGGCTCCTGGTGGGCCCACTTCATGGGTACAGTCTGCTGATAGTGCCCCCTGTTCTGGTCACCCTTATCTGGGCTGAAGATGACAGAGTTGAGGAATACGTGAGGTCCTTCTGGATTGGAAGTCACAGTGCTCGCGGCCTCGCTCTGTCCCGGATCCGAGGAGGTGCCGCTGGAGACATAGAAGACTCCGTCGGGATGCTGAGGCGTCTCCTTCATTGCTACGGTTTGATCGCTGAAAAATGTGATGCGCTTGCCCGTTCTTTTACCGTTGGGTTTCTGCTGGGCCGGCACACTCATGGTGAGCATGAACGGGCCGAGGCGAACCGATCCGAGCGCCTGTGTCGTCTTCAGACTCCAGCAAGCCACATTAAAACAAAAACACAAGTCCACCACTCGCAGGGGGTGGGGGGCAGGTCTGAAGGAGGGCTTTTCTCATTCATGGGCAACACCCTGCAAAGACAAAAGGATGAAAATCAAACATCGAGCAATCAAACCCAAAGGGGTCCCAACAGAGGGGCTTATTTGCATCCTTGCCAGAGCTGTGTTAAAACCTGCTGTTTGTTTTTGCAACAACAGACCCCCACTGAAAGGTATCGGGTGTGAGAACAGAGGGGGGGGTGCTTTTTCGCCACATGACACACGGATTATGTCCACACACACAGTATGAACGGACCTGCATGTGCTGCTCGAAGCAGAAGGGTATAGAAATGTCAAACGTGTTGAATGTGGTTGTTACGGTGACAAACGCACACTCACGGGCTCTCCAGCAACTTTACCCTCCCAACACACACACACACATATACACAAACACACAGCTCACATGAGCTGCAGCAGAGAGGAAGCTTTTCTTTCCAGCACAGCGACCCACTCACGCTGCCGGCAGAAAGCGATAGAAACCACTCTCCTTACAAGCATGTGACTCATCAGAACTGAGAACAAAGATGAAGGAAAGAAAAAGAGACAGAAGCATGTGCCCTTTGAACCGCTCAAAAAGGAAGGGTAACTGAAAGTGAGCAAACATGAGTCACCCATGGGGGGTGGGGGGTCAAGATGGCAGGGGAAACGTCCCGGCAAGTCTCAAAGGCCTCGGAGGTTGGGGCAAATTCTCAAAGGTAGAAGATGCTCAGGTTCAGTGTCTGTGCAGAAGCGTCACATCCAGGCTACTGTGGGGGTCAGAGATCCTTTGCTGGACTCAAGTCGCAGAAAAGAACCGTCTGGCAACATGATGGGTTAAATGAAAGCAGGGATGAGGAAAAGCATCTCAGCTGGTGCAGGAAGTGACCGACAATTGTCACCTTTTACTCCGGTGACATGGAGCAACGCGCTTCTTAAAATAGCCGGCTGCAGCTGTTGGGATCCTGCATGCTCAGCCGTGAACGACTGCTCGGAGGCTCGCGCGGCCGGGGAGCGTGCATCGTCACGTGACGCTCCTCATAGAATTGATCGTCGTTCTTTTCATTGTTTTCTGCAGAGCTGGTTTTCTGTGCAAATGAGGCGGAGGTAATGGGGAGCTGCGGGATGACGGTGACGCGTCCACGTGCGACCTCGCACCAACCTGCACGTTAAATCGGCTTTCATGTCAAGCTCCGTTAGTCGGCCTCGTCATCACCGGTGCAGCTTTGGAGAGCAGCGCGTGCAGCAGCCGCGGCCTGCACGCGCTGAAAAGCATCCACGGGGGGTCGCCTCGCGATGCCCCCCCCCCCCCCCCCCCCACCCTCACTTCCCAGCCAGCTCAGCGCGATTTACGAGAAGCCCTTTGTTGCAGAAAACGGATTATCCGCTCACTAATGCCGCTGCAGAGAACCGGAGCGTCCAAACGGGCTCACAGCAGGGAACTTCTGCGCCGCGTGTCTGTCCGCGCGTTTCTGCGGTGGTGACACATGAACGCAGCTGAGGAGCGGCTGCCCGCGCGGTAAACAAAACTTTGTCAGCGAAGCTGCGCAGGAGAACGAGCTGACACGACCGTCCACGGCCACGGCGAACACTTACTGTCACGACGGCCGCCGCGTACGGCGGCTCAGCTCCGCGGGATCGCGCACTTACTCCGGGTGTGCGGCCAGCGGCGGCGGCGGCGGCGGCGGCGGGCCCGCACCGACAGCCCAGTGAGAATGACTGCACACATCCCCGGGGTTGACTCATGCTACGCTGCTGACCTCACGCTCCGGGCTCCCCCTCCACTCCTCCTCCCCCTCCAGTGAAGTCAAGAAGCAGGGTGGGGGGGCGTCGGTGCGTAAACACGGTCCCGTCCGGGAAAAGAGGGCGCGGACGGCGGCACGTTGCTGCAGAAAAACACAGGAATCACGCCGCGCGCGGCCTGCTGCACCGCTCATCCGCTCCTACGCCTCCTGTCTTGTGACCCCCCCCTTCTGCCTCTAGCTAAATGGCCACACCCACTTCCTTGCCCATAAATGGTCTTCCTCTGACAACGCAAGGCGCTGTAATTTACGGAGCAAGATCCCTCTCAGTCCATGCGGTAAATTCCACCGCGCGAGGGGAGGCCCGCAAGGATTAGGAGACAGGACGCACCCGCCCGCGCGCGCACACTCCTTCACAAACATCTTTATGATCCCACGAGATGGGGAAAAACACACCAAAAAAAGTTAAAGAACATACCAGAGGCCCGAATCATCAAGGATGCTCTTTTGAATCATTTGTGCATAGTTTCCTTTTAAGAAATGCGTTAAAAAGTACAATTTTTGACTGCCATCTTCCAGAGAATTGTGCTCATCAAGCTCAGACTACACTCAAGTGTCCTTGAACATTCAATATTATAGTCTGGAAACCCCCTAGGCTTTTTGGGAAGAAAATGCCAAGGTCACAGACAGCATTTTATACCTCAGACACTAAAAAAACCAGGACCTCTTTTAATCTGCAGAAAACTGGGAATTGAATCTTTACAATGGTTCTACTGCAAGAATTTCCTTTGCATTAGTCAGAAAAGTTATGAAAACTTAGCACAAAAGGCAGAGGAAAAAAACTAATACATTTGGCTTAAAAACAACTTTAAAATCATCATAACTAGTTATTTGACATAAATTAGGAAATCAATGCATCTTAAGTTTAACCAAAGGGATTTGCAGGGAAGAAGATAGTAAATTAAATGTTTGTATTTGCAAAATAAACCAATTCAATGCAAACTATGAAATTAATCAATGTGAAAAAAATGAGTATTACATATTAACCAATAATTTAGAGATGACGGCACAACATTTCTTATACAATGTATACAGTTTGTTTACAAATATACTCAAAGTTCATTAACTGGACACATACACTCTGGACTATAATTATATTTAATACGTTCACATATTAATTATAATATAATTGGTAATAATTGCAATAACAATGGTCTTCTCTGCTCTACCCTTAAAACAAAACGCATACAAAGCCTCGCAGCTGATGCTGAAAGCACATCAGATCAGAATGACTGAAGCAATAACATTTAAATAACGGGGTTTTTAGCATTATTATTTTCTCCAATTTTCAAAAAAAAAAAAAAGTGTGGGAAGGATGAATACTTTTCTCTCTCGTTGACATTTAATCATGAAGTTGAGAGGCACAGTAAATGTCAATGAATTTAATTGATAAGTGCAGCTGCTGCTTCATCAAATGCACAGTTGGTCTAGAAGCCATGCATATTTCAAATGCAGCTGCAAACAAAAAGCTTCACACGAGCAGTCAGCTTTATCTCCTGAAAATACAAATAGCTTAACCTTTTTTTTCCCTGCACAACCAATTTTCTGTATTCCTTATTTTCAGTTTGTTTGAGGGGGAAACAGGGGGGGGCACTGGATAACAATTAGCCACATACGTTTTGATAAAAGCTATTATTTTGGTTACCTACATGGAAGTTGGCCCTCTTTCGCAGCGACCTGCAGCCACAAACAGAATTAACTGTTTCATTGCGTTTCTTTTTCTTTTCTAATTTCTGTCGAAAGAGACGTCACTTCCTGACATCTTTCAGTTTGAACGTTTAGCTAGCGATCCGTGCGGAGTCTTTGCTCTTTCACAAATACTTTACGCTAGTTTTAAAACGTCTTTAAATCCATGCACTTATACGGAAAACGTCTTTACAGGTTATTTTTAGATTAACGTTAGATGCATAGCTAGAAACAAACCGTTGGTGACCATTTCCTTAAGTGCTCAACGGTGCATACACGATAGACGATCTTTGGCTGGACGCGATGGTCAACGTCACCACACCCGGAAATGATGTTAACCAAAACCGATTTTAACTAAATATTGGTAAGATAGGGACATGATGTGACTTTTGTGTTGGTGTTATTGAGATAGTGATCATTATAGAAAAATATTAATAGAAATAATATTTTTTATAACGAAAAGGGGAAAAAAATAGCATTGTATGTAACTCCGAAAATCTGAATACGGGGGACTTTAAGCGAAAGCGGAAGTTGATCTCAGGGAACTCTCTTGCTTTGTCTATTGATGTTAGCTAAAGCTCGGCGTCCTTTTGCTTACTAACAATCAACAAACTAAAACTTTCTTTGATGTTAACAACATCATAATACGATGTTGTAAACATATGATAAATATTTATATATTTTTTGTAGTTCTTTTAAAAACATACGCAATTCAATCAGCTTGACCCAATTTAACTAATAGCTTCTTGACATTTGTTGCCAGGTTTGGTAAAATCCCCAATTCTGGTTTTTACTTTTTAAGAAGATGCAATTGCAGAGAGTCGTTCTCAACTCACGACCAGGTTGGTAGCTTATTCTCCCTCTTTTGTTTTGTTTTTTTCGTTTGTTTGTTTTTTTACTCATGCGTTTGCAAAACACGTAGCTGACGTTTTCGAAAATTTGTCATTTATGCAAACAGGAAAAAATGGGGTGCCAGTTCCTGAAAATTTCCGCCTGGAGGAGATAACTTTAGTGACTGACCTGAAAGATGGAGAGGTTCTTGTTAACACGCTCTACCTCTCAGTAGACCCTTACATGGTAAGCACATGTGAACAGTTAGATGTCATGTACATTTTTCTATCTTAAAAATAGAACATTTTCTTGGGATTGTCTATTTTTAAATCATTTTTGAACACCACCAACTCCTCAATCCCAACATCTTGATGTTATTTTTCCCATAGAGATGCAGAATGAATGAAGATTCGGGTGCTGAGTACCTGAGCTCATGGCAGCTGTCTGGATGTTTGGATGGTGGAGGCGTTGGCGTGGTCCAGACCAGCCGTTGCAGCACATTCACTGAGGGGGATGTGGTCACCTCGTTCAACTGGCCATGGCAGACTCAAGCTATTGTGAAAGGAAATGCCTTACAGAAGGTATATTTATGTACAAGCTTGTTTGGATGGAGAAAGAAGGAAACATTTTCATTTATCCTGACGTATGTTTGCTACAAATGCAATCAGATCCAATCGTGGTCTTTGCAGGTTGACCCACAGTTGGTAGATGGACACCTGTCCTACTTTTTGGGTGCAGTTGGCCTCACAGGGCTAACTGCTCTGCTGGGCATCAGGGAGAAAGGTAACGTGACTAAAGGGGCTAACCAGACCATGGTGGTCAGCGGTGCAGCTGGCGCCTGCGGCTCTCTAGCTGGACAGGTAAATCCAGCGAACAATAGATTTTTTTCTCCTAAAGCTTGTACGGAAGAAGAAACAGTAAAGTGTTTGTCAGATGAAGAAGGCATAAAAGCGGATTAGGGAGTTGGAGAATGCTGAGTTATGAAAACTCAGTCGGAATCATCTGGTCCTAACTTATTTCCTGCAGATTGGCAGGTTTGAGGGCTGCGTGAGAGTGGTTGGGATCTGCGGTTCAGATGAAAAGTGCAAAACTTTGAAAGAAGATTTGGGCTTTTCTTCTGCCATCAACTACCGGCGGGAGGATGTGTCTGCCCGGCTCAAGGAGAGCTGTCCGGATGGCATTGACGTTTACTTTGATAATGTTGGAGGTCCCATAAGTGATGCTGTTATAACACAGGTACTGCAAGAATTTATTGTTCTCTGTAAAACTCAGTTTGGTAGTTCTTCCTTCCAATGTGTGGCTATTCTGTGGTCAGTGGAGCACCCCTCCCGCAGAATGGATCCTGCATTCAAATTCTGATGCGTATCAAAGCGCAGGTTATTGAGTAAGCAAGCTTGCACACATTACTAAGTTATGGGAGGATCAAAAACAGCCTACTCTACTTTTATTTTGTTGACTGTTTTCTCATAACGACATCAACTATCTCATTATCGTGAGAAGATGGAATTCGTTTTGTCGTGACAATGAAGAATATACTGTAGCATCCTTTCTTCATTTCTTGCACAGAGACGCCCAGACGTAATCTGTTTTAAGTCCTTTTATTTTGTAGTTACTGCAGGGTGTAACCAACACCTTGCAGCTTACACAAACAATTCTCAACAACAGCAAAAGAAACACTTTTTCTTTTGTCTGTAGGAGCCAGTTAGGTTTATTTAATTAAATTTAAACTATTCTGAATTTATTTGCTGCTTAACATTGTCTTGGATGCATTTATAGAAGAACTCTGTTATGTTAAGCTGGACTAGCCAACTTTACTATAATGTGGCAAAATTAATCCTTTCATGTTTCAAAAGAGCAGCGTTCTTTTGTGCATTTTCTTTTGTTTTAAATAAATAAACTCCTTCTGATTAGTCAAATATTCCACATTTTCCTTTGAGAATTTCCTCAAAAACAAATATTGGAATTAAAGAATGCATGTTTTAGTACAGAAATGTGGTTTAAATGGGACTCAATGAGGCATTTTGCCCCCAAAAAGTTAAACAATTAAATATTTTTGTTGTATATCTTTAGTTAAATACTGTATGTTGTAAAGTCAGCGATAATTCCTAGCATTTGAAAAAAAATGGCACTGTAAAAATATTGTTTTTGTTTGGTTTTGAGAAAATTATTTTAGAGATTTCTATTAATTAATTCTTTATCATTCAACAGCAGTTTAGGAAAACATGTAGATTTTTGATGTAAAAAAGTCCAAAGGAGAAAAGTTTGCTAAACCCTCTGAATTTCTAAAGTTTACTGAACAGAAGTTTCCTGATTGAATAAAATAAGGTAACATTTGAAGTTTGCACTATACATTTCTATGCTGTGCTGAAAGCTGTGCTTAAAAATGGAAAAATCTTTCAATGTGTTTTAGTTTTGATAATTTTTTTTGTTTGATGTTTAACTATTTTCCTTTAAATGTTCATTTATATCAGATGAACCAATGTGGCCATGTGGTCCTTTGTGGCCAAATCTCTCAGTACAACAAAGACGTGCCGTATCCGCCGCCACTGAGCGAGCAGACTGAAGCAACCCTGCAGAGCAGGAGCATCACTCGAGAGCGATTCGTGGTGCTCAGCTACATGAGCAAAGCGGAAGCTTCCCTGTGTGAGCTCAGCCAGTGGATCAAATCAGGCCAAATCAAGGTGCAGAGGAAATGCTGATCATGTGTGGTTGACTGCGTGGGCGTGCAGATGCAAGAGTCTTCCTTCCCAGTGTAATTGTAGTTCTGCTCTGGTGTCTGCAGGTCCTGGAAACTGTGGTGAACGGCATAGAAAACATAGGAGGTGTGTCACTGTTTCTCTGGAAGCTTTTTTTTTCTCAACCGCATGATTGGAATTTGACTGTTTTTCCTTTTGGGTTTTCTCAGGTGCATTTTGCTCCATGATGGCGGGGGGAAATATTGGCAAACAAATAGTGAAGATATGAGGATTCCTGCACCTTTTTGCCTTTTTATCTAAAGGAATGACTGTCTGGAAATATTGGATTCACCAGCCGATGCATCTCGACAATAATTACCCAATAAAGATAAAAAATCTGATATTTGTGGTTTGTTAAAAACGCAAAATATAAACGTTCAAAGTTTGATATGTCTTCCACTGAGTTGTTTTTTTAATCGGGTGAAGAACTTACTCTATTCGTGGAAAATTGCATCAAGATATTTAATCCCAAAAACCTCTTTCCTCTGCTTAGTTTTAACAGCGAGCACCTGCTGGTGTGAGGTTGGGAAAACATCACTGAATGTGTTCAGATGTGTGCCACAGATTGATTCAACGTATTTCTAAAATGTAGGAAGTATAAGTAGATATGGGGATACCGTAAATACTCTGGTGACATGTTTAAAGACCCGCTCTGATCATCTAGTGATCGATCATAAAAGGGTTCCCAGGGTCTTTTAATTATGATTATGCAGATTTTAGGCAAAAACTTGTGTTTTTTTTTTTTTTCTAGGACCCCTTTCTGCAGAGAGCTTGTCAGAAATTTCCCTCTGAGTTGTGGGTGGAACCGTTGGCATGGAGCAGCCCCGCTCCCCCTTCCCCTCCCCATTGCTGATAGCTCAAATCAGGGAGCTTGTGGCCCGCCCAGTATATTTTCCACATCAAAAATAGGCTCTTTTTCAAACAGCATTTTTTTGTCTACTCCTGATTCACAACAACTTGAATAAAGAAATACTCAGAAATGCAATTTTGAGCTTAACTTTTGAAATATAAGTCCTCCATCATCTGAAAAATGCCACGAGAACATGTTAAAAACACAATTTTCATTGGAGTTGGTATTAGTTTCTTTATTAGAAATGCACAACTTATTTTGTACTGTACAATCACTTTGTACTCAACCTTTTCAACATACAGCATGGAATCACATAGGAACAAGTATCACTTTGAAAATATATCTAATAACATTCAAATCATTTACTGACTGATTTAACTGTAAACCATAAGCTTCCTGTTGCCAGGGATCTATTAGGAACAACATATATCCCTATCAAAAATGAAATATATCTGTTAACAGAACAATTACTCAGTGCCAGGGATCCATTAAGTACAGTATACATTTAAAAAAAAAAGAAAAGAAAGTGTTTCTGAAAACAGAACGATATCGGTGAATGTTTTCATTTTGGACCGATATCACTAAACGGAAATTTATCGCAAAACGCAAACATTGAACAATAACAATACTGGCACCGATATATCGCCCATCCCTATTTAGTCTTATCAGCAGCTATGGACCCTTCCCACATCCCGTAGCTCTTTTGACAAGTCTCCTGTAGCTCCAGTTACAGTTCCTGCATACAACTGCATATTTGCCCTGAATTCTTGTGTTAGTTCACATCATGTTAATAACTCTCTTCATTACAGTCACTTGAAAGTAGAAGTTATTCCAAGTAACTAAATCGATCCCATAAGTTAGTTAGTTCCTTCTCTCTGAATTTCTCTTATTAATTTAGAATTTAGAACAGAAAAAAACACTTGAGAATGTTTTTTTTAATATACTTAAGTAGTATATATAAGTAGTAATGTTGGTGTTAGACTTCAATTGTGTCCTTCATCTGTAAAAACAAAGACTGACAACAACCACAGGGTTTACTGTAATGAACATCTTTATTTCACAGCACTATAAACCATTATTAAAATAGCGTTTTGTATTTCTAATTTTAGATTCACACTTATAAATGAGAAACTTGGTGGCTGATGTAAAACTCTCCTGTACTCTCTCATCCGTGCGTCTGAATGCTGGAGGTGAAGAGTAAGTCGCAAAACTATCATGTCGTTGTTGACCTTCATTTGAACAGTCATTGCAGAAAACAGAATGCTCAGCTCATTTACAATGTCACCCCTGTCTGGACAAGGTTTTAGAATTCACTAATGAAAGGGAAAAATATAAAAGCACGCAATATTTTCAGGTGGAAGTGACCGTCTAATTCGAATCTCCATCCATACTGCCTCCATGTGGACAATTTCATGAACACCTGTTCAAAATATTCAAACTTCACAAGGAAAAAATGTGCATCTTTATGGGTTATAAAAAAATGATGTAGGCGTGATAGTCCACTGTCAGGTACAGAGCTGTAATTTGAGTGTCAAACTGTTGTTCTGGTATTAAATTGAATGTTTTAGTGAAGCAAATATTTCCCATTCATGCTAGTTATAATAAAAACAATTCAATTTAAAACACTGATCCTTCAAGAAGGCTTTTGTCGCATGTCAGTACGTCTTTTCACAGAGGTTCCAGTGAAATCAAGGCAATTGTGACCACATACTAGAAAAGACGGAATTACAGTGCAAACAGAGACAGTTTACTGCTTCCACACCTTCACGAAACGAGGAAGCCACGTTGGCAACAAATCGGACAAGTTTTCACTCAAACCCCTAACACGAAGGAACACTTGTGTCTTTCAAAGCAAACACAGCCAAACCCACCTCCAGTGCAAATACGTCACCTAAAGGGAAAAGAAACACAATCATAAAGACTAAATAAAACACCACTGTAGTGGTTTATCACTTGGATTACTAAACAACTACCAACAAAAACCCGACAGGGAACAGTTTCTGCTTACATTCCTGAGAAACAAACAGCTGCTTTCTTCGTGAAGGAGCTGGAGTCCGAGCTGCCCTCCGAGTTCAACATACGTTTTTTCAGAGTTAAAACCTGCAGATGTTGGAGCTGGCATTGATTAAAACAAACATAAACTTCTTTCACACACAGCCATGGATGGAATTCCTCCAGGTGGGAAAGGAAAATGCTCCTCCAGGCTAACCATCCTGCAGCTGAGAGAGATTAAAAAACAGCTTGTATCAGCGTTTTTAAAGACCCACTCAGATGAAAAGGGCGTTTTTGGAGTTTTTAACATGTTTTTGTGGAATTTTTCTCATGATGGAGGACATATATAGAGAAAATTAAGCTTATAATGGCATTTTTGAGAATGTATTTGTTCAAATTGTTGTTATTAAGGAGCAGATGCAATATGCCTGGACAGGCCACAAGCTCCCTGCTTTGCGAAGGGTGATGGGAAAGGGGGGCGGGGGTGTTTTACACCAACAGTACTGCCCACAACTCAAAGAGGAATTTCTAATGAACTACTGCTGCTCTGCAGAAACTGTGTCTTAGAAAACAACAGATTTAAAAAAAAATGTTGGCTAAAAACAGCATAATCAAGAAACGCTTTAACAACAGATCAAACAATGATCAGAGTGGGACTTTAAAAAAGAAAACTTGACAATCCAACCTTTTTATTTGTGGGAAATAAATTGGAACGTAAACACGAGGACATTTTGGCACACCCAGCCTTCATTAGCAAACAAAAAGGGATTTTTCGAAAGGAATGAAATAAAAAGTTCATCCTTTGGCAGTGGTGAAGTGGCATTTTACCAAGGCAACACTTCCAAAAAGTGCTTCATGTCAAATAAATAACTGCAGCTGACGCAGTGCACTGTCACAGCAGCATTCACCCCCCAACAATGCCCACAAGCTTGGAATTTCCTATTTGACCCTAAATGCATCCAGGCTGTCATTTTCATTGAACACATCTGTATGATGTGATCCTCAATAACATGCATATAAACAACATGATCCAGAAAGAGGATGTGAAGGGAGGAAGTGGTGGTCCAGTCCTTCAAAGTGGAGATAAAGAGAAAGAGCAGAATGCTTTGTGGAGAGGCCTTCAAGGGGAGCGCGTGGTTGTACAGCGCCGTCAGGAGGACGAGGCGCTCCTGCTGTTGTCACGAATGAGAGGGGCGGGGCCTGTCCAGGCACGGTAGACCAATAGCAGGCTAAACAGCAGGGCCCAGGTGCGAATGGGGGACAACAGAAAGGCCGTGAGGCCGTATGTCTCCAGGAGGAAGTAGCAGGAGTGAGCCTGCCAGGTGAGCAGGAGCAGCATGAACAGGTGGAGCACCAGCGTCCGACAGCGGAGACCCGACCGCTGGAGGTGGGAACAGAAGGTGTTGCCACGGCAACGGTGGTGGAGGCACCAGCACAGGTAAGAAGTGAGGGGCATGTTGAAGGAGAGGAGCTGGCAGGAGAAGACATGATTTGAGGATATTTAGGAAGTAGTAGTAAGTAGTATAAAAAAACACAGCATTTGAAATAGTAAGGCTGGATCAAAGCTGATGTAGAGCAGTGGTCCCCAGCATTTTTTAATGTCAAACAATATTTTCAAGGACCGTTCTGTAAGAGGCTGAAGGTTAATTCTAGCTTCTGGAAAATCCAGTTTTCAAATCAAAATGAATATAGCTCATACATAACTCAATTCATAACCAGAGCATCTTTCAAGGCAAAGAGATCTTCTGATGTGTTATGAAATTCTGATGAAAGTCGAGATAACTTCTTTTTTTTTTTTTTTATTACTGTCAGGACATAAAAAAAGTGTTCCCGCCAACATTATTTTCTTTTTTTTAAAGTTACAAACACGTCCAATCTGGAGGACCAAAAGAAACAGTGAAGCAATTACATGATTTGTGCTAAAGAAATATACTGGATGATGCATAACATCCACTTCAATTCAATGTTATTTATATAGCCCAATATTACAACACAGTTGTCTCAATGGACTTCACACCGGCAACTTCAACTTCACTGGACACATGGTAATCCTAATTTTACACCTACTGTACATAAAAAGTCATATTCCAAACAAATATTATCCTTTCTTATATGTTACAGTTATTTTTTACGCAGTGAGGCTTTTTCTGCATTGAAAAATTGACAGGATGTGTCATCTCGGATTTTAAGTAAATTTACCTGCAGTTACACCGACTGACCACTGAATAGAACTTAATGGACTATGGCAGCAGAGAGCACTCTAGTGACATGCAGTTCCACCACAGAACAGTTTATTTTTCTCTTTAACATAGAACTACTTTCTGTGCCATTTTTTTTTCCCCAACTGATTTAGTTTTGCTGTAGGAAGATTCTGACATTTCCTATTAACAAGTTTCCACAAACCAGAAACAACTTAATTTTATTGAATGTCCGGTTTCTGTAAAACCAGTAGGACAAATGAAAACGTGATAAAGAGTTTCCCTTAACCAGTAAGGTGGAGTCGAACAACCGGATGCCAACTTGCACCTCGTTTGGCTTTTAAGGTGTGACAGATAAATAAAGCCAATTAAAATGACACAGCTGTCATAAAGCTGGTATTTTCTAAATAAAATATCAAGCATAAATCCACTGTGGATGCAAACCTTATTAGCAGCATACTTGTACCATTAGACAGTCAATCTATGCATTTTGTGCAGAGCAGGCTTGGTACATTGCAATATATTGAGGAAAACTCTTGGTTTTGTCTGTAAATAGTTTTTTTTTTTTTTTTTTTTTAAAGATTCTTCTTCAGGTTTCTTCTCTGGCTCCCTTTCTACCCAAAGAAACTTTCCAAAGATGTTTTTTCACTAACTTTCCTAGCTTGGGGCTTTAAATTGAGTGGTTTGAGAAGCCGTTTTAAGAAGGTAGCAAATGTATTTAAGACACGTGAGCATAGTGAACGACTTGACATGCATCATAGACGGATATGGTGAATGGAATCCGGCAGTTTTCCAAAATAAAAGTGTGTCAGAATCAGAAATTAAACAAAACTGAAGCAAAGTAAGTTATCCTGTTTTTTGTTGTAGAGTACCTCTGATTTAGATCACAATAAAGATCAGGCGGTGTTTAACGGCAAAGTTAATCAACAAATGATCCTTTCTTACTTGAATAACTCCGACGATGTAAGTGCGACTTCCTTCCAGGAAATGTCCATCGATGAACACGCCAAAGGCGAAACAGGCGCCGCTGTGACCATCGATCAGCTCTCCGATGAACCACGGACCTGCAGCAGCAGAACACACACCTGATTACCGAGAGATCCTCTGCAACCCAGAACAAAACTTCAAAATCTGTCTTAAAAGAGACAAAAAGGCTTTGAACTGACCCAAAGCGGTGCACAGGTTGAACACCAGCAGAGAGTAGAAGAAGGTATTGACTTTACTGACCAGATGGAGGGACAAACAGATTTGAGAGGGAAGTCCTGTAACACAAAGCAAAAATAAAACGTTCTTCAGCAAAAGTTTCCTGTGACCTCATTTTAACCTTCAGTGTTGTCAAGCTATTTCTTCCCTGCTTGGAAGGGAAAACATGGACTGGAGAATCCCAGCAGGATTTCACTCACAGATCCAGACATTCTTTTCCTTTTTTATTTTCCAGTTTCCTTGAAGGTCACAACAAAGGACAGAAATCTCGTTTGGAGTTTAGAGTCAACACTGCTAAACAAGGGTAAACAATGAGAAAGTATGCTAACGTGGTAGGTCTAAGAAAACTATTCAACAAGACAACAAAATATACAACATGTTAAATCTCATCTAAATTTAAAGGTCACAAATATAAATATTGGGTGGATAATTATATTAGCAATGAATAAATAACTTATTTTCTTAAGAAGTGGTGTTCAATTTCAACAAAGGAGAGAAAAATTATGTGAATTAAACATTTATTGTGGTACAGAACCGCGCTAAATAAACAAAAAAGAAAGAAAAATTTCTTTTTTTCAATTGTATCAGGAGCAGATGAAAACATGTGATGCAGCAACTTCCACGGGCGGGCCAAAGTATCCCTTCTCTGCTCCAAATCGGATGCATTAACAACTTCATTTTTCTTTGTCTGAGCAGCCATCTGGCTCAAAGCTGCACGGCTGGATACCCTTCGATATTGCTCGACATTATTTTTTTTGCTACGCTAATATTAGTTTGGGCGTGTGAGGTTCTATAAGCTAGCAGGAGAGAGCGGGTTGATGGGAAATAACCTGAGACTAATTTCTGCGCAAACCATCCTCCTAGTGGTTTAAAGAACACTGAGAACAATTTTACAGCAGACAAAAATATGATTCAAGGTCAGGGGCGGAGCTACAATATTATATATGGGGGTTAGAAGCCATATTTCTAACATGTTTTGTTATTTTTTTTTTTGTAATTTTGTTATTTTCGCATGTTTTAAAGAAGTTTGTATTGATGCTTTGTTCATCTTTGTCGACAATGATACTAATTTTGACTCAAAAATTGGGGGGTGGGGAAGTTCTGCCCTTGTTGGAGTGGGACTTTGCGACATTTATTATCTTTAATTACTTTTATTTTCTTTAAAACAAATTTTGTTTCGAAAGCCCAAATTTGACCTGACATGCGTCATGTCTCGAAGGCGATCCGTAACTGCTCACCTCCACCAGCAGGAACTCGCAGGAACCTGAAGGCCAGGAGCACGCCGACGTTCAGCAGGACCATAAATATGAAGGCGAACCGGCCCAAGATGTAATGGTCTGTGAGGAGGATGAAGGACTGGGGGAAAGAGAAGCTTACGGTCAAACCGTCCTCCAAAGTGAAGAGCTGCTCCAGCTCTGACGAGCGGCCTGCAGAGTCCTGACCATGAAAAAAGTCAACAGAAGAACCTGAATGTGATGTGCTGCATAATTCAGTTCAGCTAAACAGAGTTAATCAAGAAACATGAAATATTAAAGCTGTTGGATCCTGAATGGATGAGATACTGACCTCCACGTTGACTTTGATAGTGTGCAGTCCAGCAAGGTAAAGAGACGGGTCCCACAGCAGAACATAGAGAGGACCCCCGGCAGAGCGGGCACTCCCTACGGGCTCCCCATCGATGCTAACATGCACTGCAGTGATGGAGGCCTCTGAGAAGGCCAAGATCCTACAACATCAGACACAATCAGTTTTCAAATCAAATGTCTTTGTGATTCTGTAAAAAAAAATCAAAGCTGGATTTGTTTGTGGTTTTTTCCACTCTAAGTTTATCTTTGAAAGAAATTAAATAGAAGGAAAAGGACAGAAAAAGTGTTTGATTTTTGAATCCCTTTCGCTTTTTTCGATGCAGTGCAGCTTCACTTCATGAAAAATAATTCAAATAAAACATTTTGGTGTTTGATTTGTCTACCTGTTGTAGAAACTGTTCCATGAAAAACTAAAGGTGCTGTTTTCTATCGGATTAGATCAATAAAGGTTTTAAAAAAAAAAGACAAACAAGGTTTGGAGTAGATTAAAAAAATATATTAGAATAGACATTTAGATTTTTACCATACCTAGCAGAAATGAACCTGTGCTCAAAATACTCTACTTCTCCATCAAATATTGAAAAACACATGATTTTTTAATCATTTCTGAACATTAAGAAATGATGAAAGTTAAAACACCTGATGTGCGTCGATTTCCGCATTCGCCCTAAAGGCTCCAGCCCGGGGTGCAGGTACTGAGCATCCTTAGGGTTTGCTATGAGCACTGCGGGCCAGCGCTCAAACTGCAGGTCAGAGAAGCTCAGCAGATCGTGGTCAAAGGCTAGAACTCTGTACCTGCAGAGCCACATGACGAAGATTCATTTAGGCGAAACAGAAAACACAATCGGGAAGCGTTGGCGGTCTCGCACACCTGCGGTTGTCCATCCAGTCGCCCAGCTCCAGCTCCAGAGTGCCGTGAGGGTGTCGGCTGTGCAGGACGGGCATTACCCCGCCCAGTGTGTGCAGGTGGCCACACAGATATGCAACTGCAGAACTTTGTTCAGAAGCATCAAAAGCCACAACGAGTGCAGTTAGTTTACAGTTAAAAATGCTGCAATCCAGGATTGAAGAACTGGATCCTGTTACCTCATCAGATCTCTAACTCCCGGAGACGGGGAGACGATGGTGGAGGTGGTGTAGTGGCCAAACCAGATCGACTGGTTGCTTTTTTGGCTCTCGGTTCTGAACGTGTCCAGCAAGTTCATCTGTGTCTGCCGTGTGCAAATAAGAGAGATGTAGATAGAATTTTTTTTTTACCATATATATATATATATATATATATATATATTACAATGTAACATTTAAAAAATGGCTCATTAATATTCAAAAAGGCTCATAAATCAATTTAGGAGTAAATGTGTATTTTTTATTTATGAAGAACAAGATAACTTTTTTTTTTTTTTAGTTTGAAAAATGTGTGAAGTAGTTTTTAGAACGAGAATCACTGTAGCAGCTTCAAAGACTCACTCCGATTATCTATTGGTCGATTGTAAAAGTGTTCCCAGTTGTCTTTTAATTACGATTATGCCGTTTTTAGCCAAAATCAATGAGCCTGTATCGTTTTTCTGGGACATAGTTTCTGCAGAGCGGCAAGAGTTCATTAGAAAATCACCAGTTGGCATGGAGCAACCCCACCTCCCCTTCCCGTTGCTGAGAGCTCTCCGTTTACATGCTCTCCCACTAGCCCCTCACAACCCAACCTAACATTTCCAGTGAAACAAAAATGGCGAGCAATATTGGCGCTATCCAGCCGTAGTCCCTGGTCAACAAAGTCCTTATGATTATTCTAATTTATTATTATTAAAGTCTGTCTAATTCTAAAACAAAGAAAAAAACTAATTCTAATATTTCTAAAAATCCTTCCAGGTAAGGGTGTTAAATGAAATGGCAAAAAAAAAAGACCTGACCATCATGAAAATGGAATGTACCATTATTGTGCATGTGGTACGTGTATTGTGAAGCATTTGTTAAGATAATGTAAGTCGTACGCACTAATGACGTACAGGTGATGCTGTCGTATGATGCTCTTACATCTCACTTAATTGTTAGTAAGCCACTTGTACTGGCTACTTACTGAGGTGCACAAATTCTGCATGCATGAAGTGTGCATGTGATATGCAAGTGCACGTAGGACTCCCATAGAATGCACACACAAACAACACTGTCTAATTCCCTCATTTCTAACAGGCTGCACACAAGGAGCGCACATGCATCGCATGAACAGCACTAACGGGCTCTTTAGAGATTCAGAGATTTCAGGGGGCTTGAAAAAATGAAAAGTTTTGATGTCCCTGAGTCTCACCGACATCATCTTTACGTGTTAAATGTTCGCGATGATCTGTCGCCTGCAGCATGCCCGTGGTGCTTTAGTGTCACTTTGTGAGCCACCTGCATGCACCATACAGGTTTGCCCATTTTCCCCTAGTAGACGGCTTGTATCCACCCATAAAAGCAGTTATGACTAAGGCCTTAGTGATCAATGATTTCCTGTATACTGTTTTTATCCATTTTATGTGTTTCTCTGGTACGTCAGATGGATTCTTGGACTTCTTTAAACTTTGCACTAACTCTTGTGTTCCCAGCTAGTTATTTTTAAAATGTTTATGAAATGTTATGAAAAGAAATAATGTTTTAGAATTATTCTGTTCAAGAAAATCATTGATCACAACTACAGCTCTTGATCTCCAATCTAATTGATCAAGACTCCCACCAGCCAACTTTTTCAGACAAACACCTACCTGGTTGAGAATACCGAAGAAGTTAAAGGGTCTCTTGGGACCCGGAGTCAGGGTGGCGTCCACACACACAAAGGAATAGTTGCCAAAAGGAGTTTGGTGAATGTAGTGAAAAGAACCCATTTTTTTATTTGCTGAATATTTCCTGCAAATAAAGCACAAAAAACTTTATTGATAAAAACAGAATTAGCTAATGAAATCTGGTTGTAAAGATTTGCATTTAAAATAAAAAATAAATCTTACAGGAATCAGAATAAGAAGAAAATCATGCCAAAAAATGAATGTATAAGCACATACTGACCTGTAATAATTGTTCACACTGTCCAAGGAAAAAATATTGAAAGCGTCTGTCAGAAAAACAAGATAAAGTAGGTTTATTCCAGGATTTCCATAATCTACAAAATATTTTAAGCTCAGAAATGAATGAAAGCTTCAAAAGCAGTAATATCCTATTTCGAAGGAAGCACTCCACAAAGAGAAGTTCTTCCTGTCTGATAGGAAATAAATCCGTTTGGGGACTCTTGGCTGTGGGGGTTTTAAGATCCGTGCTCAGTGATGAGACCGCCTACCGTGATTCCCACGGATGTCGATCCACCTGGTGTGCTCCATCACACGCGACCTCTTCAGCACACTGTGGTAGGCTTGCCACTCCACCTCATGCTGGACGGATCCCACATTGTTCTCCGTTTTGGCGTCTGTCAGATCTCCTGCAACGAAAACAAACAAACACCTCCATCTCGTTAGTGATGCGTTCACGCACCAAACTTTTTCAAGAATTAAGAAAGACGGCGGGACCTGTTGCAAGCACCAGAGCTGGTTTGATCGCATCAATGGTGTTGGTGCAAAACTTCTCAAAATCTGGAGTACGTCTGGGGTCGAGAAAGCGACTGATGTGGATGTCGGAAACCTTCAAAAACAGGAGGGATGAAGACAGAATGATAACCAAGCATAGAGACATCTAGAAAACACAAGAAGTTTGACGGCGGTTTGCCTTTTGGCATGCAGGCAGTGACCTCATTATGTCAATCATTCACAGACACTTCAAAGAGTTTCCTCCACAGAACCAGAAGCACAGATCTGAAGAACCGAACCCAGGCTGTGGACATGTGTCAGCCCAAACCCCAACCGTGCAGGGTAGCAGCTCACCTGAATGAACCAGAATATGTTGTCCAATTCCCCGTTGGGGTATGGGGGAGTAGCCGCTCCCGACCCGCTGACAGCCGACGGCCGGACGCTCCGCTTGGGATGCCAAGCCGTGTCGTAGCTGTCCAGCACCCAGGAGGTGATGCACGCCAGAGCCAGTCCCAGGAGAACCAGCGCGCCGAACAGCCTCAGCATCCTCCTGTAGCCGTCTGTCCCGGACAGAGTAATGACTAGCGACTGGTGGGAACAGCTAAGGGCACGACTGACTCGAACATTGACAGCAGATTCTGAAGGACTACAGAGCTACATTGCTAGCGGGTAAAGCTCAGGCCGTTTCTGGAGCTGCCATCGTGGCGGAAGGAGACGCATGGAGACGCGGAGTTAATTCGGGGCTCCCCGGAGGAAGCCTGTTAGCCAGCTGTTAGCCACCTACCTCCCTGACAGAACACCGACCGGCTGGGGGGGCGACGTCACCACTCAACCAGAAGATAGAAGAAAAAGGAA
Organism: Adrianichthys oophorus; assembly: GCA_036245035.1. Taxonomy (NCBI): domain Eukaryota; kingdom Metazoa; phylum Chordata; class Actinopteri; order Beloniformes; family Adrianichthyidae; genus Adrianichthys; species Adrianichthys oophorus. The sequence continues at coordinate 10,543,780 of BSAI01000115.1, read as the reverse complement.
GAGCTCTCACTCTGACATTTTTTCCTCATTATACTGACAGCCAAGAAAAAGTTTCCCTATTTTGTTAATTTTAAGTTAAAAAAATATTTAAAAAAAACATGCAATTTTTATTAATGATAATTTATTTTAACACATGCAAATACAACACTGCACAAACATTAAAACATATTTCTAAATATGACATTAATTTAAATCTAGTTTACGACGCTATGATTTCTTTTTTTTTTTTTTTAAATCAACATCTTGTAATATTTTACTTAATTTGTTGCAAAAATGTTGAAGTAATGAGTATAATGGTTAATAATCATTAATCAAATGCATGTAAGGCATTTTCTGGGACCTACGGTTACCTGATGTCCAGTGACATGTTCTTATTGGTCAAAGCAAATAACGCGATACTATAAAACGAGGCTACGTTTGTGGGCAGTTTTGACTTCAGGCCGTTGTTTGTGTTCTGTACCCGAGCAAGCATTGTAAGTTTGCTGCTGTTACAAGACATTTTCTCTGTACTCACCTGTTTCTCAAGACGGTAAAGTTTCCGAGCTTGTCGCGTGACGTCATTCCCCTAGACCCCATTATGCACGTCCTGAAGAGTTGCGCAATCGCCATCACGAGGAAAGTTCCCCACGAGAAATGCAGTGTCAGATCTTCAAAACAAATGCATCAAAACTTCCCAAGTATTTGACTGCGGACAAAAAAAATTAACCGACCACTTCAACTATCGCGATAATCAGGGTAGCATATTCTAAAATCTGGCCACGGAACCAGCGCTCGTTGTTGACACTAGCGACATCTGCCGGGCGGAGGCCAAATTACACCAAAACCGAACACCATTTGACTGACTCATGCTGTCCGTGGACTGACCTCGTTTATGCTTGTGTAAACGCTGAAAAATTATTGAAGAGATGTGTATAGAGTTTTCACAAACTATACAAACTTGTCAACATGGACACAATACAACTACAGTTCACACACACTCATGCATACAACCCATGTTCATTTTTACTGACTTCATATATTCTATTACACTGAGTTGTACCGTCTGTGTCTCCACGTCTGCTTTTAGTGCACAATTCTGCGCTCCTGCGAGTCTACCAAACTACCCCACCCACACGGAGCTCATTGGTAGAATTAACTACTGTGGTAATAAAGCACAAACTGTGTGGTCCAC
>BSAI01000115.1:10351647-10442609 GCA_036245035.1 Adrianichthys oophorus | reverse complement strand
ACTCTCACCTAATTTCACTCAAAAACATTTCATCTCAGAATGACTTAATTTTACAATAGATTTCACATAGGTTCGTCCTTTATTTTCACGTTTACATTCACATTTATCTCGTCTATTTAAATTAAAACAGCTGTCTCAGAGACAGACACTTCTACACTCTAATTACACTTAAATTTCTGGGCTGAAATGCGGACCAAAAAACACATGGTAAACATCATGTCTACCAAGATCTAAATGTAGTAAGTGTAAGTTCTGCAATGATTGTTTTAAATGTTATTTCTCTCTTTTAAATCTTTTAAATTTTAGATTTGTATCTTTTTTTTTAAGTAGGCCAATAAATGGTGTGATTTTGTCATAACCATTAACTATATAAAAAAGCTGGACTGAGTGACCCCTACACCCTGGTGTTCCAAACAAAATGTGGCCAATGGCTCCAAGGAGCCAAAATTCCACAGACTTCTTTAGAGAAATAAACGGTTATTACTGAGTCAATCTATTTGTCAGAAAAAAAAACAGTCTTGCTCTGATACATTTTTAACATCTTGTTGATCATCCTAATTGTTTTCACGATATTTTTTCTGTAGTTTAAGTCTTGAAGTTTTAAACTGACCCATCAAATACCTCAATAAAAGTAGGTGGTCTGTTGTCAGTTGTTCAAAACGTTTGACCTGTGGTCTTCGTACAAGATTACTCCTGATTGGTAAGAGTGGTTGCCAAAGAAATGTTGATGCAGGCCGACTCGGACCAGTCCCTGCTTTCTGATAGGTTCAAGTAACCTAAAACAGTTTTTATTGCAAAATAAAGGAGACAGAGGCAGTTCGGTTCTTTTTACTTGCAAGGAGAAACTCTTGCCATTTATTGAAAACTGGGTGTTATCTCTAACACTTATTAATGTTGTCTGGTTCCGACGTGGCAAAGTCTGTATCGCAGAAAAATGCCGATTTGAATTGACTTAATTTGGTTGGAGCCAGAAGGAAAACATTCTCTGTGATTAACGTAACACTCACTTGGTCCAGTTCTCTAATACAGTCAATGGTCATAACACACAAGGTCAAGTGAGTATCAACACAGGATTGGGAGGATAATTGTGAGGTTGCGAAAAGGATTAAAGGATTTTAGAATGACTTGAATAAAATGACTTAACCAAGACCTATTAAAATAGAGATTCATAGTGAGACAAAACAGTTTCTGATTGCTATAATACAGAGATTAAAATATATATATTTGTGTTGCTCTTTAAGAAGTTATTTATTTTCTAATTACTTTTCGATTCGTTAGCTTTTTTAACCTCACGGTGCTTCATTTCACTCTTACATTTTTAAAAAAGAAAATACAAAATAAAAATAGGCGAGGATCATAAACTGCGCACGCGCTGAACGGTCAAACCGCATTTAAGAACAGCCCCGCGCGCGGCCGAGCTGTTGCGAGGGGCGCTCAGATCGGAGCCGCGCGCGCATGAAAGCTGACGATCACCGCCGAGGGCCGTGACGTCACGGATCCGCAGCGAGATGCTAAAAGGTGACAGTGGAGCGATCGAAAATGGGACGATCCGAGACGTTTCCCTCGCGCCCTTAACTTCTTTTTCCCACCCTCATGTTTTTATTTTTTCCTCATCGTCCGACACCGACAAACCATCTTCCCATGGACGGTAAAACACCGATGTCGTGCCCGCCGCCTCAAAATCTAGAGGCGTTTTTCTAACCACACCCGGCTCCTCTCTGGATCAAAGATCAGCGGCGAAAACCCCGAGGTAAGGACCCGGATGGTCGCTGTGGAGCCTCTCCGCTTAGCGCCGCGTGTCTGTGGTTGGTCATCCTGCGTGTTGCTCAGACGAAGCTAAACCCCGTCAGGATAAGCCTGCGTGGCCTGTGGACGTGCGTGGACGCGCTCGAGTAAAACCAGCCGCCACGCAACGGTGAAGCCGGTCAGTGACTGCAGGGGGAATCCACAGATCCGCTGGGGGTGTTTACACGTCTGTTTGTCTCCTGTTTATCTAAAAAAGTAAATATAAATAACAAACAGCGCGTGCACGGTCATAAAACAGAAAACTCTGACCCATTACATGATGGATATTGACTGCAGCCACAGTCAGGGCTGGCTCCCCTCCAGTTTTACGACACGTCATCCAGCTGACTCCCATACTAGTCCAACAGTGGAACTAGGCCAGTATTGGATTTAAAAAAAAAAAAAATCATTAGAAGTTTTTGACCTCGCTGGAATTTTGACGCGCACGCGCATGCACTTGCAGCTGTGAGCAGGTTGAGAGGGGAGAGGTGAGGATGAGCTGCAGTCAGCAGATGAGAACAGCACTGCAGTACAGTCGCCATGGAAATGCTGGGGTCAGGAAGTGTGTGATTCATGGGAGAGGAGCCTGTTATAGATGGCTTTCATTTTTTTTTCTGCCTGCTCTTCCATTGTGTGCAGAGATTTGTAAGATTGTGTCTCATTGTGAGGCAGTGCATCATAGATGCACAATTGTTAACAGAAGCCCGCACTAACCTTGTTTATCTTCATTGAAATGAATGCCTCCCTTTTGATTTTGGACTCAAACATTTTGTTTTGTCATAATTTAAACACTCAAATTCTCCATTTGTTGCTCTTTTTTTGCAGAAAACGTGTACAAATTCAGATGCAGGAACAAAAACTAAATCAGAAAAATGAAAAGAAATTCTCTATTTGATTTAAAAATCTGCATTTTAGTCTAAAACAGATGGGATTTTTCTGCTGCATGTTTTGTCAAAGACAGTGTTTTGAAGCCTGGTTGTGTAACCACAGTTTCCTGCGCCCATCAGGCTGTCTGGGAGGGTTTGAAGGCAGATGAAGGAAGTCAGCAGCGAGGGTTCTCCGGAGGAATGCTTATCGGTGAATGGGATGTTGTGTAATGCAGGAACAGGGAGATTTTTCAGGGGATTCCAACTGAGGTTCAAAGGACCTGCTTGTACTAAGTTCAGAATTCATAGTGGGAAATTATCTATCAAAATGAGCTGTTAAAAAGGCATCACATTTCATGATATATACATTCATTAGAGAAGAACATTTTATCCTAAAATATGAAAGACCCACTCTGATAAATACAGTGTTTTTAAAATGTTCTTGTGGCATTTTTCTCATGATGGAGGACAAATATTAAGAAAAGTAAGCTTAAAATAGAATTTTTGAGTATTTCTTTAATCAATTGGGGGTGTGTCAGGAGAGGGTGTAAACAGATGTCTCAGCTACGGGTGACAGGAAAGGTGTGTGGGGTTGTTCTGAACCAATGGTCCCGCCCACAATTCCGAATGAATTCCTGCCGCTCAGCAGAAACTATGTTCTATAGAAAACGACGGAAATTTTTTTGTTTTTGCCTAAAAATGGCATCATGGCTTTGAAAATAGATCAACGATGATCAGAGTGGGACTTTATTTATTTACTTAGCCTATTTTCCTTTTAAATCTATGAGATGGATGTGTCAAATTTAGTTTTAATAGCTTAAAAAAAATAGCATCTACTACACCCATATCCTCATTGAGATTCTTAGCACTCTTTATATGTTTGTCTCTGAGGTTCGTGGGTACATTTGACCCCGGACACATTTAATTAAAAAAAAAAAGATGAGGACTAAAAATTGTTTATAAGTCATCATTAACCAACCATTTCTAACAATATTTAGTGCAGTGATGTTCATTGCTGCTCACATATCATGGTTCTTCAAGGAGAACTGATGACATGCACACATCCACATATTATTGTCTCATAGTTGCAAAGAAACAAATAAATAATTTAGCTTCTAGGTTGACTGCTGGGTCATTTTAACCCAAACTGTAGCTTTGGTTTCTACTTTTTTTGCTTCCAGTTTTTAAATTATAAAATGTTTTTACTATGTAAAGCACTTTTTTGTAAATAAAAGTTGGATTTTATTTAATATAAAGAAGTAGGACAGGTTTGCAAATATATTACCTGAACTATTTTATATTTTAAATGCTGATTACACTAAATAAGTCAAACAGGGGAAGTTATAAAGTCAAAAATTACTTTAAAGAATTTCTTTTTGCATTTTTTAAAATTTAAAATGGATCAATTCGACCCACAGCATACCAGGAGGGTTAAATAATCTTCCTGGTTCATTTATACTTGCAAAAATATGAACAGTTTATTTTTTACAGTTAAAACTGGCTTTAAAATTTGTTTTTGTTTATGTTTTAATAACAAGAAGTTTTAGAGCAGAGAAAACATTTTTTTTCTCAAAATAAGGCCAACACAAAAGAATAAAGCTCTCCTATTTAGATTCAATGTTTGAATCACAGCATGAAACAGCAGAATTATTTACAATTTCCAAAAAGAACTCATAAAACACAGTTTCCAACCTACTGAAGTTAACGGTGAGAGATGTGGTGACTTCCTGTTTATATTTTGAAGAAACGTCTTAAGTGTTTAGGTTGACTCTAAAACATATTTCAAGTTTTCATATTTCAGATTTTCATCAGAGATTGATCAGATTAGTGCTTCTGCCGTCTTTACTAAAGTTAGAGGTGAAACTGAGCAGAACTACAGATGTTTCTGTCGTTGATTCTGAGCTACAACACTGTGAAGTCTCCAAAATGTCTGAGGGATCAGGTCTAGCTGTCGCACAAAAGCCGTTTTTGTGCATTGATGAAGCATTTTTGCTACTGTTGAAAAACTGCACTGCAAAAACAGTCACCGTAGAAATAAAAAAAAAAAGTTTCACTAAATTAGTTAAAAAAATATCAAATAAATAAAACAAAATCTGCCAATGGGTTAAGAAAAATGCTCTGACCAAGAATTCTTATTTTAAAGGAAAAATTCTTGTCACTAAGACATGTTTCCTTAAACTAAGATTATTTTTCTATGAAAAAGTTTCTTCATAAGATTATTTTTCTTGAAAATAAGACATGTTTTTGATTCTGTTTTTGCAGTATACATTTCAAATATTTTAAATTAAAATTCAGATTTGGATTTTGCTGGTGAAAGATGAGACTTGTTTTTGACCATCTTCTCTCCCCACTTCTGTGGGTTCTGGCCTCTTCCAGGGTTTTCCGTCTGGTTCCAAATGTCCGGCTGGGTTTTAGGCTGAAGGGGAAGCAGTGAACACAGCGTCCCGGAGCCACCGGCGGGATGAGTGGAGGGGTGGAGCCAACCGACATCCTAAGTGTGCTCTCCCTGGTTAAAGAACGATGGAAAGTGGTAAGTGGTGTTCTTTGGGGCTACAATGGTTGGTGTCTTAGGCCAGTCCTGTCGCCGCTGGCTCTCGGGTCATTTTCCTCAACAAACGGGTCTTTGTTCAGTCGCCAGCGCTCTGCCCGCTCTCTGAGTCCTCCTGCTTTCAGCTTACCTGGTTGCTCCCCTGTTTGGGGTCACGTAGAAACGTCCAGGTTGTGCTGCGGCAGGACAGCGGGATCCACCAATAGCCTTAGTAGCTATTAATGGACTGACTTACAGTAAATAGGCAGCTGTGTTTCTTTTCCCACGATGTCTTTCCTCCCGCGACTGTTCCTGCCCAGGCGCCATGTAGACTCCGAACTGTCAGCCGAACTGCCCTTCATCTCCTCCGAGGAGCAGAGTTACATAAGGATGCTGCAGATAATCCTCGGACTTTATCTTCTAACGCAACCCAGAGAATGATGAACAACAAAAGATTTAAGTAAAGCTTTAGATTTTTATTGTTTCAAATTCAAAAATCAACTTTATTTAAAATGTTGCATCTCGAAGTGCTTGATAAAAACCCGTTTAAAGAAAGAATGACATTTGCACAAAAAAGCAGATAAAAATGTAAACAAAACCACGTAAAAGCAGTAAATTAAATTAGTTAAAAATATAAAAATAACCATTGTAAGACATTTAAAGTAGAAATAATCATGGAAGCTGAAAACTTCCTCTTTTTTTTTTTTTTTTTTTACTGTTTTCTTGGGATAAATGCTTCTTCACTCATCTGAAATTCCTTTTTTCCCCCTTCAAGGTGAGGAAAATAGGGGGCGGTGGGTTCGGGGAAATCTACGAGGCCATGGACCTGCTGACGCGGGCCAGCGTGGCACTGAAGGTGGAGTCGGCCCAGCAGCCCAAACAGGTCCTGAAGATGGAGGTCGCTGTGCTGAAGAAGCTCCAGGGTGAGTGGAAATGGACTCAGTGGATTCAGTTACAGGAACTTTGATCGATCCGCTGCGACACAGTGACCTATGGAGCTGTGAGCATCATTCTCATGGAACGAATGGAGGAAAAACCTTTCCTGTTGAGGGTTCAATTAAAGGGAGCAGAGAAAGCTCAGATCATCTCTTTTTCTTTTTTCCAGAAAGACCACTTCATTCAGGTCGTCTGACTCATGCAAACCAGTTTGTAGAATGTGAGCTCATTCAGCGTAAACAAACATGGTCTTCAGCTTGAGCTGTACCTCTTATTTTGCTCAATCAAAGCTTTTCTTTAAAATATTAAATAAAAGAAAGACATTTTTTTCTGCCTCTGTTTCTTACTCTCTTTCATCCTTCTTTCCTTTTTCTTTCTTTTCTGTGTGAAGAAAATCAATGGTCCCAGATCATGTTTGCTGTTTAATGGTCTTTGTCTGAGGCATCGGAGGAGTCGGCGTGTAACTTGAGACCACCTGAACTTTAGTGGCACTGTCACGACAACACTAACACGACACGGCGCTCTTATTGTGAAATCACTGCATTGATGCAAGAAAAGTGGTGCTTTTCTGCAGTTTGAGGCACAAAGAACCGTTTCTATGCACATCTGACCTTTCATTGTCCAAAAATCAGCAGGTTTTACATACAGAGAAGCTGATCTTACAATGATCAAAATTACTCCGTCTGTGACCTCTAACTGTGTCCCCCTCCTCTTCCACCCAGGTAAAGACCACATATGTCGCTTCGTGGGATGTGGTCGCAACGACCGCTTCAACTACGTAGTGATGGAGCTTCAGGTAAATCCTGGTGGACGGGAAATATGATCCAATATCCATATCGGGCTCTGGTTTTCCCCTAAACCCTCACTACATCCTGCTGTTTACGCAGTATTGATTTAGTTTTGAACTTCTACCCTTTAAAGGGCAAAAAAAACAAAGTCAACATTTTTTGAGGACGTTCATTAAGCTGTTTTGTGTTCTACATATAAAATAAATTAAAATTGCATCAGTAAAACCACTTTTTTTTTACCTCTTTCCCAAAGAGGGATCAGAAAAGATTTCCTACGTGAAACAGCCTGTCACTTTTCACAGGTTAAGTCTACACATCATTTGACATTTTTGCTTTGAAAATACACCCAGACATATTATAATTGACATGTTAGTCTAATGCAATATAGATTATTAATAAGTGGTCTTACGATTAATAACTTATTTGTCTTTAAAAGTCGTGCTGATGGCAAAAGAGATCATTTTATTGTCAAACATCAAATGTTTATTGATGACACAATGAATGATTTCAAATCAACTAAACTTTCATGGGAAAAAAATAATTAGAACATAAAGAAACTAAAGAAATCCTGAGTTTTGATGGAAAACATCACAAAAAATAAAAAAAGCTCAGCTATTTATGTTTTATTATTTCATCTTTTTAAGGAAATCCTGTTATTTTTAACTAAATTCCAAAACAATTTAACTTCCTGTTTAGTGTTGCTCTCATTGATGGGGATTTCTGCCAGAAGTCATACAATAGTTACTTCGGTCCAAACTGCAGCACAGATCATGAAATCTGTACTTGCTGATAAATGAAAAATAAAAGCATGACAAAGAGACAAACTATTGAAAATTGTCAAAAGTTTTATTCATGTCCTTTTGTTATGATGCTGGGAAACCAAACCAAAAGATCTTCCATGTGTGATTCCAGGGTCGAAACCTTGCCGACCTGAGGAGAAGCATGCCGCGGGGAACCTTCAGCATCAGCACCACCCTCCGTTTGGGCCGCCAGATCCTGGAGGCCATCGAGAGCATCCACTCCGTGGGCTTCCTGCATCGGGACATCAAGCCGGTGCGTCATATGGTTGCAGATAACTTTGTGTGACTCCTAGCCTTCCCATCACATGACCTCCCCCTCACCCTCCTTTGCCTGTCTCTCCTGCAGTCCAACTTCGCCATGGGCCGCTTCCCCAGCACCTGCCAGACCTGCTACATGCTGGATTTTGGTTTAGCTCGCCAGTTCACTAATTCGTGTCAGGAGGTCCGCCCTGTAAGTGAAGCGCTCTGTTCCTTATCTCAGCTTAGCTCTGTTTTAAAGCTGAACTTTAAATCCATCATGTTTGATTCTGGCTGGTCGTTGGATGTGTTCAACGTTTAAAAAACTTTCAGAACAGACTCTCTAACATGTGTAGGTCTAACCATCAATGAATGTTATTTGAAAACCTTAAATCTAAACTGTTTATTGTTGTGAACAGGAGATGAGCAGTACGTTCAATTTTCAGAGCATTAAATCATCAGAATTCTTTTAGCTTTTTCAACCATTCTGTTCAAAACATTCAGCTTCCTCAGGAGATTCCTGCCTTTGCTTTTGCTTGTTTTTTTTTAAATTTATTATTATATAGCTGCTCTCACACAAAAAAAAAGAATTTAAAGAAATTCTTTTAACCCTTTAGGGGCTAAAAATTATTATTTCTTTCAAAATAAAAGTTTTCTTAGAAAAACTAACTCTTTTACTTGTCCTGATCTTTTATCGATTCATATTTTAAATGAACAAATGTTTTCATCCTTGCAACTTTATGGCTTTGTAGTTCTTTAAATTCCATCATTTTTGAAAAAAATTAAAGTAATAGCAAGATTTCGTGTGCTAATCTTGTTCTAACAGTTTTTTGCAGTTTTTGTGACACTGATGCCGATATTTCCATTCATTTATTCATCTGTTTTTCTATACCTTACTTTTAGCTAACTGATGCTTTACCATTCAACATTGCAGTCAGCAGCTGGTTTTTGCATTGATCTGCTTCCTTCAGCTTTATAGCTACTTTATTGTTTAGCTAATAAATATATAGTTTCAGCTATTTTTAAGTGCTTATAAATGCTTCAGCAACTTCTGCGTCATCCGTGTGGTTTTGCAGCGGATGTTATTTTAACAGTCGCTTCTGTCCTTACTCGTTAGCCCCGCCCAGTAGCCGGCTTCAGGGGGACGGTCCGCTACGCATCAGTAAACGCACACAAGAATAAGGTCAGAGTCTGTCCAGCATTTCGTGTCTGTTAATGATTTTCTGTGGTTGACAGAACGTGTGCTTGTGTGACTCTGCAGGAGATGGGTCGTCATGACGACCTGTGGTCTCTCTTCTACATGCTCGTGGAGTTCCTGGTGGGCCAGTTGCCGTGGAGAAAGATCAAAGACAAAGTAAGGCTGGTGAAAAACCGAAGCGCCGACAGTGATGGGATGTTAACGGATGTTTTTAACCTCAGGAGCAGGTGGGGAAGCTGAAGGAAACCTACGACCATTGCCTCATGCTCAGACACCTGCCGGCAGAGTTTGGCGTCTTCCTGGATCACATTTCCAACCTTGACTACTTCACTAAGCCCGACTACCAGGTGATAAGGTTTATTAAACGCCAGTGTTCCTAAAAATCTAAACAAGTCTTTTGGGCAGAGGCCCTTAAAAACAAATGAACTAGCGGTCACTTTTGTTCTTCATCTCTCTCTGGAGCACAGATGTCAAACTCCAGGCCTCAAGGGCCAGTGTCCTACATGTTTTCCAACTGACCTACACTTATTGCTTCTCACTGGCCAAACACAACTGAGCCATGTAATCAGCAGCAGGTAGGGCGGGGTTTCAGAAACTTCATCAGGATGACGAACTTTAAAACCTGGAGTCCGACACCCCTGATTTGGAGGGACATTTGTCTGAGCAAAACCAAAAAAGAAAATTTGAAAAAACAGTATTCCGTACAAGCCATCTTATATTATTCTTTAAAAATAAACATAGATTGGATAAGAGGAGGGTTGGAACCTGAAGTGACCCCCAGGCCAGTAGTTTGATGCCTCCACTTTCAGCAGCTGAGTTTTTTTTGAGCTCCTGTGAAGGAAAAGTTCAAAAACGGTGTGTTTCTCCGATGTTTCAGTTGCTGATGTCGGTGTTTGACAACAGCATGAAAACGTATAACGTTGTGGAAAATGACCCTTACGACTGGGAGCGGACCAGCACAGATGGGACGGTCACCATCAGCGCCAGTGCTACAACCCCACAGCATCACACCCGCCTCACGCCGGCTCACATGGGGTCAGTGTTCCAAAGCATTCCAAGTTCTGCCACGGTGGCTGTTGCTGCTTGAAGGAGGCGTTGCCTGATTTTTTTTTTTTTCTGCAGTATGGCGAATGCTTCTTTGATCCCCGGCGACCTAATGAGGGAGAACACCGATGAGGTTCTGCAGGACGAGCAGCTCAGTGATGCAGAGAACAACGCCGCTCCTGACCGCCTGCTGGCCTCTCCTCTGCATCCACTCCGCAACCAGGAGGCCGACGTTTGGGAGGAGCTCGACCGTAACCGTAACCGCATCAGGACAGCAGTCTGGAGGGTAGAAGACCATCCGGCTTTCAGTTTTGATATTTGAAAAGTCAAAACATACCTAATTACAGCGTTTATTGCAGAAGTTGTGTTCTACAAATAACCTGCAATAGACAAAAAATAACAAAATAGTCATGTTTATTCATTACAATCAGAGGTGCGTAAAGGCTGTAAAACCCCTCGCTACACACTTTTTACATTTCTCAGGCAGAAATGAACATTTTTGCATTTTTATTTATTGTTTAAACTCTCAAAGTTCAAGCCCTCGTGGAAAATTTAGTCCAGTGTCATAGAATGAAAACGCATATCCCCAGATTTATGGAAACTTGTCAAACTGAACATATTCTGTACATGAGACACGGCACAGAGGAGATTGATTGACAATGGTCTACAGCCAATCAGAAAGTAGAACAGAATGTGGTGTGGCATGCAAAATTGCAGTACAAAAATCTGCAAAGCAGCGATACTGCAACAGATGAACTGTGACTTAATGAGGGACCACTGTATTTTTTTCTTTTTTCAAGTCTTATAGAAAAGTGACTAAATTAACTCACCATACAGCTGCATTTTCTGAAATGATATAATAGCCGTTCTCAGACGTGATCAAGTCATCAAGCAGCTCAAGTCATCATACCTCCTCTGCCGTGTTTAACCATTTGTATGTGAATTTAAAAAAGCCACTTAACAACTATGGTTCAGATAATATACCATTGATGACCTGATGTAGTTTTATGCTAGTTTGCATACTTATGAAAAGATCAGAAACTGGTTTATTTTGAAAGGCTCGTATAACTTTTCCTGGATTTCCTCTTTGGATTGTGTTAGCATGACAATAGGCAATAAACAGTCGGCGTTTGTCACATAAAGTTTTGCTTGATGCTAAACAATGGATAATAAATTATCCGTTTTTGCGGCGATATCATAGCTGAAAACTCTTTCAAATATTTAGCAAATAAAGAAAGGCTTTTGTTTTTTCACAGGGGGCAACTGAAGAGGATCAAAGTAACAACCACGGCAATGCAGGACACCAGAGCCCTCATGGAGGCCAGACTCTGGGCTCTCCGGTCAAACTCCACTCTGAGGTGGGGGCTTTAGACCGAGATGGCACTCTCCTGAGAAAGCTCCGCAACATCCACAGCTTTGACCTGGAGAGGAGGCTGGGTCTGGACTCCAAGCCCAGCCCAGAGCGTTTCCTGGATTCTTGGTAAGTTTGATCTTTTTTGTTTTCTGTTGGTTAAGCTGAGAATTCACGCTTTATTTTTTTCAGTGTTCACAAGGAGATGAACAGCCAGAACCAGGAGAAGGAGGCTGCTGTGATCCCAGTCACTCAGGGTCAAGTCGTAACTGCCGGGGAGTACCGTGATGGGGTTTGGCACTATGAGAAAGAGTTCTTGTGTGGAGAAGGTTCTCCTAAAGCACCCTCCCCGGAATCTTTGGAGCAGGGAGAGAGGGCAGCCAGCAGTGGGGGCTTTGTGGCCCTGAACTTGAGCTCTGGGAGGCAAGATGTTGACTCAAAGGAGTGGGTAATGGTGGAGCGGCCCAGCGGCTCCCCGGGAGGAAAGGCAACGAGGAGCCCCTCGGAGGAGGACGAGGAGCCGGAGGTGCTTCAGCCGGAGGAGCAGTCTCCTGACTGGGAGAAGGGCAGCCCGAGTCCCGGCTCTGGCAAAGCTAAACAGGAAAGTTCCTCTTCCTCGAAGGGAAAAATGGACAAGCTGGAGCTCAGCGTGGGCCTTGTAGGTGCTCTACCCCCCATTACTCCAACCAGTCCAGCCGAAGCTCTGGCAGAAGGAGTCCTCACCCAGGTAGGTTCTTATCATAGAATGCTTCCTTTGCTACATGGCAAACATGAGACTGACCATAGTCGGCATTTTACCCAGTTAAAAAGCTGCACTGTCAGAGTTCTAGATCTAGAACGTCACTGCTTTTATCATACGGCAGTCAGAAATTCACCAGCTGCATCTTGCTGTAGTTTCAAGGTAACTCTCAGTGCTTTGTGTTTGCTTGCTCCGTCATTGTGTTAGAAAAGAAAGATGTGACACTTCGGATCCGGGCTGTAGCATGGGAGAAGAGAGCGCTTGACTTCAAAATCTGACTTTCATTTGCATCGTCCTGCTTTACTTATTTGCCAAAATTTATGTTTTGTCTTGTTTCAAACTGATTTCAAATGTGATTTTGTTGATTTACTTTGAACTTCTTGCTCTTTTGCTGTTCACACCCTTAAAATAATTCACTCAGGTTAGCTTTGGAGCCCAGTTTACGCTTGAAGACCCACTCTGACCATCTTTTGAGCTATTTTCAAAACGTTCCCAGTGGTCTTTTAATTATAATGATCGCGTTTTTAGTCAAAATAAAAAACAAAACAAAAAAACCTTGTTCCTCTCCCTCAGGGAACAGAGGTTATAGTCATAACACTTTGTTCCCTTTCAGTCAATTTACTCAACACAACACATGTACTATGGGACATATATACACGTCACATCCAAATGGTAGAACCGGTTGAAAGTATGAGGCGATGACCAGCTTGCCGTAGCACAGACGTCACTCACACAGAAACCCCGAAACAGAGCCCAAGAAGTGGCTACGCCACTGGTCAAATGGGCTCTCACACTCTGAGGTAACTGAAGGCCTTTACTGTTGTAAGATAACCAGATAGCTTCAACAATCCAGCGTGAAAGCCTCTGCCTAGACAAAACTCTGCCTTTGGCAGGATTAGCAAAGCACACAAACAGTCGATCCGACAAGGTGAGGTGAGAGCCAAGAGTAAAGCCGTTTTACACGAAGTACATTTCACATCAGTTTCCTCGAGTGGCTCAAACGGAGAACCACTGAGGCTCTCCAACACCAAAGTCAGATCCCATGAAGGCACACTAGGCTTAATAGGGGGCCTTAGTCGGTGGACCCCCTTCAAAAACTGCACAGTCAGGGGATGAGAACCAGTGGACATCCCATCAAAACCAACATGACAAGCAGAAACTGCAGCCAAATACACCTTAATTGTGGAAAACGAGGTACCCTGATCCAGCAAAGTCTGGAGGAAAGTCAGAATGTCCACTATAGAACACTAAAAGGGTTGATAAATGATATTTCGTTCCTGACACCAGTGTTCAAAGGCTCGCCATTTATAGATATAAAGACCTTGGGTGGAAGATGCTCCTGCACTATGAATGGCAGCCCTTTAGCGATCAGGTTGGACCTTTCAACAGGTAAGCATGCAGTTGCCAGAGCTCCGGGTGTGGGTGTAATATTTCCCCACCCACTTGGGAGAGGAAGTCTCTCAAGTCCTTCATGGAAAAGAACAGTGGGCAGTGGGTGTTGTCTTTGCTGGCAAAAAGATCCACTGCCGGTTTCGCGAAGTGGTCCCAGATGAGGGCCGCCACCTCTGGGTGAAGCCTCCATTCCCTCACAAGAGGACCTCCTCTGGAGAGCAGGTCTGTCACCCAGTTGGGCAGATGCCGGCTCGTACAGGGAAAACATTTTGTCTGCAAGTGAATGCTTAAGAAAGCAGCAGATCAGGGAACTTGCAAACTTTTTACGTCACAAATACGATGTTTTTTCAAAAGCGCTTTTTAGTCTTCTACTGATTCATAATGATTTGAAGAAAGAAATCCTCAGTTATGCAATTTTGAGCTTAATTTTTCCTTATATCCGTTCTCCATCATGAGAAAAGGCTACAAGAACATGTTAAAAACACCCAAAACATATATTTTTTTATCAGATTGGGTCTTTAAACAGTAAAAAACAGCATCCAAAGAGGGAAACCTTTCCTTCTCACACGTGTCCCCCCCGACCACCTTCTTTTGGAAGTATTAAAGAACACGTAGGATCCTCTTCTTCACACACCCCGCTGCTTCTCCTGCCTCACACGCCTCCACCTCCATCATCCTCACGAACTCACAACCCCTTCTCTCTTCACCCCCTACTTCTGTCCTCTTCGTCTTTTAGCTCCCCACCTCTCCTCCGTCCCTGCCGGAGGAGGTTCTGGTCCGGACGTCCAGCCCCATCCCTCTGCGCTCCCCCAGCCCTCACACCCTCCTGACCACCCTGTCGGACCCTCTGCAGCAGCGCCAGCCAGCAGGCTTGAGGCGCAGCCATTCTGTGGAGCAGCAGCAGCAAGCACCCTCCTCCGCCCTCTGCCGCGCCTCCCCTCCTCAGTCAACAAGTCCCGTCCCCAGCGCCCGCTCGCCCAGTCGCAGGAAACTGCCGGCCATCCCTCCCGGTGCCGCCAACACCAAGTTTCCCTCAGTCATACGCATCACCCGCGCCCAGCTCCAGCAGGTGATGAAGCCCATCCCTGAACAGCACACCTCCACCAGTCCTCCTCCTTTGTTCTCCTCGTTTATTTAAGTTGCTGTTTCGCTGGCTTGTTTTGCTGTCATGCAGCTCTCTCAGAAACCATGAAGGGTGTGGCGTAGGCCAGACAGAGCATGGGTCCCATGTTTCCTCGTGTCATGTGAATAGCGGTGTGTGTTTGTCGGGCATGTTGTGTTTGGAATGTGGAGTCATGACGACAGGTCGCATGGTCTCTTTTGTTTCAGATCGTCTTTGTCCTCTCCATCTTTCTCTTCCTCTCCCTCTCCCTGTATTTGTTCCTCACCCTCTCCTCGCTGAAGCCCCCTGCCAAGTTGCGTGAACGTTTCCTGTCCCACCTACCGGTTTAGTACTCACAAGCTTGACTGACACTGCCATAGCACTTGTGTGTTTCGCTCTGATAAATGGTAGCTATGGTTCTGCATGCTGTTGCCAAACTAATCACCATTTTTTTAGCCCACATTTTACTCTCAGTTCTGCTCTTGCTGCGGATCCACAGCACAACTCCACACGCTGTGGTCTATCAGCAACAGACCTTTGAATTAAAAACATTTTA
The DNA here is from genome assembly GCA_036245035.1 of Adrianichthys oophorus. Lineage (NCBI taxonomy): Eukaryota > Metazoa > Chordata > Actinopteri > Beloniformes > Adrianichthyidae > Adrianichthys > Adrianichthys oophorus. The sequence goes on along the minus strand of BSAI01000115.1, from coordinate 10,427,288 downwards.
TTCCTTCAAGTGTTTTCTTTCAAATGACGTTGTTTTCTTTCTCTGCCCTCCTGCCTTCCTTCCTCTTCCCCCCCCTCCAGCTGACAGCTCAGCGTCCGTCCAGGCTGTCCTCTCCGTCAGGATCAGACACGGCGCCTCAGTGTCTCCTCCTGGAGAGGCGCGGTGATGCTGAAGCTGAGGCTCAGCAGTTCCAAGAGCCAACCTCCCCCCACAACCCCGACCTCACTCATCCAGGGACACCGACTGACCCCCCGGTCGTTGGAGACAAAGCTAAAAGCCCCACGGGGAGCCGCGTGTCCTCGCCTCGGTCGCCTCCGGTACGCTCGCCATCCTCGCCTCGCTCGCCTCTCAGCCCTGCCCCTGCCCACGACCGCCTCTCCCCCTCCGCCAGCCTGCAAAAGGCTTCAAGTAACGGCGCTTTGTCCAATCTGAAAGACCTCGACAATGAGTCCACTCCCGGTGCGACGCAGCCTCAGCTCAAGGAAGAAGAAAACTGTTCCCCACAACACCGACTTGGCTCAGCTTCCCCCACCACCGCCCCCCGGAAAGACCCCACCCGCCGGCAGAGCCGCATCCCTGTGCTGGAGCCCCCCACCGCTCCCCCGGGGTCTGCAAAGGAAAAGCTCCTGCAGAAAAAAGCCAGCCACCAGGGCTCGGCGCCATCCCCCACCGCCTCGCCCTCGCTTTCCGATAAGCGGGGCGCCATCATAGCCTCCCTGGCCCGAGATCCGCTGTCCTCCGCCTCCGACCGCTCTCAGGATGAAGACTCCCTCATGGGTTCCCGCTCTGACCGACAGGGGGACGACGCTCAGTCCCTGTCCTCCTCCTCCAGCCCCCTATCCCGCAAGAGCAGGATCCCCCGCCCCGTTCATTCGGCCTCCTCTGCCGAGCAGCTGGCTGCCCACTTCCTGCCAAGTCCACCCCCGGGGAGGCCACCAAGCCGCTCAGGAGCGGAGGGCAGGTAACTCACGGACGGGTAGCTTCTGGCTACACATTTACGAAATAAAATGAAAACAAAAAGCGAAACAATTAATGTTTTTATCGATGGATGTTTCGGTGTCGACTTAAACAGCAGTTCTTATGCTATTTAATAACTAGGTCACTGCAGAAGAGCATCAGGCAGTCTTTTTTCTTCATTATGTTCTGCAGATGTACATGTAATGCATCTGATGCAGCATTTTTATTTTCAATAAATTAGAAATGAACAAAGAAGTTATAATATTAAAAAAACATCCAAGGGGTTTTAGCATTTTGAACAGCTTTACCAAAAATATCCTTATAACTTTTTATTTCAGATCATATTAGAAAGTACACTTTATTTTTCACTGGTACGACACTTTAAAAAGTGTTGTTTGGTCAGTGCATCATTTACACATTTAAACAACAATTTATTGAAACAAAACTTACAATGGAAAAAATGTAAAAGTGCATCAGTCATAAAAACTAAGTATATACAAATAATTAGTGTTCAAATGGTAAAACCCAGCATAAATAAATAAACCTTAAAATAAAAAGATTAATCATATGACCACTGTACCTTGAATTTTAAAACATTCACCATTGAACAGTTCCAGTATTATTGATTTGACAAAATGAATTTAGACCAACACACATTGTTTACCGTGTTAACCACATATAGCATTTTGAGACCAGAAAACGCACAATTTACATCTGGTTTCAGTTCAGTTCATTTAACAAGTTTTTATGAAAAGATCCAAAGAAGCAAAAGAAGGGACGCAAAAATCACAGAAGCAAAAATACTTTCTGTTATAAACTTAATCGATGACTTAAAAAACACAAAAAAAAAAAAAAAAAAAAAACTTAAACAATAAAATCTAAACTTGAAACTCCAAATGTTAAAGTCCCATTGTTTGTTAAACACAAGTTTGAAAAGTTTTTTCCTTTTTTGTCATGTTCGGTAATATGACTGCAAAACTATGCAAAACATACCAAAAAAAGACCTAAATAGGCAAAAGACAAACCAAGAAAACTAAAAGACACAAACTGTCCAACAAGTTCAAGAAAAAATATGATCAAACTTTGAGTAATCACAATTAATTTAAATTAAAATGTTTTTTTTAATCCAGAAAAAGAAGAAAATGCTAAAGATAAAAATAAGGAAATCCTACCCAAAATGCTTTAAGGAGTTTTTGTTTGAGTTTATTTAAAAACTGATGAAAATGTTACCAAAAAACCCAATAAACCGTCCCTTTTTTTCCTCTCCCCACCATCCTGTTTGCTCCTAAAGGTTGAGGCGTTATCGCATCAGGGTCGGCAGCACAGGTGACGCCGACATCCTGTCATGTCTGGCTCAGCTGATGCGCAGCTCCCGCTGCTCCCCGGTTCACCAGCGCTCTTCGTCTCAACACGGGGGCTCCAGGGGGGGCATCGGCAGCCTGACCGGCCCCCTGCACCACCACCGCAGCTCCAGCGGCTCCCCACGCAGCTCCTCCTCCCTGCAGCGCTCCGTCAGCTCCTCGCCCTCCCGCCACGAGCATCGAAGCGGTGTGGTTGGCGCCTGCCTGGGTCGCAGCCACTCGCCCCCCAGCTTTTCGGGATCGCCGCCTCCCCGCCGCTTCTACCTTCACCACCAGGAGACGTGCTGCAGCCGGCAGGCACGCGCAGCCGCCTTCCACCTGTCCAGGGGGAAGGCCGGCTGCAGCCGAGAGGGCAAGTGCTCCACCAAACTGAGCAGATAGTCGACCAGGTTGAGTCTTACTGAACACTCAAACTGGAAATCTAGCTTTCCCTGTTAGATTCACCGCGACATGTAGGTCATCATCTTTTAGGCTGTAAACCAATACTTAAGTTTGAAGGACTCTGTGTCAGACGCCTGTGAAATGGCAGAAAAAGCTTTTTTTTCATCTGTTTTCTATGGCGGAAAAATACTTATTGAACAATATATTTGTTCACAGGATGAATGAACCAACATATTGAGCTCTAACTGGCGATATGATTGAGTCTTGGGTAGACTGGAGAGAAGCGTTGAAGCCCCCTTTTACTTGATAGGTATGTAAACATTCACCTTTGACCTCTCCTGCAGCACAATAATATATATATATCCCCAGTATTTATGATTGCACTGATGGAGCTTCTGATGGATTCATCTGGAGGTAGCATGCAGGGTAATGTTGCTCAGTCTGAACTAAGTCACACTCTGAAGAAGGGTTTTTTTTTTTTTTTTTTTAATTGAGAGGATTATGCTGATACTTTGCAAAGCTTCCTGCTCCTTCACCCCAATCTGTGACCACAGATGTGGCTCCCGCGCGAGTTTTAAGCATTTCACTCCGAGGGTTTGACCCTTTAAACAATCAACCGTGCAAAGTGTGTGAGGACACGCCTGTCTGTGCCTACAGCGATGCCGAGAGGGGGTCGTTACGTCACGCTGGCTTTTGCGGCGTCGGCTGCCGTAGTAGAAACCGTAATCCTAACCAACACGAGGTGTTTGTCTCTGTGTGTGCCTTGGCACTTTGGGTAGTTTGAGGTTCGTACTCCGAGAAGAGAAGAAGCCAAAACCAGTTGTGTGCCAGTCGTTGTAAAATAAGCCCTTTTTCAAAGTAGCAGGACAGATGTTTTTGTAAGTTGAAGATAAAAGTAGCTGTCGTGGTGAAATAGAGGGCTGCAGCTTTCCTACGCACACACCAAGTCGGTGTGTGACACAAAACTTTTTCATCCACGGATGTTTCTGATCTTAAAAAAAAAAACACTTTTTCACATTGCGAAAAACAGGGGCCATGTGTACAGATAGTTCTCACCAAATACAGCGTTCCAGAGTATTCTTTTAGCACACTGAGGCTCTCCACCAAAACTGCGTCCAACTTATAAGATGCTGTAAATTAACCTTCCTTCTGCTGCTGCATCCATTACAGAAAAGAGTAAAAACGACTGCAAACCAACTAACTTCAGCAGCTTTCATCTGCACTTACTCCTCAAAAGACTAATTGTGCTGCTAAAGAATGAGTTGTTTTAAGTTCACTCATTTGTCTGACATACTATACAATTAGCAGAAATGTAGACAAAAGTATCTGGGAATGAGACCAGAGGCGTTCTTTAAAATCGTTTCTGAAACCTTGCTCTGTAGCAGGGGGTGGAGTATTTTCTCCATCACACACTCTTATCTGGAGTAAGATGAGCGCCAAACCTTTGACTTCCACATTGAAGCTCGTCTGACAAAGAAAGTAATTGCATTTTGGTGCAGTTCACCCAGTAACCACCGGGGCAAACAAATCACTGTTCAATTCTTTGTGGATTGGCAGAAATATAAATACTTGAACCTGGTTTTAAATGGCCTATATCATGCTATTCTAACTCCTTCAGAGTAAAAAATATCTTAATAGATTATATATATATACACACTAAAGAACTTTTTTTTAAGAAATATGCCTCAATCTCTGAGGAACCATCTTTCGCTCCTTCAGGGTGCCACCCATTTCATGATCTCAACTTAGAGCCAGCCTCGGCAGCGAGCCGGTGTTGCCTGTAGCTGCGTTTCCATTACACACGTGCTAAATTTGATCAAAATTCTAGAAATGTAAAAAAAGAACCCACAATTTTGCAGTTACAGTTTCCATTAAATTATAATTATGCGAATAAACACAAGCAAACTTAGGCGATAAGTCATTCAAAAACATGGCGACAGATGTGAACAACATTAGATATGTGGTGTTATGGTATTATTTTAATTTGATTCTGTAAAAATAACTAAAAGGGCACATTTGGATGATGTCACAGCAGGGTGCCACATATCTAGACGAGTCGCATGTGAAAAGCCTGTTCAGCGCAATTAAAAAAATAAATGTTCTTAAAAGGAAGAGGTTGAACACTTTTCTGCCACTACACTAGCGCTCATCGTCATCTATCAAAAGACACGTCGGCGTCATATTGAGGCCATGGAGTGGCAACTTCCTTACACATGGGAGCGGCCACAGATGAAGCATTTTTGGGAAATTGTGGTTAGGGATTTTACAGAAGAGCTTGTGGATCTAACAGTTGTGAAATACGTCAATTTTTATTCCCCTCAAAAACCACTTCTCCAAGGGCAAAAACTTTTTCAATAAATGAAAGTTTTTTTTACAAATTGACACGTTTCCAGTAGGCGAACTTATTATCGCAAATCCAATTTGCGCAATTTCATATTTGATGGAAACGCAGCTTGTGCAGATTAGGTGCAAGAGGAACCACTTCTTCTCAGTCAATGCAAAAATGAAAGCGTTTTGCCGATCACCGCTAAGTCCGTGGAGTGTGTGTGTGTTAACCTGGGGGCGGTGCTGGCACACTCTTTCTGGAAGGGGCTGTTCCACCACACATGAATGTGGGGATCCAGTCATTCTTGGAGATTGGGAGGGGCTGTTGCTCACAGAGCAGGGTTGGAGAGGAATAAATGAGATTCATAAATGGAGCAAAATACTGCTTTTTTTTTTTTTTGTTTTTTTTGCGGGGAATCCACATTATAATACGCTTAAAAGCTACCAAAAAAAGTTGATTTTGCATGATACAGGCCCTTTAAAACCTGTTTGTCTCTAGCTTGGTTTAAAAACTGTGGCAGCTGTACTGGTATATTTTTATTTAACCATGAAATGCTATTTATTTTTCATTTTACTGTGAAATTGCACAAGCAAGGTCAGTTTTTTTTCTGAAATGTGACCATGATCAAACCAGTTCTTCAGCAGGTGTATTGGACCAAGATCAGGCTTGTTTTACACCGCTTGCTTGCCCCTTTTTTAAAAGGAAAGGACGCAGTCCATAAAACTGGAAATGAAATGCATCACACGATAACATCTTGACTGTGCCTTTTTGAGGTCCTTCAAGCATGGTTTGAAGCTGGCTGAAGATGAAGACTGGGAAGTGAGATCTTCCACTCTGTTGTGGGTCTGTGGTGTCCCAGTTTCATCAAATTGGATGAAATCTAAATAAGGCAACAGGGTTTTTAGAGATGGCGACGTGATCTTTGCATCAAACTCCTGGCCTAAGCAGGATTTTTTTTCTTAGTATGCTTCCTTTAGTTCCTGTAGGGTTGATTCTTGCAAAGGCTGCTAGGAGCCTCTTAAAGACATAACCACATATAAAGGGAAAAGTACATGTTAATGGAATTTACAGGGACGAAGTAAAACCGGTAAAACACAAGAGTGTTTTCTTCAACTGGAACAGCCTCACAGAGCAGCTACGATGAGTCATCCTGAAGGCAGACAGTGTTCAGTCAGTCGGCTGCCTTAATGTCTTTTTTCTGCCCCTCTCTGCGTGCTGAGGGATGACTGAGCCTTGTCTGTGCTGGAGATCATTCCACTGTTAGGCCAAGCTAAGCCTTCTGACTCCTGTGCGAGTGTGTCACTGTGGAGAGAAGCAGCGACGAAACGAAAACGAGAGCCTGAGTGGGAGTTTCTTTTTCTTTCAATTTCAGTGTTGTTTCGTCATATGAAAACCCTGTGCTTGCAAACAGGGCTGAGCTGAGGCGCACAGATTTCAATAAATCCATTCAGAGTTCAGAACACTGTTCCTATTATAATTTATACCTGTAAAATATTTCAAAAATACTATTTAAAAAGTATTGTAAAACCATAACTTATATGCTAAAAGGCTTCAGAGAAATGAAGGAACTGACACTAAACATAGCTGCTGGTTTTTCAAGATAATCAGATTTCTTCATGTTTATTATTATGATTATTATTGTACATAGGTGGTGTGTAGTCTTAGTATTTGTGCAACCTATTACAGTAAATTTACTTTGTTCCTTTTCAAGATCAGATAGAAAGCTGTCATATTTATAGTAGCTTGTCGGCAGAGCCGACAGAACAAGCCAAGCTGTTTTATTTTGAAGTGTTCGATGGAAACTAATAAAAGCTTTGATGTCCACATGTATACTTTTTTCCGTTATATCATTAAATGTATTGCTCATATTTTATTACTATTAAATTCCTTTCACATCCTTTTTTTTTTTTTTTACTTAAACACTCATTTTTTAAACCTGATATTTTTGTGTTTGTTTTTAACTGTTTTGAAAAACAACTGTACAGTCTTGAGATAGGAATGTAACAAGTGGCAGTTTTGCATTGTATATATCTGTAATTATTTGCCTTTATTTTATTATTTGTATCATATCAATGCCTTGTACAGCGTTTTTCTTTTCTTTTTGTCTTTAAATTTTTTTGTATTTTATTTTTATAAACTGGTTATGAATAAATTTACTCATTCCGCATGCAGACAGAATCATGTGTCAGCTCCGTCCTTTATTCTCCTTCAGACACAACTTTTTCATGCTTTGCTCTACATGTAAACTATTCAAATAAGACGTATATGGAATAGATCACACACACACATGAATACATTTATTTAACATGAAAAACCATTAAGGTTCACTGATAAAACCTAAGAATGACTAAAGTAAATAAAAACTACTGAAAATCAGTCAAAGAAAACTAGACATTAAATTTGATTTTCTACTCAACAAAAAGCAAATGGTTTGAATTTTTAGAAACAGATTTAAGTTTTTATCACTGTGTGAAACATTTTCTTTCATCATCAGTATGGCACAATCTTAGGGAATTTTAAGTAATATTTTTCAAGCCAAAAAAAAATCAATTTCTTGAGAAGTCAGATAACCTCATTGATTAAATTTGAGATGTATATAGGCGCCCTCCTATGATCCATAAACACTGGGTCACATTCTTATTTTTTTATAAAGTATTCAACGCCAAAGAACAAAATATGAAGATGTATAAAAGCATGCAGACTTAAAATAGATAACTGGGAAGAACTAGGAAGAACTGGGAACTATTTGTCTTCATTGAATAAAACACATTCACCCAACTGTCAAAAAAACCTATTGATTAATTATTATTAACAAGATTGTGACGAAGCAGTGTCGCAGGTTGCAGGACAGCACCTGAACACCAGCCTCAGTTTTTGTTTCCTTTTTTTCCCCGTCATCACATAGTCCTTTAGTTTATAGTTTGCACAGGACACATGCACACATACAGGCAAACAAATCATTCACAACATCATAGCCCAAATTCTGTTTAATTCTAAGGGTGCACACTTAGTTTTAAATAGAGTTCTACTCACCATCTAGGCTTCACAACATTCAAACCAGAGCCAGAGCATTTGTACACATCATCATATACATAGGAAACAGGAAGTGATCTCATATGTCTGACCCCCCAAATAATCCTATGAATGAATATGGACATGAATTCGGACATAGCCATATATGAATCAAGCTTTGTGAGGCAGATTCTAAATGGTCTCTTACATTATACGTCACCATTGCGTCATGAAATTATTTTCGCAGTGCGCTTGCGCCGACTCCGCCCCTTCCTGTCCCGTCCTGTAGCCGCGCAGCTCCTGACAGAATGGCGGCTATTTTGGACTCTGTCCTGTCCCGGAGAGTAGAGTCCAACAAGGTCGTGGAGTGGTTGAAGACTGTCCAGGTAGATCTCAAACTGGTGTTACCGATACGAGACCGACTTTTGTCTGCAGAAGAAATCTGGTTTGGGGTGTTTTATGAAATGTCAGTCTCGAACTGTTTGTAAACAAAACTTTTAGCTTGCAAGCTAGCAGGAGCTGCGTACTGTTACTGTACATGTTTAAATGTTGCTTATCCCTCGAAATCCACGCAGTTTAGTTTTAGTCCTTACATTTATTATTCTCTTGGAGTTTGTGTTTAATTTCGTGTTGAAATTTAGTTTGTACGAAAACTTTCCGCCGCAGCCCATCTCTCTAACTGTTGTTCCTCTGGCCAACAGGAGCGCGACAGCCTGCCGTTCACTGACCATGGAATACTTGTCCAAAAACACCAGTTTGTCTCTTTCCTCCTGAACTTCCTGAGAGAACAGAGCACTCCAGCGCTCGCGCATGGCACCCCAGCCAAGACACCCAGTCACCCAAGACCCGCAGCTCAGACCGGGGGCTTCTCTGAGAGGAGGACTTGCAGGTCTGCCGGGAGTGGAACCGCTTCCCGGAGTCGCATCCAGCTTTTTTCTCCATCCTCCTCGGTGTCTCCTGGAGCTGAGTGTGATGCTGCTGGACAGTCAAGCTGTCTAAGTGGGGTTAGTGCCTTTAGCAGCTCGTCCTTCTCCATGTCATGGAGCCCTGCTTCCAGACCGTCAGGCTCTGATCGCCGGCATTACCAGAGGGTCTGTCTTAGTGACTTCATGACGTCTCCCCCGGACATGCAGCCCAGTCCCTTTCAGTCACAGAAGAACCGAAAGAAGAGCATGGCTGTTGGAGCACAAGGGAGAGGAGGCCGTGGAAGCCGGCACAGTGATGAGATGGGGTTCTGGGATACCGGGCACAAGAGGTCAGGGAGAGGAGGAGGAGGAGGTCATGGCAGACCGAGGGAGCAGCTTTCACCTCCATCTGCAGATTCCTTTAATTTCAACAATTTAGAAGACTTCCCACCTGTTGGATCATCACCAATCTCCCCTTTGTGAGTCCAAACTAATTAAACATACTTGCTTTTTCTTCCATTCACGTTTTTTTTAACCGTTTCTTATTTTCCAGAACATCCAAGCCGTCCAGAAGAATTAACCCAACACCTGTCAGTGTGGAGCGGCCTCGTTCTAAACCAAAGACCTGTTTTACATCCACTCCATTCACCAAACCGAGTAGTCCTCAGATGGGAGCAGAAGTGCTTGAGGGGTCGATGAGAGTGGGGAGTCCTTTGAGTTTGCAAGAAGAGAGAGAATTGCTTAAAAGAGAAAAGTAACCAGACACACATTGCACCATCTTTTGTGTGATGTTGCTAAACTTTGGCACAATCCTCACCCCTTTGGTTTTATTGTTCTTCATTTTCATTTTTAGGAGCAAGCTTGCCCAGCAGACTGCTTCTCCCTGTTTGTCCTCTCTGGAACCCTGCACCCCACCCAAGATGGGCTTTGCGGATGGAGCCAAAGTTACTCCAGAGCTGCAGACACTTTGTCCTGAACGCTCAAAGGTTACATTCGCTCCTGAGCTGGATCTTCTGGCAGAATTATACTGCGCCTGCATTTCTGGTAAATGACCACAAGATGGTAGCAATTAGCCAAAAAAACATAAATGTCCTTGAAGGGGAAACGGGAATTAGTGCATTCTGGTTTAATAAAGGAAAACTGGTGATAGAAATAACATAGATGTTAAAATGAGGCATAGAAATATCTGCTGAAGATTTGTCTTAAAAATGCTTTGTTTGTTTGTTTTTCCAGAGAACTTGGTTCCTAACATTTTTTTGGAGCTCTTCTTTGTGATACAGTTGTTAACATCTCTGTCTCCACTTACTAACGATGCTGAAGTACAGGAAAGCTCCAGCGCCACAAATTCAGGTGCTTCCTCCCTTCCTACATACATAAAAACCTTTCAGATTCATAATAGAAATACAAATGATCCATGACTCTAAATGAAACTTGATATTTGCAGATGTTTTAGAAAGATGCTACCTAAAGCAAGTACACAACTGTGTCTACTTTGCTGTGAAAGTGCTGGAGGATCAATTTCAGTGAGTCGCATATTTTAATTAATTTTTTCTTTAAAATTGCGTCGTATTTTATACTCGTAATCTGTATCTGTGTCCTTTACATCTGTCAGGTTGGTCTCTCATTTGGACAAAGGAACTCTGCGGCTGTTGGCAGAGAATGAGCGCGTGGCGTCTTTCTCTCCGGCGCTTAGGGATCTCCTCATTCAGGCTCAAGACAAAAGCTCAGCAAAGGTGTCATGGATGAAATGCAATCACACATAGATAAGTACACTGCAATAAGGTAGCCTATAAAACTAGGAAAGAGCATTAATCTTAAAAGAAAAATGACAAGAAAGTATTAAAATGATCTATCAAAGCAGCAAGTAATTTTTACTTAACAAGTAATAATAAAATGTAAAAATCTATAAAAAGGATTCCTACACAAACACTTAAAAAAGAAAACATTTCTCAATTTCATGTTATACAAATAAGTATATTTAACATCCATTAAACTTTAGAAAACATTCCTAAAATTGAACCAAAACTATAGTATTACTTATTTTCAGAAGATAAATATTTCAGCGTTGAAAATGTAAAAAAAATTGCATGTAGCTTTCAAAATTAAATAATATAATTTGAGTTTTTATTAGTCGATTAAATCAAGATTTTCTGTTGTCCAGAATAAAGAGCAAAAGGATTTGACTCATTTTAATAATAATTTCTTTATTTATAGATCCTAGCTCTTAATGTGACAAAAAAATCACAGCTTTCCTGATTTTGAGAAAAGCTTGGAAAGGCGTTGAGCCAAGAGAAGTTAAAACAGCTTAAAACTTGGTGAAATATTTTGAATGTCTAAAAACAAGATTTTAAATCTTTGCAAGTATCAAATAGTTTGTAGTGTACATTTTTATGAACTGCTGTATGAGTTCAAAATTTCTCTTTTACCTTTTAAGAATCTTTTTTTTTGTTCATTTTTTGCAGCTCTCTCCATCAGTGTCCACTTTCATTCATTCAGTCCCATTCCAGCCGGACACGGACAACCGTTCCAACTTTGGAAACGACAAAGCCTTCCACACCTTTAAGAAACAAAGGTAATTCATGGCACAATTGTCTCTTTATTTTTAACTCTTATTATTTTACAGCTTTCTAAAACATGACAGTTTTTTTAAGTATAGTCCCAGACCTTGGGATCAGGAGTGTTTGTGCGGAACCTGCAGGTGTGGGTTTGAGTTCAGTCAAAAAGTGGAATTTCCTGTTTTTTGCACTCGCGCCTGTGGGGAAGAAACCACATTTCTTTAGTACACTGCTGTAAAGCTTCCCTAATAATATTATGTAAACACAGAATGTGGACGAAGTAACAAAAAATAAACATTTAGCAAAGTTTTCTTTAAATCTAGAAACGGGCAGAACCAAAGTGTTTTAGATGTAAGTTAGAAAAAGTTCAACTGTAACAAATTCTCAACAGCAACAGTTTTTTGTTTTTGTACTAAAATATTAATAAAAAAGATTAAATAAGGTAAATTTTATTTTTTTAATTGCAGTTGTTGGGTATTAGACATTGGCCTAAGCTTTATTTACGTGTAATTTTGATGGTTTGTTATAAAAGCTTTTATTTTAAAATGTAAAAGCAGAAAAATTAGTTGTTTCACGTCCCAGGCTGATGTCTGAATGCAAAGAAAAATATAAACCAAAATTCAGATGAACATGTGTTTTTGGCTTTGTTTTTGATTTTTCATTTAAGCAGAACAGAAATAAATAAAATAGAAAGCCCTTATTTTCGTCATAACAATATTAAACAGTGGACACATGAATGAAATAAAAACTGACTTAAAAAATTCAGAGGAGCAGATGGATCTTAGTGTAAATCTAGAGTTCAATGGGCCTGAAACGCCTGTCAGAAGGCAGCAGGTTAGCAAAAGGGTTAAAATAAAAGTTTTTTCATGTTTTTTTAAAATAATTTCTGTGTGATTGTCCTCTCAGAGATGTGTTTTATGAGGTGTTGCGAGAATGGGAAGACCTTCATAACGAACCAGGGTGGAGTTTTGAAGCTTCGCTCGGAGGAAGAATCCGGCAAGTGCAGTTCTAGCGACTTTCCTCCATAAACCGGGGTGAAGGTTTAATTGCTGCCTTTTTTTTCATTATAGAGGAATGATGAACCAACTCACATCTGCAGTAAATCATTCTCATTTTGCTCGCTTGTTCCTCAAGCAGCTTGTTCAGGTAAATCCACCACCTTTCGTCTGAAATAGTTTGTGTTCTGAAAACATCACGGGTGCTTCTTCAGATGTCCAAAGGACCTCAGATGACCGGCTCTCCTGGAGAACCTCCGGATGCTGACTTGCTGGAAATACTGGGAGCCGACAGCCTTGGTCGCTTGAAGCGTCTGGAGGAGCGTCTCATCCAGCCATGTGGAATTGTTGGCCCATGTCCTCCTCCATCCTTTCCCGGACATCAGGAATTCTTCAAGGATTTCATACAGTCAGCAAGCTGGTGAGAAAGGACAGTTTAATACAAATTCTCTGTCAAAAAGATGAAACTGACGTTTTATTTTGTCAAGCTAAAGAAAGCGTTTTTTCCGCGTTGTGTACCAGCTGCCAGCTAAACCAGCATCTTCAGGACAGCTTGTGTCAGCAGCTCCTACAGCTGGATGAGGTGTCCATCCTGAGCCCCTCTGCTTCCATTAAGGAGGAAGATGAAGATGGGGACATGGAGCAGCAGGTAGAAGACTTTTGGCACAAATTCTGCATGACTTTAAACAAAGTCAATACATAGAAACTCTAACCATGATGTTGCATATTATTGAACCCCTTTTGAAAGGACGAGAAGCAGCGGTTCTCCTCAGTGCTGCTTTTAGCTCGGCTTCTGGCAAAGTTCCTGGGTTTCATTTCCTTTCTTCCCTATCAAACATCGGAGAGGCCGTCCAGGGAGATACAGGAGTCGTCTGTAGTCCTGCGCAGCAAGGTGAGGTGAAAAGGGGACAAAGCACTGCCTCATCTAGACTGGTTCAGACAAAGAACCATCATTTTCAAAAGTCTGCCGATCTTTTGGAAAGTCTTTGTAACCTCAATTTTAGATCTTCACTCTGCTCCCTCTTTGTTTAATTATGCCTTATGGTGTGTGCTTCGTTCTCCCCCCCCCCCCCCACACACACGCACAAGAGTGTGCCGGTTCTGGATGTGTGTGCTGTGCTAAATAACAGTGTCCGGAGGCGGCGCACCATCCTAACTGTCCCCTGGTTGGTGGAGTTTCTCTCCATGTTGGACTTTGTGGGTCCTCTTCTGCTCTGCTACAGGACGGCATTGGGAACCCTTCTTCTCCTCTACAGGTCTGACACCATTTTTTTCCTGATCATGGAAGGATGCTCTTTGGAATCTCTTGTAAAGATATTTTTGGTGATGCACAGATCTTTGGTTTTGTAGAAAATGAAGGAAAAATGACTTTATTTCAACATTTTCTTAAAAAATCTTATGATCAGTAAGTATTTTTTTCACAACCGACTCCTCCAATAGTTATTTATTAATTTTGTTGGACATTTATTCAGCCAAAGTACTAATAAACAGTAAGATGAAGGGTGGAGAAGAGAATATTTTTTTGTGGCAGGTCAGTTTTGTATTTTTGGAGGGTTTTCATCAAAACCTCAGCTAGCTTTTGATGATAATGTAATATTATGGCAAACTCATCCTGAACTCTCAGTGATGTTTTTAGCTTCAGTCAAAGCTTTTCTTTTTGCCACTAATTGCACATTGAAAACAGGATCAGTATCACCAGTTTGCCATTTTTTTCAATTTGGAAACCATAAATGTTCCTCTTCTTGCAGTCTAACGATAGATGTTTGTGTGCAGAAGGATGCAGCTGAAGCAATGTGCAGACATGTGTTACCTGAACAAGCTCCTGCTGGTGTCCGTGTTGGGTTGGCTCTTCCACGTGAGGCTCCACTGACCACTGTTTTGGAAAATCATGACCACAATCTATTTCCTAGTGAACGTCTGTGAACTTTTACTTTGACTTGTTTAGATTCCGGCGATTCCTGAGGATTTTTTCTTCACGTCTGAGTTCACGGCAGCAGCAGAAGTGGAGGACAGGGACGCAGGTTCTGCAGGACTTGTACGGAGAACCTACCTTTTTATCTTGTTCAGAAATAGTCAACTGTTAATCTCACTTGAATGTTTTGCTGGTTCATTTTAGGACTGCATTCCTCTGGTGGATCAGCAGCTTCTGTACATTTGTTGTCCGTTTCTTAGTGAGTATTGGTATTCTGTTGCACTTTTGATCGTGCCTTGTTTTCTGACCCCAGAAAATTTGCTTTGCCTCTCCACTTTTAGGCGAGTTTCGTAAACTCCTAGCCGCTTTTGTGTCTGGCAGTACGGCAAAGAGTGGAGGAATCATCCGCAAGATCACGCCCACCTCCGCTGAGCTCAAAGACACGCCCACCGCCAACAGGTCGCAGCAGAAACTGCAGGTGAGAGTTTGGACCCACAAAATGGAATGACATGCGCTTTGAAACTGAACTTTCTGAACTTGACAGGGGGAGCTTGAGCAAGCCTTTTTCCATAACCAGCCTCCGTCGTTGCGCCGGACAGTAGAGTTTGTGGCTGAGAGGGTCGGATCCAACGCCGTCAAGCACATGAAGTCAGTCATGACGCTCATTTGACATGCTTTCTATGAGTTTAAAACAAAAGTTCTTTTATAACCTGAAACTTTTCTGCGGAAGATGGTTCAGTCGTCCACCGCTCTTTGTTTAAGTCTCTCTGCTTTGTGGGGATCAGGGCGACGTTGGTAAGTGAACTGATGGAGAGAGGAGAGAGGATCTTACGAGACAGAATGAAGTCACAGAACTTCAACACGTCAAAACTGAATGAGTCCATCTGTGCTCTGCTGTGCGATGCGGGCATGGAGGCCTTGGAAAGAGCCAGCAGGTACGGCCTCCTTCACAAGATGGTACTTTAAAGCAGGGATGAGAAATATTACTCATTCTCAATAACGTTGGTTATTTCATTTTAAAACATCTACTGAAAACCATAATTCCAACAAAAAATACGTATTTTTTGGTGTTGGATCTAAATGTAAAGTATTGCATTGTATTCAACAATAATGACAGAATTTGACACCATGAACTCCTTTAAAAACTAGTTCAGCTTTAAGTCTGTTTTATAAATTTCCATTTTCCAAAAAAAAAAAAAAATGCTTGTGTTGTTTTTTATTTTCTGTAAAATATAATTGTCGTTCCCTTAGATTACTCTTTTAGTTTCCTTTTTTTTTTATTTTGCTATTATACAGTATTTGCATGATCTGAACTTTTTTCACTAAACACTACTTCAAAAATTAAGGTATAATTCAAACAAGCCTTCATTTTGTCTGCTATAAGAGGAAAAGAGCTTTTTGGTGTTTTAATTCTACCGTTTTGTCATAAAAATGCCGCAAGAACGTATTAAAAACACTTAAAAACATAATTTTTATTGGAGAGGGTCTTTAAATTTTGTATTTCTTGGTTGTAAACAGTAATAATTGACAACTTTGATTGTTGGCAATGGAAGATATTGTCATCTTTTTTTTCCTGAATCTTGTGTGTGTGGTTATCTCGTCTCACTTGCAGATTTTGCGATGAGAAAAGCCTTGAAGCCATACGAACGCTGATCCCTGAAGAGACCTCCCCCGCTGTAATTTCACCAATCAACTTATCCCGTTTGATAGTTAGAGAAAATTGAATGGAAGATTTCATCTTTATGGTATTCATTTTTGGTGTACATTTATTTAAAACATCAATTTTTTTTTTTTTTTAGGTTCTCAGAACATCTGAAAGCATTACGAAGCGTCTGGCTGCAGAAAAAGCCTGCAGCTGGCTCTCTGCTAACATCACAGGTAACTGCTTTCAAAGATCTGCCGTTATGATGTTTGAAAAATGAAAAGTCTGCATTCATCTAATTGTAAACTTTTTTTTCCCATAAAGTCATGCAGAAAGGTTTTTTCAATATTGTTTAAAATAATTACAACAGATTTATGAGGAATGTTTAATAACATTTTGGAACAAGGGTATTAAAACTTTTTACATCCTGAAACACTGAATTGAGTGTAAGGAATAAAAAGCTAGAATTGAATGGCATTTGTGCTGCGAGGATTAAATACATTTCTATTTTGTACTTCGCTCTGTTGTCTTTGTGCAGTGCTCATACGGCGGGAGTGGAAGAGCAGGTTTGACCGTGTGATGAAGGCTCTCGGCAGTCCTGGAGCTTCAGCGTCCGGCGATGTGAGTGGCGCTGTTGTGGATCTCATTGCTCAAGATCAGTTGGTTGGTCCAAAGAAGAAACCAGGGAGCGAGCGGGCGATGACTTGCCCTCCTGGCTGTGACCACAGTGCTCCTCTGCCTTCGGATGTCCTCATTGAAATGAAGGTACCAGTAAAATGTTGACACTGCTCTTATTTGTTAGATATTTCTTTTGTGTGGCTTGATGAAAATATTTGGAGGTATAAATCAGAAATTCTAGCAAAAATCTGATATTTTAATTTCTGTAGGAGTTGCTGAGCATCGCTGTTGGACCCAGAACTGATGTGGAGGTGCCTGCTGACTCTCAGATTAAAGCCCTGCTGCACAGAGCAAAAGACACGCTGGCCTGTAGGAAGGTACGCAGGAGAAGACAGCCAACCTGCGATACCGTTTTTTAAGTCTGTTTTTAAATATGGATTACACTTTTTTTCTTTCTGAACTTTTTAGTTCCAAACGGCAGTTTCAGAGCAGATGCTTTTGAACTCCACAGTCCTACTCGCCTGCAAGCTTGGTAAGAAGGTCCAACCTTCTACAATTTTTAGTCAGTGTATTTAAATAATTATAATTTGGATGTTTTAAATATTTTTGTTCCTTAAATGAACAACTCTGAAGGAAATATATTTTAAATTTAGGTTAGGTTCTGGGAAACAGGAGGTCATCTGCATAGATAAATAAATACGTTTTAAAATTAAGTGTAATAAACAAAAACGAGGAAAAATTTTTCAAAAAAATATATTTGAATTCCAAGTGACATTCAGTACCAGAGTAAGTATTCTTGTCAATAAAATGTTAATATTCAGGGAGGGGTGCTGAAACTAATAAGTTGGTTACAGTACCAATGTATTCGGTATTACCGGCATCATATAAAAACACAGATTTGGGTGCTTCATTTCGGTGCGTCGTTTAAATCACCTCCTATTCTATTTTGCTTTACAATTTCTGAGCAGTAACATATGTTTTCTCGTGAAAACGGAGATGTAGTGTAGACTGTTCAGAAAGAATGATAGAATGAAATAAAGCATCTTAAGCACATTCAAGTGCTCTCCTTTACCCTGTCACCCAGTCACATTTTATTGTTTTTGGAAAAAATTCCATGTTTTTTTTTTTTTTTCTTTTTTCAATTTTCAAGCAGCAGTTCGAGCACCATTTATGCACCGGAACCATTTCAAAAGTATCAGTTCAGCACTTGATAAGACCCAAACTGTGCCCATCCATATTAATTATTAGTTAATGGATCTCCCTAAAACAATTTTGTGTTAAAATTGATGTGTTAGGTTTATTATTAGCATTAAATATATCAAATGTGGTGCCTGTTGTGTATTTTTTTAGTAACAGGAGAACTTCCAGTGCTCCTTATGTCTTCGGGAAGCGATGCTGTGGAATCAGAAGCTTTGCTTCCAGATCTTCTGGAGCAGCTTGCTGAGCTGTGGGAGATAAACTTCCTTTGTCCTGACGCCCTTCATCAGCTCTTCGCTCCTCTCACTGTCACTGCTGTTCTGACGGCCGCCGACTCACAGGTATACAAGGCGCTGCTGCTGCTGCTCTGATCAAATGCAGCTACAAACAATGAGTGCACAGCTGTCTGTTAGCATTTAGACCAGTGGTTTCCGACCCTGGTCCCTATTCTGTTTTTATTTGTGACCTAGTTGCTCCGGTTTACTTGGATCAGGCCTGTTCTATCAGTTTGAAATAATCTCTTCTAGCTAATCAGGCATAATAAGGTCAGGGTGAGCTGCAAAACAATACAATATTTAATCATAAAACTTTTAAGATACCTTTAGTTTGTTGACATCTTTGTTATAAACATTTCTGTTTCCTTAATAGGGTTTCTTACATTTTTTCTACACTATACATATATACACTATACTTTCTACACTATATATATATATATATATATATATATAATTGTTTTAGAGAACGAAAGAAAAGCTTTGACTCCAAACTGAATTAATAACTTCACTTATTTCAATTTTTTTCTGAAAAAAAATTAGAAAATGTTTAATAATTTATTTTATCATTTAATATGTTGATCATTTTTAGGCAACAAACTACCTTTTTTTGGTCAGAAAGCTGGTTGACAAAGGGTTACTGGGCGAGGAAGCAGTCATATCTCATTGGAATAAGTTAACAGATATGACGTGGCCAGTGGTGAGATGACCAGACTTTGGCTTACATATTTTTAGTTCTTTAACAAATGAATATACTTTATTATTAACCTTATTCATCTTTTTTTCAGGAGTTAATTAAAATTTTCCAGCTCCAGACACAAAGGATGCAGCTGTCTCCTCCTGCAGCCGATATGCTGAAGAGCATTGACAGGTTGCAGGTCTCACAACAGCCACTAGAGGGAGCCACATGACAACAGCAAATCCACAGCTGGCTCCTTTTGTGTCTTATTCCACATGTTTTCTTCTGAAAGAAGGCAACTTTGTGTTGTTGTTTTTACTTTTCTTTTCAAAGCTGTTTTGCACTCAGCTTTTTCATAAAGTTCAGCTGAGATTCTAAAAAGATGTGGGAGAATCTTTGCAGATTTAGCTTTAAAAAAAAAAAGTCAGAATTTGAAATAAAGCCTGGTTCCTCTTTTAAACTTTGTGTTAAGCACTTTTCACGCTTTGCCTTTTTAGAAACTGCGTGTACATTACATGATGTTTTGTTCATGTTGAACACTGCTGCTTTTAGTAATTGAACTTTTCAATGTTGCCTTAAAGCAATAAATACTCGATCCGATTGAAACCAGTTTTTCTTTTCTGATGATAGTTTGTGAGAATGAGCGGTCCTGTCAGAGGACGGCGGCTCGCGGGGAGGGCTGTGCCGCCTGTCCGCCCTCCCCTCCCGCCTCTGTCCTGCAGGAAGCTTCTTCTCTTTGTGGAGGAGCGGAGAGCCGGCGGGCGGTTGGAACTTTCACTGACAGACGGAGCATGGCTCGCTCTGTCTGGATGTCCGGACCGGTTTAGGCGTGCTTCAAGTCGAGCGATAGCACCCACTATGTTCGGCGGAGAAAGACTTCTTTACCCTCGGATTAATTCAGCTGACGAGTGAACCACTAGTTATGGCAAATGTCAAAGTTGCAGTTCGGGTTCGACCTCTTAACTCAAGGTAAGTTAGCTAATTTACACTCCTAGCTAGTATTAAAACATTTAAGCTTTTTTTTTTTAAATTTTATTTAGTTTCCATTCTAATTTTAAAACACTTAAAAACATTCGACTGTAAAACAAAGAAAAGGTTTTATACAACTATTTAAACTATTTTAACACTTTTTTCTTTTTAGCTTGTTTAAAGGTGCTTTAATATTTTGCAAGTTTATCGTTAGAGCGCCGCGTGCGTCTCCGAGGTTGATGACGTTATTACGTCATCAACCCTCCTTAACGGCTCGAATTTGAAATAAAACTTATCAGACGAGGCACAAACTCCTGAATTAAAATGATCTATTGTTGCTGGGATGGACATTTCGCCTCTCCCCTGAGAAGAAGAAGGTTCATTCTGGTTGAGCTGTTGATTTCACAAGAACAGCAAAACTTTTGGTACCTGATGGTCCAAACCACCTAGTTTCTGGATGTAGGGAATTAAACTACTTTCTGATGTGTTTTCAGATTAAAATAAATCTATATTTAAATCCTGTTTTTAAAAAGTGCTTTACTGACAAACTTGAGGCGGTGTACGATAAATGGGTATACATACACGCAGAAATCAGATTATTGGGGAGAAACCTGACTGGGAATCAGATTTCTTAGGATGTATTCAGACTGGATACATTTGGTTCGCTTAAAATGAACTAGAATTCGTGTCCCCCGATAATCTGGAATACATTTTCAGCCTGAATACACCCTAGCTGACCCTGGTGTGGGACCAGGATCTGCTCTCTTTCGAAGTGGTCTCTGAATTTCCTCAGTCTGAATAGGCTCCATGCTCGGAGCGAAACAACTTGACCAAACCGACCACCGTAGCCGGGCATTACTGGATAAATGGGGAGCAACATTGCTTCTCACACTGTTTTCCTGACTATCTGTCATGAACACTTATCAGCGTGCCTTCTTGGTTTCAGTAACCTCCTTGCAGCATTCCTCCGCCGTACCAAAGTAGCTAAAGTACAGTAGGTGTTGTACCTGACCTTGATAAAGACATTCAAAATTGGTTAGCAAAATATAAAGTTTGGAAAAGTGAACTATCCCGAAAAGGATTGCAAAGCGCAGGACTTCAATTATTCCATCTCCCGTTGCCCTCGTAATTCCTGGCCAGTGAGTGAAGAGATCTTTGGTCACGTGGTTTTATTTACAAACTTTGGCTTTAAACAGAAATGTCAATTGACGGCAGTGTGAACACAGACCAAACTCAAGGGTTCAGGACTCAGTCTGCACCAAATAAACAAGAAAACACAAAAAACACAGTTTTGTTTAGAGTAGATCGTTAAACGAAGACAATACCTTCCTAAATTATTTTTTCCAAAAAAAAAAACAAACTTTTTTTTAGCATTTCAAACTAATTTGGAAAGAATTTCAACAATCTGATTATTATTTTTGCATCATATAAAAAGTGCTTTAAATGCACCAGATAACACACAAGGGAAAAAAGTTGAGGGAATTGCTGTCTTTCCCGATGATACTTTTTTGGTATTGAACTGTTTTTGAGGGATCTTGAAGTTGAATCTGGATTTCAAGTCTTCTTTCTTTGAAAGTTTCATTTCACCCCTCATCATGTAACGTTTAAAAGAAAGCAGAATTTAAGGTCAGACGCCATGATGTGACTTCAAGATAATGTCAACTGGATGAAAGAAGACCTTCATTGGCATGTTTTTAGGGGAGAAACTTGCTACAGGAGAAACTGGTGTTTTTAGTTTACACCCATTAGTGAAACCAGACTTTTTTATTAGGTTTGTGGATTTGAGAAACCTGGTACAAGTCAAGTTAACTTATCCGGTTGGTTCAAAAACTTAGATTTTACCCCCTAAAGTTCATTTAAACACTACAGAGATTACTTGGGCCAGGATTTGAAACACCAACCTAATAAATTAGGATAAAATTTGGGAGTGAGAAAGCCCTCTACAAGATCAAAACTTTGATAGACACATTTTTTGTCAACCAAAGTGGTTTTCCTAAAATTGTGCTGTGGTATGCTTTACAATAGTGTAAGACATGTGAAATCATAACAAGCGGATTTACTTACAGCAAAAGCGATCACTAAATCCATGTCATCGGCAAAAAAATGATTTCTGCTAACCGGGTTCCTCATTAAACAATCACAACATCAAGTTTAAGAGAAAAATAGATGTAAAAAAAGATTCTTTTGGTAGATTTATCATCGTTTTATAAGCATATTTTCACTAGTTTTCTAAATGTCTCATTAAGAGGGAATAAATGTTTATTTATTTGAGGAAGGAAAAACACATGTGGCTGATCAAGCACATACCTCTCTTCACCTCCTTATATTATTGGGGGAAATACTTCAGCAGTATGAGAAACAGGTTTGTAGGCTCTTTGGAATCTGTGTGTGTTAACTGTGTAGTTACGCTGTGCGTTTCTTTGAACTCCTGCTGGGTTCGTTAGGCTACAGGCCTCTACAGTAGCATAACAAAGCATTATTGTGGATGTCCTGGGAGGCACAATGATTTCCCCCCAACCGGTTTTCCTGCTATCTTTGCATAATAAAGGGATGTTTAATATTTAACGTTGACTGTCATGCAAATCTGTGCTGCCTCATTGACTTTATGATTGTGTTATCTGCTCTTTAAAATGAAGGATTGATATTGCTTCTCTATGTTTCATTGACAGTAGGGTTGTTTTTGATTTAATTGATCAATGGGATTGAGCGTGTGACCTTTGCAGGAACACGTCAGCTGAAATTTGAGATTTCTGCTTTTTTATTAGGAGGTCTTTTTTTTTTTCCATCCTGGAACGCCGCTCCTTCATGCTGGCCTTACATTGAAGCTTGCTGGTGGTTTTGGGCTGGGCTGCAAAATTAATACCACGTGGTGAAGTGCAGGGAAAGCCAAATTGGGTTTTTATCTTCCCCCTTGTCGTAAAAAAAAGAGGAACGATGGGAGTAGTATTCGCCTTCAAACCATTATCGCTCCTAAAGATTGAAATTCTGTCGGCCTCACACCATTATTGCCTCCATCTAGCCGTGTGTTGCGTCAGATGCTCTCAGTCCAGCTGCTGGATATGTTTCACACACGATTACGCACACAACAGTTGCGCTCACCAGAGAAAGTCTCTGGAGCAGGATTTTTTTTGGGGGGGTGTGTGTGTGTGTGGCTGTTTTGGTTTGAATTTGAATCTGGTCAGTGGTACACTTGTGTTTCAATTTCATAGATGGGCTGCACACAACGCTTCATTGTGGTAAGTGTCATGTGATGGCCTCAAGTCAAGGGAAACTCACACAAATGGATGTGGACTCCCTCTCAATTACATAATCTGTTCTTCAGGGGGGCTGTGGGCTTTAAAAAGGCTGCATGGTCTCAGGGTTTTGTCCCAGTATGAACCGAAATTCTAAAACCTCTGTTCAGTTTGTGGCTGCAGGAGTAATTCTCTTCAACGTTTCCTTTAAATAATTCTCCTTTTTAAAACATTTTTTAGATTTGATTTAATCTAAAGCAACTTTTTCTCCTGTCTTACAGGGAGAGCCCTGATGGAGGGAGGCTAGCAGTTCAGGTAGATGATAAATTTGTGAAGGTCCGAAACCTAAAGGTGAGTAAAAAGCCACAACGACAGGAAGATTCAGCACATTTGTTCATTTGTAAGTCTCCCTAAGTGTTTGACGGAGCAACAGGATGTTTACAGCTTCACGTCAGCCTTTTCCTGCTTGATGTCGCGCAGTTCACGATGTGTTGAACTCAAACAAACACATGGATTTAAAGACCTCAGCATGCCAGTGTAAACTACAGCCCACACAAGATATCCCTAAAGGTCTTAAGAAATCCACTTTAATAAAAAAAAAAAAAGAACAACCACAAACTTTCATCTTGAATTACTTCAGTTTTTTGTGGCTCCAAGGGCTCATTTATTACTTACAACATAACAGACATTTGTGTTCCTTTTATGAATATTTGATGTTTTACGTTTCCTAACATCTAGAGATCAACAGATGATTCTTTTTAGTTTTTCACTGGCCTAAGATAAAAAAAAAGCTTTTAGATTTTTTGTTTAAAGCACAAACAATCTTCAAGTTTTACCTCTTAGTTTTTTAACATTTCATTTATATAGATTTTTTTCATAAAAAAAAACACAATTTTTAAATAATAAAAGTACCAGACTAAGCTCAATTTCTTTTGCACCTTATGCATTTATTGTTTTTAATTTTTAAGATGATTCCTTTCGTGTACTCCCAATGTGAAAGTCTGTGATCAAGTTCAGTTTTAAGAATCTTTTGCAAATGAAATGACAAGAAAAGAACCACGTCTTTTAACCATAGAGGAGCATCCAGGCTCCATGGTTCTCTTGTGGGGATAATTATTTTTGTAAAGTAGGTCAACATATCTGACAAAAATGATGAAACAGACATGTTTTCTGCCTCGTAGTAATCATAATGAAGCAAAAAAAAGATGGTTGTATGGATCTTTCTCAATATAGATCTATAGGTGGTTGAACTCAAACAAACACATGGAAACGACTACCTGTTGTTTTCTGCAGCTTTGGTTGCTGATTGCGACAGATGTTGCTCTTACATTCTTCAGACAACATGTTACCTACCAGTAAAGTGTTTTTAATTGGAGACAGCTAAGATCGTTTGTTCCAAACTTTTGCTTAAAGAAATTAACTTACCTTCAGAAAATTTCCATCTGAAATGCAACTTTTATTGACCAAAAAACCCCATCAAAAAACAGTTGCAAAAATGATTAATATGGTCGGTTATGTGTGATTAAAATCCTAAAAAAAAAAGTACTCTAATTTAATAGTGTATTTTTGATTTGGATGAAGTGCTTGAAATGTAAGACCATTTTCTGAAAAAAAATCATTTTGTTTAAGTAAATGTTTTCCCAAAAAATGTAGACACACATGCAAACACACAAGCATTTAATTTGCCCGAAGAACGATGACCACATTGAGATCTTTCCTAATGAAAGATTTATTTCTTCTTCTACAAATAAACGATCATTTTCATTTGATGTGATTAAAAGTTGTGTATATGCAGGCATGAGTATTCAGTGAAAAGGTACACAAACTTTATTAGACTTCTACAAAAACTTCTTCATAAAAATGTATGTTGTTTGTTATTGAAGTTAATTAAATTAATTAAAAGAACTTAAATGATAAAAAAAGTCAAAGTCACCAAAAGTAGTTTTATGTTTAGTAAATCTTTGAACATCCTCGCTGCACTAACAGAGTTTTATGAACATTAAGTAGTGTCGTTTAAAATGCAGACCTCTTCATCACACAGTGATGCTTTACCAACACACAGATCCCTGAAGACACCCAGCATCACTGAACTTGATGAGCCTTTCCATTAAGCGCAGCAGTATTGCTTTCCAGGCTCTGCTGCTCCTCCAAAGTTCATGCTTTCCTCACCGTAAGCAGACCGGTGGCTCGTATCAATGCTCTGAGCTGCAAGAGGAGTCAATTAATGAATGGAAAAGGCTTGCTTGGATTTCCTCTCCATGTAGTCTCAAACACAAAGTGCTAAAAAGATTTATTCTTTAAGATAAATAGTTTTAGTTTTTCTGTTTATGACTTAATTGCATGATTACGAATGTCTGAAATATTCTGCGCAATATTTTAATGTCAGTTTTATAAAAGAATTGCAATGTTATTCTCTTTGCGCCTTTTGTTTCTTTCTGAAGTTGGATGGACGGACAGAGGGAGCAGTTGATTCCAGAGAGAAGCTTTTGGAGTTTTGTTTTGACTACTGCTACTGGTCTGTGGACCCTGCTGACCCTCACTACGCCTCGCAGGAGGAGGTAAAGTTACACTTTCTTCTTAACTTTGTTTTCTTTGTTTTGTATTGTTTTTTTGAATGAATTACTAATTTCATAAACGACACTGATGGAAATGCTGAGGTACAGGACCTAAAAAGAGGCTGAAGGGGTGCGTTTCTTTTGCATCAGTCTTGCGGTTCATAAAACGCTTTATTCTGAAATAACGGCCTCATAGTTTCATCCGAAACATTAAAGATTCCCTCTTTCAATCTTTTGATCTATTTAAAATCGAACTGCTGTTTTGAGCCAACATTTAAAATTTTTAATTTTTTCTTCTAGGACATAGTTTCTGTAGAGTGCCAGTAGTTCACCGTGGGCACGGGGAAACCTCCATTCCCCTCTCCGTTACTGAGAGCTTTCTGTTTACATGCTTTCCCCTGCTATCTGACAGCCCCTCACACCCCCAGCCTAACTTTAGTGGTGCAACAAAAGTGCTGAGGTGTCCAGCTTTGCAGTTTTGCGCCATAGCTTGGACGAGGAAAATAAAGACGCATATGGATGTAGTCGTCTACAACTGGATATTTTCTACGTCACAGATAAGCTCTTAAACAAACTGCATTTTTTGTCTGCTCCTGATTCACAACAATTTGAAAAGAGAAATGCGCAGAAATGCAATTTTAAAATTCATTTTTCTTCACACATGTCCGTCATCATCACAAAAAATTCCACAAGTACATGTTAAAAACACCATATTCACCAGAGTGGATCTTTGAAAAAGTACAGGCTGTATCAGTGAAATCTGTGGACTTTATCTTTTGTTATGGAGGATTGCACATCATCCATTACCGCCAATTAGTTACGGTTCATTTAGACACCTAAACATTTGAAGTTTTTCTTCTTGTTTTGCTTCAGTTGTGTTGTTGATGCCCTGTTGGGTGGAGACCACAAGGTTTCAGTGACAAATACACAACCTCCGAAGGAACACAGAGAGGAAACACTGTCCTAGTGGACAAACCACAACAAGAGTTGGGCGTGTTTTTACACAGATGGCCACTCTGGGGGGAAAAGGATATCTGCTCCATCTGTTACCCAGAAGTCAGCTTGCTTTCATGTCCTCGCAGGGACTGGGCATTTGGATATCTTTTTTTGCTTTGATTGGGGGGTGCTGTTGGAACCTAAGATGAACTCCAGATCAAGAGAAGGCAGTTTTATCAACACATGAAACGTTTTTCCCTGTTTGAGCCGTCTTTGTAAGAGAAAAACAAGACTGTGTGAGCAGGCACAGAGCTGCGGACATCACTTCGTTCTTTGAGTTCTGTCTCAGCAGAACTGCCTCCTCTCACATCGGCTTGGTGGCTATAACGGATTCCTGTGATTGCCCCTGGGTGGGCGAAAGGGCACCGGGGAATGACGAAGCTGTTAGGGTCAGAACTGACCTCTTTCCCAGCTCCAGAATCTCAAGAATGGGGCTTTTTAAAAAAAAAAAAAAAAAAAAATTAAAGAATAATGATCAAAATTCATCCCTGAATGTATTACAATTGCAGATTTAAGGATTTAATTAGTAAAATGTAAAAAAGCATAAAATAGAACATTTGTTTGACAGAATATGAGCTAGTTAAGAACATTGACAGGGTTACTGTCAGTACGGATGAAGGTCTGCTTTCTGCAACCATGTTTATCATCATTACTTTGTTCTTTTGTCTCATTTAACACTTCAGGGATTAGCATGAAGTTGAAGTTTCTCTGGAGCTTTTGCTGCCCTCTAATTAAATAAATCCTGTTAAAAATACTCCCTACATATGCTTTAAGTGTTTTCCTGTTTAATGAGTTGATGCTATTTTGAACAGCGTGAGATTTTCCTGTTTCCAAAGTTTATTCTTGCCTGCCATACTTTTTTTTTCTGAGCAGAACAACAGTCTTGCCGTGTTTTCCCTGGAGACAATCTAGAAACTGGATCTCTTGCTTTTCCAGGGCTCCCTTCACTTCCAGCTCCCCCCTGTTCATAATCCTCGTCTGCTCTGTGTTCTCCGTTAAACATGTCCGTACGTCACTGATGGCTTTCACCAGCCCGCTTATGATGGTTTCCATTTTTGGTTAGAGCTCTCCACATGTAGAAAAAAGCTTTTGCTGCAGGGTGGAGCATCAGATTTTGCTATATGTATCGCAGAGTTTAAAGAGTTTGAGTAAACACAAAGAGAAGGGCTCTGCCAGGTGAGGAAAGAGTGTTAGTAATGGAAACCAGCTGTGAAGTTAACCCAGAAAATAGCTGATAGTTTTGAGTTTTATCATAGTTTTTCCAACAACCCTATGGTTGTTTGTAATCTCCAACAAAGATGGATGTGAAGAAGTTAAAATGTGGGTAGATGGAGAAGAAAGCAACCTTAATGACTGTTGGAGGAGAAGGGAAACGAGGTGTGGGGGCAGTAAAGAAAATGGAAAGGGGGTCCAGTTCCTATTTGCCAGAAACCCAGCTGCCTCAAAAGTCATATTTTAGTGAAATTTCCATGTAAAGACGTCACTGCTGGGGATTTGGCAGGAAGCACAGTGGGCCTTTTTTTTATCTGCAGATGGAGTCGGCTTGCTGGGGTTTTTCCCTCCCTCCTTCGTCCTCCTCTGCTGTCTTTCAGTGACTGTCAGTGCAGCGGGATGTGAGCGCTCACGGTGTATCTAGGTCTGTGTGTCAGTGCTGCTGCAGAGGGAAGAGAACAGTGTCTGTGTGATTGGAGGTAGAGCTCTGCACACGTGGGAGCGTTTAAGTCCCCCTCCACACATGGCTGGACCACCGCCAAATGCACATTTCAGTCTTATCGGAGTTAAAGACAATCAAAACACACAGTGACATATAAGGTCTGCTCCATATGCAGCAGAAGCACCTGTGATGTGTTTAGATTAGTTTAAAAGGTAACTTAAATTTTCTTGTTTTTGGTTAATAATTTGCCTTTTGAGGTTAAAATTATTTTTGCATGAGAAGGTTTCATATTCTTATTGCATCATTGAATGAAGGCATCTGATTCTCAATGCAAGGCAAAAACAATGTTTAAACTGCACTGTAAGTCTTTGAACTAGTTTTTAAATACTCACTCCAATCAAAATGGTGTTTCTTGTGTTTTTAACACGTTCTTTTGACATTTTTCTGATGATGGAAGATGTGTGTAAAGGAAAGGAATCTTAAAATAGCATTTTTGAGTATTTCTTTGTTCAAACCATGAATCAGAAGCAGTCAATTAAATGCTTTTGGAAAAAAGAGCTCAATGGTTACATAAAAATACAGAGGGCAGGCCTCAAGCTCCCTGCTCCGCTCCATTCTGATGCATTCATTTGTCGATGACAAGATTCATGTACGTCTCTGTTTTCCTTGTCGGAGCTAGCATCTGACTCAAACTGTATGGTCCGATATTTCCCTCCATTTTTGTTGCACCGCTACTGTTCAGTTGGGGGTGTGAAATAGATGTGTAAACTAGCAGAAGAGTGTGTAAACAGAAAGCTCTCAGTTATGGGGCCAGTGGGCTCGCCCACAACTCAGAGTTTAATTTCAAATGAGTTCCTGCTGCACTGCAGAAACTGTCTTTAAAAAGGACAGTTTTTTAAAATGTTATTTTAGCTCAAATCTACTGCTTTTACGCTAGATCAAAAGATGATAGGAGTGGGTCTTTAATATCTCAGTAATTTTTCCTGTAGAAAAGGGGGCTTTAAGGGGGTGTATTGGTTTGCACTCTCGTCTCACAGTAAGAAGGACCCGGTTTGTAACCCTGCTGGGTTCTTTCTGTGTGGAATTTTCGGGTTCTCTCTGTGCATGTTTGCAGTTTTCTTCTGGAAATCTTCCTTCCTCCAACAGTCCAAAAACATGCTTCACAAGTTAATTGATGACTCCAACTTGTCCCCAGGGTAGGCTCCAGCAACCCTGTGCCCCCTAAAGGGATTCAGCTAGTTCTGAAGATGAATGGTTGGAACTTTTTTGCTGTTTTGGAATCACCATAACATCCTTTAAAATTATATTTCCAAAGAAATGATTCGCTTCATTTGTTCTGTTCTCTTACAGGTAGGTTGTCAGTAACTGATGTTAACATTTAGGGAAAGAAAGTTGTAAAATGTTTGTTGGTTAGTTCATTTTGATCTATTGTAGAAAAAAAATACCTTTTTTACCTTCATAACACTGTAATATACAGCTCCTCTTATCTACTTTTGTTTTTTTTAGGAACTTTTTCCTGTTTAAATGCGTTTGTTTTTAAAGCTTCCTTTACTGTGGGGTCAGTGGCAACAGGACCTCATGCTGGAAACTGGAATGCGCTGCTGGGGATTCACTGCATTTTCATGCACACAGAGGCCTGAGAGGTCCATCTGTGTGGCATGCACATCTCCATCTCTTTCCCCCTCCCTTTTCCATGCTAATATGACCTACAAACTCAATCCAAGTGTGACAGACAAGAGCATTGTTGAACTGCAGCCAAACAGCTTCCTCTCTGCCTCCTTTTGGCTGCATGTGACGTCTGCCTCTCGTGTCCTCGTTGTTTTCAGGTCTTTCTTCTTTACATTTTATTCTGTTACTCGGATTCCTCGCAGGAAGGAAAACGATCTCCTGCAACTTTTTTTTAATTTTCTGTCTCCATGGTCTAAACAATGGCATTTCGTTTTGCTCAGGGCCCAGCTGTTGTGTTTGTGTAACCCAGTTTAAAAGTGTGGGACGAGAACCGAGTGACCCTTGCCTCTCTTGCAGCTGTTTGCTCCGATGCTATTCACTGTTTTTTGTTTGTTCGTGTTTGGGACAACTTTAAGGAAGGAAGTTGGATCACTTTTCACTTGCAGTTTTGTGTCTTTGTTGTGCATTGGTGATAACCTCCCTGGGATAGGGAATCAGATCTTCTGTCTTGTTTTTGTTTGTATAAAACTTGCTTAAAGGTATGAAAGGTTGATCTTTTAAATGAGAAAAAGTAACATCAAGCAGCATCGTGCACTCTGGTTTGATACTGCATTTATTAAACTGTTAAACTACCCTCACATACTTCCTCTGTGCTGTTATCGGCCACAATTAGTCAAAGGGAAAATTTTCCCATGTTCAAAATAATCTTGATAAACATTATTTATCAAGGTCTGGATCTCCTGGACTTTTTAATATAAAACTAATTTCCCCAGAAAGAGTCCAACTTTTCTTTTGTCTTCTGAGCTCTCCTGTAAAATTGTGTTGCTTTTTTTTGTTTTGTTTTGTAATGTTGTGGTGTTCCTTTAAATTTTCACCTACATGGTCAGATTTTTACCACATTCTCCTGATTTTCCTGTTTGCAGGTTTAAAACAATGATGGATTTGTTTTTAAATTTGGAGATCTAGTGATGTGCATCACCTAGATATTTTGCACCTTCTTTTCCTAAACAAACAAACACATCTAACCTCTTCAAAATTGATAACCCTGAAGTTCTCTTGCCTAAAAACAAAAGCTGAATTGTTTCTTTTTTTACATTTTTTTTAGGTTGTTTCTGCAGTTTAATTCTCTGAGAGGGAAGTTGATTCTTTGTTCTTCTTCTAAATGGAGTTTCCGTTCATCTGTGTTGGTCCTCGTGTGTTGTCGTGCACGCGCATGCTGGCGATAAGAGCCTTCCTGTCTAAGGAGATGTTTACCTTCTTCCACGTTTGTTTCCAGGACTACAACAAGCCGCTACTCTTATGTGGCCCTGACTTAGTTTTGTCTGCAGGTTGTTTCTCCTGCTTCATTTCAGTCTTCACACCCGCAATGCAACCTGTTTCTGAATTACTCCAAACAAATTCTCCAGGACTGCAGGTTGTTTAAAGTGTGAAAGTAGGAAACCTTGCATCTAATAAGGTTTATTAAGGTTGGGTTTTCCAGTTTATGGTTTAAATATTTATCATCTTTTAATTTTGGAGAACTTTTCTTACCTAGAAATTCTCATATAATCTATTGTCTTTTCATGTGTAAACTTGCGTCAACATTTTGCTTTTTTTATTTCATTGAATGTAGTTTTCTTACTTGGAATAAAAAAAAGATCTTGGAAAGGCTTCACAAAAAGCAAAGAAGCTGTCAGGTTGAAAGGAGCAGACGGTGAAGTTCCTGCCTTTCTGCCAAGCCCGAGGGGACCCTCAGCCTCGTTGTAGCCCCCACAGAGGGAATTTAAAAGGGTCAGCTTTAACAAGGGCTGTATTGATTCTCTGTGTTGGAGAGTGAAGAGTGTCTGTGTCTGTTTTTGAAGAGTAGGATGAAGACAAGACAGGAGTGGCTCTGCTTTTTGTCTCCATGTTTAAGTCTTTTTTCAGTGAAGATGTTGGGGGGCAACAGTAGGTGGTCTGGACTTGAGTGGACTGCACACTTTGACGACGGCAGCAATGATACCAGCAATTGAGTTCGTTTTCAGGAATTGAGTCATTTCCAAGCTATTCTAAGTTTTGGATCCTGCAGTTTAAAGTCCCACTCCAATCATCTTTTGATCTATCAGAAAAGTGTTCCCAGTCGTCTTTTTATCATTATTATGCTGTTTTTAGCCTTGGTTGTTAAGGACATAGTTTCTGCAGAGCAACAGGAATTCATTAGAAATTCGCCTCTGAGTTGTGGGCAGTACCAAGCTGAGAGCTTTCTGTTTACACACTGTCCCGCTAGCTTACAGCTCCTAGAACCCCCAACCTAACATTATTGGTACAACAATAATGGTGAGCAATATCCAACCATTCAGTTTTGAGCCCAGATGCCAGGTTGGATGAGGAAAATGAAAACACTAATGGATCTAGTCGTCTACAAGTAGATGTAGCAGAATAAAGCAGAGCAGGAAGCTTGTGGCCTGCCCAACCTTTTTTCTATGTAACAAATAGGCTAGTTTTTAAACTGCATTTCTTTGTCTGCGTCTGATTCACAATGATTTGAAAAAAGGAATACTCAGAAATTCAATTTTAGGTTTAACTTTTTAAAAAAATGGGTATAAATGGGTAGCGTGCAATTTATTTCCTCTTAATATCATCTTTGAGCAACAAGTGAGCCACAAAACCAGCCAACCACATGGTGTGGAAATGCTGGTTTGTCCATATTCCCTCCAGTCTTCATCTTCATGGTGTGATTTTTTTTTTTCTTTTTTAGGCAGTAAATAGAAAAATGAGCAATTTTGTTTATAATAAATAATACATCTTAAATAATAAGAAGATTCAGTAAATCATTTGTTAATGTGTGAAAGTTGTCTCTCACACCAATTACCAATCTTTTACAAATCAAAAGCATAAACTGACTCATCTCTATCTCCTCTTAAAACATGTTTTTAGTAAACACGAGACATTCACAAACATTTTGTGAATGTTTGGCTCTTTAAGGGTTGAAGCAGCTTTGTGAGCGTTTCTCCTGTCTCTGCTGTGAACCCATCTGTCAGTTCTTTAGTTTAATCTCAAACCTAGATCTCCTCGAAGGTGACCTAATCCCAGTGTGTGTTATGGTTGTGCAGGAAAATGTGCTGTGCCTGATGTCTGGTCTGGATCAAGTTGCTGGACCCCCTCAGGCCCATGTTTTCTTTGGACTGAATTATTTGTGTTTTGGGGCCACACATTCTGGGAAGCTGGTTCTGATCATCTGTCTTTTTGTTATCAGAAATTTAAAAAAATTAAAAATAAAGTTTTTTTCTTAACTTTCTGTTTCTTAAACAAGCCATCAAGCGCAGCTGGTAGACTAATAACATAGCACTATAAAAACTCACTGAAAGAAACTTAAAAAAAAAGACTTGATAATGTTCAGTCTGGAAGAGGAGCCCTTCGGCTTTTATAGATTCCTGTTAAACAGCTAAACGCTGTCAGTTCTGATAAAGCAGCGTGTTTGGATGTGCTAAGTCACAATAGTAAACTTCTGATTCTTTGCTTCTGCATCAAAATGCTGCATGTGTTGCATCAGAATACCTGATTAGATAGAAGAGTGAATTGAAATTAAATGGATTCAGAGTTTTGGCAGTGAAGTTGATGTTTTTATTACAAATATTTTACTCTAATATTTAAAGTGAAGACTCTGCTTTGTTCCTTTCCTCACAGACTTGCAGGAAAAACCTTTTCTTGGTGGACATTTGTGTGACTCTGTTGTTTCATCAGGTGTTTCAGGACCTGGGAGTGTCAGTTCTCTCCGGAGCATCAGAGGGCTACAATGTCTGCTTGTTTGCTTACGGCCAAACAGGATCAGGGAAGACTTACACCATGATGGGAACACCGGTGAGGAGTTTGGTGCAGCATACAGCGTGTATACTGAGTTTAAGGAAGTGGTCAGTTTAAACAAGCCTGTGTTTTTCCTCAGGACTCCACAGGTTTAACTCCTCGTATTTGCCAGGTAAGCATACGGCTAACAGCAAAGAAACATTTCAGGTTTTTAGGCATGCGGTGCTTAGCTTATTTATCTTTGACTTACAGGGTCTTTTTCACAGTGAAGAGGCTTTTCTGGATTCACAAAAGTCTAGCAGAGTGGAAATCAGGTAAGAAAACTACTTTTGCTGATGCAAACATGTTAAAAAGTAAAAGCAAGTAAAACCTAAAGGTAAAAATTAAACTAAATGTATTCATTTCCTAATTTTTGCTCATTTAAAGCAGCAAAGTCATACCTACAAATCATAAAAGATGCAGAAAAATGACATGCCTCCATTCTTAAAAGACAAATACAAAGAATCTGAAAAAGAAGAAACCCTCTTATTACTTTTAAATGATTTTCATGTAACAAAAAAAAAAACTGTTCTATAGGGATTAAAAAGAATGTGTAAATTATATGAAATACCATTTTATTAGAGGCAGTTTAGCACTTAAAATGTATCATTAAAAGAACCACACTGCAAATGAAAAGGTAAGAAAAATAAGTCCTAAAAAGAAAAGTTCTTTAAATGCAGCAACAGTCATTGCTTAGTTTGTATCTAGTATTTAAAGTTAAATTCTTACCTTTGTAAGGATCATTGTTTACATTTTAACAATGTTATGTCCGCACTATATAGAAAGTTCTTGTTTCTTCTTAGTTTTATTTTTAATTAAAAAAAATCTATCACTTTCTCTTTTGTCTTAATAAGTGGGGTTGCTACGTGTAACTTGAAGAAAATCTAGAAATGACTTTATCAAACCCTGTGTGTAACTTGAGGATGTGGTCTGGTCCTGCAGCTTCCTGGAGATCTACAATGAACGTGTGCGAGACCTGCTGAGAGTAGGCGAGCAGAAAAACAGACCATCGCTGAGAGTTCGAGAGCATCCAGAAAAAGGACCTTACGTACAAGGTGAGCCCTCTCTGTGCTTGGGTATCATATTTGCTGTGCAGTTGCTAGAGCTAAACTCCAAAAAAAAAAAATCACTGCAGCACTGGCTCCTAAATAAGTGATCTTTTGTTCATCCTCTGTCTGTTAAACTTTAACTTGAAGCAAGGTTTTTAGGGCAAAATAAAATGAGATTAACCCTCTAGCATCTTTTTAGCATCTTCTATAACCTTTACATATCCTTTAGGAGCATAATTCTGTAATTATTTTTATGTGAACCTGGAGGACTAAGAATCTTCATCAAAAAATCAACTCAAATTCAACACCAGGTTCCTCTTTGAGGGCCTTTCTTCTCCCTTTCTTCCCCTGGACCTTTTCCTCTCATTTTTCTTCTCCTGTAAGTTTAAAGCCCCACATCCACTCATTGTCTGCATTAGCAAGAAATCCCAGTTAACCAGAGGAAGTGAGGTCATTTCCATGTGGTCCAAGGAGGACGCTTCCCCCACACACAGCCCCCCCGAATATTTGTTGCAGCTCCTGTCCTAAAACAAGAGCTTGTTTGTACTCTGCACTTGTTTACATCCCAAAATGCTTAACTCTTTAACATTTTTTGTTATTTTGATATTTTAAAATTAAAAATTTTCCCTAAAACACTTTGCAGGTTTTTTTTGTTTTATCTGCAAAAATGTGACCAAAACTGAGTCAGCTGGAACTTCTTAACCTCTATATTTTCTTTTATCAATAAATTCTTAGTCTTAAAGCCATTTGTCTGTATTTGAATTCAGTTTCTTCTTTGAAACAGACCTGTCACAGCACTTGGTCTCAGACTGCAAGAAGGCCATGGAGCTTCTGGAGGAAGGCATCGCCAACCGGATCACAGCGGCCACTCACAACCATGATGCCAGCAGTCGATCCCATGCCATCTTTACCATCCAGTACACACAGGTTATGCTCTTTCTTAGAAAGTCACATCTCGTGATTGTCAAGCTTCAGTATTTGGCATTTTAGATCTTTTTTTTCTTGTTTTCATCTCCAGGCAATCCTAGAAAACAACCTTCCTTCAGAGACTGTCAGCAAGATCAACCTGGTGGACTTAGCTGGAAGGTTAAATTAGTTTTTCATTTTTAATGCTTCAAAAAAATGTGAAGCCCCTGGTTGAAGTGCCCCCTAGTGGATATTAGAAAGTAACTTTATATTTTCCTAAGTTAAACATTGGCTGCACGGTGGCGCAGTGGTTAGCGCTCCTGCCTCACAGTAAGAAGGTTCCCGGTTCAAGTCCTGGCTGGTGGACCTTTCTGTGTGGAGTTTGCATGTTCTCCCCGTGCATGCGTGGGTTTTCTCCGGGTACTCCGGCTTCCTCCCACCGTCCAAAAACATGCTTCACAGGTTAATTGGTTACTCTAAATTGTCCGTAGGTGTGAATGTGAGTGTGCATGGCTGTTTGATTGTGGCCCCTGCGACAGACTGGCGACCAGTCCAGGGGTGTACCCTGCCTTCGCCCATGAGTAGCCGGGTTAGGCTCCGGCAACCCCGTGACCCCGAAAGGGATAAAGCGGATTGGAAAATGACATGACAAGTTAAACATTTTGTCACAATATTGTCTGATTTAAGAACTCACTCCAATGAAAATTGTGTTTTTTGGTGTTTTTAACATTTTCCTGTGGTATTTTTCTGATGACGGGGGACAAGAAAATCAAGCTGAAAATTTCGTTTCTGAGTATTTATTCAAATCGTTGTGAATCAGGAGCATATGAAAAAATGCACTTTGAATATGTCCTAAAAAAAGGACAGTTTTTTTCTTTTTATTTTGGCTAAAAACGGCATCATCATAATTAAAAGACTACTGGTAACACTTTTAAGATAGATAAAAAATTGATCAGAGTAGGACTTCACTGCATCTTAATTACATGGCAGGAGCCTTATGTAGTTGTCATGTTCCTGACAGTGAGCGAGCTGATCCCAACTACAGCAGAGACAGACTGACAGAGGGCTCCAACATCAACAAGTCGCTCGTAACTTTGGGAATTGTCATTTCTGCGCTTGGTAAATAAAATGTATTTTTATCATTGAGGTTTGCAGCCTCTGAGGAAATATCCGTTTAATGTGTATTTAGGTTAAATGCTCTCCTGCAGCTTTCTCTCAGTCTCTTCTGCTCTGATTATATTCCCTGCACATCCTGGATTCCTTTGGCTCCTCAGCCCAGAATTCCCAGATGTCAAGCAGCTGTCAGAGTATCAACAGTGTGGCCTCTGAGGGTGACGGCAGTATGGTGGGGAGCCACAGCAGCTCCATGTCAGGAGGAGGAGGAGGAGGCGGGAGGAGGCACTGCTTCATTCCCTACAGGGACTCGGTCCTGACCTGGCTGCTGAAGGACAGTCTGGGTGGAAACTCCAAAACCATCATGGTTGCAAGTGAGTATTAGACTAATTCCAACTTTCTAAAAATAAAACTGTTTTGCTGCGCAGATATAACTGCTCCTTCTGTGTTTCAGCGGTCTCACCTTCAGTGAACTGCTACAATGAGACCCTCAGCACGCTGCGCTATGCCGCACATGCGAGGAACATCGTCAACAAGCCGCGGGTTAATGAGGTCAGAAGCTGCAGACAGCCTGAGTCCATGTTGGACCTGGATGATGTTGTCTCATGCAGACTTTATGTGCAGGACCCGAATGTTCGGCTGATCATGGAATTGAGGGAAGAAATTGACAGGCTGAAGAGCATGTTGCTCAGCTTTGAAATGGTTTGCTGACTAACTTACAAAATCACTTTAAAGTTTTCTTAATGCTTGAGTAAATAATGCAACACTACTGTTTTGTCACATTTCGATGCATTTCTCTGCATAATGTTTTTACTGATGGATTTTTTTTCACTTTGAACTAAAAGCAGCGTAACCTCAGTCCGTCCCTGAGCGACGAGCGGGACGGGAGTCTTTCTGAAATCGTTCTCCAGAATGAACTGAAGGTGACATACATGCTCTAATGTAATGCTTTTAAACAAACCTGTGTCCGTCTGCTCTGTCTCTGGTTGAAGAATGTTTCGCCTGATCATTGTTTACCTCACAGGTGGAGCAGCTGACTAAAGACTGGTCGGAAAGCTGGAGAGACAAGAAGGAGCTGCTGGAGCAGTACAGCGTGGACATCAACAGAGACCGAGCCGGCTTCCTCATCAGCTCCCTTCAGCCACATCTAGTCGCTCTGGATGGGGACGTTCTCAGCACTAGGGTCGTCTTTTATCACCTGAAGGTACATTATGAAAAAAGTAAAATGATAGACACCATGCCCTCGTTTATAGCTGGAGTTATGTTCTAAAAATAACCCGCCAAAGGTGAAGTCTGTGAATTAGGATAATACATGTTTCAAGGCTGTAAAACCCCTCACTACCCATTTTACACATTTTATAATACAGACATGAACGTTTTTACACTTTTCTCGCTTGTTTAAACTCTTACAGTTCAAACATTCATAGAAAAAAAAGACAATTTTTATTGGATAAAAAAAGATCTGGGAGATTAATGTAAGTCTGGCAAACCGCTTTCCTTCTGGACAGGAGAGATGGCACGGAGAAGATTGGTTGACAATTGTCTACAGCCAATCAGGATACAGAACACAATTTGCTGTTGAAGAAAAAATAAAGAAAAGAAATTGAAAAAGCTTGCAACTGCACTGAAAAAAATCAATGAAACAGGCAACGAAAGATAAAGCGAGGAAACACTATAAAAGTTTAAAATCAACCAATCTATGTTTATTTTAATTTCAAAAGAATATGCAGAATAATATTATCTGAGTGTTTTTACTTTTATTTCTGTCTACTGTCTTTACTAAAATCTTTCTTTTCTTCACCTAGATTCCTCTCAACCTCCTTCTAGTGCTTCTACTTCTTTCTTTTCTGCAAGAAAACTAGAAGAAAATGTTCAGTTTTATTGTCTCCTCGTTTGACTCTTTCCTTCCCGCTGTCCTGTCAGCTCCCCTCCTGTGTGTGTGTGTGTGTGTGTGTCTTCTTTCTGGAGTGAAGCTTAGTCAGATAAGAGGCGTTTAGATGTGAGGCTACGACTCAGGGGAGCTCCAGTTGTCCTGATTGTGACAATGACGAGCGTACCTTTAAGCTTGACAATTACGCTGTTTGCCAGAATGTGAAGATCTTTTGCCACCTGGGAACACGTATGATCTTGACAACATATAAGAGAGGCTTTAATCCCTGCGGAAAAAGTTGGCTTGTGTTATTTTTTTCTCAGGTAAGACAGATCTTAATAGGAAAAAAAACTGTTTTAGGGAAAGAAATGTGTCAAATTCTCTTCTTTAAATCAGCTTTTATTTGAGTGAGTGAACTCTCAGGATGCACAGTTGTGAGTCTGTACAGAATGCAGCTAACGTTTTTGATGTTTTTTTGGTTTGAAAACAGGAAGGAGTCACCTACATTGGACATCAGGACCAAATAGAAGAACCACAACTAGGTATGACTTTAACTGACATCTGTAAAGTCAAACAAGACTAAAGTCAAGAATTTTTTTAAAAATCCTACGACATAATACTATTTAAACACATAAAAGTGTTTAATATGTCGCAGATAATAATTATGACTGCAGACAACACTACATTTGGAGTTACTTTTTGATAAATAATGCACGGAACAGTGCAGCAGGTGTATATCAAAATGTGCAGCAGCATCTCTGAATTCTGTTTATAGTCCTGCAGGGCGGTGCCAGCTGTGAGATTGAAAACCACGGGGGTGTGGTAACGCTCAGACCGCTGGCGGGCTGCGTCTGTCTGCTCAACGACAGAGAGGTCACTGAGCCCTGCATATTGGCTCAAGGTCAGAAATGTTTGCGCTCACTGACTTGCCCCGATGGATTTTACCCCGGTTTGTGAAACGCTTTGATGTCGTGAGAAAAAAAGAAGAAAATAAAACACTGTTGCCGGGCCAGAAATACTCTGTGCAGAGCTTTCTACATTCCTCTGTTCTTTCATCTCCTTGTCAGAAGTAGGTTAGTGTGCACCTCCATCTGCACACTCACAGACATTCATCACCTGATATAGGCCACAAGAGGTACATTCCCTGTATTCTTATATGTTTTGTCATCCCGGGGATGCAGATGGTCCGGCAGTGCAGCCACCACGCACTGCTGCATGTGCACACACACACTTTTGTCGTAGCCTCTCATCAGTGCTGCAGGCAGAGCTGCTGATACCGAACATGTCTGTCTCCAGGGTCCATCATTACCTTGGGAGGGGTCCATAAGTTCCGCTTCAACCATCCGGCAGAGGCGGCAGTCCTGAGGGAGCGCAGGCGGGTATGTGCTGCTCACCTGAAAGTGAATTTTCGTTCAGATTGCAACACACACAACACTGATGTCTTGTTTACATTGTGAGTGGATCATTCTTTTGCTGCTGATCACAGGTCAGTGAAGGTGTTTGCCCCCTTGAACAGGATGACAGGTAAAAAGTCCACAGTTAGGTGTGTTTGTTTGCTCATGTTAGTGTAGATGTACGTGTGTATGTTGTTGTGTGTCTGCACATGTGTGTTTGTGTGTGTGTCTGGACCCTTTGCTAAAACAAGTCTATTGAAGTGTACTACAAGTGTACTTAGTCGGCACTAAAGTGAGGCAGTATACCGATACTTGAAGTTTACTTTTTATAATCTATTTATATACTGTAAACTCAAAATGTTCCAATTCAGCCTGAGGAAGTATTAAGTTAGTGTACTTCATACACTACATGTACATGGTCTGTAGTATACTTAACATACTTGTGCTCAAGTATATTTAAATAAAATAAACTTCTATTTTTTGTACTACTTTTTGCTAAGGGTACTTATGTGTGCTTTTGTGTGTTTGCTCATGTGTTTCTGTATGTGCGTGTTTTTGTTTGTTTCTGTGTATGCTTGAGTGTGTTTGTTATTTCATGTTTGTGCACATGCACGTGTATATGCTCTTGTATGAGAGCTTTTGTGTGTTAGTGTGTGCACTTGTCTGTGTGTGGGTGTGTGCTTATATATGCTTCTGTGTGTGTTTGCACTTTTGGGCGTGTGTATGTTTCTTTGTGTTGGCTCATGTGTGTCTGTGTGTGCTCATTTGTGCTTCTGTGTGTTTGCACTTGTGAGTGTGTTATTGTGTGTGCACTCCTATATTTGTACACGTCAGTGTCTGTGTGTTTGCAGGTGTATTTTTTTTTTTGTTTCTGTGTGTTTGCCCGTGTGTGTTTGTGTGCACGAGTGTCTGTATGTGTCTGTGCTCCTAAGTGCTTTAGCGTGTTTGCGCTTGCATGTGTGAGTGATTTGTGCTTTTTCTGTGTGTGTGTATGCATATTTTTTGTGTGCATGCTTGCAAGTATTAGTCTGCACTTGTGTGTTTGTATTGTTTGTACACTCGTGTTTTTGTGTGCACATCTCTGTGTGTATCTGTGCTTCTGTGTGATTGCACGTGAACGTTTGTGTTTAAGTGTCTGTGTGTCTTAGCTCATGTGTGCTTTTGTGTATTTGCATGTGCACGTGTGTGGGCTAATGTGTCCTTTTTGTGTGCCTATTTTCTTTCTGTGTGCTTGTGTGTGTTTGTTCATACACGCGTTTGTGTGTGTTCGCTCAAACTGCCGGCATGCATATTTGATAAAAGTTCTGAGTCATGGATGTAGTTATTCTGCAGAAATAGGCCAACACTTCATGCATGTTTTATTCCTGTTGGTTGCTATTTGCCCCTCCCTCCTCCTACACACACACACACTCTGAACAACACTTGTTATCTATTTACAGCTTATTTACCTAAAGTGTTTTTACTTGGTCTTTATCAGCAAACTACCCATTAACATAATTACATTCTTTGAGGCTGTGATTCAATCAAAGCCTTTTCTGCGCTTCTGTTATTGTGTCAGGGAGTTGAGGCCTGAGCAGCTGAAGGTTGCCGGTTTCACTCTGACTGAAGGGGCCGCGGTGAGGCAGCATGTGGAGGAGCAGAAACGATTTATGGAGAGTCTGAGGGAGGACATCCAGGCTGAGCAGAGACGGGTAGAAAGAGAGCTGGAGAGGGATCAGGCCCATCTCAGGCAGCAGCACACCGAGAGTATGCACTGGTGTTTGTCAGATGGAGAAAAGTAGTCAAAGTGAAGACATCCCATAATAATATTTTACTTTTATCTTTCAGTTCAGCAGTGGATAGTTGAGGAGAAGCACCGTTTATCAGCTGCAGGGAAGAAAACAACCTGGGAGTCTGGAGTCCAGGTGGAGCTCTTACCTGCTCCACTTCTGGAGAAACTAAGGACCCACGTGTTCGGGGATCAGGAAGCTGAGGAAAACCCGCCTCTGGTGACGAGAGCCAGGAAGAAGGCTGTGCAGGACGAGCTGCTGAAACATCACGCCCTTTGCCGTGCCCAGAGCCGCATCCATCGGAAAAGGCTGCAATATCAACTAAAGAAAATTGCCAACAAGCAGCATCTGCTAAAAGCTAAGAGAAAATTACAACAGCTGGAAAAAAATCTTTGTCCAGAGTCTCCAGACTTGGAATCCCCCTCAAATCTCAGAGAAGAGTCGCTGTCTTCTCGAAGACACTCGTTTTCAGCAGATCTATTG
The DNA here is from genome assembly GCA_036245035.1 of Adrianichthys oophorus. NCBI lineage: Eukaryota > Metazoa > Chordata > Actinopteri > Beloniformes > Adrianichthyidae > Adrianichthys > Adrianichthys oophorus. The sequence goes on along the minus strand of BSAI01000115.1, from coordinate 10,385,016 downwards.
TCCCGGCTCTACCCTCAGAACACACCTATCTTCAGGTAAGTTCACAAAGTGAGGTTCATGTTTGACAGAGAGCAACTCAGCGTAATATTTTACCTTTTCTGTTTCTATCATCGGCAGACATTTCCTAAAGAGGAACAAGTCTTCAGAATGGACTTTAAACTGGTCCCCAGCTTCTGATTCCATCAGCAGTAGAAAGTGGATCTCAGACGAGTGTCTCCCTCGAGAAAGAACCCAGAGTTGTTCCGGATCTTTCTTGTCAGGCTGTAGTAGGCCCTGCTCCTCTGAGAATGTCCAACAAACTGCCAAAGATGAGCCTCAGTGTCCTAGAAAACCGGAGAGAAAACCTCTGCTGCCAAACCAAGACTTGTTCCTTAAGAACCGCCTCAAACGGAACCCGGTCATCGGACCTGCTGCACTGCAGGTCAACAAGGAAAATGAGCAAAGATCCCCCGCTCCCAGACCTGGTCCTGAGACGTCTCGTGTCGTGAATTTAAAAAGTTCTGACCATGTAGAAGACATCAGACTGGGAGCCATCAGAAGACCATTCTATCTGTCTGTGGGGCCGAGGGTAAACACAGGTCTGTCTGCAGTTTTCAGATCTCCCACATGTGCAAAAGGAGGACAAATCCCAAAGCCTCATGGGCAATTTGCAAACAAGTTTCACGGGAGACAAAGAGGACTCAATAGCCTTCAAGAGGCCAAAGCGAGTCTGAAAGCCACCGTCTTGTGTGATGAGCTTGATCAGATGTTTCTGTGTGAGAGCATCAGACGGTGGCACAGCACAGAAGCCCTGATGAATCAAACGAACGGGTGCACAGAAGAGGATGAAGACTTGGAGGAGAGAGCATCGGACTGTGAGAGTCTTTTCTCCCTCGACTCTTTGTCTTCTGCTCACGCTGCTGCGCTGGCAGAGCAGCTGAGACAGGAGGATTCAAACCCAAGTGAAGCAGAGAGTGAAATGTCCACAGACTCACTGACTTTGGAGAACAGAGGGAAACGGGCAACAGTGCGTAACTGTGACCAATCTGTGGTTCCTTCTTACTTTTTTGTAGAAGACTCTTCGCTTTCATCCAGAATTACAGAAACCGACTCTGCTGTTACTCTGTCAGAGGAATTCTGGATGAAGCAGCTTCTTCCTTCTCAGAAAAGACAAACTATTACAGTAAAAAAGCCTCAGAGATCATTCGAAGCAGGTTTCAGAGGCAAAGATATTGTGCATAAACTGACTGAAGACTTTAGGAACATGCAGCCCATTTCAACCAGCAGCTCAGAGCCCAGAAACTTACTGATGGGCACTGATGTGGATTTGTTTGTGGGAGCAGCTGAAGGCTTCCAAACCAACAAGCTTTCCCAAAAGGAAGTGATGCTGATTCCTGCAGGCCGCAGTGCAGGTAACATGAAGATCTCAGACACTCAGGTTGAAACTAGAAGACACAGTTCTTCATCCATTAGCACTGAAAGCATGAACATTACAGAGCAAAAACAAGGCTTTGAAGCCACACCAGACCCTAGGAAAAAAGATGAGTTTTGTTTGAAACAATCCAGTCCTCAAACCACAAAAACAGACCTGAATTTATGTCATAAGGTTCCAGGAGCTCCTGAAAGGTCCTCAGACACTGAAATGACTTTGTCAGGATTTCCCTCTGTAATGGATTTTTCTTCAAGTTCAGAAAACCACAGTGAAGAAACCAACAGGAGCCTAAAAACACTTGATTTTAAAGGAGAAATGTTGACAGATACTGAAGATGAACCATTTGCACTGGAAGAAACCAAAAACGCTGATCCACTCGCTGCACAGAGGATGCAAGTTGTTAAACCAGCTTGTAAAAATTCCAGGAAACGAAACAAAGAACAGCAAGATGTTTTTAAGGGCAGCCTGAAAATTCCAAAAAGGAGCAACAGCAGGGAACTGGTCACTTTCTCCAACACTCAAGGCTTCAGCCTAAAAAACAAATGCTGTGATGACAGAAACGACAGTGGCAACACCGAGCAGGGGCGGTTGGACAGCCGTGGACGTCCTCACAGCAGTGATCCAGCAGAAGAAGGAGCCTTGGATTTAAATTCCTCTCCAGTCTTTGATTCCATGATTGAATCAAAGGGTCGTGTCCTTGGACATGAGCTTAAACACAGAATTTCAGTGGGTGCCTCCCCTGCAGGCGGCAATGCAGAAGTGAGAAAGGCAAATGAAACAAAAGGAAAAAGCCAAACGAACGTCAGGAAACATCAGGATGTTTTAAAACATGAATGCAAGTCAGACTCCATTTGTAGTGCTATTGATCTGAGAATTTCTGAAATAGTGAAAGATCACAATGAGCTGCCATTGAGTGGCAGAGATGGATCCAGGAGGAGCTGGATTCAGAGTCTGAAAAGCCATGATTTTCCAGACTATGAGCTGGAATTAACAGAAAATAAACAGAAAAATGAAACCAGCAAAGATGTAAAGCAAAGGATCAGAAATGCATGTGTTGCAGCTGAGCCATCAAGGACGACAACTGAAAACTATTTTCAGTCAAATGACATTCAGAAAGCTTGTAAATCAGGCAATTTGAACACAGAAAATGATTATTTTTCTCCTAAAGAATGTCAAGATTTTCCAGAAAACGCCCCTTCTCACAAAAACAGTCATTTGGCTCAGCAGAAAACAACACCTCCCTTCATCAGGGATGTCTGTTCTCAGGAGGCGAGCACCCAGAGAAGTCCCAAGAGCTCTGGCTCAAACGCTGACTTCCTCCTGCAGTTCTCAACTCAGAGCTCAGGTCCACAAACTCACCAAGAACTTTACAAAACTTCACCAAGCCACACAAACACCAACTCCACTGTTTCTGAGGATACAGTTTCACGCGTTGATACAAAAACCAAACTCAACTCTCAAACGATTTACAAAATGTCTCCAGAACAGAAGTTATCGGGTTATGTGGAATTACATCAATTCAAAGCAAACCAACGTCTGTGCAGCCGGGTCAGTAAAAACGCTGGCGTGGATCTCACGGACCCACTTTCCTGTGAGACGTCTGTGGCCTGTAAAGCCCACAAAGACAAATGTCAGAATCAGTCAGAGCACAGCTTTGATAAACACAGAGATGGAGAAAACAAAATACTTCTGCTTCAAAACACTTCTGTTAGAGAAGTCAAACCTTCACAGGAAGATAAAACCCCAACAGAAAGTAGTCTTAGAGCTGCAGAATCCAAAGACAATAGAAAAGAGACAAGAGAAGACAACAGAAACTCAGCTTCACCTTCTGTGTCTAAAATAAGGTGGTTTAAAAAGAAAAAGTCCAGCCTAAAGGATTGTTCATCCTCTTCCTCTGATTCTTCTTTTAAGTCTGCGGATGAGGATAAGAAAAGCTCTAAAGGCTTTCATAGTCAACTAATGTCTAAATGGATTAATTTGGACACCAAGCATCAAAGTATTGGTGCAGAAAACTGCCGTCCAGCATCATCAAGTAGTAAAAAAATCTGCTGTAAAAATGAAGTTCAGTTTCACAGCAAGGAAATGTGCTCCGTTTCCCCCCCAGGAGCATCGCTGAACCCAAATGTGGGGAAAAACATTGTACACCTGCAGAGAGGTGAACCAAAGCACAGACTTAGGATGAGAGAATCTCAGGACTCTCCCATCCATTTTGCCTCCAGTGACATCAACCCCTTCGTGCACCAGTGGCAAAATTGCAGCTCGAACCATCACTGCTGCAAAAACCCAGCATTCGGAAGCGCCGCCGATCTTTCCTGTAAGTCTCCTCTCTTAAACGTCTCAGAAACACGGATAACGAGGTGCTGCAGTGTCGATAACGGCTTAAATGGGCAGGAATCTCCTTTTAACTCCCACTTGAGCACCTATGCCACCAACAAAGGGCTCTCCAGCACACTGAGCAGCATGGAGGATTACAAAGAAAAAGCACACTCAGGGTTTCCTGCCCGTCAGCGAGGGTCTGCAGACTGTCACAGACCTCTGCAAAGTCTGGCGGTAAACAGCAGCTCTTCAGGTCAAGACATTCCTCTCAACACCTCCTGCCAGGTGGATGAAATCATGTTTGTTTATTCGTCTGAGCCTGAGTCCAAGGGTCCAAGTCAAGCGCTGGGGCGACAGAGGCGGACGTGTGAGCACAGCACACAAACTAAAGTCCTTGACGGAAATGGCAGAAGCTCCCCGAAGAGAAAACATCATCACAAAAGGAGTAACACCGATGTTCCGTCATTCCACAAAAGCAAAGTTAAAGAATCGCCCACCTGGGCCAGTATGGAAAGCATGTCAGCACACCTTTCTAAGCTGATCGACAGCACTTCAGACCTTCTGGGAGACGTTCAGGGACTGAGGTCAGGAGACATCTGGAAATCCTGTTCAAGCAGGAGCAACACTTCGTCCTTCAGTGAAACTCCTGATAGAGCCATGAGAGATGGGTCAACCCAGACTGCTTCAGATGTTGGGATCCAGACGGAGCAACCTTTAGATTGTGATGCTGCTGCTCACGTAGGCAGAGGGAGGTTTAAATCTCACGAAATCAATGTGACAGTTAAAGTAATTGGATCGGAAGTTATCAGTGCTTCTCAGGACCAGAATGGACAACGTGTGGTGAAATCCATATCTTCTACAGGTGAGAAGATTCAAAGCATGCCTGACCTGAGATTTAACATCTGTGCAGCCGCTCAGACACAGACAGACTCCATCAAACCATCCTCTGAGAATAAGGTAGCAGGTTGTCTCAGGCATGCTAGATCTGCTTCATCTGAAGTTTCAAAGCACAGAACATCTGCAGCACCGGAAAGCAACCCCAGGTCCTCAAAGAAGAACATGGTAGAAAAACCTTCGTTAACAAACCATCTGCGTGTTTTTTCAAAGAAAGAGACGACGTACACAGATCGGGCTTCTTCTCCTATTCTTACTGTGGTGACAAGAGTGGGCTCCGATCTTCAAAGGCAGCAGTCAATGCTCTGTCCTCCAAAATACAGGAACCTCAAAGCAGAGCTCCCCTGTGAGAAGGACAGCCAGAACTTTCCCTCAGTTTCACACAACAGTCTTCAATCCAAACAGAACTCTCTGGGTTCTGATGAGTCAGAAACAGCAAGTTACTCGAGTCACAAAGACTCGGAAAAATGTTCTTCAAAGTTTCTACCATCACTAGATCTTTACATGGACTTAAGGAAAAGTCATGTGACCTATACAGACAGAGATTCCCATCGGTCAAGCTTGAAACAGGCGGTTAACCCAACAATGTCCAGCACAAGCAGTTTGCAGAACCCGGTTTCTCCCACAATGAGTTTGCTAGATGGACAAAAACAGGAAGCCTCAAATATCACAGAAATGTGTTTTGATCCCTGCAGTTCTTTCATTCTGAGTCATGACGATGACACGGAGTCACCGACGGTCAGTGAATGCAACACAGAAGCCCTCGTAAACATAGAACCTACCGTTCCAAACCATCTAAGGGTTCCTGAGGACCTGCCCATCCACAACAAGTTCACCAACTGGTCAGGGGTGTGTTTCCCGCCAAAACAAAGGATCAATGACAGCAGAAGTAGTTCTGATTGGGCGGAGACGGTTAATGTGGAGGCCGGGGGGGGGGACGACAGAAGAGAAAAAGAGATCCTGAAGCTGCGGCAGGAGCGAGAGCAGGTGATGGCAAAGGTTAACCTCAGCATGAACTCCACACCTCTGACCGTGGAGCTGACCGAGGCCAAGCTCCTTTACGGGCTCGGAGAGACGGACGCTCTGCTGAAGATGCTGTCCCCAAGGTCCAAACAAGATCAGCAACCACAGGCCCCTGCTCCCACCAAGCAGCAGCTGTACGACAGGTGAGGGTGATCTTCCACTAAAACAGTTTGGCTAAAAGGCTGTCAATATGAATAAAAATCACAGAATGCAGTCAATTCATTTCTTCTTTTCTGTTTTCCAAAAATTATATCGTTAAGACCTTTTTTGTGTCATTTTGTTTTTTGTCAAATTTTTACCACTTGGTGTTATTTTCTTTTTTCTCAGGCATCGCCGGAGTATCGAGGGTTTGAGGCAGCAGAGGGAGGAACGCCTCCAGACGTTTCGCAGAGCTCGCAGTTTGAGTCCCAGCCAATATCAGGGCTGCTCTCCTGAAGCTATTTCTTTGTCCAAAGAGATGAGCACCCAGCACAGTCCGCGCAAAGAGGCCACTGACAGCAGCAGGTAAGACGCTGTCAACCTTATTAGCTTCTGACATGGCAAACGTGCACTGAATTCACAAAAATCTCACGAATAAAGATTTGTACTGCAGATTATCAGGTAGTTCCAAGCCAGAGGGACCGTTTTCAACAGACATCGAACTTCTGTTGCGGGATTATGGTCGAGCTCGGGAAGAAGCCAGGACAGAGATTGCAAGAGCTAGAGAACGACTGAAAGAGAGGACAGAGATGGAGAAGAAGAGGCTCCAGCAGAGAGCTTCTTCCAAGGAAATGAAGGTCAGTGTTCCCAACAACACTTTAGCTTCCTGATTCAAAAACGGTTTCAGAAACTTTTCTCTACATGTAATGATCTTTGTTATATTATATGTTTGGCATCAGAATTACAAGATCTTTGATTAACGGCTAAATTCTCTGTTCTGCAGCAGACTTACTGTCCGTGCTCCAACACCTCCTAGTGCTGTTTATTTTCTGAAAGTCTCTGGTTGTGTCTGAATTAATTCACTACTCACTATTTAGTGCACTCAGTAGTGCGTTTGCCATTTGGTTGGGGTGTCCGAATCTACAATTCCTAAATCCAGTTCCCTAGAAATTTCCCAGAAGTTTCAGCAAAAAAGTAGCGTGCATCGATGCTCACTAGACCACAATGCATTGTTTGATTGATTTTGTCTTTTGAAAAAGAAATGCATTTGAATTTATATTTCATAAATCATTCAAGTTTTCATCATCAGAACACAATTGATTCATAAATAATAAAATGTTCATATTTATAAAGTTTTTACTTTGGCAAATGGGTGATGTGATATTTAGGATCTTTAAAAAAAAAGGCAGTGAGCATGTGTCCTAATTGCATTAAGATCCAGGGAACTGGATAGTTCCACACTTTATGGGTTAGGAAAGAATTCAGACACAGCCAAGGTAATGTCACATCCTATATTACTGATATTTCACAAGAAAAGCATCACAGTAAAAACTTTGTGATTCGTATGAGTTTGTCTAATTGCAGAAAAATTGTTATTTAACAGCTGGAGAAAAGAAAGAACTTGCAAATATTGATTCCAAAGCTAAAATTATATGAACAGAATTGTTTCTTTAATGTTTCTCCAGGAATGGAGTTTGACAGATATTAGCTTTGAATTAACACTAACTAAGCAATAGAGCAATGAAAAGTTATTTAATGTGTTTGCATTGAAAGTACTATTATTCTTCAGCATTTAATTTAGAAATTACACAGCTATCATCCCAGATCATCCAACAAGTTGTTTCTGGTGAAAGATGCTTGTTAAAAATATGACAAATTTTGGTGATAATGATAAACTTTTAATGAATTTCAGCTTAACAAAAAAGTTAAATCCAGTGCATTACTGTTGAAAAACTTACGTCATATAAACCAGAACAATCCTAAAAAACATGTCAAGTCTTATCTCTCTGTTTGTCTGAACTGGTTTTAAAACCTTTTATTTTCATTCGTTAAGGTCTAATTTAGCTCTTCTTATTAATACTTTTTAAAACTTCTGAGAACAAATGCTTTTTACCAGCAATATTTAAAATAAAATAAAGCCTAAATTAGAGAGGAAATTTGCAAATTAAAATACAATTTAAGAGAAATTATTTTAACTCTACTATTACATCATTAAAGACATGTTTAATTTTTACTGACGCTGAAGAGACTCACTGTGTCAATAAAAAATCCATACAAAAGAAAAATAGTTTATTAATCTAACTTTTTCCCTCTGAGACTCTATTGATTGTAGGCAGTAGAGTGTAAAGTGGTTTAGAATAAATATGTGATGGTTGAATAAATACATTAGGCTGGATGAAAGCCAAAAACGTGGCTCATGTTCGTGTATTTTCAGCAGGAAGACTTTAGGCATCGAACGAGAATCAGCAGCAGCACTTTGTGCACAGGATCCAGTCTGAGTTTGTCCTCTGGACCAACGTCAGGATACCACAGCGGCAACGCCGGAAAACCACGACCTTGCAGGACGGCAACGCTACCAGGACAGGTTAGTGCGTTCATGTCTCTGTGGGGAAGATCTTTAATGGTCAAATAGCTCATTTAACTGTTTTTTAGTAAATTACTTTTCATGTTGATGAGTGTGCTTTCCTGTACAAAAAAGCAATGTTCAGTTGATGATGTTTTTTTTTTTTTTTTTGTAGATCACAGGGATTGAGGATGAAGAGCGGATAAAGACTCAGCCTCCTGTTTGCAGCCCTCAGAGTGTGAAGATGCGCCGAGCCTGGCTGTCATCTCAGGGTATCAAACACTCAAAACCATCAAATATCTGACAGAAAATAGTGTAAAAAAAAAACACATGTAATATTTAAATAGTAAATGGCTCATTTCTAGGAAATGTTTGTGTATTTTTTTCTCAGTTCTTCTCACATAATGTTGTGTTTCTATTTCACCACCTCCACATTGTTCTCACTGAAACTGTGTTTTTATTAGATCTTCAGCCGTCTGTTGGCGACATCGAGCCTCTGATGACATCGTCTCCATCTCCTCCACTCATAAACGCTCAAAGCTCCTCCCACAACCTTTTCACAGCCTATCAGGACATCACCTGTCAGCTGCTCAGTCAAGCTCTCGCTGAGGTAATAGAAAACTAAAACTCGGTGCAAATTTTTTTCAGCGTAGCTATACATATTTTATGAAAAAGTGAACTTCTTTGTCTTGTGACGGTCTTTCTCAAAAGGTCCGACTAGCTTCTTCAGGGGATTTAGGTAACCTGGTGATGGGCAAAGCAGCAGGAGGTTGGAGGTGAGTTTTCTCTTGGGTGAATCTCCAATCTTCAACAATCCCCGGGCATGTCGTTTTGAGAATTTCTGGCTTGACTGCTTCATTAAAAAGCATCCCAACAGCCAGCCTCTGTTCCTTCAGGTACCAGGGAAAGGAGAGAGCAGTTCAGGCATTCTACAAGCCCTCCTCCAGCCCATCTGTCCACAGCTTTCTGGGGGCAGGAGAGCTGGAACGAACCCTGGACAGTCTGTGGGGCGTAATCTGCCAGATGTCTAAGAGCCACTTGTATAATCAGTCCGTCCGTTCTGTTTGGACTCGACCACTAGATGACAGCACTCAGCTGGGTGAGCTGGGGTCCCTGCCTTCTCTGCAGTTTTCTAGCAGAAATGATCCCAAACTTTACAAAAGCTTTACCTCCTATGACTTTTACATTTTGAGTTCTGTATTTGTTTGTAGGCTTAATTTTATATGTATTTGTAATGAACCACACAAGTTGAGTTTTTTTCATGCTGAGTTTACCAAGTTAGACTGAAAAGTTCTCATATATCTGCCTAATTTTTTGTTTTGCTTCCATAAATATGAACATTTCCATCTTAAATGTTTTCTGTTTAACTTACGGTCAATCTTTATTTTTTTTATGGATAACATGGACTCTTTTGGCTTTCTGTGTAGTTTACATCTTAACAGATCCGTCCGCCTGTCACCTCAGCCAGCCGCGGGACTTCTGCTGTGTCAGCACTGAGTCCAAACAGGTCAGCACCGCTTCGAGCAGGAGTCTGTCGAGTGCCAGGGGAGCGTTTGCACGCCGTGGTTTTGGGGGAATAATATGTGTGTGTGTGTGTTTATCAGGCTTGCAACAGCAATTTTACAGCAGACATTGGGCTTTCTCACCTACAAAACACCCACAATTTCTATTTAGACACGAGTCTCCCTCACTGATCATGGAGTGTAAACAGCTCTTGACCTGTAGGCACTGGCTGTGAAGTAAAGCGTCTCAGCTGTTGGTTATCAGTGTCTGGGTGGAGCTGCCTGCTGGATGATCAAACGCATCTCTGCCTGTTTTATTGATGCTCTTTCTGTTTCTGCCTCAGGGTGGCCTCTGCGTTCTAGCGATGCGGTCTGTGTTTGACGAGTCTCTGCCTCGTCCCAGCGTTGACACCATTCGGGGGGAGATGATGCCTAGCTGCTGGCTTCTGCAGCCAGTTAAACACAACGGAAAGGAAGCAACCAGAGTCATTTACCTACTGCAGGTATTTTCAAAGAAGCATCCTCTGCTTGTCTGCAGAAAATATTCTTTTTATTTAGAAGAAAGTTGGGATTGTTGCTTTATTTTATTGTAGAGCTAATTGATTATCGTAATGAAGGTGCAGCAGAAGCCATAGACCGATAGTTTCCATTAGGACTGTGGAGCCTTACTCAGGCTTTAGATGAAACTGCCCTTATGCTTAGATATGGGCCGTCAGCAGGCAAAAAATTGGCAAACCTTTACAGAGCCTATACCCACACCTCATTAATGACTAGAATGTGGTGTGGGGGCACCATGCAACAGCATCACCCCTATATTATAAGTGCTTCACAATACACTAACCACATAATCTTGCGTTCCATTTTCGTGACGTTCACAGAGTGAACCACCATATGTTTAAATTCTGTCTATATGTTTACTGTTTATTGGATGTATAAAAATTAAATTCATATGGTCACCATCATTTATACCTTCATTTAGAACAAGGAATCAGAATCAACAAAACATAACAGATAAAACACACAACAACTTTGAGAGAAATAAATTGTATTTAACGCTTTAAGCAATGAAAAGTTTTTCTGTGAACTTCCTGGTTAAGTCAAATAACAAATAAAAAATAAACATCAGTAGGTGTGTTTACATGGACACAAGTAATTGGAAGAAATGTCTGATCAGAATAAAAATGTGTCATGTAAACTTGCCATTCTAAATACTCTGACCCGATCAGACTCATTCTGTTGCTTCCCTTAACAAACACATTGAGCACGCGTGTCCTACAGAGTACGCCGATTTGTTGTTCGGAGAAGCTCAATCAATTCACAGTCAAGCAAGCTTATTTCTTTGCAAGTTGGATGTTGGTCAGTTTGCAACGGGACAAGAAAAACAATCAATGATTCATACGGTTTTCTGAACACTATTGTGATTGATAGATTGAAGATAAAACCCAATGCAGAGGTCGAAGTGAAACATGCAGAAAAGAAATGATTTATATTTGAAAAAGTCATTGAAAAAAGAACGATGCAGGGAAGTTTGTTCAAGAGGAAACTTGCAAGTGAGAATAAAGATGTACAAGCTAAAAATATTAGAGAAGAAGAAAAGGAGAAAGGAGGTGCATTTCCTGCTTTTTTCAAAGTTCTTTGCAACAATAAATGAAATAAGATTTAGTCTCAGCTTCAGTCATCTGCATTAGTGCTGTAATGATTCTGATTTTTAACAACAATTTGATTCACATCATAATTTGTGGTTCCTGATACGGTTCATAATCAATATTGGTTCATTTTGAACGACCTAAAATGGATCCAGGACATCTTTATCCAAAACTTCAACCAGTGAGACTCAGAGATAAATACCTGGTACTGAACAGCACAGGTGAAGTTTTCCAAATTTCTTGCTAGATACTCTAGGGTTAATTAAATATGTGTACAAAGAAAAACGTAAACAAGAATAAGTGTTGGGTAAATAACTTTAAAGATGAATTTAGAGTAGAATAGAATAGATTAGAATATAATAGACTAGACTAGAATAGACTAGACTAGACTAGAATAGACTAGACTAGAATAGAAAATAAATACTTTTTTATCCCAAGCTGGGAAATTTAGCTGTTGCAGCAGATTACATATTTACTCAGCATGCTAAACACAAATTTCTAATGGTCAAATGAAACAGAATAGCCATTATTTACAGAAGATAGAAATATAAGAATGTATACAAAAAACAAAGTGTGTAATCTGTAATAGGGCTGTAGGGAATAAGTACAAAGCAGTGTGCAATTTGAAAGACAAACCTTGTGCAAAAAAAAAAAAAAAAACTGTCAGTCACAACAGCAACAACCAGTTGGTGTTTTCTGTGACATAGTGATGAGGTGTTATACACTCTTGTGGCATATGGCAGGAAAGATTGCCTGTAGCGATCCCTATAACAACAAAACTGTCTGAGCCTTTTGGAAAAGGCACTCCAGTGGTCAGGGTTAATGATGAAGAACAGTTCATTGCAGCCAATGATAGAGCCAGCCTTCCTGATCATTTTGTTCAGTCTGTCGGTGTCGCTGGCTGCAATGCTAGTGACACCACAGCAGACCACAGAGGAGAACAGAGTGCTGGATACCACAGAGGATTTCAGATATTTTTTTTTCTATATTGTACTTTTATGATAAAGTTCACAAAGCAATCTCGGACGTCACAGATATTCGTGTTCAATTTTTAAGAACAGATCGCAAATATCCGAGTATTCGGATGCGCGTTACAGTTCTCGTGTCCATGAAGTAAAGACTGAGGCTGACTCCGCTTTGTTGGTACACTGCATGATGACTTCACAGCTCATCATTGGCAGGCTTCCCTCTTTTAAAGAAATTGCTTTTATTGAGTCGAGTTTGTTGAATTAGCTTCTGTGTTTGTTGCAGCAGCAGTGAATGCAGACTTGGCTGTTTGTCTGCAGGAAAAGACTGATTACAAACATTTTCTTTGGTGAATCAAGGGTCAACGCTTTTTATTGTTTTTACTCCTCTCCAGCTGGATCTCGGATCGCCGTCGTTTCCTTGCCGGCTGCTGAGCTCTGTTGCCAGGAGACAGGCGGCTGTCATCGCTGATCTGGATGTTTTCCTCTCTTTGTAAACTAACTGCACATCAGCCCTTAGCCTAAACTGCCTCTAACAAAGAGTGAGTTTCACTTTGTTTTGATCACAAATGCACCTACATTTTACATACTTGAGTATCAAAAGGCACTGTCATGCTTTTTTGTGTATGAAGCTATTTTTAAACATAAAATATTGACATATATTTGAATGTATCTGGTGCTGTGTTTTACCAAAGTTTCCATTTTTTGGCCTCTAGGTTCACCTAAATCTTTTAAACTCTAAATGTTGGGCAATATTCGCAAAATATTATTAAATCTCTTCACTGTTGGTTATTAGTCACTTTTATTTATGCAGTAAATACGCAAACACACATTTGCACAAACTAAAACTTTATTATATTCTCATACAGTGCTTTTTGTTTTTAAGCAAATCTACATTAACATACCGGTAGTAATTATTATTATTATTAATAATAATAATAATAATAAAAATTAAGTAATAATAATAATTAATAATAATAATAATTAATTAATAGATTACTTAGCAGGTAAGCTAAGTGTCAGAGAGTTGGTATCACAAGTGAGATGAGCACACCCTAAAGCCTCTCTGAGATGATGCGTCTTCATCCCAGTGAGCGGCGCAAATGTGAACCTCAGCTCTGCAGAAAATCCAAAGACCGTTTGGCAGCAAAACCTGAAGCTACACCAGGGAAAGTTTTGCTGCCAGATGATCTTAATCCTCAGTGGGAGTAAGAAGCTTCTTCCTGAATCTCGAAGTTTCTATCTTTCTTTATTAATATTTGTTCCTGTTCTTAATGTTAAAAAAGCTGTTAAGTTGTTTTTCTAAAAAATAAGATGTTAAACATGTTATATATTTTTTGTTGATATTACAGATGAAACAAGTGATGTTTCTTTGTTTTTTGTTTTTAAGCCATAGAAGCTGTTTAAATACAGACAAGCTCTTAAAACATGAGTCATCTGTTTTTCACATGAAGCCATAATACTGAAACATGTTGAAGCTCCAATCTGTGGGAATAATCTGTAATCTGGATTGAACCAAAGACAAACGGGTGCAATAAGAAAATTCAACAATGTAAATTTTTTTTTATATTATTTTGAATTTGTATATTTGTAAAAATTCATATTTATGTATTTTGATATAAATGTTGGACTTTTGTTGTTAAATATCTAAAGATTCTTTTTACAAACATTGTTTTTGATTTTGTGATTTTTCCTAATAAAAAGTCAAATCTGAGCCTGGTGACATATTTTGTTGGTTTTAAGTTTTGTTCATGTAGGTTTTTCTACTTTTGTTTGTTTGTGTCCATGATTTAAAGCTTTGTGTTTAAAATAGAGTTTGATCATAAACTGATTTTGTTTTCACTTAAGGTCGAGCTGAACATTCAAATCTTTATTTGGGCACAGAGTGTTTCAAAATAAAACAGAAATTTAGACTTTATAAATAGAGTTTTGTTTGAGACCAGCAAAAAACTATATGCAGAAAAATGTTCTTTGTTTAAGCTTTTTATTTGTGTGGACAACATTTCGGCTTGAATTTGTCTGAATAGTTTGATAGAGTGTCTCTTTAAAATTGCGAAAAACCCCTTTAAACAACAAAATTGAAAAAGATGTTTGGAAAAAAGGATGGCTCCAAAAACATGCTCTACAAAAAAAATTACAATAATATGACCCTAAACAACAAAAAGTGAATCTAGTAATACATAAATGAGGATCATATGTGATTGATCCAGACATACATGTCTGACTTCTACGACTTTTTATTTGTGGAAGATATTTTATTTATAAGTTGTTTTTCAAAGTATTTATCAGAAATTATTAGTTAAATCAACAAAGTTGTTAGGAAAGAATAATATCAGGTGCTAGAATGATCAGATTAATCATGACTTCACCAGTTTCTAATGGGTGGCAGATTCTGACCTCACCCAGAACATTATGTTCTGTTTACTCTGAGTTCATAGGATTAGGAATGAAACTGAATCCTGAGTGTGGAATACAAAATATTTAAAGCTTTTATGTAAAATGGCAAGCTATCTAATTAGATTCATTATTAGAAGTTTGTTTTGTTCATTGTTGTTTTATCCACAGGTTTTCATAGATCTAAAACTCTAAAGGCACATTTAAAAAAAAAAAGTTATTTAACTTCTTAAAAGCAGATTCTCGTCCCATTATTTGGCAGGTGTCCTCTGTCTCACATCTGTCAGTGGCTTCAAAGGCGTGTGGGTGATGTGTGCGCGCGCGATTAGGCCCGCGCGCGGGCAGGGTGGGGTGAACGCTCGTGAAGTGCCTCTGCCATTTAGAGCCACCAGCTCTCGTCAGGAATGTCCGTCCGCGCGCTCAGATCATGTTCTTTATTTTTAACCCGGCAGGGTGGCGCTGGCCTTCGGGAATGACGGCGGAGCGCGCGGCGCTTCAACGCCCCCCCCTTACGCTCCTCGTGCAGGACAGGTGAACTCGCGCGCGCTCTGACCAGGACCCCCTCACTTCAATGGGATTAAAAGCGGTTTGTTTGCAGGGAAGAAGCTCAAGATAACCATTTCTGGACTCAAACACACCCAGAACAGGTGAGTGGAAATAACAAACATTATTTGTTGAAATTATAAACGGTAGTTAAAGTGTAAAAAGTTTGCCCTAAACACCTGTTGCGTCTGATTTTTTTTTCAAAATAAACGTTAATTCTTCCACAAAAATAACGTAACCTGTTCTCTCAATATGTTATATTAACAAAGCAGTATTTGCAATTGAATGATGTGAAGAAAATGAAGTTATCGTGCTTTTACAAACACGAATTAAAGAGTATTAAGCCAAGAATGATCTCTGTAAAGAAGGTAACTTACTTTAGTAATGTATGAGTATATTTTCAGTACTTTAAGTCAAATCATGTAACTTTTTTCTACTTTCTTTCACTAAAAAGAGAACAACATCACCTTAGTGAAAAACAGGAAGTCGTTACATCCACCAACAGTGCTTGCCTAAAATACAGTAATTTCCAGAGTTTAAACTTGTATCTTTTTCTCTCTGATGAAGCATGTCCTATTGCATTTTCTAGAAAAAGATGTCATTATAGTTTGTTGACTTTTGGCACAAAGGAGAAAAAAAAATCTTCTGGCGAAAGAGGCACTGCAGCTCAGTCCCCTTAAAAGGACAAGTGTGGAGCATGCAGGACCTTTAATGTAAACACACTCCTGCAGGAGTTTCCCGAGCCTCTATACCACACAGTCATGATATTGTTAAAGGATTCACGCTTTAAGCATGAAAGTGATGGCAGTTTTTCAATGAACTAACACTGGATGAAGTTTTTGGTCTGTTTTGGTTTCCCATGTGCCAAAATAAACACGTGCACAGGCCTCCTCCTCCTCTACAGTTGCTGCTAAAGTTTGTCTTACACACATTGTTAGTCTTACACACACACACCCATCTCTTATTATATCTTCTTCATCTGATTGTGTTCAGTTTACAGCAGAGCCAAAAAAGAATCTGAGTTGTTGTGAGTCCACATCTGATGCTTTACTGATGTTTGCTGCCAGTAGTGAATAAATATATATATATATATAAACATTTTCAGGTCTACAAGACAAATTTTTCTCTGAGTTCATTATTTACAGATCTGCAACCAAACTCAAAATGCACTTAGATACAAGTCCACTTGATTTAAAAGAAAAAAATATTTTATTTTGAAATGTTTTTATTTGTTAAAATTTAATAGACCAAATGACTAATCTTTTTGGATTGAGCAGTTACGATATTCTTTTTACATTTCGTACAACAAAAACCAAAACATGCCTGCTTACGTTTAGAAAAGTTGTTTTATTTGTCGTAACAAAATGTTGGTTTCTTTTTATCAGCATGAGCCACAGATATAAACTTTAAAAATGACAAAGAGTAGGCATCAGGGATTTCTGAGCAAAAAGTATCACACTTTAGATTTATTTCATTAAAATTACTCGATATATAGGCATAGCAAGTATACTAAAGAACATGTATGTGTAGTGTAGGAAGTATACTAACTGGAACTGTTTACATTATACAGGTAGTAAAGGTAAACTTCAAGTTTACTGCCTCAATTTTAGTGTAGAGTAAATAAACTTGTACACTTAACTAGACTACTTTTTGCTAGCTTTTTGATGCATTTTAAGCAAATTTGATGTTTTTTTTTAAGCTTAAAACTAGAAGCAGCAGTTAGTGTTATTGAAAATATGTTTTTGGTTGCTTTCTCAGTTCATATTTTTTTTGTAAACAAATGTTTAGGAACACTTTTTGGTCTCAAACTTGCTCCGTAGGTCCTGACTTGATTAAGAAGTTTAATAATTGCCATGTCTATTTCTGAGAAGTCGTGTTCAGCTGCTGCTAGAAGAACCATCTTTTTTTCTCTGTTTGCTGCAGTTTACGTTAGAGGTTTACGTTGATTTGCAGGCGACAGGCCGGCCTATTGTTAGCGAGCTGCTATGTGCTGCTCAAGGACACAACAAAAGGACACGAAGACACTTTTAGAGTCTATAGTGTTCAGTGAACTCATCGCTCCTCCAGTTTTTCTGCTCAGCTTTAAATGAAGACGCACCTGCATGGCTGACAGTTTGCTGCAGTTACTGTCTGCCAGCTCAGACAAGATTAGAGACCTGTGCTTTTGTGGAAAACTGACAGGTTGTGGATATGAGAGTTTGTGCTGTAGTTCTGGCCAGGTTGGCCTGAGATGATAAGGATATCCTCCTAGTGGTGGGTGGAGCGTCCCAGCACTGATATCAGCCCTCTGCAGAGGGCTGATACGGGGCAAGAGGAGGAGGGAGACCTGGAGGATGGCATCATAGCGCATCGCTGGGGGCCATTTCTCTGAATGCTCCAAACAAACAGCCACTCTGGTGTTATTATGAAATTAACAGCGTCTGCAAAGAAACACCGTTCCCTCTGCTGGGATGGTTTAGTTATTTTCTGACTTGTCTTTTTTTTTTAAATGTTTTTAAAAGTAAAATTCACAATCAGGGCTGCACAAATACAAAAAAAAAAAACACTAATGTTTTAAAATACTCAAAAAAAAAAAGTAGGATTTGCATCTTTAAAACAGTTGAAAAGTTGCTCCACTTGCATTAAAATTCAACACCTGAACCCGCTTCAACATGTCGGAGTCACAATGCGCAAGTGATTCCTGTTAATTTTACTGGACAAGGCTGCAGTTTGACCATATTTAGTTATTTAATTTATTGTAAACAATGTGATTTTTCTAAATTTTCTTAGATTATGTGTCCCAACACAAAATAATAAAAAATCATCAGTCACTGTAAACACAAATATTACTGATAAAATTGTATTTTTTGGAGGAAAATCCATTATTGATTTGAAACATTCAAAAACGATTCATCTTATGTATTGATCCAACTTTTCAAAGCAATTTCTCTTTTTTTTGTACTTTTTCAATCAAAATTCATTAGTTGTTTGTGATTATTTTAATAAATCTTGATTTTATTAATAAAGTGCCAACCTTTGTCGGTTTTAATCCCTTGTTGTGTGAAAAGTGATTTTCATAAACAAGGAAAATTGGTTTTAGAATAAAAATCCAACAAGTCAACTGATACGGAATCAAATTGTAAACTTAAAGGTTCAATAGATTGTATAATTTGGCAATGATACCCAGTATTAACGTAAAACAAACAACAGATGAAGGCTTTTGTCTAAGAGAAGCATTCACTCATTTCTCAGGTTTTTTTGTATCTTTATTTTAGCATTTTGAAGGAAAGACAGTCTTGGCTAAGTTTAAAACTACAAAAAAAAAAAAAAAAGATAGAGAAAGTGAGCTAAATTAGGCAAAATAAATGTTAAAATTACATTTCTATTTTGAAAAATGTACTCAATACACAGCATTCCTGCATGTTTTTGGTTGTTTTGTAAAGTGTTGTTTGTACTTCACTTTAGCTCATATTGTTTCCTTGACAATGAAAGTGCAGAAACACACAACTCATTTTAAATAATGTTCGGCGCCTTATTCAAACGACGGCGGTTTTTTCAGGCTCTGCATTCTGGAGGGATTGCCCCCCCTCCAGTGTGACATGATAAGCGAGCTATGTTGCAGCCAGATAGAGCTATCTGACCAGCTACCCTTCAGACACTTCAACCCGCCATTCCACGCCAGTACACGTTCCGGAATGAAGAGTAACACACACTACACAAAATGGAGGGAGGTGGTGGGGCGGCGCCGGAGCGTCCCAAAGTGGATTTCTTTGTGATTTCCGTAGATTCACCGTCTGCATGAAAGTGACAGGACAGACGTCTTCAGGGCCGGACTCCCCCGCAGTCACAGGTGGTCTTCAGCAGTCAGGGGTCGCGGTGAACAACAGACGCATTTATGAATAACAGCAAATCAGCTAAAGCTAGAGGAGAAATCACCAACACTCTGGTGATTCCATGATTCACTTCAGCCTTTGGGGAAATAATGTGCTGATAAAAATACGTTTTTGTACTACACACAAACATGTCTTATAAATAACATATAATTTGTTCACTGATAGTCTTAATGTGGAAAGAAATAAAACTCTTATTGTGAAAATCTTTGGTCCTTCACAGCTCTTCAAGGGTGCAGCTCTCCCACACCTCTTGATTAAATCCCATAATGTTGAAGATGAAACAGTAGGGTTAAACTGTAAAAGTAATTCTGTATAATTTCTTCTATGAGTCTTACATTAACAGCTTCAAATATTAGATTTTTAATTTTTTAAGAGGTCAGCCCTAAAGGCATAGACATCTGCACAACATCGGTACTGGCGGGAGTTTCATGGTATGGGTTCAGGTGATTCAAAAATGTTAAATCGACCACTACTACGTGGTTAACTACTTTTCATTGCCAGGTTACTGGTTGGATTCAGGATTCAACATTGATTTATTAATTTTTCAAGTTCTATTTAAAACAAGTTTTTACTTTAGATAAAAAGGTACCAAAACAACTTCACACGTCATGATTGTCCATATATTGTCCATACATTGTCCCATTAGGCTTCTTGCTAACTAATTCATACATTTCCAAGTTATGTAATGAAGTCAGGAAGAATGCTAACATAAACTATGCGGTTTGGTGGAGGAAGAATTACCATGTGGTCCGTATCTTGAGGTCTTTCTTTCCGGTTCCGACCATATTCCTGAGCTCAATTCTCACTGAACATCTTTCAGATGATCAGGAAAAGATTGTGAGTGACACCAGTGAGTTTATAAACTCCCAAAAGTTTTATGGAAAATGATTTCAAAGTGTAAATGGGAGAAACTTCACATTTAGATTTGGTTTTTGAGGTTGTTATTGCAATTTTCACTGATTCATTCTGCTTCAGTGGCAAATACAGATGAAGCTCTTTAATGTCATGAAGAGGGTCACACTTTAACCCCAGATCTGCTTTTGTCTTATTATTTTTTTAAATAAAGGTTTAAATTTTTCCTGTCTTCTATTTGAGCAAACATCAGCTGTTAAGAAACCAAAGCAGGATTGTCCCAAACTTTGTCTTTTCTGTTTGTTTCAGACATTCATCAATAAACAGTCGTTTCCGCCCCTCGTTTTTACCTGAGGACGCCAACTGCCGTCCCTCCGCCTGCCCGCCACGCTGGCCACCGCCATGACTTCCACCACGGACTTTGACAATGTGGAGATCACGCAGCAGTACAGCCGCATCAACACCCGCTTTGACCTCTCTGATGAGGAACTAGACAACGACAACAGCTCTGCCAGGCTTTTCGAGCGCTCACGCATCAAGGCCCTGGCAGGTGAGTTCCTGCATGGTAAAGAGCTGTGCCCGCTGCCCCGCGTTGCTCAGATGGCAGTCTTTTTGATGGTGGGAAGGTCATGCCCTTCCCACCCCTGCATACCTTAAGCAGATTTTAATGAGCGGCCTACCGTGAGAAAAATGACAAAAATCCCATCACAGGCAATGTTAGGTTGAGTGTGGTGGTGTTTGTGTGTCCATTTCTCCACCCTCCCCCCCCCCCCCCCCCCCCAAAATCCAGCAGCTGACTCCCCCTCCACACCCTATGGATGTGAAGGGATCACTTGCACATTCTCTGAGCGTCCACAGACCCCGACAGCTGCCCCGCTCCTCTGACATTTCTGACAGAGCCGGTATGCCGCGCTCCACCTGTGGGCCGGCTGCTGGGAGGAGTTATAAATACCAGCTTTTCTGTGGTAGAAAAAACTGGAGTTGTGGGTCATGCTATTTTTACATGTGTGAAGCTGCAGACGTGGAAGCAGATCTATGGAGGGGGTGGTGTTTAAATATGGCAGCAATAGTGCAGGTGGAGATAAAGGAGCTTCCAAATAGTCACATTTTTTAAAACAATCTGCAACATTTCACACACACGTTGCCAGCTTAAGTTTACAACCACAACCGAAGTTTCGTTGACCTTTGACCTTGGGAACAAGCTGTCATTTTGAATGAGAAAAAAAAAATCACTTTTACCTACATATTTACTCTCCTTGATGTGATTTTGATCTTTTGCCTCATTATTCCTAAAGCATCATTAGCCAGCTACTTGGAACGTTTGAAATAAAATTTCCCAGAAGTCTCTATAGACCACAAAGCATTGTGTTTGGACAGTATTTGCAAAAAAAAAAGGGTTTTGATGTAATTTTTTTTAATAAACCATAAACATTTTTATTGTCAGAACACAGTGGATTAATATATAGTTGTAAAATGCTTGTATTGATTAGATTCAGTATAATGAATTTGCAGGCTTGGAGGACAAACAGCACCCTGAGGGCTTTTGAAACAGCGCCTCCTTGCTGCTTGGTGCCTTTTATCAATTTTGTTACGAATAAGGAAAAGGGATTTTGGGAATGTGGGCGTGGTTAACAAAAAAACCTCTGTTACTAAGGAAATCCAAAAATTTACTTTTGACGATTCTTGTAAAAATCACATAGACCTGTTCGCCACCCCCAGGCGATCAAAAAATTAAATGGTTGCTATGGAGATGAATTTGTCACAGCCTGACCAGGGTGGCAGGGGCAGAGGGGGAGAGTGAGGGGTGTGTAGTTGTCATTTAGCCAGTGAGGGCGTGTCAGTAGGGAGTTGCCAGGGCAGGGGCAGGTAGCGTCTGTGGGCCAAACAGCACCACTTGAGGGTTTAACTCTATTTGCTTCTATTTTTTTGTGCTTGAAGGTAGCACCATCAACTAAGATTCCCAGAACAGCTGTGTTTACACACACAAACATTTCATCTTTTTATTTTTATTTTTTTACAAAAAGTTGTCAACAAATGTTTCAGAATTAATTACTGCCGGTGTTTGATTCAATTTTAATGGTGCAAAATCATCCCTTAAAACCTCCAGGAGAAGACAAAGAGGTGGCAAGTTCATGATTCTTATGAGGTTTAATGAATTTATTATTTTAATCTAATGGCTAATTTAATCAGCATAACAGTTAGGCCTAAATTCTTTCAATTCCCACTAAACGTCCTTTTCATTTTTCTTTTTTACATTCTAAGCCTTAAAGTTTTGCTGTTGATCCATTCTTGTCATATTCTCCTTTTGCCTTTTTTTTTGGAATGTCCTGGACATGAAACCTGGATGGGATTTCACCTGTTTCCATCACGCTTGAGTGGATTTTCTTGGTGCAGTCATCTAAAAGTTCAAACATGGCAGTTGAGTTGTTGACTCTAAAGAGCAGGCATGGCAGTTTGTCTCTTTGAAGGACTCTTCGCCATGGGACAGCTGGGATGGACTGCAGCTCCTCTGCAAACCCAGCGCTGCACTAAAACTGGTATCGACTAACGATGGAGTCAAAATTTATGGCCTGGTTCTCGGATTTAATTTCTTTTTTTTTTTTTCTCCTGCGGTTTGAGTTTTTGTTTCTCGGGATGTTTATTCGTTCATTACAACGTAAAGTACAGAGATATTTAATGTAAGGAAGTGTTGACTTTTGGAAATAGCTTATTTCAATAAATCAATAAATATTGCATAAGAAAGTACAAGTACAGGTTTTGATCCATACAAATATCATATCAAACATAGGATAATTAGGCATCAAATTATAGATTGCTTGAAAGAGAGTGGGAGGAAGCGAATTTATATAATCCCTCCCCATCTCTACCTTACCATTTTCTTTACATAAGTTATCATTATCTGGTTCATGACTTCTAATCAGATATTTATACCTTACCAACATAGATTCAGGTCATTGCCAATTTCTAAGTATAATCAATAAATAAATAAGTATAAATATAATAAATAAATCATACGACAAGATGAAGTATATAATGATCATGGTAGTAGACATAACACTATTTCAGAATTCATCATAGCATATGCAGATCAAATATCAAAAATATAAAATATATGCGGATTATGTTTTGTTAAAAAAATAATGAATATAAATCAAGTATAAAAATGTTAAGATATATTTCGTTAGAAAAATCTGTAACATTAGTCACATTTTGGGAAACCAAGTGAAGTGATATGAGCATGAGTGAGATCAATTAATACTGTGAAATAAAAATAAAAAGGTCCATATTCTGTCCATTGTCCCAGGTGCTGCCTGATTGACAGCCATCCCTCTGGTTTTAACTGCGTTTATAAAGTTCTCTGAGCTGTAATCTCTGTAGACACTGATTGTCAGGGTTCTTCTGCAGCTGGTATCGCAGCAAATCACTTTTAAAAGTTGTTCCTGCACTGAAAAAAAACAGTGCTCCACGAAATAAAATTTTTTGCAAAATAATCCAACAAATTCTGCAGTTTTCAGCAGAAACATCAGAGGAGGTGAATTCTGCAGTAGAATGTCAAAGCACAGAATAATCAAACACAAAAGTTCACCTTTACATTTAAGTTTGGGTCATCTTTTCATGCATTTTTTCTTGTGTGTTAGGTGCCTGTAAGTTTAACTATGGTCACCTTAAGGTTTTCAATAGTTTTTTTACAATAAAATATCATTCTAAAAACAAGTTAAAAATAGAAAATAAGAGTTTTTTTTTCTTTGGTATAAGTGGAAAAAAAAATTCCAATGGAGATAGAAGAATTGTTTTAGTTAATTAAATAATTAAATTAATTTATTGTTTTAATTTTAATGTAATGTCTGTTTTGGGAAAAAAATCTTTAAAAAATAGCTTTGAACACTCATTTTAGCTATATTTTTCTGGTGATATTATGTCTCATAAAGGTAGGTTTTTAGGCTACAACAGTCTAACTATTTTTATTTCAAGACAACAATCATCTTAAAATAAGACTAGAAATACACATTTTAGTGTAATGTCTTCTTTAAAATATATGATATAATTATGAATCAAATAAAACTTTCAAGTTTCCCCAAATCAGAGAAACAAGACTGCACACTCACCATTCACAAATAAAACAAAAAATACAATGTAAAGTCAATAAAAACTTCTTTACTTTGACAAAAATTACTTATAATAAGATCTTTTCAAGATGAAATGACTCAACCAATATTAAAGATTTTTTGTCTTAAAAAAAGTTGTACAGAAAAGTTACAAGTAAGTTAGTTTTGTCATATCAAGTGTAATAAGATATTTAAACTAGAAACTTGACAAAAACACCTGGTGAGATTTCATGTCCTTGCAGTGTTTTTTTTTCCTTTAGCGTGTTAATTAAGGTGGAGTTGGAATTCAAATCCAAATATTTGAGCATTATCTTTGGTTCTGGTCACATTCTCCACACTCGTCCTGCAGTTGAGGTAAGGACAGCATCTCTGTGAGATGTGTCTATTTATTGCATTAGCGTGCTACTCTGATGTTTTTGTAATGTAATCAGCGTTTCCTGTCAGTGAGTGAGATGGAGGGAAGGTGATGGAGGAAACTGAGAGATGAGAGGTGCTAAATGATACTCAATACAGCTTATGAGCTGTGGAAGTGAACCATGTATGTGTTCAGATCTCACACAAAATTTGATCTCACCAAGAATATTTTCTACTTTGTATGAGACAAAATGATTTAGGAGGTAAAATTTTACTGACTTCTATTTTAGAAAAACGTCTTAAATCCTAAAGAAATTATCATAAAATAAGCAAAAAATATTCTGTCAGCAGTACAAGATAAAACATCTTATTTTTAAAGATTAAAAAAAAAAAATTTAAGTTAATCTTTTTTAGATTGAGGATGTCTTTACAAGCAAAAAGTCTTTCTGGTAGTTTTTTTCTTGAAATGTTTTCTCTTAAAAACACCCTCAGCTGAAAATTGGATTTTTGGTGTTTTTAACATGTTCTTGTAACATTTTTCTGATGATAGAGCACACATATAAAGAGAATTAAGCTTAAAGTTACATTTCTGAGTATTTCTTCATTCATCTTGTGGTTAAATCAGGAGCAGACGAAAAAATGCAGTTTGAAAAAGAGCGTATTTGAGAGAATCATCAGGGGAGAGGGGAATTGGGGGCGGGGTTGCTACGCTCCACTGGTCCCATCCACAACTCAAAGGTGAATTTGAAATGAACCCTCCCGCTCTGCAGAAACTATGTTCTAGAAAAGTTATATCATTATTGGACAATACCATTTGGATTGACACATGGGAGGTTTCTTTTACTACAATGTATAAATGACCAAGTGCATCACAGTGGACAACACACGTGATGGCAGCAAAAAAAAAAGATCAACCATCATTCCAGTCCAATGTGTGGAAACACTTTGAATTTAGCAAAGACGTGTCCATACAGTGTGGTTCAATGTTTTTGGTATTATTTTGATGTTGAAAAACAACAGTGGGCTGAACTTTATGAAACTAAAATGTGAACGGATTTCACATTCATTCTTGTTCACTCGTTTGTTTGTGCACATATTTAATTTACACTTGATTATTTTTGCAAGAAATACAAGGAATCTGGAAAACTTCACCTGCAACGTTCAGTCCCAGGTATTTATCTCTGAGTCTCACCGGTTGAAGTTTTGGCTAAAGGTGTCCAGGATCCATTTTAGGTCAGAGAATCGTTCAAACTGAATTAGAAACCACTAATTATGATATGAATCGAATCGTTGTTAAAATGAACCGTTATACCCCTCGAGCTTATATGAAGCAAAATTAGTTAATTTGTCTTCAAATTAGACTCATCCCTCCTTAAGTTCACTGTTCAATGGTATTTGTTGGAGGGTGTGGGGGTGGGAACATGTGTACATACTGGGGCATATTGCATGCATGGATGAGGCTGGAAAAACCACTCTGAACGAAAGGCTGCCTGAGCCCCTGCGCCGCCTGAAAGAGGAGGCAGAGCATCATGACGGTAACAGTGAGGAGAGAGGGAGGAAAGAGGGAGGGAAGGAGCGGGAGTGAAAACGAGAGGGATCTGGAAAGGAGGACAAAGAGAAAAGAGACGAGGAAAGAGGAGGTGCTCCAGAGGTTGTTGTTGTCATTGTTTGCGGGGGTCAGGATGAGCAGCCCCTGCCTGCTGCGTGCGGCCCCCATAAACCAGCCCCGGCTCAGAGAGGTCAAGATCACCCTGAAGGCTGGCGGCAGGGAAACCGGAGCCCTTCGGAGCAGCGCTGGAGGCATCAAGGAGGCGGCGAGCCGGCCTCACGTCCCGGTGGAGAAAGACGCGCGGGTCGGCGTGAGCGGCAGCCGGAGCAGGAGCACGCCCCCGGTCCGAGCCCAAAGACCAGACAGCAGGAAGGCCGCCAGAGGGGGCAGGCAGCAGGAGCACCACCCGGAGACGAATGGCACCACACTGCACGTCCCGCTCCATGCAGCGCCCACCAGGATCTCCCCGTTCTCTTCTTCATCGTCCTCGTCCTCCTCCTGCACCCCCAGACGTCAGAGGCCCTCTCACCTTTCCCCCTCTCCCCTCCTCTCCCCCTCCTCTTCCTCTTCCTCAGCCAAAAGTATGAAGCGGGCGCGCTGGTTGAGTTACAGCACATCCAACATCTATTTCAATTCCATCCTGGACGGACGCTTCAGGCAACTGCAAGGTACCGGAGAGTGTGGTGTGGTGTGGCGGCGCATGTCAGAATTTGTCCATCTTTCTCACGAATGACAGGGAGGAACCACGGCGGTCCAGCCAGGCCCCTCCCATCTACTTCACGAGGCCGGTGAAATCAGAAGCCTCAGCTGTCATGAGAGAAACAGAGAAGTTAGCTTGTCATCCAGGATCTGCTAGAATCTGCTGAAAAGAGAAACATCAACCATAAAAACAACCTTTTGAAGATTATTTTTAGAAAGTCACAGCTCTGCCCCAATTGTTCACTGATGGTCCTACATTATTTATTCTCAACACTTAAACTACCAGTGATTCTTACTTTGCCAAACTATTACCGTCACTGCAATTTTTTTGCATTGTTTTATTTGTGTATTGTAATATATATTTACATTTTTATTGTTATTATTATGTTTTTTTTTTCATTTTATTTACCATGTTTAGTTAATTGACGTGGCCTTTACCCTTTGGGTTTCACGCAAAGCGTTTGGTTTCAATCTCGTCTGCCTGCATGATTGCATCGGAGCTGTGAGAAATAATCAATTCCTGCGATGCTTTCTCTTCTCCTCGCCTGCATTATTGAGGCTTTAGGAACGAGCTGTGCCGTCACTGTGGATTTTTGTGAGTTTGAACTGCGATCAAACTCCCCTGATGACAGAAGTGCATTAGTGAGAGGAAGAAAATGGAGGAGACGGCACAGGAACAGAAGCGAAAGCATTTTCTTCCTCTGTCTGATTTCAATAATGGACTTTTTTGGAAACCTGCCACTGATGCTTGAGGTTTCAAACTTCCCTGAGCTATTCAAAATCAGAGATATATGCAGTGGGACGTGTCAGAGGTACTGATCTACCAACTGCATGCCAAATTTAACTTAAATTCTTCTCCAGGACAGATAGTATTAAGTTGGACGGAACTAAAAATGGTTAAATAGAGAGAAAAGTAAAAGAAATAGATTTGTGTTCATTGATTTGAGCAAGTCAACCTTCTCTTAAAGTGTCTTTTGAAATTTGACTTCGTGCTCTTTGGTTGGTATTGCTCTTCTTGCAGGAACAATCTCCTCTTCATTGCCTTCAGCTTTTTTGCGTCCTCTTTTAATTCCGTTAATGCTCTGCCTGGCGTTAATAAAGCTGGGGAAAAGCTAAAGCCCATTAATCTGTTGTTCAGCAGCAGTAGCATCAGAGTGACGGGTCATCCTGGGCGATTGCAAACGAACATGATGCCTCTCTGTCTTACTCTAGCCGTCTGGCTGTCGCGCCGGCAACGGTAGGACTCAGGCATGTGGCGTACGGCGACTTCTTGGTCACATCCAGCAAGAGCTGACTGTAGAAAAAGGACGCGTAAACATGGAAAATCCATCAGCATGAATAAGTCATGGGGCTTTCTCTGGAGTCAAAGAGCGGATGAGAGATCACAAAGTAAAAGCATGTGAAACAGAGGAATGTTTAGTAAGTTACCAGGCGGCAGCTTTGAGGGGGCATGTAGCTTAAGAGCGAAGGTTGCTTTGGCGAGGCCAGTCAGCAGGCACGAAAACTGCAGAGCAAGGTGAAAAAAGTTGAATTGCAATACTCAAACCCAGCATAATGTTGACAGAGCACACAGCTGCTTCTGTTCCAGCTGCACCGACAACATGAAGCTCTGGGAGACCGTGCTGACTCTCCATAAACTCCAAACAGAAGAACCGCAGGGGATTTTAGGAAAAACATGATTTTTTTTTGTTGTTGATTTTTTAATCTTTATTTTAAATGATTGTACTAGTATTTATGTAAAAGTTAATTTCTATGAAGTTAAATCACTCAATTAGGTGAAATTTGTTTATCTAAATGAAACAAAATTGGTTTTAGAATGGAAATTTGATAAATAAGTTGAAGTTTATTTGAATGGTGTGAATCAAAATTAAATCTGACCTGTGACCTTTTTTAACTAAAGTCAAATAAATGTAATGTTTTGGCAGTAAAGTCCCACTCTGATCATCTATTGATCTATTTTGGAAGTGTTCCCAGTTGTCTTTTAAATATGATTAAATATGATATGATATAATAAAAAAAATCTGTGTTGTTCTTTTAGAACACAGTTTCTGCAGAGCGGCAGGAGTTCATTAAAAATTCACCTCTCAGTTGTGGATTGTAGGCGCAATGCAACCTACCCCCCATCACCCACAAATGAGAGCTCTCTGTTTACATGCCCATCACATCGCCAACCTAACACTACCAGTGCAACAAAATGATGAACAATACTGGATCTATCCAGCCGTACAGTTTTGAGCCAGATACAGCTCAGAAAATGAAGATGTTCATAGATCTATTTGTTAGCAAAAGTAGGAATCAGTTTGGAGCTGAGCAGGGAGCTTTTGGCTCACCCAGCGTATTTTCAATTTCACAAATAAGCTTTTTTTCAAACACCATTTTTTTCAACTGCCCCTGATTCACAATGATTTAAATAAAGAAATATTCAGAAATGCAATTTGAGGCCTATTTTCTTTCTATTTGTCTTCCGTCATCAGAAAAATGCCACAAATACATGTTAAAAACACCACAAACACAATTTTTGTTAGAATGGGTGTTTAATGTTGCATTAGTGAAGTCCTCATCTGTTCTGTAGGATCTTAACTTAGCTCAAAATATGACCCATCTACTTCAGAATCAAGCTCTACATTCAATTCACAAATTTATAAACCATCCTTGAAGTACCAAATGTTGCAGTTCTTCAGATGACCACCAGAGGCTGGTTTCAGAACTGAGAACTTTCCAATTTGTTCCCAGGTTAAAAAAGCTTCACTCCAAAACTAAATTTATGCACAGCCTTGCAATTGCCCTGCGACGCACTTGCATCACGGCCCTGCCCTACAATTGCACCACTCCTTTTTGGAATGGTGTTGAGGTGGGCGAAGTCAACTCCAGTCGATGTGGCCGTCCCACTTCCTGTTCATATTTTCCCATCTTTTTAAAACCTTGACTGAACGGTGTCAGAGATCCTGGGTTCACACACTGCAGAGAACAGACTGACCTTTATAAAAGCGAGTTCAGCCAGTAGGGAGCACGGAAGAAGAACGGCGTGTGCAGAAAGTGGTGCATAATTGCTTTTGGTATCGACAGCTTTACATTAACAGGTGAAGGCAGCATCATTTAAGCTCGGGGACCATAATGGAGAGTAGTTTCCTCAGTGACCTCTGGCTCTTCTCTGTCATAAAGATTTTTCTGGATTTCGTGTTGTCTTCTCACAGCGCACATATTTTAGCAAGCAGAGTCACCTCCTGGCCTCTTTTGGGTTCTGGATCTATTCTAATGTCCATAAGTACGTTTAAAGACCCCCTGCAATGAAAATCCTGTTTTTGGGGTCAGCTTCGTGGACTAGCTTAACTTTAAAGATTTACTTGAATAAAAGTTGTGTTTGTTGTGTGTGTGTGTGTTTTTTTTTTTTTTAGCATATTCTTGTGGCACTTTTTGTATGATGGAGGACATGTATACAGAAAATTATTTTTTTTGATTCCTGCTGGTTACCCTTCTCCACAACAAATTCCAAGTCTTCCTGAATACTGAACAGTCATCGGAGAGCACTTAAAGTCCTAAAACTCTTCCTAAAGTTTCATTTGAATGAAGAAAGCGGAGCCTTCGGTGGATGTTTTAATAATTTGTGTCTAATGTTCTTAGTGTTTGACAGGTCTGGGCTGCCATCAAGTCAGTTTAGCATCAGGACCAAGCCCCCTCCACCTACCCACCCACCCACACACAGACATAATGTGGGAATATAAGCAGAAAAGGTGTTGGCGGCCTTTTCCAACATCTAAAAGTTGCCCATTTTCCATTGCCCTTCTTTCCATCCGAAATGAGCTGCTTAAAGAGAAGCAATAAAGGCATCTCATTTCAATGCTTTAGTTTGTAATGATTTCTAGTGCAGCAACTTGTCTAATTTTAGTTCAGTGTCATTTTACTCCTGGTGTTATTGAGCTGTTGTCAACCCATTAAGTTGTTGGATTGATCTTGGATCTTGTTTCTCTTCTCTGTAAAATATAACGTTTCGTTATTTCGCCTTTTAGTCTTGTTTACATTTGAAAATACCAGGAACATGAAGGTGTGTATTTGTATTTTAAGAAATTACCAAAAGAAAAAAAGGCTTAAAGTGAATGAAAATCAGAGTAAGTGACAAAGAGTAACTGCAAAGATATCTAAAACGAATACTGAAAACATAATTTTCAGAAATGTCACCACTTGTTTGTACAGAGCTAAAAAAAAGAGTAAGGAGAACCCAGATGTACGGTGGCCCTGAAGGGCAAATAACATCAACAAATCGCTAAACACAAAAACATTTTAGAGATCACAACAAAAATTAGAGAAGGAAGACAAAAAAGTAAACAAACAAAACAACACCACATTTTAGAAATCAAAACAAAATTCTAGAAAACGAAAACATAATTACAAAAAACGAAAGGAAATAAAAATGAAATGTTTCTAAATAGAAAAGTCATTTTTAGAAGGTTACAAAAAAAAGGAAATCAGATAAGGTGGGTACTAAAGGACATTGCTGATTGGATTATGACTGGATGTTTGAGTTTCCTTAAATGCATCTTCAATGCTCGCAAACTTATAAAAGTTTTATGATTAGTAAAAAACTTTCGGTTGAAATGAGTAACAAACGTCATCATCCAGTCGGTGACACCCATTGTACTTACCTTTTCTGGTTTCTTCTTTTGTTTCAAATTTTAACATTTCATTTAGATTTTTGGAAATCACTTTTGTATTCCAAAAAAACGTTCCCTTTTACGGAAACCGGGAAAGGTAGCTACTATGGAACAGCACTGTTTAGATGATGTTTGTGCATCATTTTAACTTAAAGTTATTTGGCATGTAATGATACGCAGTTAAAAAAACTCAAACGTCATCGTCCAATCAGTGATGTCCCATTCCAGTTTCCGTAATAAAGAATCGAAATAAAGAATTGTGATTTCTAAAATGTCATGCTTTTACTTTTTTATTGTCATTATGATCTTTAATTTGCTTTTGTGTTGAGTGATTTGTTAATTGGAATTGGACTTCAGGACCACCGTACAGATGCGTTTTAGTCTTGTATCACTAGTCGTGTTGATTTAGTTGGATCTGCTATCAAACCTCAGATGGAATTGTGGGATTAAGCAGAGCCTGCTTTTTGTCTAAAGAGAGCTCAAAGCTTTTGTTCAGCAGCGTGTTTACACAGAGCTGCTGTCATATCGAGCCTCCTGAAGACTCAGGAGGACGCGGCATTTCCTTCACTGTCTGCTGTCCAGTTGTCTACATGACCAGGAGTCTCCATCCTGTTGCTTCCAAAAACCTCACGTTGGGATGTAATAGAACAAAAACGTGCTTGTAGCAGGGCTGAAACTCAAATTTCCTTCTTGCAGCTTGTTCTGTAAAATTCTCAGCAGCCCAGAAGGTTTAGGAAGGATTCGTCACAGTTCCCGCTCCAGCTCTCCCTTTTTTTTTGATCTGACACAAACTATAATGGAGTTTGGAGTTATTTGCATGTTTTAATTGCCATGATTTTTTCATAGCCGTGTGGACGCCGCGGAGCAGCGAGCGCTGTTGTTCTGCTGAGCAGAGCAGAGCAGAGGGAGGCATGATTTATTTACTGTATTCTGCTGCTTCACGTGATTTACATACAGTAACTCTTAGGCTGGCTCTTTAAGCAGATGTGTTGTTGGGGGCAAGTTAAGCAGCTGGGGAAATGCGTTTTGTTTTTTCTTCTTCTTCTGCAAACTTTACCTGGAAGGCTAAATCCATCCCACTGTAAACTAACATCTCTCATATCCTGCTTTTCCAATATTTATGTCTGAAAGTGCTGAAAGACTTTTTTCTGCCTGTTTTCTCCTGAATGTACAAGACAGAAATCTTCTTTATTCTTTTGCTTCGGTCTTAATCTTTTATTTGACTTATCAATCAGTTCTTTGCCTCTTGAAGTGTTTATCTTTGGGATAAAGACAACTAACGTGCAGCAAAAGGAAGCTGTAGATTGTAGATCAGTAATGCAGATTCTTACCTCCATAATTTTCTGTCCTTCTGTTGTCATTATTCCATTAATTGGTTAATTTCTTTTCCTTATCAACCTGAAAATATCTATAATTTGATTTATTGAACTACTAACTGAAAGTTTTTACTGCAATTTCAAGACTGATTTGTCACTCATATTTGACTCTGATAAGATGACATTTTTAACCATCGTACTTCTAGAAATTAAAAATCTGAACATATTCTAATCATTTCTGTCTCAACTACAGTTTTTGTTGATGAGATAAGTTATATTGTAATACTTGGCCTCCAGCTTTAGCCTGCAAAGAGATTATTAAGCAGAGAGGACATCCAATCATATTAATAGACATCATCCCCCTTGTTCTTACAAACTTAGATGAGAGAAAAATCTTCTTAACACGTTTTAAAGACAGAAGACTTTCTTTCCTGTCGTGTTGTCCATGCCCACAAGACCCACTAATGAAATTGTGTTTTGGGTGATTTTACCATGTTCTTCTTCTTCTGCATTTTTCTGATGATAAAGGACATACAGGGCCTGAAATTCACTTTGTTAAATCGGGGGGAATTCTCCTTTTACTTGCTTCTCAAAGAGTTGTAAGCTAATTGGAAAAAAACCTCTTTCTCTACCATTGCGGGGTCTGGGGGGAGCGGGCCAGGGGAGGGGATGTCTGTGGGCAAGAGGGGGGGTCCACTACCAGTACGGGACCCTAGGGGCTTCCTCGGGCCCGCTGGTACCTGACCAGGTAGCTACAGGGGCGGTGCTTGGGGGGGGGGGGGGGGGGGGGGGGGGG